>CM068967.1:38988100-39002003 GCA_035128595.1 Eptatretus atami
TTTGTAAGATCTCTTCGAGAGGGCAACTTCAAGTTCTACATTGAAGCTCTGGATCTGCTTATGCCCTGGTTCTTCGCCCTTGATCACCTGCACTACAGCCGTTGGCTACCAGTTCATTTGCGTGACTATCACATCGACGACCCGAACTCGTCGTTCGTTCTCGCGCTGCGCGAACGACCACGCTAACTCTGTCGTTTGCGCGATCATGCGGCGAACGCCCCGGAACTCTCTGCTTCTTAACATGCGAACGGACCTCGAAAACTCTCGTTCGTTTCTATTCGCCACCGACGACCACGGGACTCTGTGCGTTTGCCATCCGACGACCGAATCTCTGCGTTGTAATGCGCGAACGATCCCCCGATATGTCGTTCCTTCTCCGCGTGTCGAACCGACCACGAACTCTGATCGGTTGCCGTATGCAACGACCCGGAACTCGTGCTGGGCGTTCTGCACAGCTGCGACACGACCCCGACTCGTCCTTCGTCCTTGCGCTGTCTCCCGCCACAGAACCGGTGCGGTTTGCGCTGCGCACACGCACCCCAAACTCTCCTGCGTTTTGCACCTGCGCGACACCAACTGTCTCGGTCTGCCTTCGCTGCGACACCACGGAACTCGTGGGTGCAGCGCGACGACCCCCGACTCTTCTGCGGTTTTGCACATGCCCATCACCCCGAAACATCGTCGTCTTCTGCGCAACCAGCTCTTCCGCAACACCCGAATCGGTGCGTTGGCTTGCCGAACGACCCCGAACTCGGCCTGCGTTTTGCCACATGCTATACGACCCCTCGAACCTCTCGTTCTGCCTGTCAGCAACCCAGACGTGCTGGCGTTCGCTTTGCGCGGGACGCCCCAACTCTCGCTGCGATTATGCACATGCGCGTAGCGACCCCCCACTTCTGTGTTCGTCTGCCTCCGCTCTGCAAGACCACGCAGCTGTCGTGCACCATGCCTGTAACCTCCGTGAACTGTTCGCCCGTTTCGTTCCATCTGCAGAACGACCCCGAATACTCGTCGTTCTTTCTGCGCGGTCGACACCACGAATCGTTGGCGTTTGCGCATCGGCGAATCACACCCGACTCGCTCTGTTTGCACTTATGCGCAGACGCCTCCCCGAAACTTCGTCTTATCTTTGCCAATGCGGCAACGACGGAACTGCTGTGATCGTCGCTACGTCCTTGCGCAGCGAGAACACCCGAACCTGCCTGTGTATGAACTGCGGCAACGACCCCTAATCGATGTATCTCTGTAGCGGTGCCCGCGACAAACTCCGACGGTCTTCGCGCTACTATGCTCCTCGCCATACGATCCCCGAATGTCCGGCACTTGCACTCCGATGCTGCGAACGACCCGAAACTCGTCTGTTCTCTCGCGTGCGCGGAACACCACCTGCACTCTGTGCGTTTGCGCAATGCTCAGCGAAACGCACCCCCCGAACTCGTCCTGCGTTTTGACCTGCAGCAACGTCCCCCAAACTCTCTTTCGTACGCGGGCATGCGCTCCTTTTTCCCCGAACGACCCCGATGTGTTGCGTTTGCGCAACGAAACACCCCGAACTCGTCGCTGCACGGAGCGGCGACCGACCCCGACCTCTCGTTCTTTCTGGCTGCCGACGTCCCCTGAATCGTGGTTTCGTTGCGCATGCCGAACGAACCCCGGAACTCGTCCTCGTTTGCATTTATGCGCGAACGCCGCCAATGTCGTTTCTGCGCATGCGCAACGACACCGGAACTCGTGTGCTTTGCGCGTTATGCCGAACGACCCCCGGACTCGTCCCTTGCGTTCTTGACTACATGCGCGACAACCTCGAAACCTTCTCCTTCTGCGCCACTTATGCTGCGACACACGGAACTCGTGTGTGCGTGCCGCGCGAACGATCCGAATCTCCGCTTTTGTCACATAGCACCGGCGAACCCCGAACTGTGTTCTTTTGCGCATGCCGAACACACCCGACTCGTGGTGCTTGGCATTGAGCCAGCGAACGACCGCAATCGTCCTCCTTTGCACATGCGCTGACACCCCACACTCTCGTTCGTCTGCGCGGCAGCGAAACGCCACGAACTCCTGTGCAGGGTTGCGCTCAGCATACGACCCCCGAAACTCGTCCTGCGTTTGCACATGCACGCGAACACCCTCGAACTCGTCTCTTTTCTGCGCTTAGTCTGCGATTGATCCACTGGAACCTTGGTTCTCGCATGCGAACGACCCCGAACGTCCTGCGTTTTGACACTGCCGCTACCTCCCTCCGACTCGTCGTTTCGGCGCATGCGCAAGACGCACCGAGTCGCTGGCTTGCGATTTCCGCGCATGCTAAGGATACAGCCACTCTTAACTCTTCCTGGTTTTGAACACAGCGCGATCGACCCTCAACTCGTCGCTTCTTCCTTCGACCTTTGGCCCCCTGTTGCTACCAACGATCCACGGACTCTTGCGTTTGCGCCTTCAGTCCAAGCCCCCGAATCGTCCTAGCTTTCACTATCCCGATGCCGCACACCCCCAACCTCGTCTTCGGGCTGCGCGAGACGAACCCGGAACTCGTGGCTCGTTGCGCCATCTATCTGGAACTGTTACCCCGAACTCTCCCTGCGTTCTCACATGCGCGCGAACCGCCCTCGAACTCGTCGTTCCGTTCTTGCGCCTCGGTGCGCATACGACACGGAACTTGGTCTTCGCGCTGCTGCGCAGCGACCCCGCGACCGCTCTGGTCTATTGCAGCTGATACCGCCATGCTAACGCCCCCGAATTCTGTCAGTTGTGTTCCTCTCTGGTGCTGTGGAACCACTATGGAACTCTTGTATTTGCGCGAGTTTCTTAGTTCACTCCCGACGAACCCCGGACATCGTCCTGCTTTATCACTCCCGCCGACGCACCCCGAAAGGTCTTCGTTCGTACTGCCGCCAAGACTGTCAGCGCTCAAATCGACCAAACCGAACTCCGTGTGCGGTTTGCCCGCAGCACCACTCCCAGGGGTCCCCCGAACGACCCCGACTCTCTGTGTTACTTGAACTAGTGCAGCGATAACCCCCCGACCACTTCCTCGTCACCGTTCTCCTATGCCAGCGACACGACACTGACGCGACCGTCGTTGCGGTGTCGCTTGCGCCATGCGGAGCGAGTACGCACCCCGGAATCCTCCTGCGTCTTTACGCGCTTTCGGAGACCCGATACTCGTTCGTCGTTCTGCCTGCGCAACGACCACGACCTGGTGCGTCTTGCGCATTGCGCGAGAGACCCCGTGAAACTGTCCGCGTTTCACTGCCCGAACACCCCGAACTCGTCTTCTTCTGCGGTGCTCGCGCCACGCCGGAACTCGCTGTTCGTTGCGCACAGGGAACGACCCCCGAATCGCTGGACGATTCTTGACATGCGCGAACGACCAACCTGTCGTCCTTCCGCGTGCATCACAACACCACGATCGTGGTGCCTTGCAGCGCAGCTGGAAGACCCCCGAACCGTCCTGGTTTGCACAGCGCGAACGACCCGAAAACTCGTCTTTTTCTCGCAAGCTTGCTCCTCCCGAACGACACCGCAACTCGTGGCTGCATTGCGCTGCGCCGAACACCCCGAACTCTCCTGCGTTTTAACATCCGCGAAGCCCGTCTTCGTTCCGCTGTCTGGCAATCACCACGGAACACTGCTCTGCGTCTTGCGCGTATGCCCGCGGAACGACCCCCGAATCGTCCCGTCGTTTGCACCATGCGCAACTCCCCCGAATATCGTTCTTCTTCCGCTCGCGATCACCACGGAACTCTCGTCGTTTGCGCACATTGCGCGACCGACCCCCGAACTCGCCCGTTACTCACACGAGAACGAACGACCCTCGAAACTCGTCCGTTCGTTGCGCGTGCCAGCAACGCCGGAACTCGTTGCGTTTGCGCGCATGCGCATCGGACCCGGAACTCGTCCGCGTTTGCTACCAATGCGCCTCAACGACCACCGAACACTTTCGGTCTTCGTTCTGCCGGTTGCGACGACCACGGGACTCGTGGTTCGTTTGCGCCTTATCACGAACGACCCCGGAACTCGCTGGCTCGTTTCACGCGCGAACACCCCCTCGAAATTGTCGTTCGATTTGCCGTCGCAACACCTGGAACTCTGTGCGTTGGCGCATGCGCGGAACACCCGGAATGCTCCTCGTGCACATGCGCGAACGACCCTCGACGCGTCGTTCTTGCGTGTGCGCAACACCACGGAGCACGCTGGAGACGCTGCGCAGCCGCGAACGACCCACATCGTGCTGTTTGCACCGATGCGCGAACACCCCAAACTCGTCTTCGTTCTGCGCGTGCCCGAACGACCCGAATCTGGGTGCTTGCGATGCCCGCTGAACGACCCCAGAACTCGTCCTTGTTTGAAATGCGCGAACACCCCCGAACTCGCTTTCGTTCTGCGTGCCGAACTGACACGGACTCGTGGTGCGTTTGCGCATGCGCGAAACGACCCCGGACTGCTTCTGCCGTTTCACTATGCTGCACACCCCGAAACTCGTCGTTCGTTCTGCTGCGTGCGCGAACACCGGACTCGTGCGTTTCTCCAATGCCGAACGCCCCCAACTCGTCCTCGTTTGCACATGCGCGAACGACCCCCGAACTCGTCGTTCGTTCTGCGCATGCCACGACCGGCAACCTGTTGCGTTTGCGCAACGACACCTCCGACTCGGCTGCGGTTTTGCACATGCGCGAACGACCCAAACTCTCTTCTCTTTGCGCGTGCCTGCGAACACCACGGGAACTCTTTGTGACTTTGCCTGGCAACACCCCGTAACTCTCCTGCGTTTGCTATCGCATACGACCCCCGAAACTTGTTCTTTTACGCTATGGCGACACCCGGGAACGTGGTGCGTTGCGCCTTCATGCGCGACGACCCCCGAATCTCCGCGTTTTGCACGATCGCGCGACCCCGAACTCGTCGGTTCTTTCGCCGTGCGCGAACACCACCACTGAATCGTGTGTGCGTTTGCCTGCGCGAACGACCCGAAAACTCGTCCTGCGTTTCTCACATGCGCGACGACCCCCGAAACTCGGCTTCTGCGCATGCGGTAGCGAACGACGCCCGGAATGTTTCGTTGCGCACAGGGAACGACCCCCGGAACTCGGTGCTACTTTGCACTCGCACACCCGAACCGTCGTAGTATTCTGCGTCCGAACGACACGGTAAACTCGTGGTCGTATTCGCATCGCAACGACCCCCAACTCGTCCTGCGTTCATGCATCTCGGGTCAACGAGCCGCCGTCAAACATCGTCGTTCTTCTGCCATGCAATTGCCTTTGCGAGCGAACGGAACTCGTTGTGCGTTGCGCATGCTTTTTTGTTTTTGTTTGGGTGTTGTACGAACCGACCCCGAACTCAGCTGGATTGTTGCAATCTCAGCGAATGCCCCGAAGCTTCGTCGTCGTTGCCTGTCGCCGCGAACACCACGGATCGTGTGCGTTTGCGCCATCACCCGAGACCCCCGAAACTTCTCCTCGTTTATGCACATGCGCGAACACCCCGAAACTCGCTCGTTCTCCTGCGCGATGCCGTAACACCACGAACTCGTGTTCGTTGCAAGCGGAACGACCCGGAACTCTTCTGCGTTGTGACAGCCTTGGCGAACGACCCCCGAACCGTCTTCGTTCTGCCCTGCCGACGATCACGAATCGTGTGGCGTTTGCGCATTTGCGCAACCCCCAACTCGTCTCGTTTTCACATGCCTGCAACGACCCCCGAAACTGTCGATCTTTTGCGCATGGCGACACCCGGACTGTGGTGCATTCCATCCCGAACGACCCCGAACTCTACTTGTTTTGCACATGCACGAGACGACCCCCGAACTCTCGTTCGTTCTCGCGCGCAACACCGGAAACTCTTGGCATTGTGCGCATGCAGCGACACCCGGAACTCGTCCTGCGTGCACTGCGCGACACGTCGCCCTCCGTCTCTTCTCTGCGCTCCGTCGCGGCGACGACGGACCACGGACTCTGGTTTGCCGTCGGTTGCGCCTGCCGAAAACACCCCCGAACTCGTCCTGCTTTGCACATGCGCGAACCCCCGAACTCTCGTTCTTTCTGCCGGCCCTTTGGCCTCCCTCTCCGCGCAGCATAACTTACTCCCATCATCCCCTTCGGGTCTCCCTCGAACATCCCGAACCTGGTGCGTCCTTCGCATGCTCCCGATCTTTAAACGCCTTTCGTAATCAGGGCTGGAACGACCCCCGGAACTCGTTCTTCGTTTCCTTCGACCCTTGAGATCAAATCCACCCACTCTCCTTCTTCCGCTCACCTCGCCAAAATCCTCCCGTCGTTCCTCTGCGCAATGCCCTGCCGCATCACACCCGGAATCTGTGCTTTCGCGACCGCGACTCGACCCGAATTCGTCGCGTTTGCACATGCGCACGACCCCATCGTGTCGTTTCGCCGTGCGCGAACACCACGGAACTCGTGGCTTTGAGCGTCTTGCGGCATGCACAGTCGAACGACTCCCAAATGTCCTGCGTGTTCACATGCCCAACGACCCGCGAACCGTCGTTTTGTTCTCCATGCCCAGAATACTACCCCGGAACTTCGTTGTTGGTCATGGCGCAAGCCTGGTGTGTGGTTTTCCTTGTTTTCAATTAACCTTGCTTTAAATGATTGCAATTTGCTAACGCTTGCATCTGCCGCTCAGTAGCTACTCTTTGTCTTCTCGTTCTGAGCGTTTTCTGCAGGGGTGTCGCACGTAGAGAAGGACGCTTTCTTGCCTCCACCCTCCGCGGAAGCTCCCAATTTACGAGGGCGCTGGGAGCGCAGGACTTACTGCATGCTAAGAGGTTGTTTATTATTTCTTCTGTAGCACTTCTCCAGGCAGACTACACTGGCTCTGCTTAGAAGCTCTTCACTCATGGGGGTTGCCCGGACTCGCTTCTCCACTGTTGCGCACTAATTACAAGCTTTTTTTTTGTTGTGTTTTCTTCAATCAGAAGATGAGCATTATTTTTGCACCTTGGGCGCTACTCGATGCCTGAGTTGCAATCTGCGCTTCTGACGGACCTGTCCTGCGTAGGTCTGCATCGTGGTGTGCGTGCTCTTCACAGGCAGCTGAGATCTCAGCTCTGTAATTCTGTCTCTGGTTCGTTCGACATTAAAACGATCCAGTTACCGCCTTGCGATTGATGGCGTTAAGATACGTGGTGCCTTCAAGAACTAGCCATAGTTGCGTCCTCCCCGCCGTGTCATTGTCCAAATTCTGCCCCAACCTCCAGAGGCCTTGCATCACGCTAGCTGTGCCTCGCTAGTGATGCCTCTAGCGTATTGCTGACCATCGCACGGATCCTCTGCTCCTGAACAGTTTTTTGTTGTGCCAAGATATGATCGTTTTGTATACTCCTTATATCCTCCCACTGACTCCCTCCTGGCTCACTCGCCGTGTCTCTCCTTCTTTCCTGCGTCTCCATTCTGATCTACTACTGCTCTGACCCAACGGCTCTGCTACCACCCCCTTACCACTCTCACTTTCTCGGACTCGCCCTGCACTGCTGTTTATCCGTTCCTGTCTCCACGTTTCTCACCCATTTTAATAATTTCTCGTTTTAGTTCTTACTCCCTACTGCTGGTGAAACGAACCCGCAAATCGATCTTGGGCCGTAGAATTTATTATCATCATTTTACTCACCCACTCACCAGTTCCGTGTGCGTATGAACAATTGCTGCTTCATTTGTTCATTAGAGTTGCTCGTATCTCTGGGTTATCGCAGCTAACCTTTAGTTATCAGAGTTGTGTAGCTAACCATGTCTATGCTGGGTATATCGCGACAATTGTTTTGCTAATCTAAGTAACATCACGACGCAACTTCTGTTGCGGCTCGCTGTATTTTAAGCGCTGTTGACTCCATGATGCCGCTATAACGACCCCCAGCAACTCAAATACAGTGTTACTGCCACGATATGACTCTGCCTTGCAGATTAGATCGCTCGCTATTATCAACAGGTCTGGTTAGTGCCTCTCTCTTGATTGATTTATGTCTTGTTATTCGTTCCGGATTCGGACATTAGTCTATCAGGTCAAATGCCAACGAACCTTCCGGGATGGGAACTCGGGTATTGATCAAATATCTGTCCTGTCCTCTCCCTACTACTAATTAAAGAAGGCAATCACGCACAAACAACAGAAGCCTACCCCCCTCCGATTACTCGATCGTCTGCTTTGATGCCTTCGAAAACCTTAACGCTAGATGTTCGTAGTATCGCGTATGTTTTTCGTGGCTGTTTGTTCTGGATACATCACACGAGAACCTACAACGTTGCACGTTTACACGCTTAGCTGTCAATGTGGTGTCACTGAAGACTGCATCAGTTGCTTCACGCATCCTTCTTTTTTCCCCACATCTGCCGGCAGTCCGCACCCACTCCCCAACACCCCAACTCCGTTCCTACTGTGGACTATCGTAACTGTACATTGACCCTCTCATCTACGTCTTACGTTTTGCAATGTCATGGTGCACAATTTTCTTTGAACGTTCTCGCGCTCTCGTGTGTACGACCTCTCGCCAGGTCAACGTGCTGGTTTTTATCACCCATGTTTGCTGTTGGATTCGCTGATACTCGCTATTGTCGGTTTTGTTGCTTGTGCGTGTGTGTGTGCGTAATGTGCTACTCTACCTGAACCGTCAGCTCCCAGTCTATCTGCAACACATAGCACAAAAGCACCTTCCGCGAGAACTCCTATGTCTTACTCAGCAGGCCCTTGGGCGTTGGAGTGTGCGCAGATTTCCGAAGCTCGTTGCTAAGCAACCGGTTCATCACTGGCACCGCTTCTGGAGCGATAGACTATTGTCGACACCACACCCGCAGTAAACTGATCCGCTAGGGTTCCGGGTTCATCGGGGGGCGAGCTTTATTACCCCCTGCGAATACATTCGTACGCGGCTGACTCCCGATTTTGCTGCGCTATTCCTGCGCTCCACAATCCACTCGTTCTATATCGATTCGGTCGTAGTCGTTGCCCTCTCATCTCTCATGCTCTAAGCCAACGGCAGCACCGAATCGGAAAGGTGGTACCCAGAAGTAGTTAAGTGACTTGAGCTACGCGAAACGCGGAACCGGATACGTCTCAAGTTTTTCGGCTGTGCGGATGACGTGAATAAACTCGCTACCACCAAATTAACCGCACCGAATTCCTTCTCTCAGGTTCTTTTCTACGGCGTGCTCGGGTGTCGGGTGTCGGGTGTTACCGTCCACAAAATTCGGAACTACGTTGGCGATTGAAGTTTATGACTACGTCCTTCTCGCATCGACCCCTGCGAAATCTTGTCCTACTTTTCTTGATAAGCATTACCTTTTGCACACAGTCCGTAGTTATGCTTACCTACTGAATCAAATCTTAGTATGGAGCCACGATCACTTCTTCTCCAGGAATGCTCGGCTTTTCGTTCTTTGGCCGTCAGCATGCGATACTCGCCTTGACAACGAACCCCTGAAATACATACGATTGCTATTCCTTAGTCATTTGCGTTGGAAAATTGACCCAGAGAATGTGACTTCCTCCTTTTCTCCTTAGTCTCTCATGTTCTGTCATTATCTGTAACCCCCGTTCAAATTCAAAACTGCTCTGTCCCTCTAGTCATGAAATTTTGTGAACTACACAGTCATGAACGTGTAAGGTGTAATTCTTACCACTGCATCACCGTTACGGTTCTTCCTTCTACTGTGCTATACGCACGCAGCGTTCATCCATCTTCTCATCTCATCTTCTTCTTTCGATCCACGTATCTAAACCATCATACTGTGCGTTGCTGTTTGTTGGTTGTCCGTTCGCGGCGCCTCGTGCGCGAACGACCACGCGGAACTCTGGTCCGTGTTGCGCTCCGATCAGTGGTGGTGGTCGTATCAAATCAAAATGGCTAAATCTTAAGTTAGACCCAGACACGTCAACAAACTGTACCCCTTCACAACTCTGAGAATACCTACTTCCTCGTCTTCGCCATAATTGCACCAATAGTTGTTCTGTGTACCAGACGATACTCCAAACACCACTGCGATCCCACCGATCAAAAGAGGACGTTGATTATGCTTGTACTCTGACTCAAGCTTCTATGATAAATTCTTCAGTAATTGATAAGATTCAAGAGATCTAGGCTCTTATCCAGATAATACAGTAAATCTCAAGCTCGACATGCAGGATTGCGGCTTCAAACCCTCCTTAATCGTCTGAATGCACGCTAGTGCGCACAAACATGCCATGACTACCGTCTATGACTACCAACTCTAATCTGTAGAAGCACGACAAGCGATCCGAGCTTGCACGACAACTCGAGTGCTCGCCGCATAAAATATGCAAGCAACACTCGCCAGGCGTTTGGCGACGTTGCCGCCAACAAGTCGAAATACGAGTGGCTCTTCTTCTTTTTTTCGTGAAAACTGGCATCAGATCAACCTCAAAGAATCCGGCATCAGAGGATCTCAGACAGCAATGTTCGGCGATGGTGGCAGTCATTCCGCGGACGCTTGTTTATGCCAGAATTAGCGCGTGGACCTCATCCTGTCCGACTGACACACCTGTATGCCAAATCCGGCTCCTAGTTTCGGCTTAACTTATAGCCATCTCCATGACAGGCAGGATCCCGAATTCCGGAACCTCTTTGGATGACAGTCGCGCGTAGAATGTTTTTCTAAACAACTGACCGCATTGTCGCTGCGCAGCCTGCTTTCGAGCTATTAGCAACGCACTGTCGTGCTCGGATAATGCATGCGAGATAATGCGTCTCGACCGCTGATCAACTAGCAATTTAATCAGTTGGTCACTTTCAGACTAATCGAACCTGGGAGCAGACTACATCGTCTCTGGAACACTCGACCGCACTTAACTAAGCGATTCTGTTCCGTGATCTAATTACCACATACCAGATTACAGCCCCGAGCAGCAGAACATGCAAAGCGAACGCCCATCCGAACTCGTCGTTACGTTTGCAGTAAAACAACCAAACAAAGCAAACGAACGCACAGAGGGAATGTGTTGTGTCTGCTGTTTCGCATACGAGTGGCACTAAGGGCAGTGGTGAAGCTGACTTTGACCGCGGCCTACTCTGTTGGCAAGGAGCACTGATACATGGATTCAGTGCATCTTATGTGCTTGTGACCGTCCTCTTTATGGAAATCTCCGGATTGTCAGCACCATACAGTCCGCGATACTATTACCGCCAGTCACATCTACTTCGGTTCGTGTCATTCTACTTGCGCGGTGTGCGTCAAGCCAACGAAGCTCACAGGCTATACAATCCAATCCACTTCATACCAGCAGATTTCTACCCTGTCTCCGACAGCTCTACGCCACTTCATTTCTTCGCGCGTTCGTTGAAGGATCATCCACCTCTCCACTACCACAGGAGGTGAATCCGTGACTCACCGACGTATCGCCCTCCTTTCCGGTGCGACTCACCTCCCTTCTCGTTCTTAAAAGCGACTGGCGCACGCTGAGGTTATTACTAATTATTATGACCTTGCTCTCCGTATTCATTGACCGAGTACTTACCATCTTAAAGCTCTGGTATGAAGATTTGTCCGATATGAAGCGAACAGTGTCGTTTACTGCAAACTATCGCGCCGATCGGGCTGAAACTTCTACCACAATGGCAGTTGTCTTATAAAGCAGTCGACCACAATCCGTCCTTTGCTGTGAACGCTGCACGGGCGCTCTCGATAGGCAAGTCACTCCTGATCGCCATCTTCAGCCCTAACAGCGGCGCGAAAGACAACGCCCCCTGATAAACTCGTGTCGTTGTTGCTAGACGCACATTCCCTCCTCCGCAAAGTGTGTCTAAGAGGAAGACCTTTCAGACATTGCAAGGTAACTAACACCAGCAACTTCTCACCGCTGGCCTGCTCTTTGCGTACAAAGAACCAAACAGTGCCGAGATTTCGTCTCCGCTCTGCTTCACTATGACAGGTTGCGAACGTCACCCGGTCCTTCAGCATTCCCATGAAACTTTTGACTCTCTCTGAGTCGAGTAACGACTGTCTCATCGTCTCAGTTTCGATTGTCCTTCAGTTTTTAGAACTGTTCCGCAAAGTGCTATAAACTCAGACTTGTATACGCCTGTTATCTTGGGAAGAGTCTCTTTCGAGTTGTCCTTTGCACTATATTTAAACGAGGACATATGTGCTCACGATCGCGCGTACCCACAGTTTTCTCTCAGCACGTCAAATTACACAGGTCATGCCAACAGAAGGAGAAGAAGAAAAAACCTAGATGCACAATCAACAACTTCCGACTATTCGTCCGTGCCTTGCTTAACCACATCCGGGAGCCCATAATGTATACATGGTCAAAAAAGTACTGTATCTTTCCGTAAATTAAATACATTAAATGAATAATCTTTAAGAGTACCTGACTCGAACCTTTAAGCAAATGTCCGAATATATGTCACAAAAGTTCATGAAGATCTCTCACAAGCACCCTCAATGGCGGATTGTACAGGTGTTTCAGTATTTAAAGGAGCTCGGATCTATATAAACAGAGCGTCCTAGTTTGTCTTCACCAGAGGAACAGGAAAATCCAGAAGATAGCAAGAACAACGATACGACCGACAACACAACGCACTCGAGCGATCGTCTTAGCGCATGTTCGCTACGCGAGACCAGCTTAAAATGATATTTTTATTGAATCCTATTTTTACTCACTTTACTCCTGAATTTCTAGATATGTGGTCTTCAGAAAGGCGACTTCCTTTCTCTGAGCCTTAAACTCTAGATAGCTCTTTACAAAGACCTCTCAAAATTAGTCACCCTGATGAGCAATGCTAGCCAGCCTCAGGCATGCCACGTTGAGGTTCATAGTTCTCTCCAGTAGTACACCTCGCCTTAAGTGCCATCTCTCCATCCCGTGTACTTTTATTCTTATATTTCGATACTAGTCGATTATTGTGTGGTGTGAGGCACACTAACTGTCGTCTGTTGTGCCTATATGCTTATTTCTTGTTGCTTTAGGTGCTCAGTCATGCTGAAGACATAGTTGAGTCTCATGATAACACTGCGCAAATATGGAGGTCTCGCTGCGCATGCATTTCAATGCCCGAACGATAGCAACGATATTCAGCAAACCACGAATATCAGCTCGCTGCTTCCACTTCGCAGAGATAATCAACTCTCTCTGCTCATGATCACGTCACGCTATGAATATAATAAGCAGATGTTGAATTCTAATCCTGTCAGACTCCTGTCATTGCTTTTTGACCAGCCATTGTTGCCGCAAGCCAGATCCCCATGGAACTGGCCAACACTTCGGAGAAGCAATGATAGTAGTATGCGTTAGGGCGTCCTTCTAGTAGAAATGGCTGCGATCAAAACCATCGGTGACTGCTAGATGAAGAGCGGATGGATCACGGATTCTCGCATATCGTCGCACACTCCCGCTGCTCTACGCATTTCGTATCCCGAGCGATTATCTCCTACTCTTCTTCTCGAATCTCTCTTGCACTTTAGAAGGACAAGACATTTAGCCATCAGATTCGGCTAGTCAGTCGGCTCAACCAATTCGTAGATGCCCCAGCGAATAATAGCTCCAAGACTATGCCAAGTCTGGCTCGCTTATTGCATGCGCCGCCTAAGCAGTTTTGAGGCCTGGTACCACGACTATCCCACAAAGTGCCACTGTTTAATTATACTACAGAACATGTGCGCAGTGAGCTTGACTATGTTTCGAGCTTCTAGATCTCTTCGAGGGGCAACTTCGCCTCTACATTGAGCTCTGACGCTTATCAGCCCTGGTCTTCGCGCCATTGACCACCGCCGGATGCACTCGATCAGCGTCTGCGCTACCTATGTTGCGGTGCGCGGAGTGAGTTGTGTTGGGAGGAGCACCCTGACGTCGCAGCACATTCACTCAAACATCTCTCCGTACATAGACAGACCACCTCGTCAGTTTCTTTCCATACCTATTATCAGCTTAGCGCGCA
>CM068967.1:39002341-39023498 GCA_035128595.1 Eptatretus atami
AAGTAGTGACGACAGTTCGCTACATACAAATGATTGGAAAGGAGCAGTATGCTACTTTTGTAAAGGAGCGCCTGGGCAACAGATCTAAGTCTGTTCAGCCCACTGAAGAGAAACAAACTGCCATTGTTCAGCTGCCCTCAGTCTAAATTGAAGTCCAATGCAATGATCATAGCAGCAGATTACATCGCTGAAGAAACATGTGCCCTCTTCTCACAGTTGTATGTGTCCTGTAAGTCCCGTGATGGAGACATTGAGGAGTTCTTTCGCCATGAAAAATCAATGTTAATCCAGCCATCATTGTCCAAACTTGGAGAGTTGCGGTCAGGGACAAAGGCTGACCTAATCAAGGTGCTTTGAGGAAACTTACCCTACTCCCCGGCACAGGTTCCTGAGGTTGATGGTCATTCTCCTAGATGGCGCGCGCTATCATTAAACATGTTTTTTAACCAGGCCCTGCCCAAACCTTCCATAATACTCCAAAGTGCATTTTCCTGCCCTATATTCGACCCAGCCTTCGAAAGCAGCAGAGTAGACAATTGTCTGGGATAATGTATTTCCAAATAGTCTCAAAGCAATGACGAGGAAGAAGCGTGAACAGGTACACGAAAGACATGTTCAACCAATAACAAGATCCCAGGAAACTGGGAAGGATTCCTCAAAGTGAAAACAAGAAAGAATCTTTGCAATTCTTGGCGCAACAATCGTGACATCCAAACTGAAAGAAAGGTCCATCTCTGCATTTAGCAAATCGATATTGGCTGAATCCTCAAGAGAAGACATCAGTCGCCTTCTCTATGTGCACACGAAGAGCCGACATAGGCTACTACTCCATGCAGCAGACGCTGCTGCGAATGGATACCAGAAAGTCATTGCGTACTGTGGACACTTGACGTGCTTGTCTTGGCAATATTGTGTTCACCAAACGAACCTGAGTGAAATATGGATATTATTTGGCACAGGAAAGAATTGCAGACTCATACCAGCACACACCATTGCCCATACCCATAAGGTAGATAAATCTTTTCTCTGCTAATGTTCCACGCTTCACCGGTTGTTAAATAGATGGTCATTTTTTTCTGAACGCGAGAAGAAAACAGCATAAAACCACAAATAAAGGTTTTCAACAGATGTCGTAGAAAGCCTTTGCGTCTCTTGGTAGAGTACCTCCTTCAGACGAGACATTGAAAGAACAAATGCAAACAATTGAATGGTTTGTTGTCAGTCATGTATGACCGGAAGCTGCTGTAACATGTTGACGATGCCCGAGAAGAGTTATTTACTCAAGAAGGGGAGATCCATTGAGTTCATATCCACCTAACTTCAGCCCTGCACTGACTGTGTCCACATGCAAAGCGGGCAGCATATCAGCAGGGCATTGCTTTGGGGGCAGGCATTACTGTGGATCCAGAGTTACCAGATCCCGCTGATGGGGATGTTTTAAAGGGGCACTCACAGTTGTGGGACCTCTGTGGACAACATCTGAACATCCAAATCGTGCAAGAACTTCTAAGTGCGGCTGCAAAGTGAAGAAGGATGCCTCGCCGTGCACGTGTGTGAAGGCAGAGATGGCATGTACAAATATTGCAAGTGTCACGGAATGTGAGCGTCAATTAAATGATTAAGCATATTAAGCAGTCATTTTGTGCCTAGTGGTAGATTGCTGTTTCTAGATATAACTAACAATGTATTGCTAAAAAAACCATTGCTGAATGTTGTTGCTATGCGATGACTTAGATCTATTATAACAAGATGAATGTACACCATATTGATAGACATTTCTCTTGAAAAACAAATCATAGTAAAAGGCCACGCCTACATGTGATAGTAATAAAAGAATTATAATTTGAAGAAAACCTGACTTCAATTAAGGATACATTAGCTTTTACAGTTATCCTAAACGTTCGTTGGGAGACCACCTCTCCAGAAATGGAGGTAAAACGGTTATTTTTGTCCAATTAACTTTGTATTTACACATGATACATATTCCAAAACTTAAAAGACGCATTGCTAGATTGAAAGTTACATGTCATAAGAACGTTTTGCCAACTGCAGAACTAATGTGGCTTTATTTACGAAGGGAGAGTTTGCATTCCCCTTTTATTATGCAATGAATAGGCAACAATTTGGTTTAAACGATGTAATTTGGTTTAAAATATATGAGGCAATATGCGACTCAAAAGCTGAAATAATATATCAATAGCGTGGATGTTATTCATAAAAACGACCCCTTTTTACCTCCTTTTCAGAGAGGTAGATCTCCCAACTGGCTTAAGCATGGTGGCCATCTTGGAATTTCTGCGCCATTTTTAAAAATTGTTGCATTGTTAAATATGCAAATCATCAGAATAAGAAACTACTATGCAATTACGGTTAAAGAGCATGAAAATATGGAATTAGTACATTTGAATATCATAACAAGTCCAGAAAACAGTTTTTTTAGCTCAGTGGTGGCCATTTTGAATTTGGCGGCATCTTGGAAAGAAACCTGAAATGGCCCCATATCTGGAAAATGTTCAGAGCAAATTGAAAGCTCATCTGTGCAATTTTTCGTGCTTTTCAACCCAAAATGCACACTTGGTTTGTTATGGTTGCAGCAATTCTCTGCACGCACTAGGAGGGCAATGTCAATTTGAAGCTGTAATAGAAAAATATATAAGGTTATTAATTGAGAAAAGTTCTAAGATTACATAATGCATGATGTGAGGAGGTTAATTTTATACCTAATACTTATACTTACTACTACTATTACGATGATACTACTACTTCTTGAAAGTTACAATTAATTCCTACTTCTCGTGGTGGTCAGCTCTGCAACCGATTTGGCCCAAGTCTTTCATGAAACCGACTGGCCAGGTCTGACGTGAGACTGGAAGGTAAGAGCAGGAATTTGGATTTGTTTTAGGGTGCCAACCATGCGGGCTGTTTTAACGTTCACTCCTTCGAGCATGCTAGCAGACGGTCCCTCCGGTTTGAAGTCCATTCCGATGGAACGGTGGCACACAATTGATACGTCACCCGGCATGAGAAACACCAATGTGACAGTTTATACCTGGGTCGAGAATCGAGATGCAATCCAGACTAGGTAAACTCCAAAGGGGGAATGTGCAATACCTGTAAGGCTGTCTGCTAGCCTTTGTACCATGATGAGAATTTTATTGAAGGGTTTTCACCTTTTCTGGCAGACAAATTCAAAAGATGAGGCTTCCAAATCGTAGATTTTGGTCTTTTAATCTCAAAAAGCCAGTATGGCTACAAGGTATGCACACTCCGCTCGAAGCTGTTTTCACATGGAGTCCGATCTCGCCCAGCTATAAACTGTCATCCCGGTGTTTCACAGGCAGGGTGATTGATCAATGTGTGTGCCGTCTCTCGGATGGATGTTAAAACTTGGCTGTTAAACATCAAGGTGTGTGTCGTCCTCGTCCCTCGGTGAAATGTCCCGTCTGCCGGCGTTAGTTGGTGGACCGTCCCAAAGAAAAACCCCCACCATATCCTTTGCAAAGAAAGGCAAGCTATTCAAATTCCTGCCGTAACTCCTGCTGGGAAGCCGGCAACCATCCAGTGCCAAAGAAACTGCTTCGGCAGCACCAATGCTCTGTAACAGAGTTCAGTGCATCAGAACGGAGAATGTCAAGAAGCATCTTAGGGTGGACATTCACCGGTCAAACATTCTTCCTATGGACTACGGAGTATGTGTTTGTGCACTTTTATTCTGTACAAGACAGCCTGTACCAGGTTGTAAAACTTTAAACAAAGGCTGCCGAAACCTTCACGTGGCTGAGATCCACCTGTCATTTTACCCATTACAAGCCAATCGTCTTGATGATGTCTACACCATTTGCCAATGGCACATACTTGTCGGGTCGAAATCCCATGATACGCAACAATGGTGTGTGACAATGTTGTGAGGTGGCATACTTTGTACACAATGATAAAAAGTTATTCATTTGCAACTTGGTCACGACCTTTGACACAATACAAATTTCTATTACATGACCTCCGGCATCAAACAGCAACGTATATCGAGCGACAGTTTCAAAATGGAGCACCTGCCGCCATTAGAGCTTTAAATTGCATCAAGTTGTGGTAATAAATGTGAATTGGTGCTCCCGCTAGCCGGCTTTCGATGAGGAAGATGCCATTTGCATTTTTGCTCCTCCCATCCCGACCATGCAGGCACGGACAACTGCCTCTGCTCTATATGTAAACGTAGACCATTTGCGTTGAGGAATGAATGTAGTCTTCTTTGAGTTTGTGTGTGATCCTTGCCATCTGTAGAAAGAGAAATCAATCTCAACTTTGGTGTTGGAACGAGAGACCCAGACAAAAAACGCATACTCCATTTTAGATTACGAAATCATCATGTTCATTTCTCGTTCACTTATGTTGATGGGAAAAGTTTCCATGAAATATACTGATTTGTGATGTAAAAAAGATATTCTGTTGATAAGACCACAGCAAAATGTGGTGAGATTAATATTCATGTAAGGTCAACAAAAATATACCTGAATTGAAAAATGTATTCAACATCTAGTAAGAATAAACATTAGGGGTTGACAGGATGCCTAGAAGGTGCACACACTCACATCTAAGCTGTCTAGATGGGTTTAAACCTTGATGCAGATATAAACGGTCATTACGGTGTTTTCACAATTCAGGGTGGATTCATCTTGTGTGTGCCGTTCCCTCTCGGATGGACGTTAAGCTGGCCTCTGGTCCTAACCGACATGAGTTGGTGGACCAATTAAGAATCCCACGGTGTCCTTTGTGAAGAAGTAGGTGAGCTATCACTGCACACCTGAACAAATTTAAATTCCTGCCATAAACCTTCGTCGAACATCAGGCTGGCTAGCCGGTTCATGAAAGACTGAGCCAAGCTCCCTGGCCAACCCCCACAAGAAACGTGAATATTTGTAGCCTTCAAAGAAACGAAAATATAGTAAACATTCACATTATTTGTTGGCATATGTATTTTGACATATTATATATATATATAACACATATGTAATACACAGGGGGCTGCAAAAGTAGGTATACGTAATTGAAAAACAAAACGGTCGCACAAAACATATTTTATTGGATTTTACACATAAAAGATGTATTAATAGAAAAATTACGAAAATAAAAATATTAAAAATGGTAATAAATGATTTTAATGAATTTAGTATTAAATGCAATCCTAGCACAAGTATTTCATAATCTGTAATACTGGTAATAATCCTTACTGTATACCTACTTTTGCAGCCCCCTGTATATATATATATATATATATATATATATTATATATATATATATATTATATAATATATATATATATTTTTTTTTTTTTTACAAGTAACCTTTTGTTGCAACTCACAACAGAGAAAGCGAAATCTTATTGTTCGATAAGAAGGTGGAGCTGAAATTGGTGATAAAGGAGTGCATCGTGTGTTCAGAAGACACATCCCTAGATATAATGTACCAACCATCGAAGACTATAACGTCATAAAACAGTTTTCAAAGTGAGAGGGACAGGCTCTGTGAAGAAACAATAATGCAGGAAACTATGGACATCCTGAGCATATTCAAAATCCAGAGCCTGTCAACAGAATCAGCGAAGTGATTTGCGCGTAGCCCAAGAAATCGATATACGTCATACAGTTTCAAAGTGGAGAGGGACAGGCTCTGTGAAGAACAATAATTGCAGGATACTATGGACATCTGAGGCAATATTCAAAATCCAGAGCCTGGTCAACAGATATCAGCGAAGTGATTGCGCGTAAGCCCAAGAAAACACAACTAGACGTATTTCAACATGAAATTGGATGAGTCCTCAAAAGCAGTGTCATAGAGTGTTAAAGTCTGATCCTGAATGAAGAGTTTTAATGATGCCAAAAATTCAATTGATGCAGTATTAACCTCAGATGCGAATGTTGGCTTTATGATTTTGTGTGCGATTCAGTAAGGATAATTATCGAATCAAGTAAAAATCAAACGTAGCGACGTAATTTTCAGCGATACTTGAATGTTATGGTATGCCAAATTGAATTGTCCGGTTTTGGGGCATCGGAGAAACCATCCCCCTTTGTTTAAGTTACACTATTCCCCCAAAATAACGATTAACGGTGTGGTTTCATTAGTCATCGGATTTATACGGACCATTACTTTTTTTGAAGATCAGATATCGTAGGAAGGGGTAGCTACAAATTACGAAATGTTACGATACACACGTTGAACCACATATTTCTGGAATCATGTGAGGAACATTCCTGTGCCTTGGTTTCAACAAGAATAGAGAACTGCACGTACCAGCTCGCTTTGTCATGCGCTGACTCAATATTGACTTTCCTTGCAGATTATATCCCCCAATTTGGATTTTCTTGCCTCCAAGATTTCCTGAGCTATCACCTTTAGATTTTGTTTTTTTCTGTGGGGATTAGTTTTAGGAGAATGGTTTCAAAGAAAACCCAATGAACAATCCCCGTGAACTCAAAGATTCTGCAACGAGAGGGTTATTTCCAAATTTTTCAGCGTGACATACCAGTCCTGTAAGTCAGACACTATTCCATACGTATCTGCAAGTATTCCATACATATTCACAACCGATTCCATACGTATTTTACTCCCCCGTTAATCCACCCCATACCACCTTCATATTCACTGTTTTCCTTCCTGAAAGTGCCGTTAGGCATCTTGTTTACGCCCGTGTTCCTACCCCTCCTCTCTCCTTTCACAGATATCCTAAATTGTCTTTGACCCACTATATTTTGTGCTTCCCTCTCCCACCCCTTCTTCTCTCCTGCTTGTTCTATGTTTCTGTATAGTCCGCTCATACCTGCCTCGACTTGGTATATATACAAAAGTATGCAGAACTTAGAGGACAATTTCTAACCATTTGGTATAGTGAGCAAACCTTATGAATTCCTTAATGTATCATAATTATATGGCTGTCCATTTAAAATAGCAGATTTTAATAAACAATTAAAATTGGTGTAACATTTTGTGACTCATGGTTAACACTGAACAACAAAAAAAACCAATTAAAAGAATCGATACCCTCAACAGAGATATACTTTTGAATGGCAGGTGAACTCAAGAACAGATTTCCAAATATCTTTTGGTTTTGATATAATGGTAAAAATGGCAGTGGATCTCAGCACCGTAGGAAGGTTTGGAGGTCTTTGTAAAGTTTTACCAACTTGTACAGGCTGTCTTGTACTCAAGGGAATACTTGTATGCATTAATTGCAATGGCCATATACAGTATATACTTGTAACGTTTAAGTGCTCAGAGTTGTGCTTCAGTGCATTCTCCCATAACCCCTCAATAACAGTTCAGTTTACCTTGGATTTCAAAATGGTCACACAGTTGATGGTAAGTGAAATACAGGTTTAGGACATGACACGAGAATGACACTCCCAACCCGAAAACGACATGGCCAGAAAAGTCATGCACGTACCACCACTTCACCTCCAATTGTGGGATGGCCTCTGCGGAGTAAGGCCTGTCACAGCCTTTGACGTTTTAGCCAGCGTCATGCGACGTATGAAAATTTGTCTAAAACCGCTGGCAGTACGTCGAAACGTTATTGGGTAAGTTTTGGTTATAACGTTGTCCGCGATCGCCGCTTGATTAATATCTTCCAGGCAGCGGAATACTGACATTAATGTCCGAGCTTCAAAGCAGTCCATAGTGTGGACAAAAGAACAACAAAACACACCACCTGTGTTTTCGAATCGGCCCTAGGGGTAGGCCGATATATTTTTGGCTCGATCTCAAAAATGGCTGGTAACGGAATGGAATACACAGCACAAAAAAAAAACCTGCCAGAAACTCTTGGCAACAATAGAGTTTCCAAACAGGTTGTACAACTCACAGGCTCCGCAATACGATAGACAGGATACGATCACACTCGTCCGGATTTAACTCATTCCTTTAGACGGAGCTATCAACGATCAGCGCGCGGTGCTGTCCGAGAGTCTTGAAAATCCACTTGAAAATCGCATTCAAACATGCGATTTTGAGCGCATCGATATCTTTTTCCACTCGCGATCTTAGAGCCACGTCTGTTGCCAAACAATGGCGCCCCGGCTCTGACGCGGTCCCACCCACCACGTGCCAACCAGCCCACCAATCCCGGAGGAGCCCTGAAAAAAGGTTACGTGACGTTGTGGGGCGGGACACTAAATTTGGTGAGAACATGGTTTTTTTTCTCACAACGTTAAGAGCACGCTGAAGCACGCTAGCATACGTCGTAGTAAACGCCGAGCTCTCGACAAATTTTTAAGCATGCCTCAAAAATTTTCGACATATGCCCCAGCGTATGCTCACAGACGTTCGCATACGCTGGGCCATAAAGTTGTAGGCAGCGTTAATGCGATCGTTGGACACCGTCGACACACGTTTACTTGTAAGGTTACTCATAAAGTCGAAACAAACGTTGAGGTAATGTTTAGCGTACCGAAAACTTATTTCTAACCTATGAGTTAACGTGCTTTTAACCTATGTGTAACGTATCTCCACGCATATTGACCTTAATGTGACGTATTTGATTGGACGTCTTTTCCGGAGACCAACAGAACTTACTGAACGTGTTTCTAACTAAGAGCTAACCGTATATTGGCGTATGGCAGGCGTTTAAGAGGAATTGGTATTGTTTACGGCCTGTGGAAATTCGCAACATACACCATAAAAGGGTCCCTTAGAATCATGTTATGACGCTAGTTTATGTGCAGATAGGTCCTCCACCGTTGTTTTAAGAGGGATTCTTCATGTTCCACGCGGGCCTGCGACCCTTTTGAGATAGCAGTTTTTCTTTAATCTATCGTTATTTTTGAGCCAACCATTGCAAACAAACCTCACCGCAAACAACAAAGCCACCAACTACGCCACAACGCCCACCCACGCTCACACCACCTCCACACACAATCACCCACGCATCTTCGCAACTACGCCCGGCTTACGAACAGCCAATCCTTCACGGACCACGGTAGGACGGTTCCGCGTCGGAAACCGTCCGAGAAGGATTGGCAAACAAAGCTCTTGTGAGGCCTGTGGGGTTTTTTCCCGCTATTTTTCCCGCGCTTGGGTGTGAAGGAAAGGGGGAGGGCAGCTCGCGCGGCCGATTGGTGGATGCACCAGCGTAGGTCGGTCGGGGTGAGGGAACGCCCCTTTTTCGGGAACTTCCTCGAAGGAAAGGTGGAGCGAAAACGGGGAGGAGCGAAGGGCGGAGCCCGCCGCTATATAATGGCGGACCGCGCGTAGAGGCTCACTCCTCTGTTGGGGTCGTTTGGATAGCTACTCGCTCTCTTGGTGGACGTCATCCCTCTCGCTTCATCTTCCGAGCTCTCTCTTGGGGTCGAGGTCGGGCTCTCAGTCGTCTTGGCGTTGGGCGACCTGTCGGTGAAGGCGCGGGCCGGTGGCGAGCCGGGCGACGCCTCAGAGACGCAGACGGGAGGCGCAGCCCTAGCCGGCTGTGTGGCGCGAATCTGCGCGTCTGGCGAAGGGACGCCGGAAGAGAACTAACCGAACACATCAATCGCAAAGGCCCCGAGGAGAAGGGGAGGCAGCGCGGCTGACGCTAGCTGCCGTGGGAACAAGGCGTCGCGACCTACCCACCGTCACACCTCGAGGGGGCAGGTAACCAGCACGGTCTCGTGGGCCCTTTTCGGTTCATCCACCCCACGACCATAAAGGTTTAACGACCCGTCTTACCTCCTGCCTATGGGGAGGGTGTTTCCTGTTTTTTTTTATGCATGCTGTGGCGCCGTGTCCTGTTTAAGTACGACTGTGTAAAGTGACTGTAGATAAATAATCGTAGTCGGTGTATTGCTTGGCCTTCTATTATGTCGCTTGTATATTGCATGACTAATGTGTTGCTGGAATAAAATGTCCTTGTGTAAAATGTATCCCGTTCGTGCGTCCTCCTTTCACCCATTGAAATGCATCTTGCATCGTGGATGATGTAGGTGGGGTTTTAAAACACCCGATAAATGATCTGAACCGTCGAGGTCCGCGGCCCGAATACCCAAACCCGCTCGGTTATCCCTGAGCACGGAACGAACCCGCTTAAGCGGTTCGTGTCCTAAAGCCGACCTGCGGCGTGGTGCAACCCCTGGTTGTACCCCGCGGGTATTTAGGTATATCGACATTCGGCGATTCACCCTATTTCGGGCGGGTAGAATGCGGACTGGGTTGTTGGTTGAGGTTAAACCCACACCCGTGACTGGCTCCTGGCGGTAGTTTCCAGGAGGGTCACGAACTGAATTGTCCGTCCGGTGCGACGCGCGGCTGCTATTAGAGGTAACGTGCCGATCGCACGCCAGGCGGGCCAGAGTTCGTAAAGTATATAAAAATGGAGTTCACAGGAGGAAACCCCGTCGGTGTTTCAGAACTCATGGGTGAGTAGATGTCCATGTCAGTAGTATCAGTAAGTAGTAGTAGTAAGGTGAGTGTGTCTAGTAGTAGTAGTGTAGTAGGTCCAAGTGTCAGTAGTCGTAGTAGGTGAGCGTGATGGGGAGGGTGTGGGTGATGATGGATCCTCCCTTTAGCGTCCGCGTCCACGGCCACGGCCAGGAGACTTTTTGCGGCATTCTTCAAGTTTTCTTTGGCATTTTTTTAATGTTTTTCTTACGCTGAACTATTGATGTTTTTTTCAGTTTTGGGCGTATTCATAACGAAGTTGGACGTATGCATAACGTATTAGTAACGTACACAGAACGTTTCGATAACTTATAGATAACTTATACCAACGAATGCTTAGCGGTGTTGTTCGGCGTTCACAAGGTATTGCCCAACGATAGTCCCTAACGTGTGGCATAGCGGTGCGGCAGCGTAAGACGCAGACCACGTGCGTAAGCCTATTAATAGGCTGCACTCAACGATTTAAATGCGTTTACCGCCTCGACTATTTAAATGGACGCTGCCCGCTCGACGATTTTAATCATAAACCAAGCTAGACATTGAAGTGGTCAACATCATACCTCATGCCGAAGAAAAACTTCGAGAATGCTGCAAAGAAGTCTCCTGGCCATGGACCGGACCCAAGGAGGATCCATCATAACCCCACACACCTCCCCATCACGCTCACCTACTACACTGACATGGACCTACATACTACTCTACTACTAATACTAATTACTAACTGACACGCTCACTCTACTACTACTACTACTAACTATGAACTACTGACATGGACATCTACTCACATGGAGTCTGAAACACCGGTTCCCTACCCTGCAGGTTTTTTATCATTTCCTTCCCCCCCTGTTTTTGAACGCTCCCCCCAATTTAAAATACGCCCATTTAAACTGCAACGCTTTCGTGTAGCTGTAAGTTTCAGAAAACACGTTCAGGTATTATTTCGTGGTACTACGTCCCGGAGACGTAAGCAGAATCATATAATATTCTAATACATGAACATTGATATTCGCTGCTAGTTGTTGTAGTACTGTTACACATAGGTTCAAAGCACTTACTCATAGGTTAGAAATAAGTTTTCGGGTAACGCTAAAACATTACCTCGACGTGTTTCGACTTATGAGTAACTTACAGTAACGTGTGGTCGACGTGTGTCAACGATCGCAATAACGTGCCTACAAACTTATTGGCCAGCGTATGCGGAACGTGTGAGTTCATACGCTGGCATACGTGTCGACAATATTTTGAGCATGCTTAAATTTGTCGACGAGCTCCGGCGTACTTACGATGTTGCCAGCGTGCTTCAGCGTGCCTCTTAACGTATAACAAAAACTTACCCCATAACGTATTCGACGTGTGCAGCGTATTCGGGCGAATTTTTCATACATCGGGCATACGCTGGCTAAAACGTCAAGGTGTGACAGGGCATGACGGTGATGTTGAACATCTTTCGATGTCTAGTGCGGTTTATGAATTTAAATAGTTGAGCGTCAGCCTATTAATAGTCCTACAACCACGTGATCGTCGGCGATACGCTGCCCGCACGCTATGCAACGTTAGACTATCGTTGGGCATACGTTGTGACGCCAACAAGCACGCTAAGCATTCGCGTTGGTTATAAGTTATCTATAATTATCGAAACGTTCTGTGTACATACTAATACGTTATGCATACGTCAACTCGTTATGAATAAGCCCGTAAATGAAAAAAACATCAAATAGTTCAGCGTCGCCAGCTATTTTAGAATCAATTTTTGATACGTTGCCATACACTGGCTAAAAACGTCAAGGTGTGACAAGGCCCCTTTACTCAGGTCATTTGAAAGACCAAGACTTTAAAAAGGTCACAAGTGAAGGAAGTCGAGCCACTGACCAGGTTCACTTATTTGGGTAATCATGATGGCATAACCTCACAATCGTTGACCTTGTGACTAAAAACTAATTCAACCAAGTACACACACACATCACCACACCACACACACACACACACAACACACACACACACACACACACACACACACACACACACACAACACACACACACCACACACACACACACTGTGGTTCATCCATTGCGGTCTGTGGATGATGTTCATCCAGAAAAGTGGTGTTTGAAGATGATGATAATGAATGATGATTCATTTCAAAAGTCGATGGGCGCAGTCATAGATGACCCGCCATTGGTGTGCTTTTTTTTGATCACATTGTCGGGGTCGTATAAAGACTAACACACAGAACATATAACGAAAGGGAGCAGGAGACAATAAGGGTGGGAGAAGGAAACACAACAGTGGGGAACAGAAAAAATAGATCTCTGGAAAGGAGGTAAGATGGGGTAAACAGAGGTACTGCGGGACTTTCTGGAAGAAAAAGCAGGAATTTGGAAGAGGTGGGTTTTGTGTGGATTACGTGGGTAGAAAAGATTGTGGTTTTGGATGGGGGTAAGATGTGAGATGTGGTGAACAGTGGTTTGAAGAACAGGAGAAGGAGTGGGATTGAATATAGTGTGGGCGTTTATTCCGAGGTGGGGAAAATAGAGGAATGAAAGAGTGAAGGTGAAGCAGTGATTCATGATTTTGGTAGTTTCCACCATGAAGGAAGAATTTTTGGGTCGACCTAGAGCCACCCTGCGGAAATATGGGGGAGGGGATGTGGTGGATGGGGACAGATCACAGACGAACAGGGGGCGAGGAAATGGAGAGGAGATGGTAGAAGACAGAAAGACCACCGACCTGCTGTGATAGAGAGTGGAGAGACCAAAGACTCAAGCTTCCATTGAGGGAGATACCAAAATGAACAAAAAGCCTTGGTTGCCAACAGTGTGAAGCTGAGTTAGGTGTGAGGCAGGAGCACACCCAAGAGGGGAGAGCAGTACTCCATCAGGCTGATGGATAAAAGATTTGGTAATGTGGTGAGAAGCTCAGGTGTTCCCAAGGAGGACTTGGCATACAGAGGATGCCCAGTCAGTGACTGGCTTTGGAGCCAGCTGAGAATTGTACTTTTCCAGGAAATATGCAATGGCAGATAGTGAGGCCAAAGAGCTTTAATGAAAGGATTCTTAAAAGGATTGTTGAGAAAGTAATGGGGATTGGGGCGGTTCAGACGGTCCGTTACAGAAGAGACATCATGAGAGCAGCAAACGAGATTTGTCAGGATTGAAAGACCGTGTTCCAAGTGTTTGACCAGCTTGTGGTTTTATGCCCAGCAGAGAGTGAAAAGGATGTGCATGCGATCAAAGTGATTGATAGAGGTACAGAAGAGGTTGTGGGAGTCCATCAGCAAATAGATGAAAGAAGATTTTCAGAGAGTGGAGAGATCTTATTGATGAAAACTAGAAAAAGCACAGGGCCGAGAACACTGCCTTAAGGAAATCCAGCCTGGTACAGGAAGAGGAGGATGATAGAAACTCCATTAAAGAGTCACGCGTTGACTGCAACAGGAGAGAAAAGTCTGCGAGCCATGAGTGGAGATTGCTTTGGATACAATAAGAGAGTTTGGTCAGCAGTGCGGGATGCCAGGCCGTATCAAAAGCTCCAATATGTCTAGGAGATTTGGCTCTGTCTCTGTCTGGCATTTATTACTCCAATCATTGTTGGAAAGCATTAAGCAGCATGTCCAGGGTAGAATGACCTGGTCTGAAGTCCAATTTGTTGGTCAGAAATCAGGGCAATTAGAGAAGAAGAAGGATTTCATGTTGGAAAGCGATGATGGATTCCATGACTTTTTTATGCAGTAGAGTAATGTTTGCTGATTTTCAAGGAGATTGCCAGATGAACATTGAGCAAATGAGAAGGGTGAATAGAACAAAGTTGAGGGTGAATAGAACAAAAGAATGAACCATTCATTCCATTGGACTGAGGATTTGGGCTTAAGGAGAATCTCAGCGAAGTTCTGCAAAGCTGCTAACGATCAAGCAGAAGCAACTCCATTTGGAGATCGCACAGACATGCCTGGAGACTGTGAACAGCGATCCCAACTTCTTCACACAGTGATCACTGGCGATGAGACCATAGTGATTCCGTCATTTTGTCAAAAACGAAAATCCGACGGCGCTCACTTCACTTCCTCACTCATCGGCGGTCTGTAGGCGAACTGACAGCTTCTGCAGGCGGAAAATATTCACGCATCTGGATTTAAAGGAATCGCTTACATACGTGCACCAAACGCACCCTCCCTAAGCTCATTTGTTTACGCACGAAAAATTAAGGTTGGATACTTTTGGAACACACCTCGTATTAAACGAGAAAGCATCTGGAAATGCAAAGCCCATCCACGTCTGTTTTGTACTCAAACTAACTTGAACAAACGAACAGTTAAAAAAATTTTGTATATTCCTATTAATTTGTTTTCTTCCACAAACGCTCATAAAAAGGTTTGTTGAAAGATTTGATGACAAACAGCTCAAAACGAGATCATGGCAAGGTGGTTACACCTACTGTTTGGTCTGGTCCTTCTGAGGTTACCATGCCAAGAAGTTTGTAGATGTGTTTCAAAAAGCTGACTACAATGATAATTGAGGTTACACCGGTCCAACGCTGTATTATGAGACTAAGGAAATGTGTCACTCCTTGGGTGTCATTTCCTGGTTCCTTGTATGTGCTCCGACTGAGGCGAGTGATCTACGTGAAGGATGCATTCTATGCCACGCTCGGAGTCTGTGGTTGAGCAATGCCCAGGCGAGATATTCTTCTAGTCTTGGGTGATTTCACTGCATCGACTGGAACTGAATAGGGATGGTTATGAGACAAGTTTGGTCCCCATGGGTCCTGGAACTGTGAACCAGATAGCACTAAGTTTCCTTGACTTTGCAAGAAGTCATGGACTTAGGTGGCTGGTTCAATGGTTTTCCAGCACCACAGGCTCATCGCTGGACTTGGTATTCCAATTGATAGTGGTGGTGGCAAAGGAGACTTAACCAATGGGCACTTTTGATGGTCGCTGGAGGGATGATCCAGAACTGCAGGTCAGGTTTGCTGGATCAAAACTAAGATCCAGGCTTTCAGTGACATCTTGGATGCTGCTATCCTGTCCTGTACCTGTGAGGACGTTGAGGTCATGGAGATTTTAACTTACCGTTGGGCAGTGACATTCTGTCTCTGCCTGGCTGTGAGCCAGAGGTCAATAGACATCTGTGTCAGGCATGGGGAGTCATGGATTCACTGGATCAACAGGGTGTGGCGAATGTCGTACCTGTGCGGGAGGAACAAAAGTCTGAGTCTTCAGGTCCTTGGGGCTTCCAGTCCTGCTCTAACCGAGTGAGACTTGGACTCTGACCACGGGATCTGAGACAAAGACTTAATTCCTTTGGTACCAGGTCTCTTGGAGGATCCTTGCTTGTTGGCTGTTCGGACTTTGTGTACACGAGTGTTTGCTAAGAGAGCTCAAAGTGAGATTTGTTATCTGCAAATGAGTCCTGTGAACATCAGCTTGCGGTTGTATAAAAACATTTGGCTCATTTTCCTGACTAGTCCGTTTGCCACCCGTATATGGTTCGGTACTCACCTTGTTGTAATGAGAGTGTATTGTTTTTTGATGGTTTCCTACTCACATGGGTCTATAGAGAAAATTGGTTGGTTCCCGGAAGCGGCAACCTTGGGGAACTCTGCTAATTTGCATAAACCCAAGATGGCCACCTGCGGACGGGGGTTTGAATATAACTTTTCACCATTACTTACAATCAGTGTGATACTCTTTTCCCGGTATAATTTTGACGCTGATGGAATCGATTTCTGAGGTCTTTTTGTGATTCGGGTTCAAATTCAAGGGTCCCCAAAGGTCAAGTTTCAAGGTCCATTTTCCGGCCAAAAATGAAATAATATAATAACAATGAAATTTTCAGAGCGATGGTGGTCCAAGCGTTTATTCATTAAGGCGATCATCCATTCATTACATCAGAGCCGAATGCAAGATCAAGAAATGTTCAGTTTCCTCGTCATCTTCCACATCCTGCTTCTCCTTCCTCTTCCACTTCATCTTGGTCTTCGTCTCCTGTCCTTGAACGGGTTGAAGCAGGAGTTCGCTACAAAACACCAAGCGGCAGTACACAATGCATGATATACTTTCCCTGGTGAACAGTGCAACGTTCAGTGCGCACGCCCTTCCCGCCGCCTTAACAGCCGCACCACACTACATCCATGAGATCTTGGGGGTCCTGGTTGGTTGATCGGAGGTTGCTGGTACTGGGTGCCATCTTTTATTTCCCACCCATACTTCGTGATGTCAGTTCAGGTGAGCCTGCTGTCAGCAGATTTTGCGAGTATGGTCTGGCATCCCTGGCTTAGCGTGGCCAACTCCAGCATACTTGTGATGAGGTTGCTGGAATTCATGTGAAGAGGACATGGTAGTGCGTCGACCATTGGGTGTGAAATACTGGGATAGAAGTTGTCAAACCACGCGAAGATGACGCCGACGGTTTCTTACACAACCCCATGAACTAGTGGAGAACTGTGCATTGTCACCTAGTAGACGAGGGCTGATTTTCGGAATCTCAGGGCCTCATCATACGAGTCGTGAGCCATGGCTCATGAAAGGAGTTTGAGACGTTCGGAAACTGCCGTGCCGGTGCAACAAGTTTTGACACGCCCAGCCTCGTGTTGTCTTGATTTCGTAACCTGTAACGTGACTCTGAAAATTGACTGGCTCAGGCTCAGAGATTTTCTTGTCACTTTACACCGGAGCCAGGTCCGAAACAAGCTTCAACCAAACTTGGGCTGGTCGCCTTGAATTGTGTTGGCCTGTGTAAACTCTTGTAGGTCCGTAATTGGCACTGTGTTTGTACTTGAACCGACCGTGCCTTATGCTTTGACTTTCTGCCTCACCACGGAAGCAATGCTCCTCTCATCCGTATCCGTCTACCTTAATATCTTGAGAACTTTTTGCAACGGACTCACGGAAACCAAACAATGGTAGACAGCCAATCTACCCGAACACGATAACCATCCTTACTCTGCAGTCAGTCAACTTGCTCAACATGTCACGTCCCGAGCGAGCTTGCCACTGGCGATCCGAGTCAGGGAAATGCAGTTCAACACTATTTCCATATTTCTGGACCTGTCCTCGGTTCATGTACTCAATGACTTCCTTCAGAGCATTTTGATCTGCCACTACCAATTGGCAATCAGCATATGTGGGGACTTTCGTGAAACTGTTATAGCAAGCGGACGTGGTTACTGCACTCATGCAGAAGGTAGATCAGAAACAAAAGCAAGGTGCAACTTCACCCCTTCTCGCGACATCATCAATTACGCTGCTCAGCAACATCAAGGAGCAATATCTTTCATAGTTGGGAGTAGGTTACGTTCCCCTGTGTCAAAACGTTCTTTGGTCTAACTATACACCTCACAACGCGGTCCATCTTTCTGGGTGTCTATCTCAATTGGGTAACATTCCTCGCTACAGAACATACAATCACGTTTGTACTCAAACACAACCTTTGTCAGCTACCTTAGTATGAAGACCTTGTAGTTGTCCTTACACCCTCATCTTCAGCCTTTCTTTTCTGTGACTTTTCTCACTCTCTCAAAATTTTCTTCTTTTGATGTATAGTACAGTAGGCAACCTTTGTGGCAGGCTATGCTTGCCACATCTCACCAACATCAATAATGTTCTGTAGCTTAGCCTGCAGGTCCCCAATCTCCACGGGATTTGGCGCACGAGATGAGGCTTCTTGCATCCCGATCTCAGTGAATTTCGTTTCTTCTCCCACCTCCGTGACACACCGGGAAGAAGAACCTTGAAGTTCAGCCATCATACGTTTTCTCTGAAAAGAAGAAGAGGTGAGATTAGAATCAATGGGATCGTTCTCAACTATCGAGTCGGAGTGATCTGCAGTTGATGCAGGGGTCAAAAAGTTTTAAACCCCTCAAATAGTCCAAAAATGACATCGAACTTGAACCTTTGACCCTGAATTTGACCCCGGAAACCACACCAACTGAACCTCAGAAAATCGATTCTCACCTCAAAAAATTATACGGCAAAAATGTATCAACACGTTGATTGTAGGTTGATTGGTTTTGAAAAGTTATTTCCCACCTCCATCCGTCGTGACCAATCTTGATTTATGCAAATTATCGGAGTTCCCAAGGTTGCTACTCCGGCAACCAAGCTAAATTCTTTCTATAGACCCATGCGAGTAAACGAAAACCATCAAAAAACAGATTACACTTCTCGCAACAACAAAGGTACTCACCTGGCAACTGGAACTAGACCCGCTGATCTGCTCACCAGATTTTCTCAGCGAGGGGAGCCCTTAGTGAGTGGGAGGAGGCCAATGGGCCAACCACATGCCTTGTGGTTGCGGCAGTTGATCAGTAATCTCAAGTACATGGGGATGGGCCAGGTATCTGCCTGGGGGAATGAACCAGACAAGGCTCCTGGGAAGTACCAGCAGAAAGTGGATGCCAGTGATGCACTGCTCTGACCATTTTTCCCATACCTGACCTGACCTGACTTTATAACTGCTGGCAGTGATGACCGGGTACCAAGACAATCCCCACATGATGCAACCCTGCTTTGATCGACGCCTGACCCAAGACCCAATGACGTTTTTTTTTTTTATTATCCCCGCCAACCAACGAGTTGGCGGGGATATAGAAATGGGTTTTCCGTCCGTCCCGTCGCGTCACATTTCGTTTCCGGAGCTTAACTAACAAAATCCCATCAAGATAGTGGGGCAGAATAACAGCCATTTTTGAGAGGAATCGTGCAAATGATGATCCAAGCATCAAATTTGGGCACATTTGTTCTCCAAGGGGATTCTAATCAAATCTGCCTGATTGGCCATTTGAAACATCCAAGATGCGGCCATTTTTCAAGATGGCCACCAGTTAGCCTCCCCAAAGTTGGACTTTTTTGCTAGAAGTATTTGTAGTTGTCCCGATTTGCATGATTCTAGGTGTGGATACCTATGTTTCAAGCCTGCCTGGAGTGGATTTTCCTGTTTTTAAAAGCCCTGACCACAAACTTTTTCTGATTTTGACACTTTAATGATTGTCATATGAAGCTAGGCCTTTTCTGCAACCGGGCCTGCTAGTAAATATTTTTGTCAAAGTTATGCATACCTGTGAATGTTCCTCCAGCTGTACTGTCCACATATGAGCTGCAGAGTGCTGTGCAGGGGAGCTCTGACTGAAAGCACTTTGCATCTCCGGTTGCAACCTTCTTACAGGAACACTTGTCAGTTCCTGACAGCTGGCTGCAATAGGGGTAGTGTTGTTCCAACATTCTGCCCAGTCTCTCCTTTTCTGTGTCCATCCCCATTCAGCGGGACCTCATGTCTGGACTGGAATGGTTGACACTGGCCCCAGATGATCCCAGCCTGTAAGCCCGCACTGCTTTGTCATGTTCTCTGAGGGCCTGCCTGTGTTGGTGGAATTGAGTTGTACGGCCTCTGCTGCGGGCAAAGAGATCCAAGTCTTTGCTCCGTCCACACCAGTGGCTGCGCCGATCTGTCATACATGAGGCAACGAATCCCTCCAGCCCTCTGCAGGTCAAGATCAGCAGAATCAATGTTGGATGCTGGGCCTGAGATTGGCTGATGTTTCAGAAACATCAATCAAGACCGTTCCAAGTCTGCCATGCGTTTTTTCTTCCCTTTAGCGTGGAAGGCAGACACGACGTCACATCCAGTGAACGCATGGAAGTATGGGAATCCCATGGAAGTTAATAGAGCCTGCAACTCCTCATGATATCGTGCCTTGTTTTGTCTGCCAAGGTTTCCGCTCTATCCCACACTTTGTCAAGTCTTTGCAGAAGTATAGTTTTCTTGATTGGTAGTGCATTGGTGAGTGAAACAGAGGAAATATTCCTTGCCAAGTTGCATATACCCATCATCTCCTCTTTTGGCAGGATTGGCCTGGGGGGACTTAGATCTTCTTTCTTAACCTCCCTGACATAGGCCAACACTTGGTCCAGACAGTGTTCCATGAATTTACCAGTAGAACTCGCATCCATGGCCAGTATGACATTCAAGGTCGAGGGTTTATCCTTTTACCACCCTGTAATGTATAATGGACACTTTCCCTGTTTATGGGAATACAACTAGGTTTATGCATCTGCCCTACACCTAGTCCCGACGTTCATCCAGTGTGCATAAGTTCCCGTGCGAATCTGTACACCACCAGATAACTAAAACCCTGTTATCCTTGGCTCGGCTCTCCCACGCGTGGCACGTCAATGTCCGATTCAGGTGCGGCTTGCCTAACTGATCCGGGGTTGATTAGGCAACATTGGGGACACAAGTAAGTTGTTTGCAGTATGATTCCAACAATGATGCCACATACAATTCCTACTTAGCTGACACTGAACCCCATGCTGGAGTTTCACAGCAGTGATGTCACCAATTGCCTTGGTAGTGCTCAACAATCACTCCTTCAATAAATTCTTACTTGCGATGAACTGGAAGTTTGATTAAAGGGACTGGTAAGTGGGCCTGGATTCAAACAGCACATCTGTTTCATCACTTCGTGCACTTCGAAATTTTGGGATAGATGTACTCCATCACACGCAGAGACCTTCTGTGGTTACTCCTGCACTAGTTTTAGGCACCGCGAGCCAATGGCGGTTTACCAAGGGTGTGGCCGATGCCGTGCACTAGCGCAATTTTCTTGGAGCCATAGATGAGAGTTGGGCTAGTGATGAAGGAACCATGCCAGTAGTCCATCCAGGGATGTGGTGACTGCTGAAACAAAGGTACTACCTTTAACACTCACCCCTCACCCATGCATAGTAGCTAACTAACTACATACATGTTTAAGTCCATC
>CM068967.1:39032693-39049835 GCA_035128595.1 Eptatretus atami
TCAAAATCCAGAGCCTGTCAACAGAATCAGCGAAGTGATTGCGCGTAGCCCAAGAAAATCAACAAGACGTATTTCACATGAAATTGGATTGTCTCAAAGCAGTGTCATTAGAGTGTTAAAGTCTGATCTGAATGAAGTAGTTTTAATGATGCAAAATTCAATTGATGCAGTAGTTAACCTCAGATGACGAATGTTGGCTTTATGAATTTTGTGTGCGATTCAGTAGGATAATTATCGATCAAGTAAAAATCAACGTAGACGACGTAATTTTCAGCGATACTTGAATGTTATGGTATGCAAATTGAATTGTCGGTTTTGGGGCATGGAGAAACCATCCCACTTTGTTAAGTTACCTATTCCCCCAAAATAACGATTACGGTGTGGTTTCATTAGTCATCGGATTTACGGACCATACTTTTTTGAAGATCAGGATACGTAGGAAGGGGTAGCTACAAATACGAAATGTTACGTACACACGTTGAACACATATTTCTGGAATCATGTGAGGAACATTCCTGGTGCTTGGTTTCAACAAGATAGAGAAACTGCACGTACAGCTCGCTTGTCCATGCGCTGACTCAATAATTACTTTCCTTGCAGATTAATATCCCACCAATTTGGATTTTCTTGCCTCCAAGATTTCCTGAGCTATCACCTTTAGATTTTGTTTTTTTCTGTGGGGATTAGTTTAGGAGAATGGTTTCAAAGAAAACCCAATGAACATCCCTGAACTCAAAGATTCTGCAACGAGGGTTATTTCCAAAGTTTCACGTGAAATACCAGTCTGTAGTCAGACACTATTCCATACGTATCTGCAAGTATTCCATACATATTCACACGATTCCATACGTATCTTTACTACCCCCGTTAATCCACCCCATACCCACCTTCATATTCACTGTTTTCCTTCCTGAAAGTGCCGTTAGTAGCATCTTGTTTACCCCGTGTTCCCTACCCCATCCCTCTCCCTTTCACAGATATCCTATTGTCTTTGATCCCCACTATTTTGTGCTTCCCTCTCCCACCCTTCTTCTCTCCTGCTTTGTTCTATGTTTCTGTATAGTCGCTCATACCTGAGCCTCGACTTGGTATATATACAAAAGTATGCAGAACTTAGAGGACATTTCTAACATTTGGTATAGTCGAGCAAAACCTTATGAATTCCTTAATGTATCATAAATTATATGGCTGTCCATTTAAAATAGCAGATTTAATAAACAATTAAAATTGGGTACATTTTGTGACTCATGGTTAACCTGGAACAAAAAAAAACCAATTAAAAGAAATCGATACCCTCAACAGAGACTATACTTTGAATGGCAGGTGAACTCAGAACAGATTTCCAAAATATCTTTTGGTTATTGATATAATGGGTAAAATGGCAGTGGATCTCAGCACCGTGAAGGTTTAGGAGTCTTTGTAAAGTTTTACAACTTGTACAGGCTGTCTTGTACTCATAGGGAATACTTGTATGCATTAATTGCAATGGCCATATACAGTATATCTTGTAAGTTTAAGTGCTCAGAGTTGTGCTTCAGTGCATTCTCCCATAACCCCTCAATAAAGTTCAGTTACCTTGGATTTCAAAATGGTCACAGTTGATGGTAAGTTGAAATACAGGGTTAGGACATGACACGAGAATGACACTCCCAACCCGAAAACGACATGGCCAGAAAAGTCATGCACGTACCACCACTTCACCTCCAATTGTGGATGGCCTCTGCGGAGTTAAGGCCCTGTCACACCTTGACGTTTTAGCCAGCGTATGCCGACGTATGAAAAATTTGTCTAAAACGCTGGCGTACGTCGAATACGTTATGGGTAAGTTTTGTATACGTTGTCGCGATCCCGCTGATTAATATCTTCCAGCACGGAATACTGACATTAATGTCCGAGCTTCAAGCAGTCCATGTGTGGACAAAGAGAACAACAAAACACACCACTGTGTTTCGAATCGGCCTCTAGGGGTAGGCACGATATTTTATTGGCTCGATCTCAAAAATGGCTGGTAACGGAATGGAATACACAGCACAAAAAAAACCTGCCAGAACTCTTGGCAACAATAGAGTTCCAAAAACAGGTTGTACAACTCACAGCTCCGCTCAACGATAGACAGGAATAACGATCACACTCGTCCGGATTTAACTCATTCCTTTAGACGGAGCTATCAACGATCAGCGCGACGGTGCTGTCGAGAGTCTTGAAAATCACTTGAAAATCGCATTCAAACATGCGATTTTGAGCGCTCGATATCTTTTTCCACTCGCGATCTTAGAGCCACGTCTGTTGCCAACAATGGCGCCCCGGCTCTGACGCGGTCCACCCACACGTGCCAACCAGCCCACCAATCCCCGGGACTGAAAAAGGTTACGTGACGTTGTGGGCGGGACACTAAATTTGGTGAGAACATGGTTTTTCTCACAACGTTAAGAGCACGCTGAAGCACGCTAGCATACGTCGTAGTACGCCGAGCTCGTCGACAAATTTTAAGCATGCCAAAAATTTTCGACATATGCCAGCGTATGACTCACACGTTCCGCATACGCTGGCCATAAGTTGTAGGCACGTTATGCGATCGTTGACACACGTCGACACACGTTACTTGTAAGTTACTCATAAGTCGAAACACGTTGAGGTAATGTTTAGCGTACCCGAAACTTATTTCTAACCTATGAGTAACGTGCTTTTAACCTATGTGTAACGTATCTCCAACGCATATGACTTATGTAGACGTATTTGATTGACGTCTTCCGGACGACCACAGAACTTACTGAACGTGTTTCTAACTTAAAGCTACCGTATATTGGCGTATTGGCAGCGTTTAGAGGAATTGGTATTGTTACGGCTGTGGAAATTCGCAATACACCATAAAGGGTCCTTAGATCAGTTTATGACGCTAAGTTTATGTGCAGATAGGTCCCCACCGTTGTTTAAGAGGGATTCTTCATGTTCACCGGGCTGCGACCCTTTGAGATAGCAGTTTTTCTTTATCTATCGTTATTTTGAGCCACCATTGCAACAAACCTCCACGCAAACAACAACAGCCACCAACTACGCCACAACGCCCACCACGCTCACACCACCTCCACAACATCACCACCATCTTCGCCACTACGCCCGCTTACGAACGCCATCCTTCACGGACCACGGTAGGACGGTTTCCGCGTCGGAAACCGTCCGAGAAGGATTGCAGAACAAAAGCTCTTGTGAGGCCTGTGGGGTTTTTTCCCGCCTATTTTCCCCGCGCTTGGTGTGAAGGAAAGGGGAGGGCAGCTCGCCGCCGATTGGTGGATGCACAGCGTGAGGCGGTCGGGGTGAGGGAACGCCCCTTTTCGGGAACCTTCTCGAAGGAAGGTGGAGCCGAAAACGGGGAGGAGCGAAGGGCGGAGCCCCGCGCTATATAAGGCGGACCGCGCGTGAGGCTCACTCTCTCTGTTGGGGTCGTGTTGGATACTACTCGCTCTCTTGGTGGACGTCATCCTCTCGCTTCATCTTCGAGCTCTCTCTTGGGGTCGAGGTCGGGCTCTCTCGTCTTGGCGTTGGGCGACCTGTCGGTGAAGGCGCGGGCCGGTGGCGAGTCGGGCGACGCCTCAGAGACGCAGACGGGAGGCGCAGCCCTGCCGGCTGTGTGGCGCGAATCTGGCGCGTCTGGCGAGGGACGCCGGAGAGAACTCACCGACCACATCATCGCCAAGGCCCGAGAGCAGGCGCGGCTACGCTAGCTGCCGTGGGAACAAGGCGTCGCGACCTACCCACCGTCACACCTCGAGGGGCAGGTAACCAGCACGGTCTCGTGGGCCTTTTCGGTCATCCACCGCCCACGACCATAAAGGTTTACGAACCCCGTCTACCTCCCTGCCTATGGGGAGGGTGTTCCTGTTGTTTTTTTATGCATGCTGTGGCGCCGTGTCCTGTTAAGTAACGACTGTGTAAGTGACTGTAGATAATAATCGTAGTCGGTGGTATTGCTTGGCCTTCTATTTGTCGCTTGTATATTGCATGACTATATGTGTTGCTGGAATAAATGTCCTTGTGTAAAATGTATCCCGTTCGTCGCGTCCTCCTTTCACCCATTGAAATGCCATCTTGCATCGTGGAATGAGTAGTGGGTTTTTAAACACCCGATAAATGATCTGAACCGTCGAGGTCGGCGATAACACCGCTCGGTATCCCTGTAGCACGGAACGAACCGCTTAAGCGGTTCGTGTCCTAAGCCGACCTGCGGCGTGGTGCAACCCTCGGTAGGTTACCCGCGCGGGTATTTAGGTATATCGACATTCGGCGATTCACCCTATTTCGGGCGGTAGAATGCGGACTGGGTTGTGGTGAGGTTAAACCCCACCCGTGACTGGCTCCTGGCGGTAGTTCCAGGAGGGTCACGACTGAATTGTCCGTCCGGTGGGCGACGCGGCTGCTATTAGAGGTACGTGGCCGATCGCACGCCAGGCGGGCCAGAGTTCGTAACAGTATATAAAAATGGAGTTCACAGGAGGAACCCGTCGGTGTTTCAGACTCCATGGTGAGTAGATGTCCATGTCAGTAGTATCAGTAGTAGTAGTAGTAGGGTAGTGTGTCAGTAGTAGTAGTAGTAGTAGGTCATGTCAGTAGTCGTAGTAGGTGAGCGTGATGGGGAGGGTGTGGGTGATGATGGATCCTCCTTGCGTCCGCGTCCACGGCCACGGCCAGGAGACTTCTTTGCAGCATTCTTCAAAGTTTTCTTTGGCATTTTTTTTAATGTTTTTCTACGCTGAACTATTGATGTTTTTTTCAGTTTTGGGCGTATTCATAACGAGTTGGACGTATGCATAACGTATTAGTAACGTACACAGAACGTTTCGATAACTTTATGATAACTTATACCAACGAATGCTTAGCGTGTTGTCGGCGTTCACAAGGATGCCCAACGATAGTCTAACGTGTGCATAGCGTGCGGCAGCGTAGAGACGACCACGTGGCGTAGCCTATTAATAGGCTGCCACTCAACGATTTAAATCGTTACCGCTCGACTATTTAAATGGACGCTGCCGCTCGACGATTTTAATCATAACCAAGCTAGACATTGAAGTGTCAACATCATCCTCATGCCGAAGAAACTTCGAAGAATGCTGCAAAGAAGTCTCCTGGCCATGGACGCGGACGCAAGGAGGATCCATCATCACCCACACCCTCCCCATCACCGCTCACCTACTACTACTGACATGGACCTACTACTACTACTACTACTAATACTAATACTACTGACACGCTCACCTACTACTACTACTACTACTGATACTACTGACATGGACATCTACTCACCATGGAGTCTGAAACACTGACGGGTTCCTCCTGTGAACCCCATTTTTATATACCAATTCCCCTAAACGCTGCCAATACGCCATTATACGGTAGCTGTAAGTTAGAAACACGTTCAGTAAGTTCTGTGGTCGTCCGGAAGACGTCAATCAAATACATATACATACGTCAATATGCGTTTGAGATATTGTTACACATAGGTTCAAAGCACGTTACTCATAGGTTAGAAATAAGTTTCGGGTACGCTAAACATTACCTCGACGTGTTTCGACTTATGAGTAACTTACAAGTAACGTGTGTCGACGTGTGTCAACGATCGCATAACGTGCCTACACTTATGGCCAGCGTATGCGGAACGTGTGAGTCATACGCTGGCATACGTCGACAAATTTTGAGCATGCTTAAAATTTGTCGACGAGCTCGGCGTACTACGATGTATGCCAGCGTGCTTCAGCGTGCTCTTAACGTATACAAAACTTACCCATAACGTATTCGACGTGTGCCAGCGTATTCGGCGAATTTTTCATACATCGGCATACGCTGGCTAAAACGTCAAGGTGTGACAGGCATGACGGTGATGTTGACACTTCGATGTCTAGTGCGGTTATGATTTAAATAGTTGAGCGTCAGCCTATTAATAGTCTACACCACGTGATCGTCGGCGATACGCTGCCGCACGCTATGCATACGTTAGACTATCGTGGGCATACGTTGTGAACGCCAACAACACGCTAAGCATTCGTTGGTATAAGTTATCTATAAGTTATCGAACGTTCTGTGTACATTACTAATACGTTATGCATACGTCCAACTCGTTATGAATACGCCCGAAACTGAAAAAAACATCAATAGTCAGCGTACGCCAGCATTTTAGATCAATTTTGATACGTTGCCATACACTGGCTAAAACGTCAAGTGTGACAGGGCCCTTACTCAGGTCATTTGAAAGACCAAGACTTAAAAGGTCACAAGTGAAGGAAAGTCGAGCCACTGACCAGGTTTCACCCTTATTTGGGTAATCATGATGGCATACCTCACAATCGTTGACTTGTGACTAAAAACTATTCACACCAGTAACAACACACACACACACACACACACAACACACACACACACACACACACACACACACACACACACACACACACACACACACACACACACACACACACACACTGTGGTTATCCATTGCGGTCTGTGGATGATGTTCATCCAGAAAAAGTGGTGTTGAAGATGATGATAATGATGATGATTTCATTTCAAAAGTCGATGGGCAGCAGTCATAGATGACCCCGCCATTGGTGTGCTTTTTTTGATACATTGTCGGGGTCGTATAAGAGCTAACACACAGAACATATTAACAAAGGGAGCAGGAGACAATAAGGGTGGGAGAAGGAAACACAACAGTGGGGAACAGAAAAAATAGATCTCTGGAAAGGAGGTAGATGGGGTAAACAAGATGGTACTGCTGGGACTTTCTGGAAGAAAAGCAGGGAATTTGAAGGAGGTGGGTTTGGTGTGGATTTACGTGGGTAGAAAAGATTGTGGTTTTGGATGGGGGAAGATGTGAGATGGTGGTGAACAGTTGGTTTGAAGAACAGGAGGAAGGAGTGGGATTGAATATAGTGTGGGAGTTTATTCCAGAGGTGGGAAAATAGAGGAATGAAAGAGTGAAGGTGAGCAGTGATTCTTGATTTTGGTAGTTTCACCAGAAGGAGATTTTTGGTCGACCTAGAGCACCCTGCGGAAATATGAGGGGAGGGGATGTGGGGGGACAGATCACAGACAGAACAGGGGGCGAGGATGGAGAGGAGATGGTAGAAGACAGAAAGACCACCGACCTGCCTGTGATGAGAGAGTGAGAGACCCAAAGACTCAGCTTCATTGAGGGAGATACCAATGATCAAAAAAGCCTTGGTTGCCACAGTGTGAAGCTGAGTTAGGTGTGAGGCAGGAGCACCACCCCAGAGGGGAGAGCAGTACTCCATCAGGCTGATGGATAAAAGATTTGTATGTGGTGAGAAGCTCAGGTGTTCCAAGGAAGGACTTTGCATGACAGAGGATGCCCAGTCAGTGACTGGCTTTGGAGGCCAGCTGAGAATTGTAGCTTTTCCAGGAAATATCATGGCAGATAGTGAGGCCAAAGAGCTTTAATGAAAGGACTTCTTAAAAGGGATTGTTGAGAAAGTAGATGGGGGATTGGGGCGGTTTCCAGACGGTCCTTACAGAGAGACATCATGAGAGCAGCACGAGATTTGTCAGGATTGAAAGACGTGTTCCAAGTGTTTGACCAGCTTGTGGTTTTATCCCAGCAGAGAGTGAAAAGGCTGCTGCATGCCGATCAAAGTGATGATAGATGGTACAGAAGAGGGTGGAGTCATCAGCAAATAGATGAAGAGGATTTTCCAGAGAGTTGGAGAGATCATTGATGAAAACTAGAAAAAGCACAGGGCCGAGAACACTGCCTTAAGGAATTCCAGCCTGGACAGGAAGAGGAGGATGATAGAACTCCATTAAGAGTCACGCGTTGACTGCAACAGGAGAGAAAGTCTGCGAGCCATGAGTGGAGATTGCTTTGGATACAATAAGAGAGTTTGGTCAGCAGTGCGGGATGCCAGGCCGTATCAAAAGCTCGCAATATGTCTAGGAGATTGGCTCTGATCTCTGTCTGGCATTTATTACCTCCATCCATTGTTGGGAAAGCATAAGCAGCATGTCCAGGGTAGAATGACCTGGTCTGAATCCAATTTGTTGGTCAGAAATCAGGGCATTAGAGAAGAAGAAGGATTTCATGTTGGAAGCGATGATGGATTCCATGACTTTTTTATGCAGAGAGGTAATGTTTGCTGATTTTCAAGGAGATGCCAGATGACATTGAGCAAATGAGAGGGTGAATAGAACAAAGTGAGGGTGAATAGAACAAAGAATAGAACCATTCATTCCATTGTGACTGAGGATTTGGGCTTAAGGAGAATCTCAGCGAAGTTCTGCCAAAGCTGCTAACGATCAAGCAGAAGCAACTCCATTTGGAGATCGCACAGGACATGCTGGAGACTGTGAACAGCGATCCCAACTTCTTCAACACAGTGATCACTGGCGATGAGACCATAGTGATCCGTCATTTTGTCAAAAACGAAAATCCGACGGCGCTCACTTACACTTCCTCACTCATCGGCGGTCTGTCGGCGACTGACAGCTTCTGCAGGCGGGAAAATATTCACGCATATGGATTAGGATCGCCTACATACGTGCACCAAACCACACCTCCCCTAGCTTCATTTGTTTACGCACGAAAAATTAAGGTTGGATACTTTTTGAACACACCTCGTATTAAACGAGAAAGCATCTGGAAATGCAAAGCCCATCCACGTCTGTTTTGTACTCAAACTAAACTTGACAAAAACGACAGTTAAAAAAAATTTGTATATTCTATTAATTTGTTTTCTCCACAAACGCATCATAAAGGTTTGTTGAAGATTTGATGACAAACAGCTCAAAACGAGATCATGGCAGGTGGTTACACCTACTGTTGGTCTGGTCACTCTGATGGTTACCATGCCCAAGGAGTTCTGTAGCTGTGTTCAAAAAGCTGACTACAATGATAATTGAGGTTACACCGGTCAACGAGTGTATTATGAGACTAAGGATTTGTCACTCCTTGGGTGTCATTTCCCTGGTCTCTGTATGTGCTCCGACTGAGGCGAGTGATCTCACCGTGAAGGATGCATTCTATGCCACGCTCGAGTCTGTGGTTGAGCAATGCCCCAGGCGAGATATTCTTCTAGTCTTGGGTGATTTCACTGCATCGACTGGAACTGATAGGGATGGTTATGAGACAAGTTTGGTCCCCATGGGTCTGGAACTGTGAACCAGAATAGCACTAAGTTCCTTGACTTTGCAAGAAGTCATGGACTTAGGTTGGCTGGTTCATGGTTTCAGCACCCACAGGCTCATCGCTGGACTTGGTATTCCAATGATAGTGGTGTGGCAAAGGAGACTTACCATGGGCACTTTGATGGTCGCTGGAGGATGATCCAGAACTGCAGGGTCAGGTTTGCTGGATCAAAACTAAGATCCAGGCTTTCAGTGACATCTTGGATGCTGCTATCCTGTCTGTACCTGTGAGGACGTTGAGGTCATGGAGATTTTAACTTACCTTGGCAGTGACATTCATGTCTCTGCTGGCTGTGAGCCAGAGGTCAATAGACATCTGTGTCAGGCATGGGGAGTCATGGATTCACTGGATCACAGGGTGTGGCGCTGTCGGTACCTGTGCGGGAGGACGAAAGTCTGAGTCTTCAGGTCCTTGGGGCTTCCAGTCCTGCTCTACCGATGTGAGACTTGGACTCTGACCAGGGATCTGAGACAAAGACTTAATTCCTTTGGTACCAGGTCTCTTTGGAGGATCCTTGGCTGTTGCTGTTCGGACTTTGTGTACAACGAGTGTTTGCTAAGAGAGACTCAAAGTTAGATTGATCTGCATAGTCTGTGAACATCAGCTGCGGTTGTATAAACATTTGGCTCATTTTCCTGACTAGTCCGTTTGCCACCCGTATATGTTCGGTACTCAACCTTGTTGTAATGAGAAGTGTATTGTTTTTTGATGGTTTCGTACTCACATGGGTCTATAGAGAAAATTGGTTTGGTTGCCGGAGCGGCAACCTTGGGGAACTCTGCTAATTTGCATAAACCCAAGATGGCCACCGCGGACGGGTTGAATATAACTTTTCAACCAATTAACTTACAATCACGTGTGATACCTCTTTTTCGTATAATTTTGACCTGAGGAATCGATTTCTGAGGTCAATTTTGTGATTCGGGTTCAAATTCAGGGTCAAAGGTCAAGTTCAAGGTCATTTTCGGCCAAAAATGAAATAATATAATAACAATGAAATTTTCAGAGCGATGGTGGTCAAGCGTTTATTCATTAACGGCGATCACTCCCATTCATCATCAGAGCCGAATGCAAGATCAAGATGTTCAGTTTCCTCGTCATCTTCCACATCTGCTTCTCCTTCCTCTTCCACTTCATCTTGGTCTTCGTCTCCTGTCTTGAACGGGTTGAAGCAGGTGTCGCTACAAACACAAGCGCAGTACACAATGCATGATATCTTTCCATGGTGACAGTGCAACGTTCAGTGCCGCACGCCTTCACCCGCGCCTTACAGCCGCACCACACTACATCCATGAGATCTTGGGGTCCTGGTGGCTGATCGGAGGTTGCTGGTACTGGGGTGCCATCTTTTATTTCCCACCCATACTTCGTGATGTCAAGTTCAGGTGGAGCCTGCTGGTCAGCAGATTTTGCGAGTATGGTCTGCATCCCTGGCTTAGCGTGGCCATACTCCAGCATACCTGTGGGATGAGGTTGCTGGAATTCATGTGAGAGGACATGGGTAGTGCGTCGACCATTGGGTGTGAATACCTGGAGATCGAAGTTGTCAAACCACGCGAAGATGACGCCGACGGTTCTACACAACCCCATGAACTAGTGGAGAACCTGTGCATTGTCACCTAGTAGACGAGCGGCTGATTTTCGGAATCTCAGGGCCTCATCATACCAGGTCGTGAAGCCATGCTCATGAAAGGAGTTTGAGACGTTCGGAACTGCCGTGCCGGTGCAACAGTTTGACGCCCAGTCCTCGTGTTGTCTGATTTCTGGTACCTGTAACGTGACTCTGAATTGACTGGCTCAGGCTCAGAGATTTCTTGGTCACTTTACCACCGGAGACCAGGTCCGAAACAAGCTTCAACAAACTTGGCTGGTCGCCTTGATGTGTTGGCCTGTGTAAACTCTGATAGGTCGTAATTGGCACTGTTGTACTTGACCGACCGTGCCTTATGCTTGATCTGCCTCACCACGGAAGCAATGCTCCTCTCATCCGTATCGTCTACCTTAATTATCTGAGACTTTTTGCAACGGACTCACGGAAACCAACAAGTGTAGCACAGCCATCTACCCGAAAACAACGATAACATCCTTACTCATGCAGTCAGTCAACTTGCTCAACATGTCACGTCGAGCGAGCTTGCCACTGCGATCGAGTACAGGGAATGCAGTTCAACACTATTCCATATTCTGGACCTGTCTCGGTTCATGTACTCAATGACTTCCTTCAGAGCATTTTGATCTGCACTACCAGTTGGCAAATCAGCATATGTGGGGACTTTCGTGAAACTGTTATAGCAGCGGACGTGGTACTTGCACTCAGCAGAAGGTAGATCAGAAACAAAAGCAAGGTGCAACTTCACCCTTCTCGCGACATCATCATTACGCTGCTCAGCAACATCAAGGAGCATATCTTTCATAGTTGGGAGTAGGTTACGTTCTGTGTCAAAACGTTCTTTGGTCATACTATACACTCACAAACGCGGTCCCATCTTTCTGGGTGTCTATCATCAATGGGTAAACATTCCTCGCTACAGAACATACAATCACGTTTGTACTCAAACACACCTTTGTCAGCTACCTTAGTATGAGACCTTGTAGTTGTCCTTACACCCTCATCTTCAGCCTTTCTTTTCTGTGACTTTCTCACTCTCTCAATTTTCTCTTTTGATGTATAAGTACAGTAGCAACCTTTGTGGCAGGCTATGCTTGCCACATCTCCACCAACATCAATAATGTTCTGTAGCTTAGCCTGCAGGTCCCCATCTCCACGGGATTTGGCGCACGAGATGAGCTTCTTGATCCCGATCTCAGTGAATTTCGTTCTTCTCCACCTCCGTGACACACCGGGAGAAGACACCTTGAGTCAGCCATCATACGTTTCTCTGAAAAGAAGAAGAGGTGAGATTAGAATCAATGGGATCGTTCATCAACTATCGAGTCGGAGTGATCTGCAGTTGATGCAGGGGTCAAAAAGTTTTAAACCCCTCAATAGTCCAAAAATGACATCGAACTTGACCTTTGACCCTGAATTTGACCCCGAACCACACAACTGACCTCAGAAATCGATTCCTCACCTCAAAATTATACGGCAAAAATGTATCACACGTGATTGTAGGTTGATTGGTTGAAAAGTTATTTTCCACCTCCATCCGTCGTGACCATCTTGGATTTATGCAAATTATCGGAGTTCCCCAAGGTTGCTACTCCGGCAACCAAGCTAAATTCTTTCTATAGGACCCATGCGGAGTACGAAACCATCAAAAAACAATACACTTCTCGCAACAACAAGGTACTCAACCTGGCAACTGGACTAGACGCTGATCCTGCTCACCAGATTTTCTCAGCGAGGGGAGCCTTGTGAGTGGAGGAGGCCAATGGGCCAACCACATGCCTTGTGGTTGCGGCAGGTTGATCAGTATCTCAAGTACATGGGGATGGGCCAGGTATCTGCCTGGGGGATGACCAGACAAAGGCTCCTGGAGTACCAGCAGAAAGTGGATGCAGTGATGCACTGCTCTGACACATTTTCCCATACCTGACCTGACCTGACTTTATAACTGCTGGCAGTGATGACCGGGTACCAAGACATCCCACACTGATGCAACCCTGCTTTGATCGGACGCCTGACCCAGACCCATGACGTTTTTTTTTTATTACCCCCGACCAACCAACGAAGTTGGCGGGGATATAGAATGGGTTCCGTCCGTCCGTCCGTCACATTTCGTTTCCGGAGCTTAACACAAATCCACTCAAGATAGTGGGGCAGATAACAGCCATTTTTGGAGGAATCGTGCAAATGATGATACAAGCATCAAATTTGGCACATTTGTTCTCCAGGGGATTCTAATCAAATCTGCCTGATTGGCCATTTAAAATCCAAGATGGCGGCCATTTTTCAAGATGGCCACCAAGTTAGCCTCCCAAAGTTGACTTTTTGCTTAGAAGTATTTGTAGTTGTCCGATTTGCATGATCTAGGTGTGGATACCTATGTTTTCAAGCCTGCTGGAGTGGATTTTCCTGTTTTTAAGCCCCCTGACACAAACTTTTTCTGATTTTGCACCACTTTAATGATTGTCTATGAAGCTAAGGCCTTTCTGCAACCGGGCCCTGGCTAGTAAATGTTCAAAGTTATGCATACCATGTGAATGTTCCTCCAGCTGCTACTGTCCACATATGCAGCTGCAGAGTGCTGTGCAGGGAGCTCTGACTGAAAGCACTTGCATCTCCGGTTGCAACCTTTCTTACAGGAACACTTGGTCAGTTCCTGACAGCTGCTGCAATAGGGTAGTGTTGTCCAACATATCTGCCACGTCTCTCCTTTCTGTGTCCATCCCCATTCAGCGGGACTGCTCAGTCTGGACTGGAGATGGTTGCCTGGCCCCAGATGATCCCAGCCTGATAAGCGCACGCTTTGCATGTTCTCTGAGGGCTGCCTGTGTTGGTGGAATTGAGTTGTACGGCTCTGCTTGCGGGCAAAGAGATCCAGTCTTGCTCCGTCCACACCAGTGGCTGCGCCTGATCTGTCATACATGAGGACACGAATCCCTCCAGCCTCTGCAGGTCAAGATCACAATCAATGTTGGATGCTGGCTGAGATTGGTGAATGTTTCAGAAACATCATCAAAGACGTTCCAAGTCTGCCATGCAGTTTTCTTCCCTTTAGCGTGGAAGCAGACACGACGTCACATCCAGTGAACGCATGGAAGTATGGGATCCCATGGAAGTTAAATGAAGCCTGCAACTCTCATGATATCGTGCCTTGTTTTGTCTCAAGGTTTCCTCTATCCCACCACCTTTGTCAAGTCTTGCAGGGTCTAGCTTGATTGGTAGTGCATTGGGTGAGTGAAACAGAGGAATATTCCTTGCCAAGTTCATATACCCATCATCTCCTCTTTTGGCAGGATTGGCCTGGGGGGACTTTAGATCTTCTTTCTTAACCTCCTGACATAGGCAACACTTGGTCCAGACAGTGTTCCATGATTTACCAGTAGAACTCGCATCCATGGCCAGTATGACATTCAGGGTCGAGGGTTTATCCTTTTACCACCCTGTACATGTATAATGGACACTTTCCTGTATGGGATACAACTAGTTTATGCATCTGCCCTACACCTAGTCCGATCGTTCATCCAGTGTCATAAGTCCCGTGCGATCTGTACACCATCCAGATAACTAAAACCCTGTTATCCTTGGCTCGGCTCTCCCACGCTGGCACGTCCTGTCGATTCAGGTGCGGCTGCCTAACTGATCCGGGTTGATTAGGCAACATTGGGGACACTAGTAAGTTGTTGCAGTATGATTCCAACAATGATGCCAACATACAATTCCTACTTAGCTGACACTGAACCCCATGCTGAGTTTCACAGCAGTGATGTCACCAATGTGCCTTGGTAGTGCTCAACAATCACTCCTTCAAGAAATTCTTACTTGGCGATGAACTGGAAATGTTGATTAAAGGACTGGTAAGTGGCCTGGATTCAAACAGCACATCTGTTTCATCAACTTCGTGCACTTCGAAAATTGGAGCTAGATGTACTCCATCACACGCAGAGACCTTCTGTGTGTTTCCCTCATCTAGTTTAGCCCGCGAGGCAATGCGGTTTACCAGGGTTGGCCGATGCCGTGCACTAGCAACTTCTTGGAGCCATAGATGAGAGTTGGGCTAGTGATGAGGACCAGTGCCAGTAGTCCATCCAAGGGATGTGGCTGACTGCTGAAACAAGGTACTACCTTTAACACTACACCCCTACACCCCATGCATAAGTAGCTACTACTACATACATGTTAAGTCATGCAAACGTATGAAAATCATAAACAAATGTGCAAAATCAGAAAAAGTGTGTCAGGGGGCTTGAAAAACAGGAAAATCCACTCCAGCAGGCTTGAAAACATAGGAATCCACACTTAGATCATGCAAATCGGACAACTACAAATACTTCTAAGCAAAAAGTCAACTTTGGGAGGCTAACTGGCGGCCATCTTGAAAAATGGCCGCCATCTTGGATTTTCAAATGGCCAATCGGGCAGATTTGATCAGAAAGCCCTGCAGAACAGAAATGCCAAATTTGATCTTGTATCATAATTTGCACGATTTTTCTACTATCTACTACACTAAGATATATTTACGAAATTTGGTACACACATCAAGCAAGTGGTGAGCTGGTGCCTTTTGATATTTTCTAATTGATAGGTCACATGGTTTGACAGCCATGTTGGATTCAAGAAAATATTAAATAATGTTTTCTCTGGAATACATAAACTAACGAAGCGAAAATTTGCAACTATCATCTTCCATCATGTCTGCATTCATAGTAAAAATTTAGTGGGATGTCACAAGTCACATGGTTTGGTGGCCATCTTGGATAGAAAAACACACCTCATCCGATTAACACGAAATTTCACACACGTATTCCACTGGAGGATTAGAGGCAGAATGTAAATTTATGATGTCATAGGTTGCATGGTTCGTCAGCCATCTTGGATTGAAAATTAATAAATTTTAAAAGTCTTTTCTTCTCCAGAACGGCTGGACAGATTGAGGAAAATTTCACATACACTTTCCCCAAGACATCCTTTCAGAAGTTTGTTAATTTCTAATTGATAGGTCACATGGTTTGGCGGCCATATTTAATTTACCCTAAAACCTTCAACATCTTCTTCTCCAGAACGGCTGGTCAGATCAAGGGGAAACTTCACATACATATTGCACACGCTTAGGGAATATAAGTTTGTTAATCCTCATTTACTATGGCGGGGGATATCGAAGACTTTGTCTTCAACGGATGCTAGTTATTATTCAATTGAATGTAGAATGGGGTTAAAATAAATTAAATTCCATCAAATGGAAGACCAAATAGGAACAGTCCTGCATTGTAGTAATCAGGAGGAACCCAAACAAGCAAAAAGAAAGGATTAAGTCATCAGGAGGAACCTGGATAGGATTCACATTTCAGCTGCTACTCCTGCACCCTTGAACCCATCCAGGCACAGCCAAGTGAGCCTTATTTTTAAAGAAAACCCAAATCAAAAAATTAAATAATTATGGCTGCCAGACTATGTATCTGATCATGTTGAAATTTAAAACATTTATTACCCATCGCTCGTAGATCACAATTTTGAAGTTTCACGTTGATTGATTAAGCGGTTTCAGAGAAAACATTACGTAATATTTTTCTTAAATCCAATATGGCTGCCAAACCATGTGACATCATTTATTCCTTAATAAGCTTGCACACACATGCCTTGGGAAACATTTTCGTGAAGTTTCCCGTCGATCTGTCCAGCTGTTCTGGAGAAGAAGATTTTTAATATGTTTTAGGGTAAATCCAATATGGCTGCCAAACCATGTAACCAATGACATTATATGTGTGGACCTTTTGTTCCTTATGGATAGGCGGTCATATGTGTAAAGTTTTGCCTCGATCTATTCAGCCATTTCAGAGAAGATTTTTGTAGGTTTTTTTTTTAGCAATATGGCTGCCGAATCACGTGACCGATGACATCATCAAAAAAAATTGTGGACCATTTTATCCCTAGACCCTCAACATTTTTCGTACTGATCGGATGTATCGTTCTACATATGCAATTATGATGTCATAACGAAGGCACCTATGACATCATTAAAAAATCACACTCATTCCCCATGAGGAGTCCTTGCTATGTGCCAAGTTTCAATTTTTTCCTTGATGTGGTTTCAGAGATAGAGGTTAAAAGCTTTCCCGTTTGTCCAATATGACTGCCTCACCAGGTGAACCATGATGTCATAATTATCATTATAACATTCCACATGAGTAGTCGTACCAATGGTGAAAATTTTGTCTCAATCCAACAAGCAGTTGTGGAGAAAAACACATAAGTTCTGTACAGACAAACAAACAAACAAATGGACTCAAATGCAATACCCTCTCCGAAGGTGAGGGTAACAAGAAACTCTTTTTTGGATAAGTGTTCACAC
>CM068967.1:39049845-39064802 GCA_035128595.1 Eptatretus atami
TCCCGTTATAATAGTAATTGTAAATTAGCTCAGGTGTAACCAATCAACTTCAAAATCACACACCAAGTTAACTGTGTTAAATTGTAGTGATTCTGATTATGACTTCCACCACCGAAGGTGAAGGAGGTTATGTTTTCTCCCCTTTCTGTCTGTTTGTGTACAGGATATCTCAAAAATTTGTGGACGGATTCAGATGAAATTTTATGGACAGGTTGGGTGTGTGACACGGACGAATTGTTGAGATTTTCGTGAAGATCCGGATCCGGATCCGACTGCTAGAATTTTTAAAGTGATAATTCACCATTGAGAGATAGGGCCAAAACGATATATTACTGTATAGCATGATATTTCAAAAATGTGTTGGGCCCGATATGTTCTCATGGATCAGGCATTATGTGGCGGAGGTACGCGCTCTACCGAGTGCCCTTCTATTTAGTTTCAAAATCAAATCAGCTGTTCCTGTAGGTTTACTCTGCTGGGTAGTGCATTTCACAGCAACGACCCAACTATGAGCACCAAGGAGCTTTCAAAAGACCTCTGGGATAAAGTTGTGGAAAGGCACAGATCAGGGGTTGGGTATAAAAAATATTTCAAAGGCCTTGAATATCCCTTGGAGCACAGTCAAGAAAGACAATCATTAAGCAGTGGAAGGTGTATGGTACCACCAAGACCCTGTCTAGATAAGGCCATCCCTCCAAACTGGATGACTAAGCAAGGAGGAAACTGATCAGAGACACCAACAAGAGGTCAATGGTTACTTTGAAAGAGCTACAGGCCTTTATGGAAAAGACTGGTCACTGTGTGCATGCGACAACAATATCCCAAGCACTCCACAAGTCCGGCCTGTACGGGAGTTTGGCAAGAAAGTTGGTTTAATTGCAGAAACTTTGTTTAATAAGTATTCACCTCCTTGACTTGAGTTGAGAAATTAAAATTACTCCATGCAGATCGGAAAACTGGTGAAGGAGGGTTTGTTGCATTTATACATTCAAGGTTCACTCTCGTTCAAAATCAGACATGACTTGTATTATATACAGACAGTGTCGAATCTTTGTTCATTGAAATTGAAAATAATAATTGTAAAAATTGTCTTGAGTGTAATTTATAGATCTCCAAGTAAGAATGTTGAGACCTTTTACGATATGGATACATGATTAACGGAATTGTGTCAAGAAAATAAACATGTTAATTTGTTCAGAGACTTTGATATTGAACTATTGTCCAATGATGGAAACTGCTGTCGATTTTGGGATGTTTTAGGGTGCTGTGTAGATTTTGGGATGCTGTCGATTTGGGAAACTGCTGTCGCAAATGTCCTTGATTCTCTTATTGAGAAGCCAATTGGAATTATGGCTGAAAGCTCTTCATTGATTGACGATGTGATTATAAACATTAACTATAACGGCACTTGGTAGAACACATACCTCCGCCAGGCTGAACAGTTTATGTTTCGTATCCCACTGATAGGTCAGATCTGGATCCAGACCTGAACTCAAACTAATCGGCTTGTTCTTGTCATCTAACCAACTTATCCATCTAGTTTTGTCATAACTCGTCCAAAACTTTTTGAAATATCATGCTATATATCATTTTTGGCCCCATCTCTCGATGGGGAACAATCACTTCAGAGATTAAAAAAAAACAACTCTCACATCCGGATTCGGATCTTCAACAAAGTCGAATTGATTTGCCCTTATCACACACCCAACCTGTCCACCAAGTTTTGTCCGAATCCGTCCACTTTTTGAGATATCATGCTATATATCATTTTTAGCCCTCTCTCTCAATGGTGAAGAATCACTTTAAAAATTCTAGTAGTTGCTTCCAGATCTTCACCAAAATCGTACCAATTCGTCCTTCCGACACACCCAACCTGTCCACCAAGTTTCATCCGAATCTGTCCACAACTTTTTGAGATATCCTGTACACAAACAGACAAACAAACAGACAGATAGACAGACAAACAGACAGAAAGGGGTGAAAACATAACCTCCTTCACCTTCGGTGGCGGAGGTAAAAAGATGAGTTGGTGGTGAAGCAAACTCAGGTGCACAGGATTTAAGGACAATAGTTTTAATGTTATCAGCACCATTAGCTTTGATTGATTTGCGGTTAGGCAAATTATTTTGGACAACATTTTGTCGTGAACAAACAAACTCAATGAAATGCTCAAAGTTAGAGGTGTTGTCACTTTTAGTGTTACGGTCAGGTTCACTGACGAATGACTTTCGATGCAAATAACTTGTCAAAGTATTTAGCCCTTTCCTATCAATCTTCGATGACATAGCTGCCCCTTTAAAGTGGAGGTATTTGGGTATGGGGTTTCCAGTTTGTGATGGAATTAACCAGCTGCCACCAAGAACGAGCTGCATCGTGTCAGGAATACAGTGTGTGATGTCGCCGTATCGACGATTCCCTCTTGGACTGACTTGATTGCACATTGATACCATTGCCTGATGATCTTGTAACTTGCATGATGTTCCTTTGTCCATGTCTTTTAACATAACGTCGAAAGAGACAATTTTTGTGCAATAAAGTTCAACAAATTATTTTAAACTATAACTTGCAACGACTTGGTATGATGACATGGTTGGATAAATTTCCATTCCCAGCACTTATTAATATCCCTCTTTGGATGACCAAGGAGTCTCAGCAAAATTGTTTCAGAGTGAATTCCAGTTTGCTCCAAAACAACATCAAACCTACCTTCGTGATTCTTCACCATTGAGTGATCAGGCTCGTAATGATATATAACATATCTCAAAAGATAGTCGACGGATTCAGACAAAACTTGGTGGACAGGTTGCGCGTGTCACAAGGAGGAATTGATTCGATTTTGGTGCAGATCCGAATTAGGATCTGGATTTTAGAATTATTTAATTCTTAAAGTGATTTTTCAGCATTGAGAGATGGGGCCAAAAACGATATAGTACTGTATAGCATGATATTTCAAAAATGTATTGGGCTCGATATGTTCTCGTGGATCAGACATTACGCGGCGGAGGTATGCGCTCTACCGAGTGCCCTTCTCGTTCTCCAATGATCATACGTCATTCTGACGGACAAAATTGGTCTGGTGTTGGTGTGGCGCAGGCATGATGGGCCGAATGGGATCCTCTTGCATCTCGTTTCCTTGTGTATCCTTGCATAACACTGTGCGGGGCATCGCGTTCTGTGAACTCTCTAGTTACCTCCACCCCAAACGGTGAAGGAGGTTATGTTTTCACACCTCTGTCTGTTTGTGTGCAGGATATCTCAAAAAGTTGTGGACGGATCTGGATGAAATTTGGTGGACATGTTCAGTGTGTGACAAGGACAAACTGATTATATTTTGGTGGAAGATCTGGATCCGGATCTAACTACTAGAATATTTTAAGTGATTCTTCACCATTGAGAGATCGGGCAAAAAAATGATGAAACTTGGTGGACACGTTGCACGTGTGACCACGACAAATTGATTGGATTTTGGGGAAAATCCGAATCCGGATCTGGATACGAGAATTATTTTATATTTTAAAGTGATTCTTCAGCATTGAGAGATGGGGCCAAAAACGATATATAGCTTGATATTTAAAAAATGTAATGGGCCTGATATGTTTTCATGGATCATGCAGTACGTGGCGGAGGTGTGTGCTCTACCGAGTGCCCTTCTATTTAAATACTGCATTGACGAGGTGAGGATTAGGATGACGAACTGAAAAACCTCTAATGTGACACTTGTTTATACTAAGAATAACAAAACAAATCCAAACAATTAGCATCCTGTCAGTTTTCTCACCATTGTCTATATAGTCAGGGAGACCTCGGACGCAGGAACATTTCGTTTTGGGCGATAATCGCCTGAACTCAGTCTGCCGTTTAAGGGATGTTTAAAACTTGTAAACGAATGATCAGAGCAATTCAAATACTCACAGACCACGTGGATTTGTAATGTGTATTAACAAAAGAAGGGCTGGAATACAAAAAGAAGCAATTCAATTTCAGTACACCAATAAAACTCCGTACGTGCCCCCGAGTAAACAAACGATCGGCAAGTCATTATCTACAGTACCTTCAGAAAGTATTCACACCCCTTTACTTTTGTCATGTTTTGTTGTGTTACAGCCTGAATTTTCAAAGGTATTAAATTTAATTCTTTTGTCACCGATCTACACAAAATACCCCATAATTATAAAGTGAAAACATGTTTTTAGAATTTTTTACAAATTCATGAAAAAGGAGAAAGTTGAAATGTCTTGCATCAATAAGTATTCAACCCCTTTGCTATGACCCTCCAAATTGAGCTCAGGTGCATCCAATTTCCTTTGATCATCCTTGAGATGTCTCTATAACTTGATTGGAGTCCACCTGTGGCCAATTCAATTGATTGGACACGATTTAGAAAGAAACACACCTTTCTTTATAACGTCCAAGAGTTGACAGTGCATGTCAGAGCAGAAACTCCACCATGAAGTTCAAGGAACTGAACTCCAAGATACTCCAAGATAGAATTGCCAGGACACATAGATCTGGGGAAGGGTATAAAACAATTTCTATAGTGTTAAAAGTTCCTAAGAGCACAGCGAGCTCCATTATTAGGAAATGAAAAGAATACGGAACCACGTAGACTCTTCCTAGAGCTGGTCGTCTGACCAAACTAAGCAAGCGCGCAAGAAGGACCTTGGTCAGGTAGGTGAGAGTTAACTTAGACAAATTAACCATTGCATCTATACTATGCACTGTACCCCGAGAAGGCATTCCCACACCAATATATATAACAGGGGGCTGCAAAAGTAGGTATACAGTAAGGATTATACCAGTATTACAATAGTGTGAATGTGAATGCGGGGGAAAACGTTTGAACATTTGAGGGATTAATTGTTTATTATTGGATTTATTATGATATGTTATTATTGGTATGTTATTATTAATATGTTTATTATTGATGTTTATTATTGGTAGTATTATAATAGTTTATTATTGATATGTTTATTATGTATGTTTTAATATGTTTATTATTGATATGTTATTATTGTATTATATTAATTATGTTTATTATATGTTTATTATTGGTTATTATTGATATGTTTATTATTGATATGTTTATTATTGGTATGTTATTATTGATATGTTGTTATTGGTATGTTATTAAATAGTTATATTATTGTATGTATTAATATGTTTATTATTGGTATGTATTATTAATATGTTTATTATTGATATTGTTACGGCTGTGGAAATTGCCATTACACATAAAGGGCCGTAGGTGAGATATCTCTAAGTACATATGTAGTTAGCCCAAACCCGTTGTATAGAGGAATTTATGTGATCATCCGGGCTGCGACGCTTTGAGTTAGCCATTTTTCTTGTTCTATCTTATTTTTGAAACCACCACGCCAGCCATTGTCACCAACTACAACCACGCTCCAACCCTCAGACAACAACAAACACGCCAACAGCCACGACCTTTACCTTCACAACTCAATCCCCAAACATCGCATCACCGCCACTCCCAAACGGCACCATACCCATCAACCCTCACCACCGAAAACCCTCCACCACCTTCACCTCTCTCCTTCTACGGCCATTCCCGCACCACCTGTGAACACTGAACATCGGGCTGTCTCGGGCCGTTCGGCGTTTGGTGCCGAACGCACCGAGCCGCGAGCGCAAATGGCGCCTTTCCGAGGGGAAAACTCGGATCAAGAACGCTTCACGCCCACTTCCCCTCCGTCCAATTAGCGAGCGCGGGGCGGCTTCGCCCTGCCTCCAGGCGCGTGTGTGTGAAATCGTATATTGCAAATTCTAGGATCAGGGAGATTCACGCTCCCGTTCCTCCGACCAATGGCGAGCGTGGCTCCGCCCCGAGGTCATTCTGATCCGAATATTTGCATATTAGTTGCTCCTGCCAGCCTATAAAAAGGCGAGCGCAAGGCAATGAGTGAGTTGGTTCTGCAGTCGGCTGAGGAGAGTGTCATCGAGTTGGGTTGCAGTCGGCTGAGGAGAGTTCATCCAGTTGGGTTCTGGAGTCGCCGAGAGAGTGTCATCGGAGAGTCGGGCGAGGGAGAGCGGTGGAACTGCGGGCAAGGGAGCTCGGGTCCGAGGCAGGAAGGACGGCGGTCGCGACGAGGTTGCGCGTGTGGGATCGCTCGTCGCGGGACCCAAGCCAGCCAGCCACTCCCCTCCCCGGGCATCAACAATCTCGCTTTCCCCGCGCTGAGATAGTGCAAAATGGGCCCCCCCCCACCGCACACGTGGTGCAACGAAACCCGCCAAGGAGCACGGAATCGGGCACAGCCGCGCGGCCACATTTGCGGCTCGCCCGCCAACGCGTCACGAGGACGCGGGTAGGACCCCCTCGGTCTCGCGACCTGGCCACTCCTCTAGGTCCTGCGCACATTTGGCCTACGGGCCTGTCTGCCTCCTTGTCTATGAGGGTGGCCTTCCTTTGCTTTTGTGTAAATGTGTGTTGGCGCCGTCTGTAAAGTAGAACTGTTTAAGTGTTGCCGTGTGTACGCGTATTCGGTTGTAGCTCTGCATGGTTTCTTTTGGTTTGATTGCTATATGTGCATTTTTCATTACTGTATGACTGTAAATACTTGCCTTCGGTCTTGTCTGTGTGTGTGTGTGAATAAAAATGCTTGCTTATTGAACTGTTCCCGCTCTGCTTCGTCTCTTTTCCTTTTTATTGACCCTCCATCTGCATCACGGAAAGGGGTTCGTAGTGGGCTTAATACGCCCGTAATTAATCGGAACCGTCCAGGTCGACGATAACACCGCTCGGTTATCCCGCTAGCACGGAACGGGCCGCCCAAGCGCGCTCGTGTCGGAGTCGACCTGTGCGAGTACGATCGCCCGGTTTACCATCCGTGTGGGTACTTAGGTAGGTCGAGTTTGGCGAACAACCCTATCCTACGCGGGTGGCTGATTGGCACGATTGTGGTGAGGTCGAAAGGCCCACCCGTGACTGGCTCGGCGTAGTTCCCGGAGGGTCACGACTGAATTGTCGTCCGGTGGGCGACGTGCCGCGATTCGAGTCACGTGGCCGTTCACACGCCGGCGGCCGAATTCGAACAATATGTTTATTATTGTATGTTATTATTGATATGTTTATTATTGGTATGTTATATTAATATGTTTATTATTGATATGTTATTATTGATATGTTTTTTTATGGTATGTTATATTGATATGCTTGTATAATCAATAAATACGTTTTGTGCACACGTTTTGTTTTTCATTACTCTATACCTACTTTTGCAGCCCCCTGTATGTATATATATATACACATATAACTATGCATGCGTCAAAGTGTCGATTTTTTACCTCCACCACGAAGGTGGAAGGACGTTATGTTTTCACCCCTGTCTGTCTGTTTATTTGTCAATAAGCGAAAAAAAATTTCACCAGGTATGTTTGGCTGTGGCATTTGTTTGGTTGAAAACTGTGGCCAAAATGTGTGTGACAAACAGACAGACAGACTGAACTTTTCTTTGTATGTAGGTGACCATCCAAGGACAGCAACACATAATTTTGGTGAAGATCCGAATCTGGATCCAGATACCATAATTTTAAAAGTGATTTTTCACCATTGAGAGAAAGGGCCAAAGACGATAAATAGCACTATATCTCAACTGGTTATGGATGGATTTGGACGAAACTTGCTGGACAGGTTGGGAGTGCGACTAGAAAGAATTGTTTCAATTTTGGAGAAGATCCGGATCCGGATACGAGAATTCAAAAATGTATTTTTTAAGCGATTATTCACCATTGAAGATGGGGCTAAAAACGATATTGCATATCTCAAGAAGTTGTGGATGGATTCGGATGAAACTTGTTGGACATGTTGGGTGTGCGATAAGGACTAATTGATTCGATTTTGGTTAAGGTCTGGATCCAGATCCGACCTATCAGTGGCATGCAAAATGTAAACTGTTCAGTTTGGCGGAGGTATGCGCTCCACCGAGTGCCATTCTGTTTCGCCAAGTGTGTGTGACAAGGACAAATCAGTTAGATTTTGGTGAAGATCCGAATCCAGATCTGGATAAGAGAATGTTTTAATTTCAAAAGTGATTCTTTACCATCGAGAGATGTGGCCAAAAACGATATATTGCACGATATTTCAAAATAATATGAGTGATTTTTCATGACTTTGCGAAAAAAAGTTTTCACCAAGTATGTTGGTCTGCAGCGTTTGTCTGTTTATCTGTCTATTACTCACACGATTTTTGGCCACAGTTTTCAAGCAATCGTTATGATTTGTTTTCTGTATGTAGGTGACCAACCAAGGACAGCAACGCATATTTGTGGTGAAGATTTGAATCCAGATCCTGATCCTAGAATTTTTTTCAGTGATTCTTCACCATTGAGATATAGGGCCAAAAAAGATATACACCACAATATCTCAAAAGGTTATGGATGTATTCGGACGAAACTTGGTGGACAGGTTGTGTGTGTGACGAGGACAAATCAATTCGATTTTGGTGAAGATCCGAATCCACATCTGGATAAGAGAATGTTTTAATTTGAAAAGTGATTCTTCACCATCGAGAGATGTGGCCAAAAACGATATATAGCACGATAATTCAAAAATTTATTGACCCGATATGTTCTACTGGATCAGCCTTTGCATGGCGGAGATGTGCGTTCTACCGAGTGCCCTTCTAATTCTATATCGATTCTTTTCAAAAATGCTTTTCCAAATTACCGTAATTGCTTTTCACTTGAATCCTAAAAGCAAGGTTTTTGTCCTGCATTTTCAGAGTTCTCGTTGGTGAGTATTATTATAATAAAGTTGTTTGTATTATAGGGAATGTAGTATACTGACAGGTTTACATGAGCGAGAGAAGCAGTAAAACATGGATGTGAACACTTTCACCATGGTACCGGCCAAAAGGCCCACACTCAAATAATACCTTGGGGTCTTTAGCAAATGTGGATAAGACAGCCGGCTTTTCAAATGGATATACAGACGTATGACAAGGACAAAAGCAGAGAATGGATAAATCAGCAAAGCACATATAATTTAAACCCAGAATCACAGAAAGCATCAGTGGAGAAGTGCTCAGATGGGAATTCCAAACAGGTCAACCCCTTTAGAGAATTTTAACATTCTTTACAAAGTTGAACGAAAGTCATCTGATTCATCTTATAATGTACCATCCTTGAGCACTGAATTTGCATTGTAAATCCCTGCTCATTTAATTTTGTCAAGGTAATTGTTTTCCCTCCAGGAGTGTATAAACAAATGCATTTGAACGGATACCTTCCATTGCCATCAAGTCTTTCATAATTTGAAAGACGTTCTACATTGTGCATCGGAAGCACAACTGCGGCAAAACTTTATGGAGTTTGGTCATGCCAATCACAGGTAAACTCGTTTCATCGAAGGTGGTGTACTAACACAGTACAGGTACGTCACCCACGCACATATTGATTCGAGGAATGAAAGATCCGACAGAGGGTGCCCATGGTACAGACTTTCAAAAAGGGTGCGCTTCTTGCAACCACCACATGGTGACCTGCTGTCCTTACGGTTCCAATTTCGTCATGTTTTTTTTTTTTTTAAATCAGCGGAGGCTTTAACCGAGCGTTGTCATATTGTAGTAGCTTAGTTCTGTGTGGGAGGTTAGGTTCCAGCATTTACTATTAGGCAGAGTAAGCTCACTACATATACGTAGGCAGCATGAAGTGACGAATTCCCAGTTTCTACAGAATGCAGGGAGGGGCAAGGCCGGACAGGGAGCGGAAAGAAATTCCACAAATGACAGAAAACGTGATGTAAGGAATGCAGCAGCTGGCGTGGCAAGTTTGCAGATGGAGGACATTGATAGAAGAGGAAAACGTCGTGGTTGTTCTTCTGTAACGGATCGTGTCAAGATGTATTTTGATAATAATTGTTTAACACTTAAGTAATTTCAACATCAGGTTGCGTTATTATAGGCTCAAAACAGAATCTATCTCCACAAGGCATCATGCATACACCATGGACCACCACCCAAAGGACAATGTTCACAAGGATTTTCACAAGTTTACATTGACAGCAGTCTTGCACAGTATTTGGTTTTGTCTTAATGGCTTCATCAGGACAAAATGGTTGATAAACTTCACTTCTTCAATAGCGGAGAAGTGTGCAGCGGAGAAGCATGCTCTTTGAATTTATAAAGAAGAAGTAAGTCATGAAATGAGAACAAAATGATGGCTGGTAAAATACAAACAGATGGTGAAATAAAGTGGTTCATATTAGAAGGGTTCACATGTTAAAGGGATCATCAATAATGTAGCCAGAAAGTACATATATATATATTGTATATATGTATATGTATATATGTATGTATATTTGTATATATATGTATATGTATATATTGTTACGGCTGTGGAAATTCGCAAACACCATCCAGGTCCATAGGTGAGGTATTTCTGAAGTCCATGTGTAGTTAGCTCAACCCCGTTGTATAGAGGAATTAATGTGATTCATTCGGGCTGCGATCCTTTTGAGTTAGGCGTTTTGTCCTGCTTTATTTTCGAACCAACCACACTTCAACGTCAACAACGCCAACCAACAACAACAACGCTAACCAGCCACCACTCTAAAACGCCAGCCCCGCCACCCTCACAACCACGCCACCATCTCAACCACGCTACTACACCATCGAACGCCATCCTCAGCGGTCTACATACGACGGTTTGCGCGTTGAAGGCCGTCGAACGGCTTCGCCTCGCCCCCACAAGACGCAGGTGGGAGGGAACGAGAGGGAACGCCCCCCTTCTCGAAGCGCCTCGAAGGAAGGTGGAGCCGAGAAACAGGGCGTGGCGCGGGCGGTATAAAGCACGGTGAAGCAGGAGGTTTAACAGAGTTTTTCAGTTCGTGGCTTCGTGCCTGCTGGATCCTGCTTACTTCGTCTCGTCCTGCTGCTCTCGTCCTGCTGCTCGGTGGTTCGGTGGACTCGTTCGGTGCTCAGTCCGTGGCGTCGGGAGGCCAGCACGAGCAGGCACGAGGCACGCCGGCGAGGCCTCGCCGACCACGCTCGATCGGAGTCACACCACCGGGACCACGTGGACGGCGCCAAGGACTCAACACGCTCAGGGAAGTCGCGACTTCCATTTCTTTTGGGTTTTTGTGTGAACGTGTGTGTGTCGGCGCCAAGTCCGTGAAGTAGTATTGTTTTAAGTGGTCCGTGTGTCGCGTATTCGGTAGTAGCTCTGCTTCTTTTTGTTCTGTTTGATATATGTGCATTTCTTACTGTTTGCTTTATGTGTGCTACTCGTCCGTCTGTGTAATAAATACGTGTGCTTGTTGAATTCTTCCCCCGTCTCGCTGCGTCCTTCCTTCGTTGGGTCTCCATCTTGTTCACGTAAAGGGTTTGAGTGGGCGCGAGACGCCCGATAGATTAATCTGAACCGTCAAGGCCGACGATAACACCGCTCGTTATCCCGTTAGCATGGAAGGGTCGCTTAAGCGGCCCGTATCCGAAGTCGGCCTGTGCGAGGTACAACCCTCGGTAGGTTACCCGTGCGGGTATTTGGTATATCGACTTTCGGCGATTGACCCTATTCCGCGCGGGTAGAATGCGGACTGGGTTGTGTGAGGCCAAAAGGTCCACCCGTGACTGGATCCCGGCGTTAGCCGGGAGGGTCACGACTGAATTGTCCGTCCGGTGGGCGAGGCGGTCGCGATTCGAGTCACGTGGCCAATCGCACGCCGACGGGCGCGAATTCGCAACACTGGTGTACAGGAGTGTGATTCAAATCCTCCCGTCTCCAAGCTAAATTCATAGGGAATCGTTCAGGAGGAGCGACCCCCGATTCCTCTAAATTACGAGCGATTAAAATTAACCCTTACGTGGAATAAGATGGCGTCTCAAGGCGAGCGGGAGCCGGGTATTAGGAATGTATATTGTAGTGATGTAGAATCCATGGTCCAGGATGTAGACCCCGAGCAGGAAAGTTGTGCAGGAACACGAACTCCCCCAACTGAACCCAGGCCCGAAATGGGTGCGGCGGCGGCCGCGGTGTATAACACCTCCCCTCCCCCTCTCCACCAAAACCCCCGAGCCTTGTCGAACCGAGTACACTCGACAGGATTCTGCAGGCAATAACAGAGATGCAAAGAAACGCAAATGAAATGAACGGAAAATGGATGGAATGAACGAAAAAATGGATGGAACGCACTCAAAATGGAAACAAACAAAAACGAAATGAAGGAAGAAATAAAAGAAATGCGGGGTGAAACGCAGCAACTGGCCGGAGCCTGCAGGCGGGCATGAAGGCAACAACAGCGAAGTGCGTAATGGCGACGCCACGTGTGGGAGCGAACGAGCTGGGAGGGGGTGCAACGGTTGTCAGGCCGCGGTGAAGGCGGGTGAGAAAAAAATAATCGGGAGACGTGTTGGGCGAGAAGTGTGGAGGTGACGGAAAAAGTGACGGTAACCGAGAGGGAAAAATTAATTGGGGTGACGGAGACGTGCACGAAGGAAATAAAATAGTGGAGTGTGAGAAAAGACTGCAAGACATGACGAAGAGAGTTGATAAGCTGGGACGGGAGGTAAAACGGAGACAGAGGAACTGGGAAGACGGATAGACAAACACAAGGGGAAGCGGAAGGACAGTTAGAAGCCAAAGTAAGGTCGGAGTGTACGGAGATGAGAAAGGAATTGGAAAAGAAAACTGAGTTACAGAAACACCAGAACGAAGAGACGGAATTGCAAAACGAGTTGAGGATGTTGAGAGAGGAAAGAACGAGAATGGAGAATGAAACGTTAAGGAACCACACTGAGCAGATTGAACAATTAGAAGCCAAAGCAAAGTTGGAGTGTGCGGAGATGAAAAGGAATTGGAAAAGAAAGTTCTGAGTTACAAAACGAGCTGAGATGTTGAGAGAGGAAAGAACGAGAACGGAGAATGAAACGTTAAGGAACCACGCTGTACAGATCGAACAGCTGGAAGCAAAGGCCAGATTGGGGAATGAGAATGCAAGAAAGAGTAATGATGGAAGAACGAATGAGACAGAAGAAGGAAATCGATCAATGGAAGGAAACCACGAGATTGCAGATGAGGAACAAGAAGAGTACTGAAAGAACAAGGAATGAAGACAGGAGAAAAAATCTGTCAGTTGAAAGAAATAACGAGATTACAGAATGAGGAACAAGAAAGACAGTGGAATAAAAAACTGAAAGAGTATGAATTTGAAATTGAACGACAAAACGAAAAACAGGTTGGAATACGAGGAGAAGTTGAAGGAGCAAGGAATGAAGCAGGAAGGAGAAATCAGGAGATTGAAGGACACAACGAGATTGGAGAGGGAGAACGAGAGGAACAATGGATAGAAAACAAAAAGAACATGAAGCCGAGGTTGACCAATTGAAAGAAAAGGCAAGGCTGGAGTGCGAAGAGGTAGACAAAGAACAGCGAATGAAAACACAAAAGGAAATTAACCACATGAAGAAAACCATGAACGCAGAAGGAAAGACAGGAGAAGAAACAAGGAAGAGTAATGAGACAGCAGCAACTGAAACACAAGAAGGAGATTAACCAAATGAAGCAAACCATGAAACTGGAGAAGGAAGGACAGGAGAGGAAGCAAGGAAGGTAATGAGAGAGCAGCGAATGAAACACAGGAAGGAAATGAGCCAATTGAGAGAAACGATGAGATTGGAAAATGAGGAGCATGAGGAAGAGTGGGAGAGAAAAAAAAACTATACAAGTTTGAAATTAATGAACTGAAGGAGAGAATGAAATGAAGTCCAGAGAGAATGAAAAACTCCAGAAAGAAACAGAAACTAACAAATGTATAGAGACGCGGGAGACAGAAAAAATAGAGGAGAGACTGCATGATAAGGACGGGGTTAAAGGAGCAGAACACACACACACAGAAGTAGTGGAGGATAATGGGGGTGAGCTCGCGGACTGGGTAGAGACCCGGTGTGAGCAGCGGATGGCCGCCTCCAGGCGAGGGGAGGGAGTATCCCCCTTGAGGCGAATCACGACCAGGTGGGTTCGGTCGTGCCAAGCGGAGTTGAAGGGACGAGTGCTGGGGATAGGTGCACGTGTAGCTTGGGGGTATAGAGGCCCCGGGAACCCTTGTGGGGACGAATCCCAGTGTGGTGGTGCAGGGGTGTGCGTTTGCGAGTTCGCGGAGATGCGTGCTTTCCGGCACGCATGGTGTGAGTGAGACCCCTGGGCAGTGAAAGGTTGGGTGTGAGTGAGAGGGTCCGTGTGAGGGAGACCGTGTGTGTGAGGTCTCTGTATGTGAGGGAGATGTCCGGTCGCATGCGTGAGCATGCAGCCGCGTCTCCCGGTGTGAATGTGAGTGTGATGGAGTGGAGTCTGTGCGTCGTGACACGCAGGTGTGCGTGGGTGGAACGGAGACGACGGCGACAGGGGACAAAAGCCGGTAGCGGCCGTAGCTGTTGTGGGGACCGCGCGGGTTCACCCAGCCAGCGAGCGCGAGGTCCGTGCTGTGCAGCGCACGAGCCCCCACGTGCTCGCTTGCGGAGTGAAGCCCGGTCCGGAAACGCCAGCGGTGATTTGCCGATCCCGCGGACGGACAAAGGTTAGGCAGGATACGAATTTGGACCGACGGGTTCTCCCACGCGAGCGTGTGTTAAGCTCCAACGGGCAGAGCACATGTGTCGCGTGGGAGCCCCTCGGATGCGAGGGTTGCTTTGGGGGTGCGCAGGGTGACGTCATGGCTGCACGTAGGTTGGAATCCGGCAGAAGGGTGAATCCCTGCCGGATGGTACCGTCCAAGAGGGACGAGGTACACGTGCAGCTGCATGACGTCACGGAAAGGTGCAAGAGCGCAGGCTGTGAGTTGCCGCGCTGGTGCTGCGCGTATTTGGCAATCAAAATTAACGAAAGCAAGCCTCGCTTTCGGGTGAACAGGATTCCCTGGGCAAGGGGTGAAAGACCCCTTACCAGGGCCAGGATGGAACTAGCTAGGGGAAGGGTTAGCTTAGCTAGACGCGGACTTAATGGGC
>CM068967.1:39071878-39095731 GCA_035128595.1 Eptatretus atami
AGCATGATACTTGTGAATGCATAAAACAAATTTGACCTCAAAAATAAGAGGTGGTTGAATTCAGTGACCTAATATGTAAATCCTCTTCAAATTTCAAGTCAATCGGATGAAAATTGTCAATTATATAAACCTGGCCTATGTTGACCTGTTGGTCTAAGTTGACCTCAAACATAGTTGGTGGTTGAATTTAGTGACCTGATATGCAAATCCTCTTCAAAGATGAAGTCAATCGGATGAAAATTGAGGATTTTAGAATGAAAAAAAAAAATCGAATAATTTTGTCCTTGCCACACACTCAACCTGTCCACCAAATTTCGTCCGAACCCATCTATAACTTTTTGAGATATCCTTTTCACAGACAAACAGACAGGGGTGAGAAACATAACCTTCATCCACCTTCAGTGGCAGAGGTAATGACTGTGCAAAATATCCCGGCCTGACTACTGTCTTCACTCTCTTCTTATTTACCCTCAAACACATCCTCCTGGCCCTGTCACTTTCCATCCTGGAGAGAAAAAACACAATCCTCTATTTACTTTACCAATGCCTTCTGAAGGCTTTGGGGACATAAAACAAACAAACAAATAAATTCCCTTCCTTGTGATGAAAGGACACCTGCTGTGATACAGAAGTGTATGTAAAAGGCAGAAACTACTCTATTTCTTTCTACTATACCTCGTTAATGCCCCCAATTAGTCCCAATTTATTGTGAGGACAGCTTACAGGGAATACTATACTTGAATTCTGAAAAATAACATCATTTGCATTTGTCGGATTAACATGTTTCTTATAGGAGGTTCTTGGCTCATGGAGGAGCTAAATGACAAAGGGCAGCAGGTTCGCAAACTAACAAAGGGTACCGGTTGGGGGGAGCGGGAGGGGGTATGAGGAGATGGAGACGGACAAGGAGGAAAGAAGGAATAACACAAGACAATGAGAATAACAAAAATGTGATGACAATGGACTCACCACTGATAATTGAGTGCAAAAGTCACAATTTTATTTTCATAAACTCCATCGTTTGGAATGATTGTATTTCTCTTGAATTAAGTAATAAAATGCATACTTTTGAGTTCTATATACGATGTGACAAATGTACATATTTTTTTTACCAGCAAGGTTTTAGGAATAATTATTGAACAGTTTGGTAATAATGCTTCAAGTTGATATTACAGCTAAACCACTGGTTCTCCAGTTAATTATATTCAACAGAATAATCCACAGATGGACAGATAGTCCACGCATGCCCTGTATGAGTTTTTCTGCGATACGAAGCAAAGTGCCCAATTTGTGCATAATGCAGCAGATATTGTGTTTTTGGCTCCTCGTCCCCCAGGCGGTGCCCGAGGAGTGGCGCCAATAGTCGGGCCACAGCTTCGGCCGCTCGGCCATGCGGAGTGTCCATTGAGTGTGGAGTGCAAGCGTCCGGCGAGAATAAAGCATGCCTTTGATCAAACCATGACCACGGAAAACAATGGTTGAAGCTCCAGGAATGTATACCGCGTCTGATTACCATCAGAATACCTCTTCAAGCCCAGCCACCTCTGTTACTCATTTACAGAGATGCCAGTTTTTAAATGCCCTGCACACCGAGCATATCCCCAAAGTTATGGATGGACGTAAATTCAGCTGGGCCAATTTCTGAAGCATGATGTGACAATGTACAATGTATACCAAAACCAAACCTCCAGCCATATTTGTGTGAGGTGGGTCATTTTAGCTGAAATGGCTACTTTTTTCAGAATTGAAATACTGTTGTCACGAGTAATCATGACATTAAAATTACTGACTTTCAACAATCTGATTACAATTACGTTACTCCCCAGAACTTTAATGACCGCTCTGAATTGCTAGTGACACAAAACCAGAAGGTTTCTTACTCGATCCATCCAAAACGAAGAGTCAGGTGAACTCCAAACGTAAGTTTAGATCAGAGTTAAAGCAAAAGCCCCAAACTCTGACAGTACACTACAAAGAAATTTTTGATGGCTAATATTCCCCCACTCCCAACCCTCTCCACACTTCTACTCAGCTTCCCTCTTTACATATCCTCAGAGAGAGAACTTCACGAAAGTCCCTCTCTCTGGAAACCACTCAAACTTGCTAGGTGATTCCATATGCAGGCTCACCAGCAATCTCTCAAACACAGGTGATCTTTATACACAGGTTAAAGTCTAACTTCAACAATATAACTTTGTCCCCTTTTTACTTTACTCTCCCTTTAGGATAATCATCTCACCTCAATAAACATTATTGTTATATAAAGAACAATTAGTTCCACATCGAATTGTAAATGTACAAGGGTTTATATCACACTGTACCAATTGACACTACCTTACAGACATGAGTGGAGACTTTGTGACAGACAGTCTATTTTGCCCCTAAACCCTTCTGTTGATGTGTTTCACCCCTCTCTCTCTGCTGTTACTTTTGTTCTGTTACCTCTTGATCCCTTCTATGTTCTTGCTCCTCCATGAGCCTCAACTTTGTGTACGAAAAAAAAATCTTGTCCTTCTTCAGAATCCCTCTAATCTACTGTGCCTTCAAGACATTTACTCAAAGTTTATTGTGGAATTGCTTTTTATTGTTGGCCAGGACTCCCACATATTACTTTTTGCATATTGTGGAAGCTATAAGCGTTGAACATTATTGACTTTGCCCATCAGAAGACCGAGGCACAGTGTATTCCACTCTTCTGATCCTGCAGACAGATTCAGCCATTGGTTTTCTATGCCTTCTAATCTCGTCTTCCAGCTCCTGTCATTATCACCCTTCATCCATCTCCAGTTGCACCTGCATGTCAAACATATTCAGAAAGTTAGCCCATCCTTGTTAATCTTTCCATATCTAAATGTTTCCCACACCTTCACTTCATCGTCTCCTTTTTTTCTTGCCTGTGGAGCAAAAGTTCCCAACCAGTGTTGCATGTACTATCATTGGTACATACGGGATTTTCTGGTGGTTACAACAGACAAAACAACTTAGGACATTTTCATACATTCTCTCTTATAGATTTGTGATTATGATATTTATGCATCGAATTTACTGGCAAAACAACATGGAATGTTTGCACCTTATATATACTACAGCCCTTGCTAATTATGAAAATATATTACAGAACTGTAATTACTGTATATCGTCTTGGCTGAATGAATGGGCAGGGGATGTTACCGACATACTTTTTCTGACTCAATGTGGTCGCCTTAGCCATTCCTCAGGAACATGAAGATTGGACGTGGGGATTTGGAAATGTTAAAAAAATCTGACACACTGACTGATGTGATCAGTGAGCATGGAGGTGTGAGGGATTGCCAGAGTTCTTGGAAAATACTCATTCAAAACCATCTCACTGCATTGAATGAAGACTTTGAGTCCTACCACCCTGATCTTCACAAATTGAATGCAAAGCTAGTTCGAAACTCCTTTTCGATTTGATGACCTGATAGCGCTACCTGCTCCTGTCCAGGAGTCTCTTATTGATCACCAGAATGATTCTACAACCCGGGATAATTTTGAAGAGAAACGTCTGTCAGGCTTTTGGTGCGATATGCTGAATCCGTACCCTGTGGTTGCAAGATTGGCTGTTTGTGCCCTGCTGGTGTTTCCATCGACATGGTTATGTGAGATGGGATTCTCATCCCTCATCATGATGACATCTAAAGTTAGAGAAAGACGGCAACTTGAAGATGACTTGCGATGTGCTCTGTCGAAAACTAGTCCTTGTACATATTGATAATCTGGTTGATAATAAACAGGCCCAGCTTTCACATTAACATTAAAATTAATAATATGGCAAAAGACACATTTCTGAAATAGCGATGAATTCGGATTAAGGAATTCCTTTTGCAGCGATCCACTGTTCCAAAGGCATTTGAGAATAAAATTAGGCTCGTAATCAAGACCTTATTATTTCATCAAGCTCTGAGATTCTATTCATATCAAACCTATTTCACTTCTTGATATTGGTTGGTGCTTCTTGATATTGGTTGGTCCTTCTTCGTATTGGAATTGGTCCTTCTTGATATTGGTTGGTAATTCTTGATATTAGTTGGTACTTCTAGATATTATATGGTACTTCTAGATATTGGAATTGGTTTGTCTTTCTTCATATCGTATTTGGTCCTTCTTGTTATTGGTTAGTCCTTGTTGATCTTGGTTGGTCCTTCTTCATATTGGAATTGATCCTGCATGATATTGGTTGGTATTTCTTGATACTGGTTGGTACTTCTTCTTATTGGTTGGTATTTCTTGATAATGGTTGGCCCTTCTTCATATTGGAATTGGTCCTTCTTCATATTGATTGGTACTTCTTGAAATTGGTTTGTACTTCTTGATATTGGTTGGTGATTCTTTATATTCGTTGGTGCTTCTTGATATTGGTTGGTACATCTTGATATTGGTTGCTACGTCTTGATATTGGTTGGTATGTCTTGATATTGGTTGGTACTTCTTCATATTGGTTGGTACTTCTTGATATTAGTTAGTACTTGTTGATATTGGTTGGTGATTCTTTATATTCGTTGGTACTTCTTGATATTGGTTGGTACTTCTTGATATTGGTTGGTACATCTTGATATTGGTTGGACGTCTTTATATTGGTTGTTGAAAGCCATGTTAATAAAGGTTGAAAACTTCTGCTGTGGAGTCACTTCCATGTGTTTGTCCAATTTCTCTTTTCTCTCGTCCCTTAAACTTGAAAGCTCACTGTCGTCTAATGTCTTCTCCATTACAGATTTGCTATATTTATTACTGTCAGTAAGCTTTCTAATCACATCTACCAACACTCATCCACTCACGTGGATCTTCTTCAATCTTAATAATTTTCCAGTTTTTTTTCCTCCTTGGAGTTTCCTTCTACATGCATGCGTATTTTGCATCCTGTTTTTGTCTGTTGTGTCCTGATCCGTTCAGTGTGTTAGCTCTTTCATGAGCCTCGACTATGTACACACAAAAAAAATCTGACACTTCATGTATGCCTCTTTCCTAAGTTACCTCTCTTAGAACATTAACCTTCTGATCTTTGTCATTTAGCCCTTTTACAAGCACCGATCTCTATTAAAGCCTGTCGATGGAAAAGCCAAGCCAACAGGGTCAATGAAAGTATCACAAAATAATTGTGCATTTTGGTTGCTTTCATTATCGATCAATAAATCAATAAAATGTAATCGGGCTGGCAGGATGGGCTAGACTCTAGACCTAAAGGAATGCACACTTGCCTCTGAGCTGTCGAGTCTGGGTATGAATCCCAATGCAGCTCTAAACGGTCATCCTGGTGTTTCATAGGCAGGGTGATTCATCAATGTGTGTGCTGTCCCTCGGATGGACCTGAAACTGGGTGTCCCACCTGCTGGCGTTAGTTGGTGGACGTTAAAGATCCCACCGTGTCTTTCGTGAAGAGTACACGAGTTATCACTGGCACCATAGCCAAATTCGAAATTCCTGCCTTATTTCCATCAGTGCCCGACCTCACCTTAGTTCAACGTTGGGCCTGGCCAGCTGGTTCGTGAAAGACTTGGGCCAAGTTTCTCTTGGCCAACCAAGCAAGAACGTAAGAATAATGGTGGCCTTTAAGGAAGAATAAGAAATCAATAAAATGAAGCAACGTCTTGACAACGTGTTGGTGCTGCTGAAATTGTTCCTCAGCAAAGGTTATGCTGCATATAGTTTGCGGTTACCTTCACACCAGTCATACAGGGTCGGAATTTGTAACAAGTAATAAAAAAACAATTTTTAAATGCAAAAGGATGTAGGAGTGTTACTCCAAAAAGTATGTAAACAAGTTATGGATGGTCACAAGAAATAATCATGTGGCCTGCACAAAGACCTGACCTCAACACCTTCGAACACCTTTGGGATGAATTGGAACGCCGACTGCGAGCCAGACCTAAACACCCAACATCAGTGCCCGACCTCACTAATGCTCTTGTGGCTGAATGGAAACAAATCTCCGCTGCAATGTTCCAACATCTCGTGGACAGCCTTCCCAGAAGAGTAGAGGCTGTTATAGCAGCAAAGGGGGACAAACTCCATATTAATGCACATGATTTTGGAATGAGATGTTGGACGAGCAGGTGTCCACATACTTTTAGCCATGTCCTGTACCTTAGATACTTTTAAATCCACAATCTAAATGCGGATGGGACAATGGACTTTACTTACGTCACCATCTGCAGGAGACTCTGAGAGCATGCTCTGGGGTAGTCTGGATTCCAAACCTGAAAGCTTGGAGGGTAAAGCAGAACACCGGGATGTGTAAAATGCTGGTGACATGTTTTGGGTCCTCCAACCAGTGTGAGGAGTGGCAACATGTTCTGTCCAAAACATTTTAATAAAGAGCCATGATTGTTTTTTAAAATACTTTCTTATATCATTGAGACATTTTTCACATGGGATGTTAAGTGGATATTCCACAATCAACAGCTTTTGTCAATTTTACTTCCACACATGAACATTTCCAATGACATTTTACAAAGCAAATACAGAGTACATTGGTTGTTGTTTCGTACGCAGTCTGTGGCTGCTGGTTGCATAATGACTGGAAGCGCGACTATGCCGCTGATGCAATTGTTACCAGTAACCTGGTACTCATTTTGCCAACCTCGGAAGGATTACAGGCTGACTCAACCCACCTGATGTTATTTCAACAGAACGACAGGGGCTTGAACTCAAGACCCTAAGATCTTAAGCCAGCCATCTGAACCGTGAAGCCAACTTCAGGCTTAGTACTTGGTAACTGGTACAGCACTCGGTGGAGCGCATACCTCCACCAGGCTGAACAGTTCACGTTGTATATCCCACTGATAGGCCGGATCTGAATCCGGAGTTGAATCAAAATATAATCAGCTTGTTCTTGTCACATACCCAACCCATCACTAAGTTTCGTCCGAACCCGTCCACAGTTTTTGAAATATTGTGCTATACATTTTTTTGGCCCTGTCACTCAATGGTGAAGAATCACTTTAAAAATTCTCGGATCTGGATGTGGATCTTCACCAAAATTGAATCGATTCTTTCTTGTCACACAGTTGTTAAACTGTACGTGCACTAAGGGTGGACAATGAGGCCTATGTGCGAGGAATCTGTGAGGGGGTAGAGCATCACCTGTGGTCAAGGATTCTTGTCCTGCTTACAGGGGAATTCTCGCATTGCGTTTATCCAAGCCATCCCTCGGTGTACTACTACTACAGTTAGAACAGAGGGTGGTAGGCTCTTGACAGAGGAGTCCAAAGTGAAGGCCGGCTAGGCCGGTTACTTTGAGCGGTTGTACCAGGCTGATCCACCAGCTGTCGAGTTGGACGTCAGGGTGTTACAATCCCTGTTGCTGACCCTTCAATCAACTGTGGTCCACCTTCGCTTGTGGAAACCTAGGCTGCGGTGAACCGATTGAAATGAGGTAAAGCTCCAGGGATCTGTGGATCCATGCTGAACTTCTCAAGGCTGGTGGAAATGCTGCACTCGTGTCGTTGCATGCAGTTCTGTGCTCTGCCTGGAACACAGGCATCATCCCAACTGACTGGAAGAGGGCTTGTTGTCCCTCTCTGGAAAGGGAAGGGTGATTGCCAAGACTGCAACAACTACCGAGGGGTGACGCTGCTCTCAGTGCCGGGCAAGGTCTTTGATCGGATAATTCTTGAGAGGGTTCGCCACCATCTGCTTGAGCACCATCATCCAGAGCAGTAAGGCTTTACACCAAAGAGTTCAACGATTGACCGTATCCTTGCTCTTCGTGTCCTCACCGAACGCAGACATAGTTTCGGCAGGGCTGCTTGCAGCTATGTTGATCTCTGTAATGCGTTCGATTCAGTGAATCGGGATGCCCTCTGGAGGATTCTTGTCTTCGTGGGGTGCCACCAAAACTGATCGTTCTGATGTCTGAACTATTCTCTGGTACTGAGAGTGCTGTGAGATGTGGTGGTACCATTCCGACTTATTTCCAGTTGTTACTGGAGTTCGTCAGGGGTGTGTACTGGCCCCACACTTTTCAGAACTTGTATGGACTGGATTATAGGGAGGATGTCGGAGAGATCAAGCTGCGGTGCATCGTTTGGGAATGTAGATCTCTGACCTTGATTTCGCAGATGATGCAGTCATCTTTGCAGGAGACTTTAGATATCCTTTTGGGCCCTCAAGGTGCTGAATGAGGAGTCGGAGCCGCTGGGATTACGGGTTTCCTGGGTCAAAACTAAGATCCAGGCTTTCAGTGACATCTTGGATGCCGCTGTCCTGTCTGTGCCTGTTTGTGGTGAGGATGTTGAGTCGTGGAGAGATTCACTTACCTTGGCAGTGATATTCATGTCTCTGCGGCTGTGAGTCAGAGGTCATATAGACGTCTGGTTGGGCCTGGGGAATCATGGATTCACTGGATAATGGGGTGTGGCACTGCCGGTACCTGTGCTGGAGGCCGAAAGTCCGAGTCTTCAGGTCATTGGTGCTTCGTCTTGCTCTATGGATGCGAGAGTTGGACTCTGACCAAGGATCTGAGACGGAGACTTAATTCCTTTGGTACCAGGTCTCTTCGGAGAATCCTTGGCTATCGCTGGTCGGACTTTGTGTCCAACGAGCGGTTGTTGAGAGAGACTGAAATGAGATTTGTTACCTGCATAGTCCGTGAGCGTCAGCTGCGGCTGTATGGACATGTGCTCGTTTTCCTGACGCTGATCCTGCTCACCAGATTCTCTCAGCGAGGGAGTCTTGTGGAGGGAGGAGGCCAATGGGCTGACCACGTGCGTCGTGGTTGCAGCAGGTTGATCGGCATCTCAAGGAGATGGGGATGGGCCAGGCATCTGCCTGGGGGATGGCCAGACGGAGGCGCCTGGAGTACCGGCGGAAAGTGGACGCAGCGACGCGCTGCTCTGGCGCATGCTTCCATACCTGACCTGACCTGACACACCCAACTTGTCCACCGAGTTTCGGCTGAATCCGTCCATAACTTTTTGAGATATCCTGTTCACAGACAGACAAACAGACAGACAAACAGACAGACAGGGATGAAAAAACATAACCTCCACCCACCTTTGGTTTTGGAAGTAATAATTGCGAAGAGGCATGAACTGTTTATTTCATTAATTTAATCCAAAGGCAGACATATCAGAAGCATCTTTTCCACTGGTTATCTTATGGAAAGACGAGGCTATTGATTGACTAAATTCGAAGTTTCTGGTTTTCAACGTGGAAGTGAAGGGTGAGGTAGGGGGGGGGCACTGTATAAAGCAGTATGTGTGAGTTACTTTATACTCGTACTTCAGTTATGATGCAACCAGCAGACTGTATTTGTCATAACCAGGCATACCGTAGATCCGTTTACAGAAAAGATACATCATGAGAGTCCAGGCAAATTAAGACACAACGGATAACTGGAGAGTTCATAGAACACATTACCCCACGCAGTCTTGAGGAAAGAAGGACATGGACAGGCTTGACGAGCGGCAAATTTGATTGGTCATGATAATGTAAAATTCTGCAACTATTTTTGTCCAAGTACTGTTAAACGGAAGGTTTTTCAAAGTGCCAAAAAGGCGATTTGTGTTCTCCAGCATTGAAGTATACAATTTAATCTCAATAAAAATAAAGATTTTCGAAAGTTGTTGAAAAAATATTCCGAAGTTTACCATCTTTTACACCATCTTATTTACCATGTTACATTAGTTCTTCATGCCTGTTGTTTGTGTCCTTTATAACATCCTTAAAAACAGTAGTTTCCTGTTTGGAAATATTTTCAATTTTGTTTCACTACCAGACAGGCAGACAGAGTTAAGAAATTATCGCACTCCTCTCTGCGTGTGTGCAATTAGGACGAATTCAGAGGAAAAGTTATGCTAATTAACGGCGAACTTGTTTTCCAATTCATGTTCAAAATCTAACATTCAATTGAAATTAAGTTGTTCGGAGATCATAAATTGGCATTTATGGACAGACAGACAGACAGACAGACAGACAACGTGAACCAATTGCTTAACCCTGCTTTTTGCTTTGCACGTGAGAGGTAATAAGACCATCTAACAGAGCGGCAAGGAATTTTTACATTAAGTGTCCAGATGAGCTTTTGTTACCTCTGCCACTGAAGGTGAAGGAGGTTATGTTTTCACCCCTTTCTGTCTGTTTGTTTGTTTGTAGTATGTTGTGGATCCATCCACAACAAAAAGTTGTGGATGGATCCGGATGAAATTTTTTGGACATGTTGGGTATGTGACAAGAAAGAATTGTTTCGATTTTGGTGAAGATCCGAATCCGGAACTGATAATTTTTAAAGTGATTCTTCACCATTGAGAGGAGATTGGGCCAAAAACGATATAGTACTGTAAAGCATGATATTTCAAAAATGTAATGGACCCGATATGTTCTCGTGGATCAGGCATTGCGTGGCGGAGGTATGCGCTCTACCGAGCGCCCTTCCAGTTTTCCTAGAAATGACGTCATGTGAAGGTTACTCACCTATCACTGTAATCGTAATATATTTGTGCTCTCGCAACATTTGAGTGAAGAGAAATGGATGAAATAAACAGGACGGTTGATTGAGGTAAGGGCAACCATCGTGGGAAGCAAGTAGAAGCTGATATTTTGGCCGTTAACCCTTCATCAAAGCAAAAGAGAGGGACGAAGGGTTAACGGCAAACACGGCAGCGTTTCCTTCCTTTCGATAGCATTTTTTTGTGTGTGTACCATGTCGAGGCTCGTGTACCTCAATCAACGTCATGTTGATTTTCATCCATGATTCTGCTGATGACATTTCCTTTTGCCACCCTGGCTCAGAGGTTCATCCTATACCCATTGGCTAGGCTCGGTGGGAAGGTTGAACAACCGAGTAGGTAAAGGTATGAACCTCTCATCCCTGAAGGCTTCTTTGGACACCAACATGTAGTACGAGTACAAACCGACCTCGTTATCCACTCTATCTGTGGGTACTTTCTTTATTGCATGTTGTTCACATGTTCCATTGAAGGACTTGTAATCTTCCACTATACTGTTTCCTAAAAGCTTTAATTTCTCAAAGGGAGGGGGGAATCCTCATGGAACTAATATTTTTTTTAGCTTAATCTTATCAAATGTCAGATTATTTATTTTACTTCATTTGGAAACACTTTGTTTCGCACTTTAAAGATGCTGCTTTAGTCCCAGACTCTCTCCTGTGAAATAGAGGATGTTGAACTGCATTCCTTGATGGCAACCTGGAAGAGATAGGAAACTCATCAATTACTTGAAACATAATATTCACCGTAGATAAGCACCACATTCTTTCTGAATACTCCACTCAATCTTGGCAAATTATTTTATTATTATTATTGGTATGAAGTATTATTATTATCTGTGATAAACGTTTGGCTGAGCTGTAGTTTCTCAAATCTTTTAGTCTATTAGTAGTGACATATCGAACATGGACGATATCTCAAAAGTAGATGCCAATCTTAGTTCTTTCTCGAGTCTTCACACTCAGCTCTTCAATGGATATATGCAGTACCATGGTGTGAGGCCTCGAATATTGCCTGTGATAGCTGCGTCTCACCTGTTTAAGTAAAAGGAACCTGGGTATAATCGTTGGTATCCGTATATATTCCAAACAACCAGTCACCTTCACTCCGATCGCCTTCACTCTCTTCCATCTGGAATCACTTCCTTGGTTGCTCTTCCTTTTGCTGGATGAAGGTGGTGAATCACTGCCATCTAGTGTTCTCCCGTGTTGACCTGCGATCTTTAATATTCTCACTGACCTTTTCCTCTCTTGTGTAGCTGTCGCTTTCTCTGTCTGCATGTACTATGTAGTGTAATATGAGGGTTGGCCTCGTCGTTTATAACGAGTGACGCGCACCACAGGACGGACAAGATTCCCACCATCGCTGTCTACTCTCGAACGAAACCACAGGCAAGCGAACGGACCTGGAGGAATCGGCGGGAAGAGAAGACCCCTTTGACTTCGTTGAGTTACGTTTCCGCGTCCAATGCTGTTGCGGTCTCCAGTGTTTGATTTGCGGTTGACGGGCTGGTGCCGCGTCGCCTCGACTTCTGCGCCCCCTAGCGCTAGGCCTCGGAGTTCCCGCCGAATCTTCGGTGCTAAACGTGGTATGGCGAGGCGAACACCGCATGCCGGGGCTCGCTACCCTCTCGATTCGTGCAATAGATTTCCATTGATTTCTAATCTTTCCCATTTTGACATCAAAGTTGCGTTTTTCACTCCATTTTGCTCATTTCGCGTTCGCTGGATTATTAGCGAACGCAGTGAGCTTCATACTTAACGCGTGCACGTGAGAGAATAGGAAACAACAACAAAACAACAACAACAACAACAACAACACAACAACAACAACAACAACACAACAACACCCTTGGCTATTTGGATCCGTGTCGTTAGCTTGACCTTTTGCTTCCGGTTGTTTTTAAACGCTGTGCGGTGTATAAACACGATTGGGTTTTATTTCTGTCTTGTGAATATTACTTAACGCGTGCACATGAGAGAATAGGAAACAACAAAAACAACACAATACCCTGGCAATTGTGAATCCGTGTCGTTGCCTATGACCCTTTTGCTTCCGTTTTTGTTTTGTTTCTGGTTTTTTTTTTTTTGTTTCCGGTTTTTGTCATGGGGAATGATGCATGCCGGGAGATAAAGGCATCGTCGGAGACATGAAAGACCCAAATAATATCAGACATGTGTTTTATCCTCCACCGATTTTAATAAAGATATCTCCCGCATCATCAAAAAATAATTTTTAATCGTGATTTACGTTATTTGATCGCTGATCCCGAATCCAGGCTGAAGTAACCGGAAATTGCGTATACAGTTGTGAACAAGTTGTAGGTAAAGTCAGAAGCGAATGTAAGAAGATACTACGTTCACTTCTCGTATTAATTTTTTTAGATGAGATCCTGTTCTAGGCGGTGTAGTTGTCGTTGTGAAGGTAATGTTGAGGTAATATTTTTTTTTTAGATAAAGATCCTGTTCTTGGCGGTGTAGTTGTCGTTGTGAAGGTAATGTTGAGGTAATATATTTTTTTTTAGATGAGATCCTGTTCTAGGCGGTGTAGTTGTCGTTGTGAAGGTAATTGGCTAGGTAAATTGTGAAGGTAAATTTTTTTTGCAAGGTAATGTTGAGGTAATATTATTTTTTCATCGCAAAAAGACTTACACGAGACGCTAATCTAGGAGAGCAGCGGTCTTCTATCTTTTTCTTCTTCTGACAAAACCTTTAGGACTCGGCTCTTTCATATACAGGATCCAGATCTCCTTAAATACTAAACACCTGTACACATCCTCGCATTGAGGGTGCCTTTTGAGAGCGTCTATCATGAACTTTTAAATATATTCGGACATTTGCTTTTAAGTTTGAAAAGTTCACGTTACTATTTAAAGATTATTCCATTTAATATATTGTAATTTCGTAAATACACTATTTTCTCGTCATGAACGAAGATCGTCCATGACGGACGTGACGTGACGGCACGTGACGAAATATCGGAAGTAGTTGTTTTTTTTTTTTTTTTAATTCTTCTTCTTCTTCTTGTTCTTCTTCTGGTGAAGACAAAACCTTTAGGACGCGGCTCTTGGACACATTTGTCCTTTTGTTTTTATCTTCCATCAACTTAAATATATGAGTGTGAAAGGGGTGAGGCGGTCATGGTTTCACATCATTAAAAAGATTTTCCACAAAATAATCTGCACCTTGTGTTTCATCAGTTTTTATTCCGGATCAGGTGAGTTTCGACGGTGTATATATTTTATTGGGGTAAAAAAAAACATCTTTTTAAAAAATTTGTACCACCTATTGCGGGTTTTTTTTTCTTCCTTTGCTGTCTCATTAAAATGCGCGAATTACCTCAGGTAATGGAACGTCTTTCCAACATTTTCCCCAAATCATGTCAATGTGGCATTGATTCCACTCGCCTTTTCTCACCGAACAACAACATATATATATATATATATATATATATATATATATATATATATATATATGTATATTCTTGTGTGGAAATTCAGCCGTTTCGTTGAGTTTGTTATATCATCGAATTATTTTCCATGGAAGACGCACTTCTGCCTGAGGTGTTTTTCGCAGGTTTTTTTTTTCCTCAAAATTCTTCCGATTACACATCGACAGTAGATAGTAGGGTTGGGTAAATAGTGAAGTTTTTTTCGGTTAAGTGTCTTCGCTTAACATTTTCTATGGCCATTTTCGATGCTGAATCTGAAAACGTTGGAATTTTTTAACCTCCGATGACTTTTGACCCCCGGAACTTTAATTTATTCAAAATGGCGACAATAAATGATATTTTTATGAATTTCTGACCAACTGAGAGAAAATAAGGCTTGTAATATATCAATTTATAGGTTTTTCCGATGAGGAAATACGAAAATGACACTTATACAACGATTTGATGATTTTTAAAACAATTTTTGAAAACCGCACAAGTTTTTTGCCAAACTTGAACTGTTTTTGTCATTCTCAGATCAACGTAAGACCGGAGATCACACCAGTCGCCGCCAACAAAAGTTCATTAATGTTATCTCCTGCACGGATTCATCGGGTTTGATAGCATTCTTTATAGAGTTGTGTAGCTCGGTCAAACTGAATTTTTGAGTGCGGAATTTCCCTGCTATTCCAGGAGCCAAGGTGTGTTCGCATGCTAAAAAGGCCCCTAAGTTACCCACTATTTTCTGAAAGAGCATCACCTGGGGCATCATTTTAGCGAGGGTAGACATTCTGTAACCCGGCAGTAATCTCGCTAGGGATGGTTTTGTAGCTATCGACCATACTGAAAGTTTCCGCAAAATTTGGGGTAGGGGAAATTCAACTCTTCATAACTCAGTAAGGAAATGAGCTTTTTGCATGAAATACCCCTCAAAATGTAGCTTATAGGGTATGCTACAAGATGAAAGTAAGAAAGATAAAATTGGGTCAAGGTCAAGGTCACCAAGAGGTCAAGCAATGACCTAATTTGACACTTGCTTAAAATCTGGGCCTTTAAAAACTTAAAATTACACCAGATCCCAGTTGTAAACTGTTTTATTTGCAGATTCTAGTAGAGTACTACATAGGAAAGTTTTTTAAAATTATTTGAAGAAAAAAACTTATGTTTTAACCCCCTCAGGCCCAAGACGAAAATATTGGAAAATCGCAAAAATGCCGTTTTTAAGCATTTTACCGCTAAACAATTTGATATGATGAATTGTTCAAATAACCAAAGAAAATCAGTTGCCGGTGACACAGGGCTATCATGCAAAACCCACAGGAGTAAAACTAAACCAGTAAAAACATCCTCATTGCTGTTTCACTGAAGTTTCACAACCTAGGAAAGTTTCTTAATGAAAGTGGAGCTGACATTCAAACCACCGTGAAATCTGATTGAATCTATTCTGCATGATGATCTATCCTACATTCTTGCACCCTTGCCTGAAGCTTGCATTGACAGTAAGGCAGCACCTGATGCCACGCTTCCCGCAGGACAACTTTTTGTTGCACATGAAGTGCATGTGCATGGCATTGGAAAGTGATCTGGCAGCAAAATTTGATCCCGCACTGGACGCAGTAGGCCATCCTGTTCAAAAGAAACCGAAGTCTTTGGGATCAAGATGTGGATTATCCAAACAGTGTGTCTGCATGTACGACACATAGACAGCCCTCTGATATGGCCTCTGATCAATCTCTGGTTGGTGAAGGTCTAGGATTGTTTTGGAACTGTGGTGGAATACGTGGTATCTGAGGTGGTCCATTGTTTGACAATCACTTGGAGCTTTCAATGGATAGACCTGCACCAGAAATTCTTCCACTAGGTTGAAATCTGTATCATATGGATTCCTGGCAAAGTTCTGGAGAAATTTCTCAGGCTTGGCCTTCAAACCCGCCGCTTTCGTTCCGAATTTACTTGTTGAGTCACATCCAGTCAGGTGATGAAGTGGGATGATAACTTTGCACTTCTCTGGGCCCATTCTAGTTGCCAACGTATGGAGGGGAATATATCTTTGTGGTGGTTGCAATGCCAGCCTTTATCCACAATTCCTTTAACCCATGTGCCTTCATAATACTCCAGTGATGCAATCCAAGAACTACCACATCTGTGTCAGTAGAAAGCAGACAAACTCGTTCTGCCCCGCAGTTGGTAGCATTAAGTGCATGTGGGATTGTTCTCACATCGGCTTCTTCAATGTCGAGATCCAAATCTGGCACAGGGGTTGGGTCACTGCCATTGAAAATGCCCTGACATGGGTCAATATTGGGTGAGAATCCAATTCCACTCAAAACGATATCAGTCATTGGCCTTGGTGTGCTAGTACATAGTTTCTCAAGAGTCCCTGGAGCTTTGACTTGTTCGCAGATGATGCCCAGAAAGCGTCCATAGAAACTGGCAGTGGTGTCTCTCACAAATGACATTCAAATCAATTGGACTGCACCTTTGTCTTCTCTGACGTTCACTGTCTTTTACGGAGCCTTCCACGTATGTATCGAAGACGAAGTCAATACGATTGGAATCTTTACTCAGTCCATATGCCATCTGTAGGAACCGTGCACAAAGATCTCCAAACGTCTTCAAGGATGATGTGTTCATTTGCGTAAACAACACATCACATCAACGATGCTAGCAGTTTTCACTTTTTCCATTCATCTGGGGCAGATAGTCTTTCTTCTTGTCTAAATGCTCATCCTCCAAGCCTTTGCAAAGTTCACTTTTATTTGGCTTCGACATAAGTCCTTTCTCATCAAACAGGTAGCTTTTCTCAATTAAGTCATGCCTCAGCAGTTCCTTCATATCATAATTTCTCACTCTAGCAATGTCAAATATCTTTTGAGCTTTAGCAAGTTTTTGCTTTCCTGTTCTCCAACCTGCTGCTTTCCTTTCTCTGTTTCATTGATTTGAATGTCTTCAAGTTATTCCTGTGGATTGGGTTAAACAGTGATTTTCCTTACATGCAGAGTCTCTAGGCGCAGTTGATGATCTCCTAGACCTAGAATCTGAGTAAGATGAGCCTGCTGTGTACTTGGATCAGGAGATTCGGGACAACTACAGCCTGCTAACCAATCCTATCAAGGGTCTTTTTCAGAGTATATTGTTTTATAACATTCATTACTAACATGGTAAACAATTTTACTATTGTCGACCTGCTGAAGTCTATCATACACAACATCCTTTCGAATAGATGCTGCTTGAACAATCCGTTCTGTGCCCGTATCACTGCCTGTAGTATTAAGGTGTGGCTGATCCGTCTGACAAATGATGCATTTTTCTATATCAACAGTGGATGTGGGCTTGGTGATGGTGTTGATCTCCTCAAGCGTTTAGTTGGTAAAGTAGCCATCTCACACATGCTCAGTGACCTGAAATCAACAGAGGAAATTTTCTTACTACTGACCTCCGACATTCATTTTCAATGTGTATGCAATCTATCGGTGAAAACTGTACACGTACTTAAGATACTCATTCTGACATGCAATGCAACATCTTCTCATCTCTTCACATCAAATGCCCAATAGCTTTAAATTACCTAAGAGAGTACCCACCCATGGGAGGCTACATGATGTATTTTAATCTAATCTATCCATCTACTCACCTAGAAATGCATGATTTTCATGAAAGAAACTTTGGAACTCTGATGAGTGGCTTCACGGACACAACCAAAATGTACAGTGTAGAAAGTGAGATTCCCCATAAAGGTGCTGACTCACTGATTCTCAGGCCCAATGGCCCAATGCACAGGGAGTAAGGTCAGGTCACAGGCAGTAGGATAAAAACCTGTGAATGATAAGCTGAAATACGTTCAACACCATTCATTCAGTGCCTACCTCCTACCCCCTACCCCTGCCCCTTACCCCCAGGGACCCCCTGTTCCCCTCTAAACAGACATTATGATAAGTTTCTTACTATTTAATCCTGTGTTTTATAAAGATTTAGGGGTTTATCTCTTTGATACACTTTCAAACAGCCCACATAACTTGCCTAAAATCTCGAAAAATTGCATTTTTGGCATTTTTTCGATATTTTGACTTGAAAATAAAAGGTTAAAGTGTGTGTTTTTTTCTTCAAATAATTTTAAAAAACTTTCCTATGTAGTACTCTACTAGAATCTGCAAATAAAAGAATAAAACAGTTTACAACTGGATCTGGTGTAATTTTAAGTTTTTAAAGGCCCAGATTTTAAGCAAGTGTCAATTAGGTCATTGCTTGACCTCTGGTGACCTTGACCTTGACCCAATTTTATCTTTCTTACTTTCATCTTGTAGCATACCCTATAAGCTACATTTTGAGGGTATTTCATGCAAATAGCTCATTTCTTACTGAGTTATGAAGATTTGAATTTCCCCTACCCCAAATTTTTGCGGAAACTTTCAGTATGGTCGATAGCTACAAAACCATCCCTAGCAAGATTACTGCCGGGTTACAGAATGTCTACCCTCGCTAAAATGATGCCCCAGGTGATGCTCTTTCAGAAAATAGTGGGTAACTTAGGGGCCCTTTTTAGCATGCGAACACCCCTTGGCTCCAGGACTATGCTCCATCCTTCACAAGTCTGTTGGCATATGTCTGGGGCTACAGTTAAGCGTAAATATGTCACTTCCGCTAGAAGTTCTTTCTCCGATAGTGTACTCAGTAAATATAGACTGTCTGGGGTCAAAGGTCCTTTGTGCTTTTTGCAAGTTTGTATAGTATTCAATAGCTTAGTATTTTTCTTTTTCTTCAAGTCTTCCTTTTTCCTAAATTACTTGATTTCGGTCCTATGCAACATCCAATCAATTTGAAAATGTGATTAGCGTATTCCTTGACCTGAAAAACATATTAATGATTTATTACAAGCCTTATTAGTCACATTAGAGAAGGAAAACATGAAAAAAGGTCAATCCTTGGCCGACATTTTGAATAAATTAAGGTTCCGGGGGTCAAAGGCATCGGAGTAAAAAAATTTTTGACGCGGATTCGATTCAGCATGGAAAACGGCCATAGAAAATGTTATGCACAAAATTTCAATCATATTTACCCAACCCTATAGATATCCAATCGTTTCAAACCTTTTCTCACCAAATGCAAATCTGCGAGACTTCTGCAAAAAATTCCGTTGTTTTATCGATTTATGAGGGAATTTGACCTGTTTTAGTTTCGATATCATAATAATAATAATACTAATAAAAAATAAATCGATATATTTTTGGTGATGATTTTATTAATCTCTTATCTCTGATTCAAGCAACATTGATACCCAGAGACTGCCTTATATTTTGTGGTACAAGGAAATTTGATGCAGGAAGAGGCCATTCGACCCATCGTGCCTGCATCACTACCACAACAACAGCAGATTAAATAAGAGCGAGAATTCCTTTGCAATACATGTTCCTTACCAGTCTCAAAGAATGTTCAGGAGATTAAAAAAAAAAAATGTTTGCGTTTAACACACGCTCAAGCCAAAACCGGAACTAAAATGGAGAAGAAGAAGAAACCCTCTAGCCACCGTGTTTGGGTCTACTCATCAAAATAAAAGGAAAAGCAATTTTCATTGACTGATACTTTTAAGACTAGAAATCAATAAAGACAACTAGGATAACAAACCGGAGATAAAAATTAGTTATGCTTTAATGCACACTCAAGACAATCCTGGAACCAAAATGAAGAAGAAGAAACACTGATTTTTCCAAATCTCGAAAGGGCATAACTTTGTGAAAAATTGACGAAACACCCTGAAACTCGAACTTGTTCTATAAACTTATCATAATAAAGCCGTGTACAAAGTTTCAGTTGAATATGTTAAAGGGTATGGGGGGAAAAAAGTCTGAAAACCACAGGTGGGATGGACAGACGGACAGATAGACATTATAAAAAAAATAATTTGGGGGGTGGGCAAAGGCAGTTTAATGGTGAAGAAACATAATACTGACCACACACTATCCCTAAACGAGACCTTCTCACATACATCACACTCAGCACAGATGTACACAATCACCCATCCATACTCATAGACGCTACCTTCCAAGTCCTGCTAATATCCCTGTATACCTCTATCTCCAATGTTTCTAGTTTCTGATCCAATTCCAATTTAAAAACAGGAAGTTTCCTGTTTTGAATGATTTTCAATTTTGTTTGACTGCCAGACAGGCAGACAGAGTAAAAATATTATCTAACTCCTCTGCACATGTGCAATCAGGACAAATTCAAAGACGAAGTACTGTAAAACGACAAACTTGGCTTTCAATTCATGTTTGATTTGTGTTCAAAATATAACATTCGATTAAATAAGTTGTTCCTCGATTATAACTTGATAAAATGGACAGACGGACATGAACCAATTGCTTAACCCCACTTTTCACTTCGTGTGCTTGGGGTAAATGTGTGATTACAGTTTCTATCAATTGCGTTGGTTTCTGGATCGACTAAATAGACATTTTGTATTTTTATTTATTTATTTCCTACCGAACAGGTGCACACCTAGCACCAGAGTGGTAACCTCTCCAAGACCAGTCCTCATAGCCACTTCAGCTGGAGAACCGATGCTTTTGGAACGGTAAGCATTCATGGATGATGATGATGATGATGATGATGATGAGTGCAGCCTCCTTCCCATTCACTTAAAGACTAAATCAAATCATTGTCGGATAGTCCTCGGGATGTACTTTTCATGACCTGTAGACGTTGAGTCCTTCATCCATGTATTCTCATACATAGATCTTTGATTTCTCCAGTAAACATGTTCCAGAAATGGATACATAACCAAGCTGTGCCATATAAGCATTACATACATCAACATCTCATGCATGCACATCTCAACTTATTTAAACATTTTGTGATGTAATACCAGTCTTTAGGAAGAATTGGGTCTTGAAAGGTTTATATTAGTTTCTTGGATTAACAGTAAAAAATGAAAGGTGGTATATGTGGTATCTGTGTTATATCTGCCATGAATGTCTTACATTGTGGTCCAGCTATTAAGCTTTATCACCTACTTGGCAAAACCTGGGCATGGTGGGGAGATTGGGAGGCAGACAGATAGGGCCAAATGAGTCCTCTTTCTTTAACAAACTCTTTCATGTGAACTGTATTTATTGGGAACTTCTTGTTACATTTATTCAAAGTTTTAGAATTAGTTACCAAGGGATTTAGCTCCTTCTAAGAACTTTCTCTTTGAGGTTGGTGTTCTCTATTGCCAATAGTAATCCGTCTTCTGATATCATGAAGGTCAGACAGAGAAGCCTTTGGCCAGAATTTGTGAACCAAGAAAATAAAAAAATATATAAAGAAACAAGTGAGCTGTACATGTCAATATCATGTTCCCCTCACGGACTGTCTTCCAGAAGAGATCATCTATTCACTCTGGATTTTTAAGCCATCCCATCCTATCCCCATGGATTCCATAATCATGACAAAAACACCACATTAAGGCCAAATGCAAACGACTGAGTGTACATGTCCATTGCCTCCCTTTAACTTCTCCACACCTTTCTCCAAACTTCTCCCACAGTGACTGAAATTACATTGTACCTGTGACGTGTCACAGGTGGAGTGTACTTTGCATCGGTGTCAAATTGTTCATACTTTTACATCATGAACTTTGTTCTATTTACTTGTTCAATCAATGGCAGTAGTGTAGGCGTGGTTTTGAAGCTGGTTTCAAACCACTCATTTTGCCCCACACCACTATCGGGCTCTTGGACACCCCCCTCACAAAGGACGAGTAGTCAGGAAGGCTGAATCAGAAGTGTGGCGATGTTTACCAGCCTGGCAGCTCACAATTTACATCGTTATGGAAATGACTCATGGACTTGAGTTTCACTGGAGTTAAACTAAAGTTCACTGGAGTTCAACCGCATTCGCAGCCCTATCTTCAGCGACGCATTTCCTCTCTTGATTCACGGAGTTTCGTTCCACGTTTGTGTTCGTGGCCCTTGCCTCCAGCCACAACTTTGCTCTTTGCACCCGGAGTGGCGTATCATGTCCCAAGTTGCAGCTCTATCTTCAGTGGGTTTTCACTCCTTTCAACTGTGGGACTACAATCATCGAACCCCTTTCGGTGAGGATCTTATTCCAATGGGACTGGCTATTTATGGTACCCGAGTCACAGAGTAGATCGTCATTTCGTGGACATGACGCCGAATTGGTCCACTGGAAATATGCCATTTCTTGCTTCTTTTTGAACTTGTGACAGTATTCACTCACACTCAAGCTTGACAGCTTATGGGACTCCACTCAGACTGAACAAATTAATCAACCTTTAGCGGTGTGTAGAAGTTGTTAACTCGATTTTCTACATAACTTTCAGCATTTAAACGAAAATAGTGCCAATTCCTAATTGGTTAACCATAATTGTTGTGTTCCTGGATGCAAATTGGACTTACAAAAACATAGGAAATGTTCGTGGATGTGAGGTGTCGAATTCCTACCATTTCCTGTTAATGCAAGCTAGCGGCCGTTTTGTTAGATTAAGCCACACACATGAAGGTGGATCCGTTGAGACCTGGGAGGGCTCTTTCCACTTTCTGAAACCCACATATGGAGATAACAACACTGACACACACACACACACACACACCACTTCTTCTTTCAGCAATAGATGCAAAAATCGAGTTTAATTTTCATGTGGGGACAGAACCAAACAATATATTTATATCAGTCCTCACAGCTCCCACACCAACCACCCCCCGACTACCAAACGCCTCCCTCGCTTCCCTCTCAAGTCCCCCTACCTAACACAAGTCCAGAACACCCCTTCCCATCCCCACCTCTCTCTCCCCCATCCTCTTCGCTACCATCCCCTCCCGGAGTGTAAGGCGACGTGTGGTGAGACGTCGCTCTTCCCCTTCCTAGCTCCCCCATTCTCTACCCCCTCCCCCTCTTTCTCTCTCCCCTCTCTTAATATTCCAGTCAGCGAAGCAACAGGTTGAATTTGCTAATCATCAATATTTGTTGCTGGGTTCAAAATGTAATTCATGTTATTCAACACAATATGCCTCATTCGAAGATGGATATCAAGGGAAAAGGGAGGAAGTGGCGGTGCTCTTTTTTCACATGTCAGAAATCCATGTGTAAATTTACGCAAAGTTAAAATGTAACTGGCCACAGGTGTGTGTGTGTGTGTGTGTAACGATAGGGGGTAACGCAATCACACCCTATGGGTAATGTGCTGATACATTATGAAGGAGGTGGTTACGATGGGATTTGTTGGAAATGTTTAAGACAATGAAGGGTATCGAGAAAATAAGTGCACAATAATTATTCAGCATTCACATTTGTTGCTCGACTCCACTCACCATGGCACTCAGACCAAATTACTATGGCCACCATCTTGGTTTTCTGGTGGGCCTTTTAGACATCAGGCCTGAAGGCCTCTTCTGATTAGACAATGCCCGGGTTTGTTGCGTCAGATTTCCATTGGCTTTGTTTGGGTAGAGTGTTATGACAAAGGACCCCGAAAAACCTAATCAATGTCGAATAAAAATTATTAGTAAGGTTTAAGCAAACCCGTCAGCATGCACATTATGCACCCCCTGAAAAAAATAGCGTTATGTAATTTTTGAATGGCCCCATATTGGGGTTAAACCATCCGTGACTGTGTGACGAATCAGCTCGCTCTGATATAACTATAGAGTTAGCTGACATGGGTGAGAGGTGTCTAAATAATCTTTTAATATCCCATTAAATGTGTGTTGCCCAATCATACTGTTCTTCATTTAAGAGTGCTTTAAATTTCCCAATCGGACCGTTACCGGATTTTGTCGCAAGTTGTGACCATATTGCGGTCATTCTTGTTCTCTTGTAATTGTCTAAATTTAATTGGAATTGTCTTTTGTCTAATTGCCTTCTCAATTGTAATTGTCTAAATTTAACCTCCATTGACCTTGTGTATACCTAATATATAAATGGCCTCTTAGTGAAAGTAACATTTGATTTACTTAAG
>CM068967.1:39095756-39113534 GCA_035128595.1 Eptatretus atami
ACGTGGATAACCAAAAATGGTTTACTCTTGTTTTGCGGCAAGTACAACATCTGACCTGGTGACCCTGTGATGGTGGACCTGCGCTGCGTCAATTTTGGGGTTTCCTCTTTCCCACTCCATTTTTCCTCTTGGCGGGAATGTTTTCCTTCACATTATCTTTCGTGACTCGCATACCTCATGCAGGGCATCACACCCATGGACCAGATGGAATGCGGGGGATTTTTCCCTATCAAGATGGGTTTGCTGGTTCTATGGTGAAGAGAAGAGGGTTGGTCACATTCATACATGAAGAGAAGAGGGATAAAATACATTTTGCATCCAAGATGGGGACATCATTCGGACTTCGCTTGCATGTTTATACCGAGGCTGGAATGGTCAGAATGTACTATGAAGCTATGAACAAGATAAAAATCATCCAGGATCCGCCAAAATTGAAATTTTAATTATTTTTTCAATTGTACAAACGTGAGGCAGCAGGAGCTTGGTGCTATTATGATTAAACCTCATCATGTAAAGGGAAATGAAGAGGAAGTAGAGAAGAGGTAATACTCTGTCTTTTACACTTTTTAGCTTTTTTTTCTTTTTCCTTTTTTTATCATATAGGCTGGGGGCCAGTGGGACCTACCTTGCACCCCCCCCCCCCCCCGCGCCAATTTTTCACTGATACTACAGTGTTCATATATATCCCAAGTATCAGAAAAAAGATGTTCCAGAAAAATAACTCATTTGCACTTTGCTTTATTAAGCTGTTTCCATGGCAACCAATCAAAAATAGACGAATCTCACAAAGATCGGCAAAATGTCAATATCTCTGTCAAATATAAACATAAAATACACAAATTGTGGTCAAATTAAAGCTTATACATTTACGTATTAAAATATATTTTTGTTTATGCTAATTAGCTCATTTGCATATTAATTAAATTTGACTTAAAGACAATAATTCTCACAAAAATGCAAGAATTTCCATTTTCTTTCCTTGTAATTACCAACACTGTCAGTTTTTTGTCAAAAAACATTACTTAAGTGTTGCCAGATACAAGCCAGGTTGGCAAAAAATATATTAACATTTTGAATTTTTTTCAGTAGCTAATTAGCATAAAATACAAAGCACAATGAATCGTTCGAAAATCATGCGAATCAGATTAATCAATAGAATTGATCACCTGGGCCTGATATAATACATAACTGTGACTTATGATGTCTGTTGGTGTTTAAGGGAAACATAACTATTTTCTGTTTGAGTAAAAGTAGAAAATAATTTTAAATGCATTGATATGCTAATTAGGACCCGCCATTATGGAAATTCTCATTTTCATAAATATCTCAACTTCTGGTACATGGAAATTTGTAAATGAGGAATCTACACATATGTTTGGTGGGTCAAGGAATAAGGTGAACATATTTCCTTTGTTGTCAGAGATGTAGAATAATGTTTGGATCGCTTAATTACATGCAAAAATGGAAACAGCTTAATAAAGCATAGTGCAAATGAGTTATTTTTCTGGGAACATCTTTTTTCTGATACTTGGGATATATATGAAACTGTGGTATCAGTGAAAAATTGTCGCAGGGGGGGGGGTGCAGGTAGGTCCCACTGGCCCCCGCCTAATATCTATTACAGTGATTTTAAAATTTTTAAAGTTGTGAATTTTTTTTCCAATGCAGTTAATATTTGTAAATCAATATTAGCTTAGTAAAGTCCTCATTTACAAATTTCCATGTACCAGAAGTTGAGATATTTATGAAAATGAGAATTTCCATAATGGCGGGTCCTAATTAGCATATCAATGCATTTAAAATTATTTTCACTACTTTTACTCAAACAGAAAATAGTTATGTTTCCCTTACAACACAACCACAGACCCCATCAATAAGTCACGATTATGTATTATATCAGCCCAGGTGATCAATTCTATTGATTAATCTGATTTCGCATGATTTTCGAACGATTCATTGTGCTTTGTATTTTATGCTAATTAGCTACTTAAAAAATTCAAAATTTAATATATTTTTTGCCAACCTGGCTTGTATCTGGCAACACTTAAGTAATGTTTTTTGACAAAAAACTGACGTTTGGTAATTACAAGGAAAGAAAATGGAATTCTTTATTTTTGTGGAATTATTGTCTTTAAGTCAAATTTAATTAATATGCAAATGAGTAATTAGCATAAACAAAATATATTTTAATACGTAAATGTATAGCTTTAATTTGACACCAATTTGATTTTGTGATTTTATGTTTATATTTGACAGAGATATTGACATTTTGCCGATCTTTGTGAGATTCGTCTATTTTTGATTGGTTGCCATGGAAACAGCTTAAAAAGCGCAGTGCAAATGAGTTATTTTTCTGGGAACATCTTTTTTCTGATACTTGGGATATATATGAACACTGTAGTATCAGTGAAAAATTGCGCGGGGGGGGGGGGGGTGGCAAGGTAGGTCCCACTGGCCCCCAGCCTATATGTGAAAAAAGGAAGAAGGAAAAAAAAAGCTAAAAAGGTGTAAAAGACAGAGTATTACCTCTTCTCTACTTCCTCTTCATTTCCCTTTACATGATGAGGTTTAATCATAATAGCACCAAGCTCCTGCTGCCTCACGTTTTGTACAATTGAAAAAATAATTAAAATTTCAATTTTGGCGGATCCTGGATGATTTTATCTTGTTCATAGCTTCATAGTACATTCTGACCATTCCAGCCTCGGTATAAACATGCAAGCGAAGTCCGAATGATGTCCCCATGTTGGATGCAAAATGTATTTTATCCCTCTTCTCTTCATGTATGAATGTGACCAACCCTCTTCTCTTCACCATAGAACCAGCAAACCTATCTTGATAGGGAAAAATCCCCCGCATTCCATCTGGGTCCATGGGTGTGATGCCCTGCATGAGGTATGCGAGTCACGAAAGATAATGTGAAGGAAAACATTCCCGCCAGAGAGAAAAATGGAGTGGGAAAGAGGAAACCCCAAAATTGACGCAGCGCAGGTCCACCATCACAGGGTCACCAGGTCAGATGTTGTACTTGCCGCAAAACAAGAGTAAACCATTTTTGGTTATCCACCGTGAAAATTTTACAGAATCGTGAACGTCTTGGAACATGCCCTTCGTTGGAGCGAGATGGTAAAACGAAAATTCATCAACCCTCAGAGTTTGTGACATCAATGATCTCTTACGTAATGAGGATGAGAATAAAATTTAACGACGGATAAGCTAAACTGGTTACCTCCATCAACGAAGGTGGATTGACGTTATGTTTTCACCCCTGTCTGTCTTGTCAGTGGGCATATCTCAAAAGGTTATGGATAGATTCGGAAGAAATTTGGTGGATAGTTTGGGTGTGTCACGAAGACAAATTGATCAGATTTTGGTGAAGATCCGGATACGAGGATTTTAAAATGGATTCTTCACCATTGAGAGACGGTGCCAAAAAAAATGATACGCTGTAGAGCATGATATTTCAAAAAGTTGTGGTTGGGTGATAACAAAATTTGGTTATGGTCCGGATGCAGATGCGGATTCCAGAATTTTTAAAGGGATTCTTTACCATTGATAGGGCCAATGAAAATATATAGCAGGATACATCAAAATGTTAAGAACATATTCAGGCAAAAAAAACAACTTTCTGAAGTAGTTGGGTATGTGATAAAGTCATAACAAGTGATGCAAAGTTATGGACTGACAAAAACAGTCATATAGATTATAAGGACCAACCTATCAGTGGGATACAAAACACTGTTCAGCATGGCATGGATATGCACTATCCCAAAAACCGTTCTCTTCTTACGTTTGCAATAAGTCTTTTTTCCACTTTAAAGTATGCTGATAGGCCTTTAGCACAATTCCATGCAAGAAAATGCCGACCATCACCGTCCCGATCGGTCATGCACCATCAGCATCATCTGGGTGAAAGGCTCGTAGGGATGCCCCACCCACAAGTGGCCAAATGTGGTGGGGGCATGGCTATAAATTAGGGCTGACGCGATCAGCGGGGTCATTGTTGCCAACACTGCGCCGGTTGGTGCATAATTGGGCTCCTTCGGACTTGCCTGCCGCACCTCATCAAAAATCAGGCTACTTTGCTTTCTATCAAGGACTGGCAGTCTTTTTCAATTCCTCGGTGCGTTGCAGTGCACGAGTGTTTCACTCAGTGAAAAGAAAGGCTGAACCAGAGCGTATCTTCGAAGCAGCACGATGATTGGAGGATGGGTTTCTGGCCTCTTGGTGCAGAAAACAAAGGATGTGATTGGGTGACAATTGTGAGCAGTTGCTATGGAATATAGACAAACACAGGAGGCCAAGAATAGAAGGGACGAACAGGGGTATGTCTGACAAACGATCAAAATGATTGGCAGCTCAGGGAAATAATCGAAATGAGGAAATGATCAACGCTTTTCGCAGCTCGGGAAGGAGAACAAGCGAAACACTTTGCAGTCATGTACACGATTCTACCTTCAAGATCCGCGCCATCCGCCATCTTGACGATCACCTCGAGACACTGGAGTAATCAGATAGTGAACATCAGTGTATTTTAAAATGGCAAATATTGTTATGGACTTATCAACTTAGACTTCATCTCAGAGTACGCTAATTAAACTCCATCATGCCAAAAACCAACTGGTCAAGGTACATGAAGTGCGACGTTGTAAAAGGGGAGAGCGCGGTCTTGCTGAAGGACTGGATTTGCCATGTTCCTGGAGACGACACCAAACCTGGCTGCCATTACTGCAAACCCAACGGTACTTGTAAGAGTCACGTTTGACAAAAGAGAATGACTTGTGTCAATAAAAAAGAAAAAAAATTGAAAGAAAAACAAGAATCCCTCATACCCCTACAAAAAAAAGTCATCCTACGAAAAACCTACCCCAAAAGACCAACAAGCACACTCTCACTGTCACACATGCCGTCGTTCAAACTGGGCAACTGCATGATCATGACAGCTGTAACACCACGTACAAAGAAAAATGAATAAAAAAGGAGAAAATCCCCCACGAGTCAATAAGCTAATCAATTAATATACAAGCCGGTAGGCGACATGGGTGGTCGCTACATAATTGCATACTAGTCATACAGTTTTTGACGGATCGGGCTGAAATTTTTTGACAAAGAGGTTCATTATAGTGCGCATAAAAGCCTGTAAGCCGATTTTTGATTTTCGAAAAAATAATTTTTTTAGGATTTTTCAAAAATTTCAAAGTCCCGTTGCTAGGCAACGGTGGCGTCCATAGCAACGGTGCTCAAAAGCATAAAACTAGATCCTGGTATGAACCTACCTGTCAAGTTTCATCAAAATCGGTTGACTCCTCTGGCCTCCAGAGCTGTCCATTACATACAAACATACAAACAAACAAACATACATACATACAAACATACAGACAGACGGAAAAAGTGAAAATAAGGGTACTCTAGTGACCACCCAATTAATATGTTGGCGATGTAAAGCAGGCATAATGGGCCAAATAGCCTCTTCCATTTCCATGTATTAAAAATTTCAGAGAGAAAGAGAAAGAGACAGAGACAGAGACAGAGACAGAGACAGAGACAGAGACAGAGACAGAGACAGAGACAGAGACAGAGACAGAGACAGAGACAGAGACAGAGACAGAGACAGAGACAGAGACAGAATTTCTAAAGAAAAGTAAACTCTGCAAAACTATAATGCAAGGCCCTCTCTTATATCTACAACAATTGGCAATGTTAATGGGATGCAATTAATTGTGGATTCGAGCCAAGGAATAAACAGCATTGAGCAAACCCACGGCCTTCAAGTGGAATGAGAGTTACCTCCGCCACCGAAGGGGGAAGGAGGTTGTTTTCACCCCTGTCTGTTTGTGTGCAGAATATCTCAAAAAGTTGTGGTCGAATTCGGACGAAACTTGGTGGACACGTTGGATGTGTGACGAGGAAGAATTGATTCAATTTTGGTGAATATCCGAATCCGGATCCAGAAATTTTTAAAGTGATTCTTCACCATTGAGAGATGGGGCCAAAAACGATAGAGAGCACAATACAGTATCTCAAAAAGTTATTGGGCTGGATATGTTCAACTGGATCAGACATTGCGTGGCGGAGATATGCGCTATACGAAGTGCCCTTCTAGTTACAAATTGTATTGACAATTGTATGTAGTTATGTACATAAAAGGGAATAATTTTTTACAATCTCTAACCCGTCCACACCATCATCTTGGCACACCAAGTCAATTCCAGATGGTGAGTGCCCTACAGTTTAAGCACAATGGTAATGACGATTTGGAATATGTCTGTCATAAGGTCCTGGACAATAAAACCTTATCATGACACCAGCAGCTGCTACCATGAGCAGAGGCATTGGTTTCCAAGGAAAAGCAACAAACCCGATAGGTAGATCCGTATTAAAGAGCTATCGGATCCACAAAATAAGCCTGGTGTTGGCTTAATGGTTCGGGTGGTGGGCTTCGGATCCCACTTGGCTGTTGAATTAATACCAGGTGGGGTTGACTCTGCCTGCCATCCTTCCGAGGTCGGCAAAATGAGTGCCAGCTTGCTGGTATCCTGTGTCGGAGTGGCGACCCGTCCAGGATTGTGTCCAATAGCCAAGGAGACTGCTTAGGCAGCACCAACGTGCTGCACAGAGTATGGTCCCAATGGATGGATAGATGGATCTACAAAATACTGGGACAGCACAAGAGATGAAATACAAGCAAATAATTAATCAGCAATGAGCAGAAGCAAAACAGGTAAGTGAAAGAAAAAAAAAGGATTTGGTACAACAATTCTCAATCGGTGTGCTGGAGAAATCTCTAACCGAATACATGAATTATAATTTGTTGATGGGACAGTAAAGGCACCACTCCCTATGGAACACCACTCCCACCCTACCTCTCCTCCCCCTCAGAACAGAAAAGCTAGGTTGCAAAGATAACATTTTAAATATTTTGCTAAAAGGGAAAGCTGACTTCTTCCTCACCCCTTTTGGAGGAGGAGTGGAACAACCTCGATGCCAATGCTTCGTGAAGATCACTGACAGGGGTGGGGTCGCCTCTGCCCAAGCAGGTAGGCAAGAGTGCGCCACTCATCTCCATGATGTTTAATAAATCAACAAAGATAAACACTGGCTCCAACTCTCCCACTTTTCCAGGAGTTCTCCTGATTTCAGTACTCCTAAGTGAAATCTCTGGATCTCCCCATGATCTAGTAATGGTCTCCCAAAGCTTCGTCACATTGCAATGCAAGTGTTCCCTTCGTGTCGAGCCTTTTGGCTGCTGGTTGCATCATTGGTTAGGGGCGTGGCTGTGCCGTTGATGCAGTGCCCCTATTACCAGTACACTGGTGCTCATTTTTCTGACTTCAGAAGGATGATAGGCTGAATCAACCCCCTGGTGTTAATTCAGCGGCCAACGGAGCTCGAACTCAGGACCCTAAGATCCCAAGCCACCACCCTAACCACTAAGCCAGTGCCAAGCTTAATGAAAGTGTTCATCTTTCACAATTCTGCTTTAGTCCCACCTTTATCTCACGTTTGCTTTTGATAACTTCCTTAAGACTAACAGGTAGTAGAAGTCAATTTGGCCAATATGAAGGTGTATCAAGGCACATGTAAAGTTTAAAATTGGGGAACATTATCAGCACATGGAAAGCAAGACATACCAGTAAAACATTTGACGCGACTGCACCAATGGATATGCCTCTGCCGGCATTAGATGTCAACCCACTGTTACGTTTGATCTCAATTAAAGCTCAAATGACAGCGAGCAAGAGAGAAAAAGAGATAAATATGAGAGAAAAAACATCAGATACTTCTAATGAATTGTGATCTGCAAAATTATTTAAGTGCACATGACCTTTGACCTGTTGAACCCAAAATTGAATTGGTTCATCTTTGTATAACAGTCCATACTTGTGCCAAGTTTGGTGAAAATATCTTCATTGGTTCAGATGTTATTGTGATGACAAAGATTTTCAATTAAAGGTCACATGACAATAGATCTCTGACCTTTTTTTTATCCAAAGTTGCATTTCTAAGTTGGCCCCCAATAAGTCAGTTGCCCAATGGGCATCCTCCGTCATACAAACTCCTTCCTTGGCACACCTGGACTCTTATCCACCTACAAGGCCTTCATCCACAGCTTGATGGAGTTCTGCTCTCCCCTCTTGACTGGCTCCCCTGCCTCAACTTGCTTGATGCCCAGGAAACCAAGGCCTTCAAGATCATTGGAATCTCCGGCAATTGAAGAGATGGGCCGATCACTTTCCCAATGCAAAGAGGTTGGTGGTCTCCGTCTATCACCTCCTTTTAGTCTATCAATTTCGAGCTCCCTCTGCTCTTTCCCACTCTGTCCATGCCCTCCCCCAAGGGTTCTGCAGGGCACATTCAGTCCACCATCAACCCCCCTTCGAGTGAAACTCCCAACATTCAGAATCACTGCTCACCTCCACTCATTCATCCTTTTTTTTTCTTTCCTGCCTGTGGAACAAACTTCACACATTCTCTTCAATCTCATTCTTCCCTCCAGGTCTTAAAGACACCATCTTAAATCCCCAATCCAAAACCATGGTCTTTTCACAACCTCCCTCACCCCTCCCACCCATTTCCAAATTTACAGTTTTTCCATCCTGAGAGTTTGTTTCTGCATCCATATCGTCAGGTCAGACCGATTGTCAGGTCAGACCAGATTAGATCTGTGACTTGCTGCAGGTACCACGTAAACTTGTACTAACCTGTTTCATGGTCAGGTTGTCGGTAACTAAACCGTTTCCCCCACCAGGTTTCCTGGTGAGAAGGGTGCATGGATGTGGACAGCAGGCAGGATTAAAAACAAAACCTGTCAAAGGGTGAAGGAGCTCCTTGTGAGCAAACAACCATCCATTTCTTGTGCCCAACTGTGCCTGCGGACGTCCAACTGCAGTTGGGTTGCTTGTATTTTTTAAAGTTTCTTTTTAGGAGGTTGGTGGCAGGATTTGCACTCTGGCCACCCAAAAACACTTCATTCCACAAAACCCACAAACGCAAAGAAAACTGAAAACCCACTCTGTGGGAGTACCTCCTGTGCTACTGCCCTTCACAGGTAGCTCACTGGATGACGGGATTGGGGCAAACCCTTCGGGACCCCCAATCCTTGATGATGGGAGGAAAAGCATGGGGTAACCTTCCTGGGTCAGATTGCCGTGGTGTGTGGCAGAGTGATGCTGAGGTTTCGTCCACCAGACGGCGGTCTCCTCGGGTTAACCTGAGGTGGTCCCTTCGGGCGGGTGCCTGGAATGCCCTATCCCTAAGAGAGGAAGACCACCTGTGTCTTATCTGAGGTGGAGCGTTTGAACATCGTTATTGCAGCACTCAAGTTTTGGAGACTGGATAGTGGTGAGATCATGGCGGGTGATTACACCTACCATAGGTCTGGTCGCTCTGATGGCTACCATGCCCAAGGAGTTGCTGTAGCTGTGTCCAATAAACTGACTCCAATGATAATTGAGGTAACACTAGTCAACGAGCATATTATGAGACGAAGGATTCATCACTCCTTGGGTGTCATTTCCCTGGTCTCTGTCTATGTTCCGACTGAGGTGCATGAGCTCACCGTGAAAGACGCATTCTATGCCACGCTACAGTCTGTGGTTGATCAGTGCTCCAGGTGAGATACTCTTCCAGTCTTGGGGGATTTCAATGCATTCACTGGCGCTGATAGGGTTGGTTTTGAGACAAGTGTTGGGCTCCATGGTTCTGGAACTGTGAACCAGAATAGCATGAAGTTTATTGACTTTGCAAGAATTTGTGGACTTAGGGGGGCTGGATCATAGTTTCATTGCCGAGACTCATCGCTGGAATTGGTATTCCAACGCCGGTGGTGTGGCAAAGGAGATTGACCATGTGCTCGTTGATGGTCGCTGGAGGATGATCCAGAACTGGAGTGTCTACCGGAGTGCTCAGTTCCTCATTACCGACCATAGACTTGATGCAGCAACTCTAAAGATGCAGCTTACATCCAGGAGAATGGTACCATCCCAGCCTAGGCTGGATGTTGGCAAGCTCAAGGGTGAGAGGGTAGCTGAGGAGTTTGCAAACAAGCTGAGTGGGGATTTGGGGGGTCTGGGTGCTTTGGGGAATCCTGAAGAGTTGTGGAGTGCCTTCAAGTCTCCCATCCTTGATGTTGCTGGTGGAAGTCTTGGAACTAACCAAAGGGAGAAGAATAATTTTGTATCTCAAGGGACACTGGATACCATTGACCAGTCGCATGGCCAAGCTTACTGGCAGAGCTGAACTGTTCAGGGAGTTGAGGTGTAAAACTGTGCGTGCGCTGACGGTGGACAAGGAGGCCGATGTGAGAGGAATCTGTGAGGGGGTAGAGTATCACTTGTGGTCAAATGATTCTCATCCTGCTTACAGGGGAATTCATGCATTGCGTTCCTCCAAGCCCGTCCCTCAATGTACTGCAGTTAGAGCGGAGGGCGGTGGGCTCTTGACAGAGGAGTGTGAAGTGAAGCGCCGCTGGGCCAGTTACTTTGAGTGGCTGTTCCAGGCTGATCCACCAGTTGTTGAGTTGGATGTCAAGGGTGTTATTGTCCCTATTGCTGACCCTCCAATCAACTGTGATCCAACTTCATTTGTGGAAACAGGCTGCAGTGAACCGGTTGAAATGGGGTAAAGCTCCTGGGATCTGTGGCATCCATGCAGAACTTAAAGGCTGGTGGAAATGCTGTAATCATTTCATTGCATGCAGTTCTGTGCTCTGTTTGGAACACAGGCATCATCCCAACTGACTAGAAGAGGGGCCTTGTTGTACCTCTCTGGAAAGGGAAGTGTGATCGCCGGGACTGCAACAACTACCGAGGGGTGACGTTGCTCTCGGTGGTGAACCAGATCAAGAATGATCCCAGCAAAGACCTTGCCCGGCACTATCTGGTTGAGCACCAGCACCCAGAGCAGTCAGGCTTCACGCCAAAGAGGTCAATGATCGACTGTATCCTTGCTCTTCGGGTCCTCACCGAACACAGACGAGAGTTTCGGTAGGGGCTGCTTACAGTCTGTGTTGATCTCTGCAAAGTGTTTGAGTCAGTGAATCGGGATGCTCTGGAGGATTCTTGGTCTTCATGGAGTGCCACCAAAACTGATCAATCTGATGTCTGAACTGTACTCTGGTACTGAGAGTGCTGCGAGATGTGGTGATTATTTCCAGTTGTTACTGGAGTTTGTCAGGGGTGTGTTCTGGCCCCCACACTTTTCAGTACTTGTATGGACTGGATTCTGGGGAGGATGTAAGAGAGATCATGCTGCGGTGCATCGCTTGGGAATGTCAAGGTCTTTGACCTTGATTTCGCAGGTGATGCAGTCATCTTTGCGGAGACTCCAGATATCCTTTTGGGGGCGTTCGAGGTGCTGAATGAGGAGTCGGAGGTGCTGGGATTACAGGTTTCCTGGGTTAAAACTAAGATCCAGGCATTCCATGACATCTTGGATGCTGCTATCTTGTCTGTACCCGTTTGTGGTGAGGATGTTGAGGTCAGAAAGAGATTCACTTACCTTGGCAGTGATATTCATGTCTCCATTGGCTGTGTGCCAGAGGTCAACACATGTCTGGGTCAGGCCTGGGGATTCATGGATTCACTGGATCATGGGGTGTGGTACTGTCATTACCTGTGCAGGAGGATGAATGTCTGAGTCTTCGGGTCCTTGGTGCTTCGTCTTGCACTACGGAGGTGAGACTTGGACTCTGACCAGAGATCTGAGATGGAGACTTAACACCTTCGGTATTCAGTCTCTTCGGAGAATCCATGGCTATTGCTGGTCGGACTTTGTGTCCAACGAGCGGTTGCCGAGAGACTCATTTTGTTACCTGTATAGTCTGTGAGCATCAGCTGCGGCTGTATGGACATGTGGCTCATTTTCTTGACACTGACCCTGCTCACCAGATTCTCTCAGCAAGTAAGCCTTGTGAGTGGTGGAGGCCAATAAGCTGACTGTGCTTCGTGGTTGCAGCAGGTTGATCGGAATCTCAAGGAGATGGGGATGGGCCAAGCATCTGCCTGGGGGATGGCCAGACAGAGGCCCCTGGGCCTAAAGACAAAGTGGTCGCAGCAACGCGCTAAGCGCTGCTCCGGGACAAGCTCTCATACCTGACCTGACATTGTCCACCCCATGCATCCTCCCCTACCACTCATTCCTACCCCCATCCATTATCTGTCTAACTCTCACTATTTGTCTTTCATCCTTTTGTTGGTGTTTCCCCTCTCTTTGCACTGTGCCTTTTGTTCTGTTGCATCCTGATCCTTTGTGTTCTACCTCTTTCACGAGCCTGGACTTTGTATAAAAAGTAATCAGTTCATCTTATCATTATAATACATTCTTGTACCAAGTTTGGTCAAAATCCCTTTGCAGTTCAAAGTTACTGCAGCAACGAAAATCTATGTACACACAGACAGACGCATAGCCAGACGGCCAACCCAAAAACAATGCTTCCTTGATGTCCGGCTGCCAAGGCATAAAAACAAATAACGAATAGTCCCAAGTGGGACAGACACTCGTTTCCTGATAGAGGGTGGTCATAGTCTGGCTGCATTAGGTGATAGAGGGTCTAAAGGACTCTTAGGGGTCTTAAGGAGTCTAAATGGGGGTCCAAAGTGTCAAAGTCTTTAAAGGACTAAAAAGGACCAAAAAATAACGAAAAAGGACCGTCTCCACATTCCGTTCTTCAAAGCAAGAGGGTATTCATGACATTGAGGTTAAAATATAGCTTGGACATTAAATTAAATAATGATCAAGATCAACTTAAATAAATTAAGCGTTAAATTAAATAACGAGGAAACATTGATGACGAAATCTCGTGATATGTGATGGACATACAAATATAGATTACATTTTGGGTTAATTAGCGAATTATCTCCACCCGGATAGAGATTTTTTTTTTAAAGGCTCCATCACATTTTGCGCATCGTCGTCATGAACCATCATGCCGAGTTTCAAAACGACTCCTCGGAGGAGTCGGGAAAGAAACGAAAAAATATGTTAACGGACCAGTGACTCATGGAAGGATGGACTGAAGGACATTGTAATGGCTTTCACAGTTCATCTCGACAACGAAGACTAACAAAAGAGCAATCAGATATTGGACACCCTCGCCAGGACTTATGTTGTGTGGTTTATTTTAGGTGGCAAATAAATGGAAGGATATACCAAATGAAAGATGTGAATGGTATAGTTGAAAAGGCGTAGAGGTCTAACAAGGTTGAAAGGTGTGAAAATGTTGAAAGTCAGAGATTGCAGATCCTGTGAAGAGGTACAAATGGTCTAAAAAAGCCTGGTGTTGGCTTAGTGGTTAGGGTGGTGGCTTGGGATTCTAGGGTCCTGAGTTCAAGCCCCGTTGGCCGCTGAATTAAAAATACACCAGGAGGTTGACAGCCTGTCATCCTTCTGAGGTCAGCAAAATGAGCACCAGTGTACTGGTAAGGGGGACACTGCATCAGCAGCATAGACGCGTCCCAACCAATGATGCAACCAGCAGCCACAGGCTGCACTCGATAGAGAGAGAATGGTCTAAAAAGATCGAAGAGGTCTAAAGGGTGTAATTTAAGGTCGAAAGGGTCAGTATTGTTGAAAAGGTCTTATGAAAAGTGTGAAGGTCGAAAGCAGTCTTAAAGTTAAGGGAGAGAGGAGGAGATTTGGACCATACTCTGTGCAGAGCATTAGTGCTGCTTAAGCAGTCTCCTTGGCTATTGGGTGCAATCCTGGACGGGTCGCCACTCCGACACAGTGTACCAGCATGCTGGCACTCATTTTGCTGACCTCGGAAGGATGACAGGCCGAGTTAACCCCAGCTGGTGTTATTTCAACAAGCTGAGCGGGATTTGAACTCAGGACCCTCGGATCCAAAGCCACCACCCTAACCATGAAGCCAACATCAGGCATCTATCTATAATTACAGCAATCTCTGTGTGTGTCTGTCTGTCTGTCTGTCTGTCTGTGTCTGCGACCGCCGTTCTCCGACGACCGCCGGTCCGATTGATTGAAACTTGCCAGGAATATTGCCGGGGACCCGCGATGTGCCTTTTCGAGTTTGATATCGATTGGACAAGCGGTTCCCAAGTTATCGGCCATTGACAAGACACGGTGCAATGACGTCACAATTAATTTTTTTTTTTTTGCACGATCGCGGTCCGATCTGACTGAAACTTGCCAGGAATATTGCTGGGGCCCGCGGATGTGCTTTTCAAGGTTTGATATTAATCGGACGAGCGGTTCCAAGTTACGGCCATTTACTGTCGACCAATGACAGGACACGGTGCTATGACGTCACAATTAGTGTTTATTTATTTATTTATTTATTTTTATTTCTTTTGCACGATTGAAACTTGCCAGGAATATTGCTGGGGACCCGCGGATGTGCCTTTTCGAGGTTTGAGAGAGAGAAGAGGCTGCACATACTGGCACGCACCTACGGGCCCGTACTAGTATTCTTAAAGGACTTACGTTTTATAAAGGGTCTGAGGGTTCTAATCGGGTCTTTGGAGTCTTAAGGGTTCAAAAGGGTGTAATGGGGTCTTAAGGTTCTAAAGGGTGTAATGGTGTCTTAAGCGGTCATAAATGGTGTAGGGGGGGGGTCTAAGGGTGTCGGGGTAGGGGGGTCTAAAGGGTGTCAATGGTAGGGGGGTCTAAAGGGTGTCGGGGGTAGGGGGGGGAGTCTAAAGGGTGTTGGGGTGGTGGGGGGGGGGTCTAAAGGGTGTAAGGGTGCTCAATAGTCAATAAGGGTCTCAGGGTATATACCTGTGTCTAATGTAATTAATACACTTACTCATGTTCTGTGAGGACAAAAACAGGAAAATGCAATACCTTCTCCTCTGGTGAGGGTAACAGTCATCAGGAAAAATAACTGATTAAGGTATTCTGGGGAGAATGTTGCATGCCGATAATCTGGCTGTTGTGACGGAGTAAGCGTGAGACGCAGAAGGTACTACGTAGGAGAGTGGAAGGAGGCATTCGGGAAACATGGGCTGGAGATGAGTACGGACAACACTGAGGTGATATGGGTCAGGCTGTCAGGCAGCAGAGAAAATGAATGAATATCAGGTTAGAGGGGAAGGAGATCAGACAGGGAAATGGGTTTGAGCATCTGGGGGAACAGTGACCAGGTTTGGTAAGTCGGAGGCAGAGGTGCTGAAGAGGATTCAGGTGGGGGTGTGAATGCGTGGAGGAGGGAGCAATGTCAGATAGAAAGATATGAAGGAATTTAAAAGGGAAAGGTTTGATGCCTTGTATGATGTGCACCCACATTTCCTGATTGTTATCTTTTTGTGAGGCGAAGCATTCGTTTATCCAAAATAAATGTCACAACCTTTTATCTTCGTCCACCAATAGATCTTTCTTGTCCTTAGCAAAATGCATCTCCAACAATTTCTGTCGCTCTACCTTTCCACTGCTTTTCCGTTCCGATGATACTATCGCCGTCTCTCCGACTGATAAAGCAACTCTTTTTGGTTCTCTTTTCTCCTCTAATTCCATATTGGATGACTAACATTCCAACTCCCCCTGATGCACCACTTTCCAATCCTATGCCCCTCCCTATAAATCTCTCTTCATGCAGTCAGAAAAGTACTCCGATCTCTGGACACAGGCAAGGCGGACGGACAAGATGGCATTCCTCCTCGTGTCTTGAAGGAGTGCGCTTCAGCACTTGCATCCGTGCTTGCTCATTACCCTCGTCAATGGAGAGGGCATTGCATTTTGGGTCTGACTGTTTGTTTGTTTGTCCACACAGAACTTGTGTTTTTCTCCACACCCACTTATCGCGTTGAGACAAAATTTTCACCATTGGTGCAACTACTCATGCAGAATGTTTGAATGATGATTATGACATCATGTGTCACGTGGTGTGACAGCCATGTTGGAAAAACTGAAAAACTTTGGACCTCCATCTCTGAAACCACACCAAGGAAAAAAATTGAAACTTGGCACATGGCAAGTACTCCTTATGAGGAATGTGTGTGATTTTTCTATCTCATAGGTGCCTTCGTTATGTCATCATTGCATATGTACAATGCTACATCCGATCAGTATGAAAATTGAGGGTCATCTCAGGATACAAGGACCAACAAAAATTGATGACGTCATCGGTCACGTGATTCGGCAGCCATGTTTTTTTTTTAACCTTCAAAAATCTCTGAAATGTTTGGACCAGTCATCACTGCCAGCATTTATAAAGTGGCAGTTCTAATAGTCTCTTATTCATTACGTCACGCACCAGTACACAAACATCACACAAAACAAGTCCTGGCAAGGGTCTGTAATCTCTGATTGCTCTTTTTCTTGCTTATTTAGTATTTGTTTAAAAACCCAAACTTTTCCTCTTTCCTGGAAACCTGCCTCATTACAGACTATTTTAAAGAAGGGTGACTGTTCAAACCCTTCCAACTACTATCGTATTGCTCGGATTCCTCCTATTTCTAAAGGCTTTGAATGTCTTCTCAATTCTCATTTCTTCAAGCATCTTGAATCTCACCATCAATATGGCTTTCGTAAGGCAAGATCTACCAGTGATGTCCTTTCTTATATTACGAATGTCTGGGCATCCTCTGAGAGACTTTGGGGAATCCTTTGTTGTCGGCCTTGATATCTCAAAAGCCTTTGACAGAGTTTCGCATCGGGATCTGAGAGCCAAGCTTCCCTCTTTCAGCTCTCCTCCGTCACTCTGTTGATCTCTCATATCAAGCTTTATCTCCATAATTGTTGATGGTTCCACATTCCCCTCCTTCCTTATCAACAGCGGTGTCCCCTCAGGGTTCTGTCTCATCTCCAACACTCTTCCTTCCACAAATAACCAAATGCACTCGTATGCTGATGACTCACCATTACATTCCTCCATGTCTTTCCCATCTGCTCCATCTTCCTTCACTTGATCTACATCTCGTTTCATCACAGCCACCTCTTTAAATTCGGATTTGGACATGATCTCCCAGCAGGGCAAGTGTAATCAAGTTAAGTTTAATGCATCGAAAACTCAATTTCTTCTATTCTCAATCTCTATCTCTCTCACACCTCCTTTGAAAACTCCATAATTACACCATCTGATACAATAAACCCACTAGGTATTACCCTCACATCAAATTTATCCTGAAATCCACATATTACGCAAATAACTAAATCTGCCTCCAATAAATTAGGAGTCTTGTTTCGATGTCGAAGATTCTTCTCCTCTGAACAGTTGCTTCAACTATATAAAGGATTTATTAGTGCTTGTATAGAGTACTGTTCTCACATATGGGGAAGTTCTTACTCCACATACTTACTGGACAGAATTTAATCCAAAGGAATCCGACTTATCAACTCTCCCAATCTGACCTCAAAACTCGAATTATGCCGCAAAGTTGGATCTCTTTCTCTTTTCCATAGATATGACTGATTTCTGTTCCCGAGAACTTGCAGCTTGCGTACTTCTGCAATTAGCGAGACCACAAAATACTCGACAAGCCGCGACATCGCATGATCATTGTGTGGCCACTGGCAACCCAAGGTTGTTCGTTATGTTTATTTCTTCCCCTTCACTGCTAAACTCTCGAACTCTTTACTCCATATTTTTCACGTCTGCTCCATCTTCCCCCACTCAATCGATGTCTTTCCAAACACTTATGACCTTCCCCTTTTCAAAAAGCAGATTTTGTTTTAACTTCCTCAAAGTGTGTGTGTGTGTGTGTGTGTGTCTTTTATTTAAGGTCTGGCCTCGATGACTCGTATGCAGTTCTCCATGACTGAAGCATTCAACATTACTACAAAATATATATTTTTTTTATCTCACCAATGTCTGAAGGAAGC
>CM068967.1:39113544-39129366 GCA_035128595.1 Eptatretus atami
GGCATTTTTAATATGGCATAGGTAATAGGTAAAGCCTAGAAACGAACAAAACCCATTCGAACTCCTTAGAATTATCCTTTAGAACCATGTCACGACCCAAATTCCATTAGAACTACCCTTTAGAACCCTTCAGAACCTTTTAAAATTACACGCAGTGCGTTAGAAAAGTTATTCATTTTTAACGGACGGCCGGATGGATGGATGGATGGATGGATGGATGGATGGAAGGAAGGAAGGACAGCCAAATATTGAAGTGGCTTCACCGCTTAAAAATTACGGTCTCAAAATAATGGCACTAACAGAGACAACAATGGAGGTTGCAGGTTTGCGAGAACAACTGGGTCAGGAGGATTGCGGAAGTAAAGAGGGTGGCTAGGAGGATGGATGAATTGAAGGAGGAGATTGGTGTGCAGATTGGTAAAAAGACTGTTTAAGTGGGTTGGACACTTGGTGCAGATGGGGAAGACAGAATGGCAAAGAGAATGGATAGGTTGAGAGAGCAAGGAAGGAGAAAAAGAAGTAGATTGTGGTTGAGATGGAAATATTGTGTGAGGAGGGACATCAATAAGGTGGGGGTGGTTGAAGAGTGTAGAGATTTGGCTGAAGACAGGGGGAAGTGGAGGAGTATCGCAGTCGAGGCAGAGCAGAAGCTTGGTACCAATGGAACTCAACCCTTATAAAAGGACGAGCAGGAGAACAAGAGCGAGAATTGCTTTGCAATATATGTCCCATGTGATATTTTCCCAAGTCCAAAAAGGGCAGAACTTTGTGAAAAATTGACGAAAAACCCTGAAACTTGAACTAGTTCTGTAGCTCATCTAAATAAAGCCATGTATCAAGTTTCAGTTGAATATGTTAAAGGGTAAAGGAAAAATGTCTGAAAAACCACAGGGCGGCCGGAACGGACGGAGAGCAAATCTATAGTCCCCTTTCAGTGAAACCTGTAGGGGACTAATAAAAAGAAGTTATCTCCAAGGGAGGCATGATGGCACCAAAACAATGCAGCATTCCGACATGTCATGGTAAGCAATATGGCACACATCTAGAATATACATTTAATTTAACGAATGCAGTACACGAATGAAAAATAACAATGTGTAGGATTTTTCTCAAAGTTTATTTTAAATGTTAACACTGTAAGGCAAAATACAGGTTCATTTGCATGCATAGGCAGGTGGTTATAGACAAAACAACAAACAAACCTGACCCCCACCCCACACCCAGCCGATCCATCTTAAAGCAGTCACAAATCGATTTTCAGCAAATAAATAATTCTCAGTAAACCAATTATACTGTAATTAGCAAATTTCCAGCCAAGATTAGATATAATTAGTATTTAGACGGTATTTTTTTTTTCCTAGTAGAATTGTGCGAAATCTTCAAGAAAATTATGACCGGACCATCAAATAAAATGAAAATAAAAAAATAAGAAAACGTACTATTGATAAATGTGAACATGCAAAACAATGCCCGACGAGTATGCAGCCTTACAAAATGTTCAAAAGCAAAATTGGAAAGTTGGGATACAAGTGAAGAATAGCATCGAATAAGAGTTCAAGGGCTGGTGTAAGAAAGGAAATTGAGGTTAAAATTTGCAATCTATATCAAATACCATGACAAATTGGGGTGATAGTGCACCATTATTTTAGTTACATCTGGATATCCGTTTCAAAACCCTGCCCTAACGCTCCACACAACAAAATAATGATAATAATAATAAAACGAGTGCAATTTACAGTACTGTACAGGGGAAATGAGCCAGCTTCGATTCCAAAAGGAACAAACAACTTCAATCGCAACAGCTAACTCAAATGGACTACTGTGTTCAAACGAGGTTGGCATCTAATATGGACAAAGTCAAATCATATGTATTTTAGACGGTTACCATTGAAAGGACGAGCGAGCACCTCTCCCAGAAAAGGGCATTCCGAGTTGGAATTATCAGAATTCAAGCTATCCTGAAGTTTCCAACAATGGAGCTAATCTCGGCTTATTTGGAGCATGATGACCAGGAATGGTTTGGAGAGAAAGTGACGACTAAAAAGCACGACTGATGGTTCTTCAGATGGACACCAAATGTACCTGAAAAGAGACACCTCAACAAAAGGTTTCCATTTTGTGTGACAAAGAAACACGTGACGGTCAAACGCAACTAATGGAGAAAACTGAGGGGGGGGGGGTGTACAATTAAAGACAGCATGTTGATAAATATCAGTGAGAACAACCACAAGGCACTTGTGGTTTTGCAAAAAAAAATTAAAAAATTGGAGCATTGCAACAACAAAAATCATCTACCATGTTACAACTTATACCACCAGCACCAGCAGGGGACACACAACACAAAGCAAGGCAGGGGACACGCACGCACACACACACACACACACACATCCTCGAGGACAAGCCTGATATAGTTTTCCAGTTTTGTTTCCCTGCAACATTAGGAAAGGCAATCTGTCGGTTTGAAGAATTCAGGAAATCTGCAAGGCTGATAGCGAGCTCTGGTATCTTTTGTTTGGCGACCTCAATTCAAACCACTGAGTAGCGAGTAGATGTACGCGGACAACTGTGCACATCCGGCGCCAACCATGCTAATCATGGACAGGTCGATGAGGATTAAAAACACTGCACAAGGGGAGGTGAACCCCAACGGACTACTCCTGATCATCACAGCAATGTCCTTGGTAATCTGTTCAAGATTAAATAATGAGTAAATACAAATAAAAACCAGGTTGTTGGAGAGCCAGAAATTTAAGAACCGATTTAACATATGTAACCCCATGGTCAAGGAATAAATCAGTCTTTTCCAATTTGGACCAATTCACATCACCTTTACAAAATAGGTTGCACATATTTCCAACCTCCTTGGCCAGGATCCCACATTTCCCATTCAGATGTCAAAAAAAGAAAAAACGAAAAAGCAAAGTGCGAAACCAGATGGCACAATTTCAAGAAATATGCATGAAACAATAATAAGTTTCAATAAAAAATAAATAAAACTAGCTGCATTTTATCCACCTCAAAGCCAAGCTTTCCTTTGTGGGAGAAATAGGCAAGATGGCAATTCAGCCTCAGCCACATCCCAAAAGCTCACGGGAAGGTGGTTTACAGTGTACATGCCTCGTTGCCATGTCGGATTATCACACACCATATTTCTGGTTGCTTTCCTTGTATAATATGAGTCAACAGTGGTATCCATCAAGTGATCATGTTACGACCAAAGCGTTTGATCGAAAGCCAGCTAGATTCCCAATTATGGAAAAAATCGAATTTGGTTGGACGAGGGCATGGTCAACTGCGTGGCGAGGAACATGTGGTGGATCCTTCACCCATCAAAGCCGAGAGAGTCCCACCCTCCTTCTCCTCTCCCAGATGAATAAAAGCCATGTCGTTGATGGGGTAGATGATAGTCCAAGCACAATCACAAAACAATGACTCGGATGCAAGATCACCGATTCCACAAACCATAGAAAATAAAATCAAAACCCCTGCGAGCAGTCAAACTGCACTGCTGTTGTACCTGATGATCCTGAGCATATTCGTTGAAACAGACACGTGATTCAAGAAGAGCAATCATCTTCTACTTCGCATACTCCATTACAGTGACCTCTTGTGGCTGGCAAGAAAAGGGAGACCAATAATTGTCCGTGACAAACCGTCATCCCATTTGCCTTTACACCACGGTTTCCCAACTCCCCCCCCCCCCCCCCCCCCAACAAAAAAAATTAAGGTGAAAAATAAATGCAACAAACGACTTAAATGTTATAATCGATCTGTAACCATGCCTTCGTACTCATGCAAACAAATTGGGCTGCTATTCAAACCCAACAACTGGAGACAGAACATGCACGGGCGAAACGTCTCCACGAGACTTTAGCAAATGCCATGGCTTTCATTGTGGTGGCGTGCACAATTTGCCCATCAGTCATAAACAGTGGACCAACTCTCCACTTGTTGATGCCTGCTCAGATCACGACCACACTGCTCGAAGCAACCATCAATGAGTAGCTTCGATCAAAAAAAAATAAAAATAATAATAATTCATTGCTCGCTACAGGTGTACATCAAGCAATGTTAACACTCAACACTCCCTTTAACAAAATACATTATGCGAGGCAATGTGCGCTCGATAAGTCAGAGCGACTGCAAAGGTCGAGCAGTTAATTCACTTAAGCTTCGGTATTCACACAAAAAAAGGGTATAAAAATAGAGCCAAATCGACGTCACAGTGCAAACTTTGCTTTCTTGGTTCGGCAACAATAAATAGGCACTTGATTGCGATTTTAAAACGAAAGCTGGTGTAACTGGGCCACTGACGATTTGGACACCCAACAGCCACGTTATCTTCGTTATATTTTCTCAATGAGACTTTTTGGCAATTAAAAATCTAAGTGTGATGCTGGCTGAGGTTCTCCTTTCAACAATGTGTGACGAGAGAGATTTTGTTTCCTTCGAAGTTCCACCGAAACTCAAGGATGTGACCAACCGAACACGAATAAAACGGACAGATATAAACATCAAACAAAATTGCTCACAATAAAAGGCACCCTGATTGAGGTTAATTTCAAAGCAAGAATATTTTTCATTTTTAATTATTCCTCCCACCCCCAACAATTGAAAAACCGTTGTGGAGGCATGCACAGTCTCTCAAAAGCACCAAATGGACCTCAAACGAACATATGAGGCTGCACCGAGACCTTCCCTGCCGCACAAGTGCTCAAACAAACTCCGCTTTTGTGGAGTAGTCGTGATCCAGTTCATTTGAGCACCTTGGTTTCTCACCCTCGTCGGCACTTTCAGTTCCCTTCAATCCGACATCAGCCGCTGTCACTTCTCCCACATCTCCAGATGATTTGGGCGCTTCAAAATTCTGACCCGAAGCCAGGGCAACGGGGTCTCGCAGGAAAATAACGATGACCGTGATGTTGTCACTCGAACCAGCATCACGAGCCGCAGCCACGAGGTGCTGCGCCAGACCGCTGACCTCTCCAGTCGACACTCGCAGGAACTCAGACACCAAAGTCGCGGCTTCAGCTGACCCCACAGTGTCGAAGAATCCGTCGCAAGCAAGCAGCAAGTAGTCCTCAAAACCGTCGAGCAGCAGAGACCTGCATTCAGCGTCGCTGCATATATATGGCTTGTAGTCGCTATCACCTATTTAGGAAGAAATTAATAGACCATAAAAATAATGTGTACACAGATGATAAAAACAACTTTGCATGATAAACAAAAGTTAAACGCTGATGGCCTTTGTCACGCAAAAATGTATGATCATCCCACGCACAAATGTAGAGGCTTTTGTTCAAGCTGTCCCGTTGTCAGCAATCATGCAAAATGAGTCTCTGCCATTCAACATTGGATATAACAGACCTTGGTCTGTACAATAAATAAAAACTTATTTTTATTGTTCGCGAATGTCAATAAAGCAAAAATCAAAACAACTGTACAAGGTTAAACGAGTACATCCAGCTGTGCACATATTGGTGCTTTGGTGAACAATCGACGGTGCCACAGGAACGCTGTGGAATGGCGACACTATCGTCAAGCCACAGGCTTTCCGCTCCGGCCAAACATGGCTCAAAGCCAATGGGAAGTGCAAAGTAATCAATCAAAGTTACGATGGAAATTGGACCTCAGATAGAAATTGCCAAAGGTAGCTTTTAGAGTGCAGCCACGCATGGCGATGCAGAGGAGGTATGCACCGAAGATTCTCAGGTCACCGAACTGGGTTGAAATAGCACTAATGGTTCACGGCAGTGCAGCAGTCTATCCGGCAATCCGCAGAAATGGTTCCACCCATAATTCCTACCCCAGGCTATCAGAGCAAGCCATTTGATTTGGGTAGTCTTACCAGCACGCCACCACTGTTACCATTTGTACTTGAAGCCATAGCCAGTATTGGGCCTCAAATGCCTTTTTGGGTGCAAAATGCCAGCTAGATCACCCACCCAAGTACACCAGCTCCATGCTATTATTCATGACTCATTTTGGGTGTACAAAGATTTTTCCATGCAAGGAAGGATACATGACAATGTTTATACATGGCACAAGACAAAAAATGGTATACATGGACAGCATACTTGCTGCTTAATGTGCTTAGATCATAGTAAAAGGCAACTCTTGGCACACTCAAGTCAAAATGAGAACTTACAAATTTCTGGATGGTTCTCAATCCCCATGCAATCACTTACCAATGGCCCTGGACACTGCGAGAGTGCCGTTGACACGCCAAGCTCCGAACCACACAACACATCCTCCGAGCTCCTCGATACGCCTTTTCTCATCCTGAAGCAAAGGAATGGAATGCAGGGTTTACAGCAGCAGCCAATGCACTTTGGGGAGTTGTTAAAACAAAAAGTGTTCGGTGGTTAGCAAACCAATTAGAAAAGAAAATTAACCAGGGACAGTGAGTGTGAAGTGGCGGCACAACATAAACCGTTTAGATACAATAGAGGTCGACCTACCACACAATCCGGTTTATGAGGACTTACAACCTCAACCGGCTGCCCTCCTCGAACCAGCAACGCTTGAGAATCACCCACCCAGGCCAGATGAAGCCACTGCCCGTGTATCAGGCCAACCATGGCGGTTGTGCCACTGCGCAGGTGCTGCGGAAGTAAATCGCAATGGTCAGCTTCCATTGTCGCACAACTTTGGAAATGATAAAGTGTATAATCACACGTATTGATTTAAAGGAAAAACAAAATTCACCAACACAAAACATGTTACAATATTGAAACTGCGATCTATTTCATAGAATGGTAAACTGGTTAAGTGTTTTGGTCAAATTCCAGTAACGTCTACAGGGAATGCAAAAGTAAGTAGATTTATTATGTTCACTTCATCGTATAGTTCGGAAGGTAGCATGTTTGAGGTTGGGGGGAGGGGGAGAAGGGATGGGTGATTCAACAACAAAAAGTACAGAAAGTTTTTTTTTTTTTAACCTCAGCCACCGAAGGTGGGTGGAGGTTATGTTTTCACACCTGTCGGCCCGTTTCTATGAACAGGATATTTCAAAAAGTTTGACGGATTCAGCCGAAATTTGTTGGAGATGTTACGTGAGTGACAAGGAAGAAATGATTAGATTTTGGTGAAGATCCCGATCCCAAGACTTAGATTTCAAATAATTACCATTGAGAGATGACCAAAAACAATAGATAGCATGACATCTGAAAAAGTTGTGGATGAATTTGGATGAAACTTGGTGGACAGGTTGGGTGTGTGACAAGGATGAATCGATTCGATTTTGATGAAGATCAATCCGGATCTGGATACGAGAATTTTTTAAATTTTATAAAGTGAATCTTCAACATTGAGATGGGGCCAAAACGATACATAGCACGATATTTAAAAAAAAAGTTGTGGACGGGTTATGACAAAACTAGGTCAATGAGTTGGTTAGGTGACAACAAGCCGATTTGATTTTGGTTCAGGTCTGGATCCAGATCTGGCCCATCAGTGGGATACAAAACGTAAACTGTTCAGCCTGGCGGAGGTATGCATTCTATCGAGTGCAGTTTGAGCTTGTACAAGTTTTTGAAATGAGAGCTAACAACTACGGTATTTAATAAAATATCCACAGCCGACTGTTTATCAATGCCAGCAACACATCCGACAATTACTGGCAAGATGCCCCTGCTCAAGTAAATATAAGACTATGGGAAGAAAACAAATCAACATTTTCTAGGAAGATATACTTTTAACATGAAGTACAATGTTAATCAAATCAGTGACAGATCAATGCATCGTAACCTCTGGCGGAATATCTCAGAGATAGTGCCATCACTATGGAGTTTGGTCGTCCAGTCTGGGTTTGATTCTTGATCTGATGTTCAACCGTCACCCTGGTGCTTTACAGGCAGGGCGTTGGATCGAGTGTGCCGTGCCTCAGATGGCCATTAAACTGGAGAGTTGTTTGCTAGCATTAACTGGTGGATCCCACCGCATCTTTCGATGAAGGGGAGGCAAGTTATCAACAGCATCCAATACAAATTCCTGGCATAACCAATAGGGGCATCGCATCAGTGGCACAGTCATATCTCTGAGAAATGATGCGAATGAGCAGTCAGGTGCTGTACATGTTCAGAACAGAACATGAAACAACTGCGGTTAATAATCTGTTTAACTGACCACAGCTATTTGCAACTGGGAATACAAATATGGACGTTCCCTGTGCCAGTTTGGAGGAGGAGGAAGTCATACAGTTTTGGACTGCAGATCAGCTTTGGAGCTGTACTACAAAAGTACAGCAGTTATAACAGCCAAAGACAAATTTCACGAGGAAAACAAAAGCAGTAAAACAACATGCATCACCCAACCAAAAAAGCAACTTGGTTAATCCTCATTATCAGTATAGACTTGAGAGCTCTACAGGCCAAGGCCTGCACTCATGACTTGTATCGTCGAAGTGGAAGAAACCTCCCCAATATACAACTTCAATGCCAATTGTCTCACACTCAGAAAGGAACCCGGGGCATTGTGTTGACCTATATTCCATAATTTGCAAAAAAACCTTCTCACAAACTTCTTGCACTTTTCCCTCCAGGCCTTCATGAGTGCAGCGAGTCACTAAGTCATGCTCTCCCACATCAACTCCTGAGCATTCCAACATGCAAACCCCTCCTTCCCCCACCCCCTTCATGTCTTCATCTATTGGAGTGGACCTCTGTTGGTCAGCTTCCGTGAGCCTTCTCAAAAAGAAAAATAAATGGAGCAGAGGGGGGTGGGTATATACCAAAATTGCAATTAAAGAGTTTTTTTTGTAACGGCCATCCATGCGAAATGGCAACACACCTCTCTGGCAGCTTTCTGGATAAAGTTGGTATCTGTGATGGTGAAGGCCTCTCGAAGTGCCCGTACAGGGTCGGCAGCCATCGAATCCTGCCGTGCCAGGTTCACGTGCAGATGCGTTGCTGCATAGCTTGCGGCTTCTGCTCCTCCATGACCATCAAAAACCGCAAAGTAAGCGCGATTCTCCAAGTCCTATAAATAGGCAAGCCGAGGATTGACAAAAATCAGCCATGTAAACACAGTGGAGAAAAACGGCGGCTTGCATCTTTTGCTCGACCAACAACTAAACCATGGTTATTTATTTGGGGGAGGAGGGGATATTTGGTGGATTCTTTGGAACAAAATTACATTGTTTCCCCGATTGGTCCCATCAGAGTCCATAGCTTATGGTGCTGCGACAAACTTAAATTCTCATTTTATTAACTCTGCCACCTAAGGTGGACGGAGGTTATGTTTACACTCCCTATATTTGTTTGTCTGTTTGTGAGCAGGATATCTCAAAAAATTATGGACAGATTTGGACTAAACTTGGTGGACAGATTGGGTGTGTGACAATATTAGTTGATTCGACTTTGGTGAAGATCTGGATCCGGCCCATCAGTGGGATACAAAACAAATTGATCAGCCTAGCAGAGGTATGTGCTCTACTGAGTGCCGTTCTGGTTCATTTGATGTCATTACAATTAATTTGCAATCCTTAAATAATAAAGGGGAGGGAAGGGCAAGAAAAGCCTTGCAAAAAATAATTGTTTAACAAGTTCTTAATATCTGGGCCGGCAGGATGGCCTCGAGGTACGCATACTCACCTCCAATCTAACCAAGGTTTGAATCGGAACCCAGCTATAAGCTGCCATCCGGGCGTTTTACAGGTAGGGTGATTCATTAATGCATGTGTCGTCGCTTAGAGTGACCTTAAACTGGGCAGACTCTCTGCCGTCATTAGTTAGTGGAAGTTAAATATCCCACGATGTCCTTCACTGAGAGTCGGTGAGCTGTCGCTGGCACCCTGGCCAAACTCGAAATTCCTGCCCCAACTACTGCTGGGAAGGCAATGGCAAACCATCCAGTATAACCCTTGCCAAGAAACTGCTTCAACAGTAATGAACTTGTTTTCGGGAAGAACACTTTTACAAATTCTTAATATTTGTTGGAAAACAAGATAAAACCTGATGTCCAAACACAGTGTCAGCAAATGACGTGACGCCGAATAAAAGCTGTTTTGAATAAAAGGCCAAGACAACAAAAGCACAAATCAGTGAATGGCATTTAGCACCGTATGATGGTAATACAGCGACAGTTATAAATTTGAGCGCAAAAATGCACCTTCAGTATGAAGAATGATCAATCCAGGTGTGTGTGAGTGTGCGTGTGTGTTTTACAGTGGATTTATGCATGCACGGATACTTTTGGGAACAGGTGAGGCTAACCAGTGGGTAACACCCTTCAATTTTAGAAATCGACACAATGCAAGTCAGTAGGAGCGGTGCAGCTCGACCCTCAGAATTCATTCCATATCATCCTCAATATCTCAGGAATGGCAACACCCAAAGTGCCAAGCCCACAATCCTCACAAACAGCATTCCTACACCAGGCTCTGTGCACGCAGACATGCTCGTACCGGTCTATAGCAATTGCACACTGACCGCAGAAGAAATGCAGCAAAGCATTTTAGCCACCAAAAACCACCCTTCGACAGTGTCCAACCAAAGGTGACAACTGTGAAGATTCCAACGAGCTGCCGTCTGACACAGTGTGCGTGCCATTAAAACACTGATATTAATTTAGGAACAATTCCCTCGAAATGAAGACGTTTCACCGAACGACGAACGAAAGAACCGAGGACCAATTTCATTCGGTATTACTCTTGTAGATAATTGTATCTCTCTTAGCAGCATTGATTCATTAAAAATAACAAATAAAAATTTCACAACAAAAAAACAAAGAAACAAGAGCTGGCTGTATGTATGACCCACCGGAAGGCCGAAGAGAGTGTTGAAATCCGGCAGCATGACGTGACGATCCTCCATCTTACGGCGAGAGTTCCTGACCGCGTGCACGGACGTGGTGAGGTAGTGGGGTCGTTCAGGCACCTTGGGGATGTTCTTGACCCAATCGGCGCACACCTCACGCTCAGTGTTGCACACGAGACTTGCAAGTTGGTAAGCATCATACTCTGCCACAGAAAAAAATAAAAAATAAAGTCACGACCCAAGTAAGATCACTACAAAAGTGGCGCCATCATGCATTACAGATCTTGAAATTAAAGAGTTGAGTCGTGAGGCGGTATTACATGCTCTCAATATTCCTTTCAAAACAATCCCTCAGCCCAAAGTCTATATAAAGTAACTTGGGCTGAGAGAGAAACTTGTACACAAATCACAACATGAGGAGAAATGTAGCATGTGAACAATCAGACAACACTCATAATTGGTCTGCACCCCCCTTTTCTACCTTTTGTCCATCAACAATGCCAGGTCTCACACTCATGGAGTAAACCTAGTTACTTTTCCAAATCTGGTCTGCTGAATTTCATTGCTGCAGCCCCCCCCCCCCACCACCACGAATCTGTCCAATATTGCACGATTTGCCAGTCCTTTTCAATACCTCCCATTTCTACCTGTAATCTTTGTTCCCACTGACCTTTACAATCTGTTCACACGAGCATCCGAAAATGTTTACCCCATTTGTTGTCTGACCTTGATCCATGCCCTTATGTTACCATCCTCCTTCAGCCTCTGTGCCCCTTATCTGAAATTGTTCATTTGCTCTAATGGCTTTTAAGTTGGCTCTCTGTCATTTAGTTCTTCCATGAACAGATGCATGGAGGCAGGGGCACAGAGACAGACAGGTGCAAGCTTGAGGGGAACACAAATTTCAGACAATCTGCCTTGTCACAAACAGTCTGCAATGAAGCTGTTTGGAGTGAAGGCAGGGAGGAGAAGCATTCACTGGGTACAGAATCACTTAGGCACTTCCAGGTCTATGAGGAAGAAGACAGGTTGGAGAACCCATCCTAGAGATTAGCCTGATGTTTTAGGACTTGCCCGAAGATGGATGTGCTCGTTTTAGGGCCTTGCAAAATTTTCTAAGGTTGCCCCAAATTGTGAACCAGCGCCATGCAGACAAATATGATGTGCATGGAACAAAAGGCTTGGTGAAAGCATTCCCAGGTGGAGTCAATGCTTTTTCGAGAGGCCCATGACATTACCTACCAGTTGGTCTTTGTGACCTGTAAAACACAAAAGCAGAGCTCTCACTACAGCCTGAGAGATGTAGACTTTCAGAAAAACATGGTCAGAGGAGCCAAGCGGAGCAGACGAGGAACAGGAGAGCTTGGTGAGAAAGTTAGTCATTCTCAGGGAGGCCGTACAATTTGCAGAAATCCAGGATGGGAAGTTCGGTTTGGGTGAGACAGACAGGGCTTCAAAGAAGGCCTTCAGAGCAATGCCTTGCTGTGGAGATCATTGGGCATAATCACCACAGAGGAGAAGCAATGAAATCGTTCTGGCATCCTCCACAAGGCTCGACTTTGTACACAAAAAGGAAAGCTAACAGGTATATGTGAGTGGAAAATGCAGAAGGGGGTGGGGAGGGTAAAGGGCATCATTACAAGGTGAATGATTCGCCACACAGATGAACATTACGTGGTTCCAGAAAGAAGTAATTTTGTTCAGAGAAAGGGCTGTCGGGGTTAGAGTTCTTGACAGTATCACCGCAGCTGGGGAGTGCCACAACTGTTAAAGAGGACGAGAATAGCCACAGATGGAGATATTGAAACATCCAAGGAAGCAACGTTTCTATCAAGCACACGATGTCCTAAGCAGGAGAAACCACCAATAAGGTTGAGGACAGAGTGCAAAGAAGAACAGAATCTCTCAACTGGAGAGGTTCTGAAACTTGGAGACAGTCTGAGAATTACCGAAGCTGAGAGGGGGCTACAATAACCTAAGGTTGGACATGGGCAATAACCTAAGGTTGGAATGGAAATAAAATATAGAAGTAAATCAAATAAAATTCTGGCCAAGAAACAGCAATTGCACATTTACGCACAAGAATGTACCCAATTGAAGGACGCTTTAGCCGCTGCCTATACTCGATAAGGTTGGTCGAAGAGTAAACAATGCTCGAGATAAATGGCTGGAGGACGACGCGTAGGTTTTAAAATATGGACATGTTCAAAGACAATCACCACTCTCCCTCTCCCTCTCCCAAAGCAAATGGAAATTTGTTTTGCCAAATGAGGACTGCGGTAATGAGGTTGGGGTTGGGATCGAGTAAACTTAAAATTTGTCCACAAAACACTTTCATTCATTGCCTCTCTCTTTACACACAACAGGCAAGTACTATTCCAGCATAAACCCAACATTGGAGGGAGGATCGTAAAGTGAATATAAACTCTGCAAGATGGGTGCAGCTTATGCTCGTTAAGATTACAAACAGAACACACTAGGCAAGAACACCCTCATGCATAGACTCTCTCATGCCATCCCAGTTCCACGCACAATGGGCGTAACATCCTGGAAACACTCATCCCATGAGATTCGGAAGGAACATAGAGAATGGTGCATTTGTGTGCAGAACTAGCAAAATAAATAAATAAATAAAACCTGTCGTGTTCATTCAATACGTTCATTTCACCACCACAGCGTCAAAGCACCATTTGCACCTTTTCTATTGCAGTGCTTGGCATAAAGAAAGTCAAAGAAAGGTGTTTGTGCACGGTTCAAATTCTATTGTCTGTTGGGTAGAGACGGGGAGCAAAACTTACGCAAAGGTTCGGCATCACCATCAGTCGCACGTTTTTCACGCTGCAGAGTTGATAGGTCCAACTGGGAGACACGATCTGCTGTTACTCGAGCAATGGCGGCAGCGAGAATGAATGGGATGTTGCTGTAGTCATTCAAGGGCAAAAGGAGTGGGGTTTGGAGGGGGGGGAGGGGATGAGATGACTTTTTTTTAATGCCAAAAAGATATTTGGAAGCAAACAAAATGGGCTTTTGTGTGTAGCTTCAAATTGCAAGGCAGAAACCAAAAAAAGGAAACCGGAACAGAACAATACACAAAGTTTTCTCATGTTAAAATCCAAGGAGAGATGCTTGGGTTCACGTTGTCCTCTATTAATCATTGCGGTTTATACACAATCCTATTTCATTTTTACCTCAACATTATTTAATTACATATTTTGTCGCTGCAGTGATATAGAAGTTGTATATTTATTTATTTACTTATATACAGCAGAAATTGAAAATACATTGCAAACTGAGATTCATTCCATGTCCTCATCAGAAATACATTGATCATGATCAATGGACCATGCTCTTGACAAGTCATACAGGGTAGGAATTTGTAATTTGTTCAGGGTGCTGGCTATCTCTCGCCTACTCTTAGAGAAAAACATCGGAGGATCTTCAATATCCATGATAGACCAGTGCTGGTAGACGGGCTCTCCAGCTTGACGTCTTTCCGATGGACGGCGTACACACCGATTCATCACCCTGTATGTGAAACACTATGTGACAGATTGTAGGTGGGTCAACATCGAAACCCAGGTAAACAGCTCAAAAACAAATGCTCATGTCGTTAAACTACCTGCCAGCCCAAAAGTGCATGAAGAAATAGTAAATAAAAATGGCTGCACAAGAAAATGAATTGGCATCAACACCGTAGGGTGGGTGGGGTGAAACCCAGCAATTGTCAGAGTGAACACAGACTTGGTACGAGACATGCTGCATCAAATGTAAAAACCGGTCAACTCGTGAAGAGGCACAAGGAAACCGATAGCATGAAGAGACAAAAGGGAGGACGACAAACAAGGGCTTCAGTAAGTTTAGTGTATCCATTATTGAAGAGCCTGCATCTCAGGGACAGAACAGCATCATAAACCGAAGTAAAGTGGGACTGGAAGGACCTGGAGTGACTGAGCAACCTCGTGGTCCCGGAATTTCCTCTCAGCCTCAAAGGCAGCCATTCGACGAAAACCAACGCAAGTGTACCCAACGTGGGTACTGGAGAATACAGATTAGACAGTACGTTAATGGAACTCAGTTGTATTCTTACACGAGCCAAAATCCGACCTGTATGGCTCAGACAGGGAGCAGTTCTTCGGAAACACTGGATAATAATAATTCACTGGTCAACACGATTTCTCTTGCATGGGGTTTTTAAACGGATTCTAGCTAACTTTTGGGTGCTGAATCCAAATCTGTCATTAGTTTTTGCCTATCACATCAGGTTTTTGAACTATGAAAAATCATCATTTTTGAGAAAACAGCAATTTTACACTTGAAGTTGAAAAACACTGTTGCATTAGAAGATCGATAGACGCAAAAATGTTTACAATGAAAGGTACCTACTTCAATTACAATATTTAATCATACATTAACATATAATCCATGCTTGCTTGCACTTTTTTAATCCATGCTTGCACTTAATCCATGCTTTTTACACATTTTCTCGATATTTTTAATGTATGAAAAGTTTACAAATTTCACTAAACTAAGTTAAATATATAGGCGGAAAAAAGTTCCCCTTAACATGGTGTACATCACTTAAATACAAGGCATCACTCAAGCTCAAAGCATTTTTCTGACTTTTCACGACATTCAGAATGCAGCAATAAATGCAAAAATATGCGAATATAACAAAATAAGTACCGGTACTTGAAAGCGTAAGTATCCAAAGGCACCGGTGTAATCGTATTACAACATAGTAAACCTCTTTATGGACAATCTCTTATGTACAGCATCTGGGACATCCCTCATAAACTCCAGCAGTAATCTGCCATCATATTTGAGTCCCAACGACCTTGATAACGTTCTTCCATCACTTTAATGTCTTGATGAAAACGTTCACCCTGTTCCTCGCTTACATCTCCAAGGTTATCTGGAAACTCGCTCAGGTGACTGTAAGTAGTGCACCTTGATGCTCATTCTGCACCCCAGCGCTCGCAGACTAAGGAGCAGCTCCCCCACAATCCAAGCGGTACTTTAAAGTAGGCACGGTACACTCTCTTGACGAATGTAGTGATGTTGCGTC
>CM068967.1:39140886-39151456 GCA_035128595.1 Eptatretus atami
TATATATAGTTTTTGGCCCTATCTCTCAATGGTGAAGAATCGCTTTAAAATTCTAGCAGTCAGATCCGGATCCGGATCTTCACCAAAATTTAATCAGTTCGTCCTCGTCACAAACCCAACCTGTCTTCAAAATTTCATCCAGATCTGTCCACAACTTTTTGAGATATCCTCTACACAAACAGAAAGAAAGGGGTGAAAAAATAACCTCCTTCACCTTCGGTGGCGGAGGTAACTAGATCTACAGTTTAACTCAACTGTGCATCGATGGACTTCATTCACCACAAGTCTCATTTAAGATGAGCCAAGCTTGCACATGGGGGGAGTGGATATGGTTTGCTGTTACTCAAGTACAATGTCAACAGATGGTTGAAAGAGGTATCAGGTGGGAGGATAAAATAGAAATATATATATATATATATATATTGTTACGGCTGTGGAAATTCGCGAACACCATCCAGGTCCCATAGGTGAGGTATTTCTGAAGTACATGTGTAGTTAGCTCCAAACCCGTTGTATAGAGGGAATTAATGTGATTCATTCGGGCTGCGATCCTTTGAGTTAGGCGTTTTTCTGTTCTACCTTTGTTTTGAGCCAACAACGGCAACAGCGCCGGCGGCCGCGGCCTACCTTCACCACTCGCTACCGCAGACCTCGCGTCGCCGCCATTCCAAACAGCACCATGGCCATCGAACACCGCCGAAAACCCTCCACCACCTTCTCCTACGGCCATTCCCGCACCACCTGTGTGGCACCGAGCGTCGGGCTATCTTCAGCGATACACGCGAGCCGCGAGTGCAGATGGCGGTTTTTCCGAGGAGAATGCGGATCAGGAATGCTACACGCCCACATCTGATCCATCCAATTAGGAAGCGCGGGCGGCTTGGCCCCGCCTCCAGACGCGCCTGACGAAAATCGGCATATGCAAATTTGAGGATCAGGAATGATACACGCCCCTTTTTCTCCATCCAATCGGCGAGCGTGGCTCCGCCCCTGAGGTCGTTTGGAGCCGAGAATTTGCATATGGTGGGTTCCTGGAGCCGATAAAAAGACGAGCGCAAGGCGAATCGTGGCAGTATCGGTGGGGCAGAGTCGGGAGACGGAGCTCGAGGCAGTATCGGTGTGGGCAGAGTCGGGAGACGGAGCTCGAGCAGTATCGGTGGGCAGTCGGGAGACGGAGCTCGAGGCAGTATCGGTGGGGCAGAGTCGGGAGACGGAGCTCGAGGCAGTATCGGTGGGGCAGAGTCGGGAGACGGAGCTCGAAGCAGAAGTGGGCAGACGGCTACGGAGGCGAACGGCTGCGGAGGGAGATCGGCTGAGAGAACCTGGAGGCTCGGGTCCAGGACGAGGAGGTCGGCGACGAGGTCGCGTTAAGTCGCGCGTCGCGGGACTCGAGCAAGCCAGCCATACTCCCTCCCCAGAGCATCAACAATTCCCCTTTCCCCCGCGCTGAGAGAGTGCGACAAGGGGGCCCGTTCCCACTTTACACCAGCAGGTGCCCACGAAACCGCCGTGCAGCGACAGTTTGCGGCTCGCCACGAGGGCGCGGGTAGGACCCTTCGGTCTCGTGGACCTGGCCGCTCATCCAGGTTCCACGCGCATTAGGCCCACGGCCCAGTCTGACTCCCTTGCCTTTGAGGGTCTTTTCTTTGCTTAGGTGTGAATGCGTGTTGTGGCGCCGTGTCTTGTAAGGTAGAAACTGTATAAGTGTTGCGAGTGTTCGCGTTTAGTCGGTCGTAGCTCTGCGTTGCTTGCATTATTGTTTTTGTCTTAAATTGATATATGTGCATTTGCTAATTGTGGCTGTAAATACGTGCATATGTGTGCTCCGTGTGCCGCGGAATAAATGTGCATTGTTGAACTGTCTTCCCGTTTCGCTTCGTCTTTTCTTCATTGACCCTCCATCCTGCTTCACGTAAAGGGTTCGTAGTGGGTGCAAAACGCGGTAAATAATCTGAACCGTCGAGGTCGACGATAACACCGCTCGGTTATCCCGATAGTACGGAACGGGCCGCCCAAGCGGCTCGTGTCCGGAGTCGACCTGCGGCGAGGTACGATCGCCCGGTTTACCATCCGCGTGGGTACTTAGGTAGGTCGAGTTTGGCGAACAACCCTATCCTACGCGGGTGGCCGAAGGCACGATTGTGGTGAGTCGAAAGGCCCACCCGTGACTGGCTCCGGGCGATAGTTCCCGGAGGGTCACGACTGAATTGTCCGCGGTGGGCGACGTGCCGCGATCCGAGTTACGTGGCCGTCCGCACGCCGACGGGCGCGAATTCGCAACAATATATATATATAAAAAGGGATAACATTAGGTACTAGGTATTTTGTTTACACAATGGCTTTTGTTTACTGATGAACAATCTTGTGGAATTGCGTTAGAGACAAGAATGCTGGTTAAATTACCACCTCATACCAAAGTAAGGAAGCAGTTCCAGATTGGCAATGGAAACATTTAAAAGGCAGATACTCATCTGTCAGAGACAAAGAGATGGAGCGGAGTGGGGGGGGGAGGGGGTTGTGTGGCAGCTGCTGTACACAAACCTCTGCCATGTACGTCCTGGACCTCTGCCATAAAACTCAGACAAATCCTCCAATAAATCACGAAACCACATTTCAAGCAAACAGTGAAACTCAAGACAGTTTGAGGGCATCGACCATATGATGTAAAAGTTAGAAAAGAAAGATGCAAAACAAGTTGGCCTATCAGTGTTACGATGTGAGTGCACAACTCTCGACGCCAAGATTCCACATTCATCCTGATCATTTGTACAAACATACGGACACGTCTCTCAATGGGCTCATTCTGCACGTGACGTTTGTACAAGCTCCGCAATGAGCGTCAAACATTTTATGAAACCCTCAGTTGGCATTTAAACGTCACAAAAGTTCAAGCACAAAGTAGAGTTGATTTCCATTTGCAACATGCAATTCCAAACTGCTGAAAACTACGTTCATTTTGTCGATTATTAGTAGCACGCACAAAAACACAGGTACGGGTACGAGAACACTCCACCGCCAAATAACATTGCGTGCACTGTTTAAAAGACGGACACACACAAACACACAAGCAGACAGACAGACTCAGATGCATGCATGCATTCATTCATGCACACCTCCTCTCATCTTCATCTGCTTTGCCTTTCCCTCATTTCTGTAGGCCCTCATTCTGATGCCTTTGGGAACATGCTTCTCTCGTTACTGTAAGCCAATGTCAGTACAAAGCTACAAAACGTTTGGGGCATCAACATGCATCTTAACAGTCTGAATCCTGTACTACTCAGATGATAACATGTTATTATGCTCATCCTGTGATTGTTTACATTAGTATTGTATGCTCAATTACGTGCATGCAAAGATTTTAATGACAGAACAAAGTATTCAAGTGAGGCGATTGAAACTTTGAGAGGAAAAACAAGATTTAACTAGAACAGCATTCGGTTGAGCACATACCTTTGCCAGGCTGAACAGTGAACAGTTTACATTTTGTATTCCACCGATAGGCAAGATCTGCATCGGGACCTTAACCAAGATCTAATGGGCTTGTTCCTGTTACCTAACCAACTCATCCACCAAGTGTCATCATAATCTGTCAACCTTTTGAAATATCATGCTATGTATACACATATCCTTTTTGGTCTGAACTCACAATGCTGAAGAATCACTTACATTCTCAGATCCGGATCTGGATCTTCACCAAAATCGAATAGATTCATTCTTGTCACACATCCAAACACTCCAGCAAATTTTGTCTGAATGTGTCCATAAATTTTTGAGATATCGGGCTCACAAACAAACATGGGTGAATACAGAACCTCCATCCACCGTCGGTGGCTAAGGTAATAAGCTAACTAGGCGAGTGAATAGATCCAATTATAAAACTTTTATTTGATTAAAGAAATGAGAGGTAGAGTGAAGGGGTAAATGAATCGCACAGAACCAAACACATGGTAAAGTGATTAGCTGTGCTTCTTTCATTGCAAAACATTATAAATGCAAACATAGATGGTTTTTATTGCACACTCGTAAACCATGTCCCACATTTGCTTGTTCGTTTATACTCTCAATGCACAATAATTTTTTTTGGTGAAGATCTACGAAATGGGGAAAACTTAAAAAAAATACGTTTTTCCTAATGTAAATCATTACCTCCACCACCGAAGGTGAAGGAGGTTATGTTTTCACCCCTCTCTGTCTGCGTTTGTCTGTCTGTGTGCACGATATCTCAAAAAAGTTGTGGACGGATCTGGATGAAACTTGGTGGGCAGGTCGGGTGTGTGATAAGGAAAAATTGATGACATTTTGGTGAAGATCCAGATCTGAATCCAAATTTTTTTTAAAAGTGATTCTTCACCATTGAGATATAGGGTGACACTAATCTAAGCATGATCTCTCAAAACGTTGTGGACGGATTCAGATGAAACTTGGTGGACAGGTTGGGTGTGTGACCCCAACAAATTGATTCGATTTCGGTGAAGATCCGAATCCGGATCTGGATACGAGAATTGTTTAATTTTCAATGTGATTCTTCACCATTGAGGGATCGGGCCAAAAAACGACATGTAGCACGATTTTTCAAAAATGTATTGGGCCAGATATGCTCTCGTGCATGAGGTATTACATGGCGGAGGTATGTGCTCTACCAAATGCCCTTCTAATTATCCTCGCCAAAGGAGAGGGTATTGCATTTGGGTCTGTTTGTTTGTCCGCACAGAACTTTCGTGTTTTTCTCCGCAACAGCTTTTCGGATTGAGACGAAATTTTCACCATTGGTGTGACTACTCATGTAGAAAGTTTTAACAATTATGACGTCATAGGTCACGTGGTACGGCAGCCATGTTGGAAAAACAGAAAAACTTTGGATCTCTATCTCTGAAACCGCACAAGGAAAAAAAATTGAAAGTTGGCACACAGCAAGTACTCCTCATGGGGAATGAGCGATTTTTTTAAATGACGTCATCGGGGCCTTCGTTATGACATCATAATTGCACATGCAGAATGCTACATCTGATCAGAATGAAAAATTTGGAAGGTCATCTAGGGATAAAATGGTCCACAGAAAGAAAAAAAAAATTGATGACGTCATCAGTCACGTGATTTGGCAGCCAGATTGTTTAAAAAAAAACAAAAAACATTTTTTGAACCTTCAAAAATCTTCTCTGAAATGGCTGAAGAGATCAAGGCCAAACTTTACAAATATGACCGCCTATCCATGAGGAACAAAAGGTTCACACATATGATGTCATAGTTCACATGGTTTGGCAGCCATATTGGATTTACCCAAAAACATAAAATAATTTTCTCCAAAACAGCTGGACAGATCGAGGGGAAACTTCACATAAATGTTCCCCAAAGCATGTGTGTACAAGGTTGTTAAGGAATAATTGATGTCACATAGTTTGGCAACCATATTAGATTTCAGAAAAATATTAAATAATGTTTTCTCTGGAACCGCTTAACCAAATGACGTGAAACTTCACAATTGTGACTGAGTAATGATGGGGAATACAAGTTTTAAATTTCAACTTGATCAGATACATGGTTTGGCAGCCAGAATTATTTAATTTTTGATGTGGGGTTGTTAAAAATTATTTTTGAATACGGGTCACTTGGTTGGGCTAGGATGGGTTTTAGGGTAGAGGAGTAGCAGCTGAAATGTGAATCCTATCCAGGTTCCTCCTGATCACTTCATCTTTTGTTTTTGCTTGTTCGGGTTCCTTCTGTTTACTCCAATGCAGGACTGCACCAAGTTGGTCTTCCATTTGATCTGAATTGAATTTATTTCCATCCCATTCTGAATTCAATCGAACAATAAAAAAAACGTCATGGGTCAGGGTCAGGTGTCCTATCAAAGCGGGATGTCTTGGTACCAAATCATCACTGCCAGCAGTTATAACGTAGCAGTTCTAATTACGTCTCAATTACATAACACACCAGCACACAAACACTCCACAACACACCATACAAAACAAGTCCTGGTGAGGGGCTGCAATCTCTGATTGTCATTACAAATACAAACAAGAAAAAGAGCAATCAAAATTGTTAGCCGAACCCATTCCTAAAAGGACAAGAGATGCTATTAGAAACAGTGTGGATGTACATCAAGAGGATTCATTCTCAGATCTACTCTAATCTATGCACCCCACAAGGCTTCTGAATAAATTATCAATCGTGTTCTCTCTATCTACACGCTTTAAAAAAAAAAATGGGGAGGATGGGAGGATATTGTAACCGGTTCTGTCTGTCTGTGTCTGTCATGCTATTTCCTCCAAGACAGTGGTGCAGAAATTCACCAAACTTGATAGTTATGATCACCACATGGCAAGAAGGTTCAAGATGAGTATCATTTAAAAAAAAAAAAACTCAAAAATCCAATTTACGGCCATATTTTTCACGAGACTGGTATACAATCAACATTGGGAGACGCATGAAATATGCAACAATTTTTTTCCTCCCCTCCACTCCCAGATTCATTCCCTAGGGGTGGGGACTTAAGGTCACAGCGGTTAAAACAAAAGACTTCTTTTCTTTCTTTTTTTTAACCTCAAAATGTCGTTGCTGGTGGAAGTTTTTTGCTATTGGTGAAAATTGTTGGAATTTGCGATGGAGCACCATCGACTTTGCTCCCGGTTTGTGCTGCGGTCAGAAACACTCGGTTTGCCAACACCAATGCGGTTGTTTATCATATCAATTTAAGGAATGGTAACGGGGATATGGACATGTAGTTTAATACCTACGATGTGAACAAAGCAGACAACACATGACAATTGGCACAGATTCTCCTTCACCCACACAAATCTATTGAGTAGATTAATCTCAATACAAACAAATTTGTGGCAAAATAATAAAACAAAATGGAAAATTTAACAAATGCCTAACATACCTCATCAAACTTTTCCGAGATCTCTCACCGGTTCAGGAAATTTGATAAATTAACCACACAAGACCAATTCCACAGGATATAATACAGAAGCAGCACAAATAAAGCAATTTGAGAATGCCACAGGATGCTTCCTGGTGAAGATGGAAATCTGCTTGGGATCTTCAGAGACGGGAATCTTCTTGGCATCTACCCAAGCATAGAAGAAATGAAGAAACCCAAAGCAGACTCGAGCAGCTTTGTGCCGCTCTCTCATTGGACTTGCGCAGCTCTTGGAGTTTGTGTTCGGTCTGTCGGTCTCTCCATTTACATCCTGAGCTCTTCTGACAATTTTCCATACCACAAATCAATTATACCAGGAAAATGCCTTCTCCAACCTCATAGGGAGGTTGAATCAACAATCAACAAGGTTGATGCTCGTTGAATCAACAGAGGAAAATCACGAAGATATGTCGATGAAGTTCTCAAACTCTGAATATATCTGATCCACCATTCAACGAGCACATCAAGAACCCATCATCAAAATCAGAGAAATGCTTGACCAGATGATATCAGTGATTTTGTCTTTCATTCCCGTTCAGCTGGACTGGCATCTTCCAAAATCTGATTTTTCAAAAGTTCTTTCCAGTTTTATGGGCTGTCTAGCAATTCACAAGAACAGTGCCCAAACACACACACATTGATATCGAGTTTCCAAAGCTGTTCAAGGCAATCAAAATAATGGATTATTAAGCTGCGAGCCTAAACGCCCATTAAATGTTGTATCGAAGGCAAACCCGAGTATGTTGCATGTTGCAGACATGACATGCTTGGTCTACTTCATCCCCACAGATAATCTTTTGAACTTGATTCACCATCCCATCTGAAATTACTCATTGGTAGTAAACACTCACAGGATGTAAAAGGGGGATATTTGCATAATGTGAACACACGAAGGTGAGATGATAAAGAAATAAAATGAAAATGAACAGAAAGGGAAAGGAAAAGGCAGAAAGTGTGTGGGAGACGAGAGATTAAGTGTTACGACTAGGGGTGGGGGTGCCCCATTGTGGAGAATATCAACATAGGAATGCTTATTGGTATTAATAATTTGTACCAGTCCTGATGGGATGATGCAGAGGTTGTGCACTTACCTTAGAGCAGTCTCACATGGGTTTGATTCCGGACGAAACCACAAACTATTGGAATGGCGCGTTACAGGCTGGGAATTGCACCACAAACTTTGTCCAGCGAGAATGAGCTCGACCCGTAACAATGCGGGCAGGGAACGTGAACTCCGTTCAAGGCAAAATGACAATGGTGAAAAACAGAGGCCATTACGGTAGAAAAGATACGTGGGTGAGGATGGCAGCATACGACTGTCAAATTGGCAATAACCAATCAGAAACAGCCCAGGGCAGTTCTAATGTATTTGCAAATAAAGAACCAAGGAATGGAGAGTCTCTGTGGGGCCGCACATGTAAATATGGAACATCAGTAATTTTACACCCCACCCTACACACCAATAACACTCAAGCAAAATCAGTCATCTTTAATAATTCTGCAACACTTAAACTACCTTCCAGTCTTCGCCCCCAAACAATTCAAGGGAATGAGAAAATTCAAGTGTGAATATTCACCTTGCTACATAAAGCCACAAAAATAAAAGTAAACACCATAATCAATTAAAGTAGATCTCTTCTTGTTTGCTCCCATGGATATATCACATGGTTCGGACAAGTGTACCACACAGCACCTCAAATCGCTCAAAGTCTATGTCGTCCTCATAAAGCCACTCATACTGTTGATACCGCATTCTCAAATGTGTTCAGATTGCAGGTGCCTTCGGCATCATGTTAATCACCACGAAATTAATCTGGGGAAATCACACAGCCTCAGTCTAAAGAAGGGGTAAGTATGCAAAAAAATTGGAGATCACATAAAACAAGCTAAAGCACCCCACCACATCCCCATCCTCTCCACCCTGAACCCCACAACACTGGTCCAACAATCCTCCCACCACTTGTGTTATCCAATAAATGGACAAACCCCAGTGTCAAGGACCAAGACCATGTTGCCTGCAATGTATGGAGTGAAAAATATGGTCTCTTAGAACGGCACTCGGGAGAGGACATACCTCCACCAGGCTGAAGAGTTTACGTTTTGCTTTGCATCCAGATTTTAACCAAAACCTAATCGGCTTGTTCTCGTCAACTGCCCAACTCATCCACCATGTTTTGTCATAATCTGTCAATCACGTTTTGAGACATTATGCTATATAATCGGTTCATCTGACCACATGCTTGTCAAAGTAGACATCTCCTTGGCTGTTAGTAGAGAACAGCCTCAACACCGTCGAGGCTGCCATTTCACTCTGGCCGACTGGCAGGGACTTCAAGCAGCCATCAAACTGCTAGACTGGTCTCCCATCTCTACTTTCTCTGACATCAACTCATCCTGGGAATTCGATCAACGAAATTTGCTCCCTCTCAGACACAGATTTATCCCAACACGTCTTCAGTTGTCCTACCCTTCCTCCCGCACATGATACACTGAAGCTTGTGGCGAGGCAGTTGTCCTGAAACAACTTGCCTTCGCCTCATGGAAGGCAAATCTCAATTCCTTCATAAAGCTCTGAACAAGTGTCTACCCTCAGGAGAGCCAGAAAACAACATCTTTCTAATCGCAAGTCTGAACTGAACTCTCAAACCCGTCTCCCTCCTCCAAATCCTGTGGCGTTGAGTTAAGTCTGTTTCTGGTGTATGCTCCCCCTCCATCCCCTCCCTTACCTCAAATGGCCGCACAGCTGACACTGCACGTGAAATGGCTGAATGCCAAAACTCAGTGTTTGCTTCTAAATCCGGCATCCCAAACCCATTGCTTTCTGTACCCACCTTACCCAGTCACACCCACCTGTTCCTGGACTCTGTGTTCTTTTCTTCTGACAAAGTGAAGAGTTTGCTGTCAAACCTCGACTCAGATTCTGCAACCGATCCAGACAGCATCAGCCCATGTGTCCTAAAAACCTGCTCTGCTGCTCTTGCTCACCCTCTCTCTGCCTTGCTCCTCCTTCCATTCACCCTCTCATTTGCTCAATGTCATGTGCCATCTGCTTGGAAATCAGCAAACATTACCGCTCTGCATAAAAAGGTGCAAAAACAGATCCTTGCAACTACAGACCAATCAGCCTTCTCCCAATCATCAGCAAGCTTATGGAATCCATCATCGCTTCCAACATTAAATCCTTTGTCTTCTCCAATGTCCCGATTTCCGATCATCAATTTGGATTCAGACCAGGTCACTATAACCCGGACTTGCTGCTCCTGCTTTCCCAACAATGGATGGAGGTCCTCAATGGATGGACATGAGATCAGAGCAATCCCCCTAGACATATCACGTGCTTTCAATGCGGTCTGGCATCCGGCCCTACTCACCAAACTCTCTGCCTATGGTATCCAAGGCAATCTCCTCTCTTGGCTCGCAGATTTCCTCTCCTGTCACAGCCAACATGTGGCCCTAAATAGAGTTCTCTCATCCCCTCTTCCTGTCCAGGATGTTGTTCAAGGCAGCATTCTGGGCCCTGTGCTTTTTCTGGTTTTCATCAATGATTTCTCCAACTCTGGAAAATCCTCTTCATCTCTTTGCTGATGACTCCACCCTCTGCCATACAATCTGTCATCCCTCAGATCAGCAAGCAGCAGCTTCTTCACTCTC
>CM068967.1:39151466-39165317 GCA_035128595.1 Eptatretus atami
GATAAAATCACAAACTGGTCCAACACTTGGAACATGTCTTTCAAGCCTGACAAATCTCACACTCACTCACTTTGTCTCTCCGAAAGGACTGTCTGGAAAACCTCCCAATCTACTTTCTCAACAATCCTCTTGAAGAAGTCCTTTCATTCAAGCTTCTGGGTCTCAATATCTGCCATGATCTTTCCTGGGAAAGCCACATTTCCAAGCTGGCCTCCAAAGCCAGTCGCCGACTGGGCATCTTCCATCGTGCAAAGTCCTTCCTTGGCACACCTGAGCTCCTGACCACATACAAAGCTTTCAACCACAGCCTGATTGGAGTACTGCTCACACATCTGGGCTGGTGCTCCCATCTCTCACCTTTCTCGGCTTCACGCTGTGGAAACCAAGATATTTAGGATCATTGGCGGCTCTCACAATAAGGCTGAGACTTTGGGTCTCTCGCTCTCTCAACACATGCAGGTTGGTGGTCTTTATGTCTTCTACAGTCTCTCCAGCCTCACCCCCCTGTTCTGACTGATATGTCCCCCCCATATTTCCACAGGGCACTCAAGGTCTGTCAGCAATCCCCTTCTGGTAAAACTACCAAAATCAAGAATCACTGCTCAGTCTTCATCCTTTCATTCCTCTTTCCCCCCACCTTAGGAACAAACTCGCACACTCTTCAATCCAACTCTTCCCTCCAGGTCTTCAAAACAGCTATTCCCCACCATCTCTTATCTTCCCCTATCCAAAACCATAATGCTTTTGGTGGATTGAGAGTTAACCTCCATATGGCCGTTTCCTGTGCTGCCATCGGCTCTACCTACATGCACAACACTGCAGCTATGAGTGAGTTCAGCTCTGGAGGACACCCTTCACCCCTACTCCACTCCACTGCTTCAAAATGAGGTTAACATCACACCCTCTCCCAATAATCCCCCTTTTTCTGACCCAGACCAAACTCATCTGTTGGGGAGAAAGGCATTCAAGCATTAATGCTTCATTGAAATTCTCTGCAAGTATCAATTGTTTATAGTGTTGCTATGGTGTGGTTCATTTACATTTGTGTGTAATAACAAATAATTAACATATGAGGGTGTGTTCAAAAGTAATGCCTCCTATTATTTTTCTCCAAAACAGGTAGAGCTATTCAAATGAAACAAAAACATACAAACACTGCTCGTTATTTCTCAACACAACCACTGCTGCGCTCCACACATTTCCATCAACGTTCAAATGGTTTTGTGATGGGGTCACAATATAACTGTGCATCCTGCTGACTTATCGAGCACTTCAGTGACCTTGACATGGTCCGAAGAAAAATGTTCTCCATCAAGGTATCTCTTAAGTTTGGGGAAAGATGAACATTTGAAGGAGCCAAGTCAGGACTTGTAGATGGAGGTGATCCTTTGTGGACTCTTAGGATCGTAATGGTACACCAAACTCTCATCTCCAGTGCTCCGCAGCACTGACAATGCTGTGCTGCCCTCTTGACTTACATAGCACTGAGATATCCAGTGTCAGAATCAATAAAATAAAATAAAACTTCACACCCAGTGGTAGGAAGAACTAATGTGCAAACTGTGTTTTGTTTCATTTAAATATCTTCACCGGTTTTAGAGAAAAAGAATAGGAGGCAATACTTTTCAACACGTCTGGATGTGTGTATGTATGTGTCCCCGGTAGGATGGTGCACAGGTCGGGAGGTTACTTACCTTGGAGCTGACCAGTGTTGGTTCAATGCCAGACAACTCTAAACTGCCGGAATGGCGATTCGCAAGCAGGGGGTTGCATCACACAAAGGGTATATTCAATATCCCATCTGGCAGAATATTAGTTGTTGGACCTTCGAGATCCCACAGTGTCTTTCGTGAAGAGTAGTGTCCTGAACAAATTACAAACTCGCACCATCTTCAGTCGAACATCAGGCCAGGTCAGCAAGTTCGTGAAAGGCTTAGGACAAGCACTTTCCCTGGCTGAGCCCATATGCTGGTCGGAATCATTGGGGCCATTAAAGTGTGTGATTATATATATACATACGTACATACATCCAACCTACTCATGTTTATGATGGTGATGGTGATGGAGCTGGTAAGCAGGAGGGTAAAAGTGAAAGGTATCCTGGGGAGGCTGTTGATACAGACCATTTGGCCGTTGTAGAGGAGAGTGGGTGGGAGATGCAGGAGGTACTGGTGGAATGGAAGGAGGTATTCTGGAAGCATGGACTTAAGACGAGTATCAGGTTAAATGAATATCAGGTGAGAGGGGAAGGAGACCAGGCAGGAAAATAGGTTTGAGTATCCAGGGAAATGGTGACCAGAGATGGTAGGTTCGAGGCAGAGGTGCGGAGGAGGATTCCGGTGGGTGTGAATGTGTGGAGTATGGTGGAGGGATTGATGCCAAACAGAAAAATATTGAGGAAATTGAAAGGGAAAGTTCTGGTATCTTTGGTAACTGACAGAGATAACAGAGGTTGCAGGTTTGCGAGAACAACTGAATCAGGAAGATTTCAGGAGTAAAGAGGGTGGATAGGAGGGTGATGGATGAACTGAGGAAGGAGATTGGTGTGCAGATGAGCTTAATGGGTAGATTGGTAAAAATCCAGCTGAAGTGAGTGGACAGTGTGGATGGGGTAAGAGAGAAAAAAAAAAAGAGTGGATAGTTTGAGGGAGCAAAGTAGGAAGAAAAGAGATAGGTGGTAGTTGAGATAGGAACATTGGGTAAGGAGAGATATCAATAAGGTGGGGATGGTTGGAGAGTGGAGAGTGTTGGCTGAAGACAGAAGGAAGTAGAGGAGTATCAATCAAGGCAAAGCAGATTTGTACTATTCAGCCTCAAGGCTCACCCTGTAGAAATGGAATTGGGGAATAGAAGGTGGAGAATATAAATATATATAAATATATATATATTCTGATGTACCATTCTCTGTTACAGAGTGTCAGTGCTGCTGAAACAGTTTCCTGGCAAGGAGTCGGGCAGCAGAGAAACTCCCCTTCGGGCAGGAGTGCCCATCTCAGCCCACCTTCGGTGGGCAATTTAAGGTGGCGATATGTTTTCTGGAACACACTGTACACCTGACAATTATTTTTGGGACATACTGTTATCATATTTTGCCTTGCAGGACCAGAATAGCAAAGTTTTTGTGATGCAAAACACAAAGTGATGTAAATATATAAATAAACAGGTTTAAGGAATTTCAAGAAATAGCATGCCAACTGGAGTCTTATCTACAGCAATCACCAGAAAAATCTTGAATCTTCTGACTTCACACATAACAAAGATCATCATTGTCGAGATCAAAATTAGGAGTTGAAGTGTTGCGCGTGGACGATCAAGACTTCCCCAAAAAGAGTAATAAGCTCGCCACCTGATCGGAGAAGGGTTGGACGGCCAAGAGAGACCTGGTGAAGCCAAGAAGGTGACCTGGAATAAAATTTGAACGTAGACCCAAGACCGACGAAAGTTCAGAAGAAGCTCCACATATGCCAGGTGGCATTGACTGGATATAATAAACAAGAAACACATTTATTAAGGTTTTGTTTTGCAGTCACCGGTCCTGGTGGTTCCTCGTCAGGTTCATTGTTGAGTCAATCTCTTGCACAGGATTATTCATTTAACAACATGCACTCAATCATTTTACAATTTAAAATGCTGCTCAGTTACATGGCAAGTCAGGTCACAAAGACTGGCTGCATGATCTGGATGATTGGTCGGGAAAGTGGAGAAAAGGGAAAAAGTTTGGAAACGAGAAAGGAAATGGGGAAGGTAGGGGTGGGGCGGTGGGGACATATCTCCCTCATTTTCATTGGACGTACATGGCCTTAAAAAAACGACCAAAAGCAAAATAAATGCGGAGAAACGGGACATGAATGAGACAAAGGATACTTCGGAACATTGGGATCAAGACTATGACTGACTTGGGGGAAACAATCGCAAGGACGGGCTAACATAAGCCCCACTCACTGTTTCCCGAGATGCTGAAGACAAAGCTCCAGGCTCTCTCCCTCCAGCTCGTCGGCCGTTACCCAACTGTTCGCTGCGGGCCGCACCGGAGGAGCCTTATCCGCTCCGAGCGCCGGGAAAGCGACCAGGAAAGCATCGAGCAAGCAACGCCACTCACAGTCCGCCGCCATGACCACACATGGCACCCCGGTGAGGGCCGGTCAGGGGTGGGAGGGAAGGGCAGGAACAGAGTTATTCGCAATCGAGTAAAAAGCGCCGGATTACACGCGCATGCGCAAATAAAGTTGGCCGTTTAATATTCGTAATTCCTGGGTTTTCATTTATTTATTTATTTATTTTAATAACCAACGTCAAGATCTCTCAGGATCTATAAGCATCACGCACAATCGTACAATTGAATTCCCCCATCGAGTACATATTTACATATCCAATGGTTTACTTATACTAGCGATTGTATTGTTGACATATGTGTGAATTTTGTTTTTGTAAAGAAAGTAAAAATATAAAAAATAAAAAGCTGGCGTACACCGCCGTTATAAGACCGCCATTGTCACCGCCACATTCCTAACGAGGAAGTAGGACCCCAACAAATAATAAGTAGAATAAGTAACTTAACATCGCTGAAAAGAGATGAAACAAATCGCTGGAGATACAATCTCTTGAGTAATTATTTCTTGTGCGTATCCTTGTGTACATTTAACGGAAACAACTCGCATTTACAGGGGCCGGTTAAGATTTCGAACTGCAGAGGAATCTCTATATCGGGTTTTCAGAGCACGACCATAATTCCGCGGACGCCGCCATGTTGGTTGTATTCACTTCCCCAGCAACGATCCAGCACGTTTATCTGGTTATTCTCACTTACTGCAAAGGAAGGTTGCGCTAATTATTTGGCCTCGTTAGAAGATCTTTACCTTTTCTCACTTGTTTAGCTTGCCAACCAATATGGCGCCCGAGCACTGGCATCATTAGTACTGAAACCATTCTGTCTGAAGTCGGGCACCGAACAACACGTTGGACACGTATGTCCCTCGAGATGGACAACTTTTCGCTCTTCGTACAAACCGCATTCATTGCAAGACTTTGCAAACATTTCTCCACCTCTTGAAACCGCAGGTTGCCAAGCTCCACCCACTGTACCTTGACTCATTGCCCCCCAAGAGCACACCTGTGGTGAATAAAATTAACATCCGATTTTTTGTTTTTTGTTTTTTTGTCCAAGACGCTCACATTGGTGGTGCTTGCCAATTGAAGACCTGAGTGCAAGAAGTACTTTAGTCACAAAATAACACTTTTGAGATATTGAGGATTCAAAGTTTTCAAACATGCTGCAGATACTTTTTTTTTAAAGGTGGCATAATATGGAGCCTGTTGCTGGTTCCAGGGGGCTACAAGGAGCAGACAAACCCTTTTTTGTGGAAAATAATCCTTTATTACAAAGAAAACGAGAAAATTAGTTTTGGACTTAAGTACTTTTTGCGGCTAAGTACCTGAACTTAAGTACTTTTTGTGGCTAAATACCTGAACTTAAGTACTTTTGTGGCTAAGTACCTGGACTTAAGTACTTTTTGTGGCTAAATACCTGGACTTAAGTACTTTTGTGGCTAAGTACCTGGACTTAAGTACTTTTTGTGGCTAAGTACCTGGACTTAAGTACTTTTTGTGGCTAAATACCTGGACTTAAGTACTTTTTGTGGCTAAATACCTGGACTTAGGTACTTTTTGCAACAAAATGGCTGGACTTGGGTACTTTTAACACACAAAGCCCTTTATTGCTCATTTTTGATTGCCAAACAGTCATATTTACTATGTCTCATGGGGCTGCACAGCTACATACATCCAAAACATGGGAATCTGGGTCAGCACAGCATTGCACTGCACTGCCACATGCACAGTTTTATGAGGGCTCAAAAGCTGATGACGAATGTAGTGCCTTTTTCAGTACCAGCAAAGTATAATGCATAGAAACTTCATACCTGATGCTTTGGAATCCTTCATTCTCTTTCTAGCCCAGTCTCCAGGTTTCTTTTACGTTTTGTTTGCCCCTGTCATGCCTGTTATCAGGGTTATCCTCATTCACACCATGCTGTCCAGCCTCCATGGTCACCATTTTCATAGCTTGTCACGTGAGACATACTAGCATTTTGATTGGACAGTCATGGACTTAGGAACTTCTTGCTCAAACATTATGGACTTGGGTATTTCTTGCACTACATTTTAGTGAATTCAACAATGACCATATACCAATATGCAGGACTTGAGTACTTATTTTCGGAATTTCTTGTAACAAATGATGCTCTGGCCATTATAGATTATAGTACTGGTGCCAGCTCATTTTTTTCAAAAATGTACTTAAGTACTTCTTGCACCCAGGTCTTCCATTGTGAATATTGCATATACTGGCCAACTTTGTATAACGTGACAGAAAATACGACACAAAATACAATAAACTGGCGAAAAGGTGCATGGTGTTTGCCACACACCAATAATTAAGTAAACTAGCAGTGTATCCGCTGTATGGGAGATCTTGTTCCGTTCCAAGTGTGCAACACTTTCTTTCTGGAAAGTCCCTTTACTTGGGCGGTGTATCGGCAACAGACTGCTTCCCTGATTGCTCCCGAAAATGATTAAAAAAAAAATAACCTGGGTTATGTACATGGAAGCAAAAACATGCATATTGCTTATGTGTACTGTATATATATATATATATATATTCATACATGGTGGTTATATCGCCCTGATAATTCCAATTGCATTGGCTATATAGGCCGACACCAGAGGCCTGACGCCAATAGCCCTTATTCAGATGACGTCACCGGTCACGTGACTGTGGCAGCTCCGCCATATTGAGTGGCAAGAAAGTATTACCCGCGTCCACAACAACCGATAGTCTCCACTTCAACTACACCGTTATTTCCAAGCAAGCGATTTTTTTTTCTGCAAATGGGTAAGAGTCGTTGTGCCCCGGATGTACTCAGCGATATACTAAAGGCTCTGGAGGGCAGTTTTACCGCTTTCCCGCCGAAGTAGACCGACGAAATCTTTGGATATCGGTTCTGAGAAGAGAAAAATGGCGACCTGGCGAACATGACTGGCTGTGTGGCCTTCATTTTGTCTCCGGTATGTAACTAATTTCTGATACGTTATTTCAGTAGTTGGTATTAAATAGCTGGTGGTTACAAAATATTGTCAGATTTGTATCATTAAAATGCATTATATCCCTTGTTTTATTTACTTACTTATCGTGTCCACAAAAACAGCAGTTACAGTACACATGGCTAGATGTGGTTCAGCCAAAGCTGAGCACATTGCTGACCCTTATAATTAAACTCTGCAAAATCCGATGCTGTGCAGGGCTGTTCCAGCAGGGGGCATGTCAGGAGATGCTGCATGGTTTGTGGTTCAGTGCCACAGTTACACACAACATCCCTGTCATTTAAGTATCCCCATTTGGAGAGAGTGACTTTTGTTCGTCCAACACCAGATCTTAGTCTGTTCAGGCATTTCCACATTGCATAGCTTGAATCTGCTCCAGGGGGAGTGCCTCACTCACATTTAGCTCCATTGTTGTTGTTAATGGAAGGTTGCTCAGTCTTTCTTCCCATTGAATAACTCTTTCCCTGCTTGTGCTTGATGTTTCAAGGGGGGTGACATACCTTAGGAAGCTCTTTCTAGACTTCAGACGACTTTGGGCTGGCATATGGCCAAAGAGAGGATGTCTTTCATCTGTAGCCTGTTGTTGACGCTGTGACGTCCCAAGTTATGGCCATTCATTTACCAAACCAATGACAGGACAGTTGCTGCGGCCATATTTACCAACAATGACAGGACATGTTGCTGCGTAGGCGTGGCCGATGGGAAAGGGCGCCTTAGTTATCAATGACAGGACACGTTGCTGCGGCCATCCTTGTTTTATTGACAGAATGAGATAGGCTAGATCGCCTTTCTAACAGCTGTCTAACGCGCACAGTTCTGAGTTGTTTCACTACAGAAAGTCACATCGATATGTACAATACATAAAAAAACTAGCACTTGGAAATATCCACAGCAGTGTGGCATTACACCGGATGTTTGTCATGGAAAAAATATAATGTATCTGTAAGTAAACTGATGAACCAAGATTTTCTACAAACTTAGCATTTAGACAAGAGCTTCACTTGAAATTAACTTGTGGCAGCAGTCAGGTTAAAAAAAGTGACGCTGGTTGCTGAACAAAACAAGCAACAACGAATACAATAATAGTGAAATGAAAGAAAACAGGCTTACCTTTGCCCTCACGATAATACAGTTCTTGTCAGCTTTCGTCGAGATTATGTCACTAACAAACCCGGCGACATAATATGAGTAAGCGTCCATACTCTTGAAGGCTTTCAGGCTGGCTTGAGTGTAAGGACTCGGCGTTTCAACAAGGTAAACATAGATGTCAGGGAAAACGATTTGAGGCCAAAATTTCCTTTCTGTTGTCCATTTATCCTTTGAAATAATATAAGGATCTTCACTAAGACCACCAGTTTCAGTTTTTCGCAGTACCTCTTCTTAGAAATATCATCTAATCCATGGAAATAGCCCAGAAGTTCACGTGACACGTGCGTGGTAGCTATGATTTTTTCCACTCAATATGGCGGAGCCTTACCTTCCGCTGTGACGTCACTCGCTTAGTGCATAGGGTCAATACGTACTGTTGCCCTCACAATGCCTATGATGGCTATCAGCTCCAAACTTTCAATATTTAATGATCCCTTTAACAGTTGCTTAAGATGTTTTGCACTGAACGGAAAACTTATAGGAAGCGCCATTGTATGTTATTTTGGGTGTTTGCCGCTTGGTCTTCCTGCGGTCGTAGTTTCGCTCGCCTCTTCGTGTTCCGGCCACCTTGGCCGTTTGTTGCCATTTCTCGAATAAACTTGATTTGTGCTACCTGAAACCTCGAGGTGTTCCCGGTTGATCTTCTTCCTCGTTGGCAGAGGGCACAGCAATTGTGAATATTACTTCTGAAGATGCCTTCAGTTTACCAAAATGGTGGATGTGATGGTTTTTTTTTCAGGTTGCAATTGTGGGCGGTATCAGGCCAGCTGGCCAACCAATGAGTATAGAGTGAACATACATACATTCACTTGCTCCATTATTTATAGACGACCAATCAAATTTTAATTGAATAATGTGTGCAAGTCAAGTGATCCTGCTGGGGGTATGATATAATGCGTTTACCACGATGGACTCTCGTGAACAAATTAAAGTATACTAGTACGTGCCCGTACGTGCAAAAAAAAAAAACTTTCAAACCGCGTGCCAGAAACAACAACCACACAGGCCGTTCTTTCGCTCTCGCGTGCCCGTACGTGCGTGCCCGTGCGTGGCCATACGTGCAAAAAAAAAAAAACTTTCAAACCGCGTGCCAGAAAACAACAACCACACAGGACGTTCCTTCGCTTCTGTAAACGACGACTGGATTGGGGCATTGTGTATATCTATAAATGCGCATGAGAAATCGAGAAATTATTAGAATACAGTAAGTCATCACTATCCGGAGTGGTGCATGCCCGTATGGAATGTTCACATGCATTCCACGAATTATCGCTTTCATTGAGTAACAACTGCTGTGATGCTTACACACACAGAGTTAATTAAAATCCAAATTAAAATCAAGTTTACCTCCCTGTCTTTGCGAGCCATGACATTCGCTGCCATTGACCATTGCCACTCCTACGCCACGGTAACTAAGGTGCCCTTTCCCCATCGGCCACGCCTACGCAGCAACGTGTCCTGTCATTGGTTTGGTAAATAAATGGCCGCAGCAACGTGTCCTGTCATTGATAAGTAAGGCGCCCTTTCCCCATCGGCCACGCCTACGCAGCAACATGTCCTGTCATTGGTTTGGTAAATAAATGGCTGCAGCAACGTGTCCTGTCATTGGTTTGGTAAATGAATGGCCATAACTTGGGAACCACTTGTCCGATTAATATCAAACCTTGAAAAGGCACATACTCAGGTCCCCAGCAATATACCTGGAAAGTTTCAATTAGATCGGATCATGGTTTGTCGAAAACAGCGGTCTCAACACAACACACACTGCTGGAATTATAGATAGATATTAAAATATGATTTTGGCTTTGAGGATCGGATCTCGTTTATAAATTACTCGCAAATATAACACGTCGCTTTGCTGATGTGGATATGAAGGGGTTGGGGGGGGTGAGTAAAAAAAGGGGGGAGGGAGAGAGGAGGGGTTGGTGAGCGAGGAAGGAGAGGGGAGCGAGGAAGGAGAGGGGAGCGAGGAAGGAGAGGGAGCGAGGAAGGAGAGGGGAGCGAGGAAGGAGAGGGAGCGAGGAGGAGAGGGGAGCGAGATGGGGTGGGGGTAGGAAAGGCAGCATGAAGGGAGGGGAAAGAGTGGGAGGGGAGGGGCGGTGAAGGCAGCGTAAGCGGAGGGCAAGGTAAGACAGTGTGAGGAGAGGGAGGGTCTATCCAGAAATAACCACCATCCAGACATGTATGGAGATAACCACCATACGGATATATGTGGAGATAACCACCGTCGGATAATGAGGAGATAACCACCATCTGAATACGTGTCGAGATAACCCCCGTATTTGGATTGTGGGGGAGTGAGGAAGGGTGGGGTCGAGACATATTAGTTGTGTGTGTGTGTGTGTGTGTGTGTGTGTGTGTGTGTGTGTGTGTGTGTGTGTGTGTGTGTGTGTGTGTACATATTTGTGTGTGTTTGGTCATAAAGCTTAACATAAATTATCTTTGCTAACTTCCCCTCCCCCCTTTCTTGATCCTTCCCCCACCCCTTCCTCGCTCCCCCTCTCTTCATTGCTCTCCCCTCATTCCTCACCCCTGCCCTCGCCACCCTTCCCTCCTCTCTCCCCCATCCTCTTACCCCTCCCTCCCAAAGTGTATTGCGAGTGTGGTGAGGAGTCATCTCCCCCCTTCCTCGCTCTCTCTCCCTCCTCTCTCACCCCCCCTTCCTCTCTCACCCCCCCCCTTCCTCCTCACCCCCCATCCTCCTCCTCCCTCCTCCCTCTCATCACTCCCCCTTCTGTCTCCTTACTCTCCCCCCAGCAGGATCACTTGACTTGCACCCATTATTCAATTAAAATTTGATTGGTCGTCTATAAATAATGGAGCAAGTGAATGTATGTATGTTCACTCTATACTCATTGGTTGGCCAGCTGGCCTGATACCGCCCACAATTGCAACCTGAAAAAAAACCATCACATCCACCATTTTGGTAAACTGAAGGCATCTTCAGAAGTAATATTCACATTGCTGTGCCCTCTGCCAACGAGGAAGAAGATCAACCGGGAACACCTCGAGGTTTCAGGTAGCACAAATCAAGTTTATTCGAGAAATGGCAACAAACGGCCAAGGTGGCCGGAACACGAAGAGGCGAGCGAAACTACGACCGCAGGAAGACCAAGCGGCAAACACCCAAAATAACATACAATGGCGCTTCCTATAAGTTTTCCGTCAGTGCAAAACATCTTAAGCAACTGTTAAAGGGATCATTAATATTGAAAGTTTGGAGCTGATAGCCATCATAGGCATTGTGAGGGCAACAGTACGTATTGACCCTATGCACTAAGCGAGTGACGTCACAGCGGAAGGTAAGGCTCCGCCATATTGAGTGGAAAAAAATCATAGCTACCACGCACGTGTCACGTGAACTTCTGGGCTATTTCCATGGATTAGATGATATTTCTAAGAAGAGGTACTGCGAAACTGAAACTGTGTGGTCTTAGTGAAGATCCTTATATTATTTCAAAGGATAAATGGACAACAGAAAGGAAATTTTGGCCTCAAATCGTTTTCTGACATCTATGTTTACCTTGTTGAAACGCCGAGTCCTTACACTCAAGCCAGCCTGAAAGCCTTCAAGAAGTTGGACGCTTACTCATATTATGTTCGCCGGGTTTGTTAGTGACATAATCTCGACGAAAGCTGACAAAGAACTGTATTATCGTGAGGGCAAAGGTAAGCCTGTTTTCTTTCATTTCACTATTATGTATTCGTTGTTGCTTGTTTTTGTCAGCAACCAGCGTCACTTTTTTTAACCTGACTGCTGCCCAAGTTAATTTCAAGTGAAGCTCTTGTCTAAATGCTAAGTTTGTAGAAAATCTTGGTTCATCAGTTTACTTACAGATACATTATATTTTTCCATGACAAAACTCCGGTGTAATGCCACACTGCTGTGGATATTTCCAAGTGCTAGTTTTTTTATGTATTGTACATATCGATGTGACTTTCTGTAGTGAAACAACTCAGAACTGTGCGCGTTAGACAGCTGTTAGAAAGGCGATCTAGCCTATCTCATTCTGTCAATAAAACAGGATGGCCGCAGCAACGTGTCCTGTCATTGATAACTAAGGCGCCCTTTCCCATCGGCCACGCCTACGCAGCAACATGTCTGTCATTGGTTTGGTAAATAAATGGCCGCAGCAACGTTCCTGTCATTGGTTTGGTAAATGAATGGCCATAACTTGGGACGTCACAGCGTCACAACAGGCACAGATGAAAGACATCCTCTCTTTGGCCATATGCCAGCCCAAGTCGTCTGAAGTCTAGAAAGAGCTTCCTAAGGTATGTCACCCCCTTGAAACATCAAGCACAAGCAGGGAAAGAGTTATTCAATGGGAAGAAAGACTGAGCAACCTTCCATTAACAACAACAATGGAGCTAAATGTGAGTGAGGCACTCCCCCCTGGAGCAGATTCAAGCTATGCAATGTGGAAATGCCTGAAAGACTAAGATCTGGTGTTGGACGAACAAAAGTCACTCTCTCCAAATGGGGATACTTAAATGACAGGGATGTTGTGTGTAACTGTGGCACTGAACACAAACCATGCAGCATCTCCTGACATGCCCCCTGCTGGAACGCCTGCACAGCATCGGATTTGGCAGAGTTTAATTAATAAGGGTCAGCAATGTGCTCAGCTTTGGCTGAACCACATCTAGCCATGTGTACTGTAACTGCTGTTTTTGTGGACACGATAAGTAGTAATAAAACAAGGGATATAATGCATTTTAATGATACAATCTGACAATATTTTGTAACCACCAGCTATTTAATACCAACTACTGAAATAACGTATCAGAAATTAGTTACATACGGAGACAAAATGAAGGCCACACAGCCAGTCATGTTCGCCAGGTGCCATTTTTCTCTCTCAGAACCGATATCCAAAGATTTCGTCGGTCTACTTCGGCGGGAAAGCGGTAAAACTGCCTCCAGACCTTTAGTATATCGCTGAGTACATCCCGGGCAACAACACTCTTACCCATTTGCAGAAAAAAAAGCTTGCTTGGAAATAACGGTGTAGTTGAAGTGGAGACTATCGGTTGTTGTGGACGGGTAATACTTCTCTTGCCACTCAATATGGCGGAGCTGCCACAGTCACGTGACGGTGACGTCATCTGAATAAGGGCTATTGGCGTCAGGCCTCTGGTGTCGGCCTATATAGACCAATGCAATTGGAATTATCAGGGCGATATAACCACCATGTATGAATATATATATATATATATATATACAGTACACATAAGCAATATGCATGTTTTTGCTTCCATGTACATAACCCAGGTTATTTTTTTTTTTAATCATTTTCGGGAGCAATCAGGGAAGCAGTCTGTTGCCGATACACCGCCAAGTAAAGGGACTTTCCAGAAAGAAAGTGTTGCACACTTGGAACGGAACAAGATCTCCCATACAGCGGATACACTGCTAGTTTACTTAATTATTGGTGTGTGGCAAACACCATGCACCTTTTCGCCAGTTTATTGTATTTTGTGTCGTATTTTCTGTCACGTTATACAAAGTTGGCCAGTATATGCAATATTCCACAATGGAAGACCTGGGTGCAAGAAGTACTTAAGTACATTTTTGAAAAAAATGTACTAGGTTAGCACGAG
>CM068967.1:39214565-39233400 GCA_035128595.1 Eptatretus atami
GGACACTGGATACCATTGACCAGAGTTGCAGGGCCAGGCTTAATAGCAGAGCTGAGCTGTTCAGGGAGTTGAGGCGTAAACTGTATGTATGCGGAGGGTGGACAAGGAGTCCTATGTGCGAGGAATCTGTGAGGGGGTACAGCATCACCCTTGGTCAAGTGATTCTCATCCAGGTTACAGGGGAATTCACGCATTGCGTTCTTTCAAGCCCATCCCTCGGTCAACTGCAGTTAAAGCGGAGGGTGGTGTGCTCTTGACAGAGGAGTCCGAAGTGAAGGCCTGCTGGGCTGGTTACTTTGAGCGGTTGTACCAGACTGATCCACCAGCTGTCGAGCTGGATGTCAGAGGTGTTACAATCCCTGTTTCTGAACCTCCAATCAACTGTGATCCAACTTCGTTTGTGGAAACACAGGCTGTGGTGAACCGGTTAAATGGAGTGAAGCTCTGGGGATCTGTGGCACCCATGCTGAACTTCTCAAGACTGGTGGAATTGCTGCACTCATGACATTGCATGCAGTTCTGTGCACTGCCTGGAACACAGGCATCATCGCAACTGACCGGAGGAGGGGCTTTGTTGTCCCTTTTTGGAAAGGGATGGGTGATCGCCAGGACTGCAACAACTACCGATTGTTGACACTGCTCTCAGTGCCGAGCAAGGTCTTTGCTTGGATAATTCTTGATTGGGTTCACCACCATTTGCTTGAGCACCAGCGCCCAGAGCAGTCAGGCTTTACACCAAAAAGGTCAACTATTGATTGTATCCTTGCCCTTCGGGTCCTCACCAAACACAGACGAGTTTCAGCAGGGACTGCTTGCAGCCGATGTTGATTTCTGAAAAGCATTAGATTCAGTGAATCGGGATGCCCTTTGGAGGATTCTTGGTCTTCGTGGGGTGCCACCAAAACTGATCAATCTGATGTCTTAACTTTACTCTGGCACTGAGAGTGCTGTGATATGTGGTGATACCATCTCTGATTTATTTACAGTTGTGACTGGAGTTCATCAGGGGTGTGTGTTGGCCCCCACACTTTTCAGCGCTGGTATGGACTGGATTCTGGGGAGGATGTCGAAAAGATCAAGCTGCGGTGCATAATTTGGGAATGTCAAGATCTCCGAGCTTGATTTCGCAGATGATGCAGTCATCTTTGCGGAAACTCTGGATATCCTTTTGGGGGCCCTCAAGGTGCTGAATGAGGAGTTGGAGCCACTGGGATTACGGGTTTCCTTTCTAATACGCAGACTTTCAATGACATCTTTGATGCTGCCATCTTTTCTGTACCTGTTTGTGTTGAGGATGTTGAGGTCGTGGAGAGATTCACTTTCCTTGGCAGGGATATTCATGTCTCTGCTGACTGTGAGCCAGATGTCAGCAAACATCTGGGTCGGGCCTGGGGAGTCATGGATTCATTGGATCATGGGGTGTTGTGGTGTCAGTACCTGTGCAGGGGGACGAAAGTCCGAGTCTTCCGGTCCTTCATGCTTCCAGTCTTGCTCTATGGATGTGAGACTTGGAATCTAACCAGGGATCTGAGACGGACACTTAATTCCTTTGGTACTAGGTCTCTTCGGAGAATCCTTGGCTATCGCTGGTCAGACTTTGTGTCCAACGAGCAGATGCCTAAAGAGACTCAAAGGAGATTTGTTACCTGCATAGTCCGTGAGGGTCAGCTGCAGCTGTATGGACATGTGGCTCGTTTTCTTCACGCTGATCCTGCTCACCAGATTCTCTCAGCGAGGGAGCCTCGTGAGTGGAGGAGGCCGATGGACCGACCACGTGCCTCATGGTTGCAGAACGTTGATCAGCATCTTAAGTAGATGGGGATGGGCCAGGCATTTGCCTGGGGATGGCCAAAAGAAGGCCCCTGGAGTACCGGCGGAAATTGGATGCAGCAACGCGCTGCTCTGGTGCTCCCTTTTGCAGATAATTAACAGCCTTATTTAATTATATCCTTCATCAGGTGATCCTTGGCCACCTCGCTGTCTGGGGTCCAAAGGCATTTCCTGGATAACCTCGCTGGGGTCTGAAGCAGCCATGTTTTTTGGCCTGCTCGACCATGCTTTGACTTGGAACAGGCCACAACGATTTCTTAACGACAAGGTTATTTTTTCACTTTCCTCACTCATATTATAAAATGCCTGTTCATCATAGCTATGAATCTCTGTATACATCGCTTTTGTAAGTACTATAGTTTTCAAATTAGGAGCCTGGAGCGATTTCATGAATTATATGATACAATTTACCCCGTTCTACTCTCACAGACTAATTAAAGTATATCATCGAAATATTATTTCGGTTTTGGGGATTGGATATCGTGCGGACCAAAGAAGTGTTGAAACCTGTTGTAAAATCTCATAATTTAAAGATATAACGAGTCTTCTAACTAATCCGATATACCTATTTACTTGAAGCAAGCAAGGCTATGTTCTCTCCTCCATAGATACACAAGAAAATGTGAAATTTCCAAAGCATAAAACTTATCTTTTTCTATTGCTTGGAGAATTATATTGAGTGAACATAAAATTTAGGAACGTGCCAAAATTAACCAGCTTCATTGAGCTATATGATTCACTGCTCGACCTCACTCCCTGTCCTCCAGAGGGACTGCCTATCCATTGCGTCTGCCAGATCTGTGTCTATATTTTCGGAGGTTTGTGAGGTGCTCTACAGGGAATCAAAGCAAATCTGGTAAAGAAAAACGGATGTTTAAAAAAAAGTTATAAACGTTTGCGTTATATTATATATATATATATATATATATATATATATATATATATATATGTAAAAAACGATGTACCACATGATGCGTGCATGGATGAGCAGGCAAGATGACGGATTATCTGCAATGTTTATTTCACGGCGATTTAACTTTGTGATTGTCTCCAGGGTTGTTCTGCATTAAGCTGCAATTTTTTGTGGATAAAGTCATTATTTGAACGAATTCATTTATTTCATTAACTACTGCATGTGCGGTGAAGACCGGCTTTAAAGGTAAAGGGATCCTATATGATATGCAGCGACAGCCTAGCCAACTGTTCCTTATCAACCATTTAATTGGAATGCTTGCATGAGTGCTTAAGCCACTTGCCGAATGCCTTACAGTCAATAGTCGTACCGCGCTACGTCCATGTGAGCAAATAGTTCAATCACTGCGGACGCTTTTGCCCACCACATCATTTAGAACAAGTGGTTCGTGCCTCGTCACCCAAAGCGAATGGTTCTTGCTCCATCACCCTGAGTGAGTGCTTCGTGCTCCAGCACCCTGAGCAAGTGGTTCATGCTCCATCAAGCTGAGCAAGTGGTTCGTGCTCAATCACCCTGAGCAAGTGGTTCGTGCTCGATCACCCTGAGCAAGTGGTTCATGCTCCATCACCCTGAGTGAGTTGTGAAATAACACCCGATTTCCGAGCGGTTTGCTGTATTAACGTGTTTTCTAAATTACTGAGCCCAAATTTTTTTTCCCACCCATCACATGCAGCTGTTTTATAAGATTAATGTTTGTGAACATATCCTTGAAATGTCTCTATAAATGCAACATTGTTTTTTGGTGAAAGCTACGAATGGTTTTTAGGTTGTTGCCGATCTCAACCTGTGTGTGTGTGTGTGTGTGTGTGTGTGTGTGTTGTTATAAAGCATATATATCTGCCTCTCTGCTCTCTCTCTCTCTCTCTCTCTCTCTCTCTCTCTCTCTTATATATATATATCCCATCCTTGCTCTACCTTCTCCCAATTCAGTGCAGCATCTTCCTCCCACACCTCCCTCACTCTATCTCTGGACATATCCAAGTGGGTTTTGCTCCAGAGGCGTCGGGCAGTGTTTGTCTCTGGACTTGTCCGGGTGGTAATTAACTCTCTACCGCACATCTGCCTTCCCTTCCCTCACTTCTCTTCGCTCCCCCACCCCTCCTCGCTCCCCTCCCTCCTCTCTCCTCTCCCTCCTCTCTCCTCTCTCCCCACTCTCTTCCCCCACCCCTCTCCCCCTTTCTCCCTCTTTTTCTCCCTCTCCTCTTCAGTATTCCCATCAGCGAAGTGATGGGTGCTATTTGCTTCTAAATAATAAATTGCAACCATAATCTTTCTCAATCCCTGCAAAAATGGAAAATACTTTATTGATTAAAATTGTGGTTGCTTCATGCAACATCATTAACATTTAAAGGCCACCACAGAGATTCGTAATACTTTCTATTTATACTCTTTTTCAGCATTCATTTGGTTGGCCTCTGTTAAGATTCACATCTGAGCCACAGACCTCATCATGGCTGGGACGGTGTTAATTTGTCCACTGTTTACAAATGGCCTTGCATTTCATGAAAAAGTACATTGATGTTGTTGAAGATTCTTTCCCTGTACCAAATTAATCAGCCTTGCTTGAATCACTGTTCAAAAAAAATAAATAAACATTTGATGCAACGTAGCACCTTTGGGGCCAATTTTAAATTCCATTAAGCCTAAGTTCCTGCGGGACAAAAATGCCGTGATTGTAATACAAGCATCTGAGGCATAAATCTCACAATGCCGAGGATCCAAAGGTTGAAGGACAAAGCACTTGTCAGCTTACATCGAGCAATGATTGTGATGCTTGTTCCGAATTATTATTTGGTTTAAGGTGCATGGATGACCTTTATAGAGGTCATCTATTTATTAAGGATGCCTTGGGTGGGGAAGGCTGAGTTAAGATAATTGAAATTGGAAAAAGACAAGTGGGAAGGATTGGAGAGAGAAAAAGGTGAGGGAGGGTTGTGAGGATTGGGGATAAAATGGAAACAAGATGGAGAGGTGAGGAAAGAGGCTTGAGGATAGTATTGTGTAGGGGTTGGGGAAGGTCAACATGTCCACCATTTTACAGATGTAAATTGCAAACCCTATTTCTTCGATCCCTCTCCTGCTCCCTCTCCTGCTATACAGAGTCAGCTATACAGTCAGCTGGGAGCTATCAACGCAAGCAGCCTTTGGAACTCACTGGAGGGTGAAGAAGAATTTTGTCTCTCAAGGGACACTGGATACCATTGACCAGAGTTGCAGGGCAGGCTTAATAGCAGAGCTGAGCTGTTCAGGGAGTTGAGGCGTAAACTGTATGTATGCGGAGGTGGACAAGGAGTCCATGTGCGAGGAATCTGTGAGGGGTACAGCATCACCCTTGGTCAAGTGATTCTCATCCAGGTTACAGGGGAATTCACGCATTGCGTTCTTTCAAGCCCATCCCTCGGTCAACTGCAGTTAAAGCGGAGGGTGGTGTGCTCTTGACAGAGGAGTCCGAAAGAAGGCCTGCTGGGCTGGTTACTTTGAGCGGTTGTACCAGACTGATCCACCAGCTGTCGAGCTGGATGTCAGAGTGTACAATCCCTGTTTCTGAACTCCAATCAACTGTGATCCAACTTCGTTTGTGGAAACACAGGCTGTGGTGAACCGGTTAAATGGAGTGAAGCTCTGGGGATCTGTTGCACCCATGCTGAACTTCTCAAGACTGGTGGAATTGCTGCACTCATGACATTGCATGCAGTTCTGTGCACTGCCTGGAACACAGGCATCATCGCAACTGACCGGAGAGGGGCTTTGTTGTCCCTTTTGGAAAGGGATGGGTGATCGCCAGGACTGCAACAACTACCGATTGTTGACACTGCTCTCAGTGCGAGCAAGGTCTTTGCTTGGATAATTCTTGATTGGGTTCACCACCATTTGCTTGAGCACCAGCGCCCAGAGCAGTCAGGCTTACACCAAAAGGTCAACTATTGATTGTATCCTTGCCCTTCGGGTCCTCACCAAACACAGACGAGTTTCAGCAGGACTGCTTGCAGCCGATGTTGATTTCTGAAAAGCATTAGATTCAGTGAATCGGGATGCCCTTTGGAGGATTCTTGGTCTTCGTGGGTGCCACCAAAACTGATCAATCTGATGTCTTAACTTTACTCTGGCACTGAGAGTGCTGTGATATGTGGTGATACCATCTCTGATTTATTTACAGTTGTGACTGGAGTTCATCAGGGGTGTGTGTTGGCCCCACACTTTTCAGCGCTGGTATGGACTGGATTCTGGGGAGGATGTCGAAAAGATCAAGCTGCGGTGCATAATTTGGGAATGTCAAGATCTCCGAGCTGATTCGCAGATGATGCAGTCATCTTTGCGGAAACTCTGGATATCCTTTTGGGGCCCTCAAGGTGCTGAATGAGGAGTTGGAGCCACTGGGATTACGGTTTCCTTTCTAATACGCAGACTTTCAATGACATCTTTTATGCTGCCATCTTTTCTGTACCTGTTTGTGTTGAGGATGTTGGAGTCGTGGAGAGATTCACTTTCCTTGGCAGGGATATTCATGTCTCTGCTGACTGTGAGCCAGATGTCAGAAACATCTGGGTCGGGCCTGGGAGTCATGGATTCATTGGATCATGTTGTGGTGTCAGTACCTGTGCAGGGGGACGAAAGTCCGAGTCTTCCGGTCCTTCATGTTCCAGTCTTGCTCTATGGATGTGAGACTTGGAATCTAACCAGGGATCTGAGACGGACACTTAATTCCTTTGGTACAGGTCTCTTCGGAGAATCCTTGGCTATCGCTGGTCAGACTTGTGTCCAACGAGCAGATGCCTAAAGAGACTCAAAGGAGATTTGTTACCTGCATAGTCCGTGAGGGTCAGCTGCAGCTGTATGGACATGTGGCTCGTTTTCTTCACGCTGATCCTGCTCACCAGATTCTCTCAGCGAGGGAGCCTCGTGAGTGGAGGAGGCCGATGGACCGACCACGTCCTCATGGTTGCAGAACGTTGATCAGCATCTTAAGTAGATGGGGATGGGCCAGCATTTGCCTGGGGATGGCCAAAAGAAGGCCCCTGGAGTACCGGCGGAAATTGGATGCAGCAACGCGCTGCTCTGGTGCTCCCTTTTGCAGATAATTAACAGCCTTATTTAATTATATCCTTCATCAGGTGATCCTTGGCCACCTCGCTGTCTGGGGTCCAAAGGCATTTCCTGGATAACCTCGCTGGGGTCTTGAAGCAGCCATGTTTTTTGGCCTGCTCGACCATGCTTTGACTTGGAACAGGCCACAACGATTTCTTAACGACAAGGTTATTTTTTCACTTTCCTCACTCATATTATAAAATGCCTGTTCATCATAGCTATGAATCTCTGTATACATCGCTTTTGTAAGTACTATAGTTTTCAATTAGGAGCCTGGAGCGATTCATGATATATGATACAATTTACCCCGTTCTACTCTCACAGACTAATTAAAGTATATCATCGAAATATTATTTCGGTTTTGGGGATTGGATATCGTGCGGACCAAAGAAGTGTTGAAACCTGTTGTAAAATCTCATAATTTAAAGATATAACGAGTCTTCTAACTAATCCGATATACCTATTTACTTGAAGCAAGCAAGGCTATGTTCTCTCCTCCATAGATACACAAGAAAATGTGAAATTTCCAAAGCATAAAACTTATCTTTTTCTATTGCTTGGAGAATTATATTGAGTGAACATAAAATTTAGGAACGTGCCAAAATTAACCAGCTTCATTGAGCTATATTGATTCACTGCTCGACCTCACTCCCTGTCCTCCAGAGGGACTGCCTATCCATTGCGTCTGCCAGATCTGTGTCTATATTTCGGAGGTTTGTGAGGTGCTCTACAGGGAATCAAAGCAAATCTGGTAAAGAAAAACGGATGTTTAAAAAAAAAAGTTATAACGTTTGCGTTATATATATATATATATATATATATATATATTATATATATAATATATATGTAAAAAACGATGTACCACATGATGCGTGCATGGATGAGCAGGCAAGATGACGGGTTATCTGCAATGTTTATTTCACGGCGATTTAACTTTGTGATTGTCTCCAGGGTTGTTCTGCATTAAGCTGCAATTTTTGTGGATAAAGTCATTATTTGAACGAATTCATTTATTTCATTAACTACTGCATGTCGGTGAAGACCGGCTTTAAAGGTAAAGGGATCCTATATGATATGCAGCGACAGCCTAGCCAACTGTTCCTTATCAACCATTTAATTGGAATGCTTGCATGAGTGCTTAAGCCACTTGCCGAATGCCTTACAGTCAATAGTCGTACCGCGCTACGTCCATGTGAGCAAATAGTTCAATCACTGCGGACGCTTTTGCCCACCACATCATTTTAGAACAAGTGGTTCGTGCCTCGTCACCCAAAGCGAATGGTTCTTGCTCCATCACCCTGAGTGAGTGCTTCGTGCTCCAGCACCCTGAGCAAGTGGGTTCATGCTCCATCAAGCTGAGCAAGTGGTTCGTGCTCAATCACCCTGAGCAAGTGGTTCGTGCTCGATCACCCTGAGCAAGTGGTTCATGCTCCATCACCCTGAGTGAGTTGTGAAATAACACCCGATTTCCGAGCGGTTTGCTGTATTAACGTGTTTTCTAAATTACTGAGCCAAATTTTTTTTCCCACCCATCACATGCAGCTGTTTATAAAGATTAATGTTTGTGAACATATCCTTGAAAGTCTCTATAAATGCAACATTGTTTTTTGGTGAAAGCTACGAATGGTTTTTGTTGTTGCCGATCTCAACTTGGGGCGTTGTGTGTGTGTGTGTGTGTGTGTGTGTGTGTGTGTGTGTGTGTGTTGTTCATAAAGCATATATTTCTGCCTCTCTGCCTCTCTCTCTCTCTCTCTCTCTCTCTCTCTCTCTCTCTCTCTCTCTTATATATATATCCATCCTTGCTCTACCTTCTCCCAATTCAGTGCAGCATCTTCCTCCCACACCTCCCTCACTCTATCTCTGGACATATCCAATGTGTTTGGCTCCAGAGGCGTCCGGGCAGTGTTTGTCTCTGGACTTGTCCGGGTGGTAATTAACTCTCTACCGCACATCTGCCTTCCCTTCCCTCACTTCTCTTCGCTCCCCACCCCTCCTCGCTCCCCTCCCTCCTCTCTCCTCTCCCTCCTCTCTCCTCTCTCCCACTCTCTCTCCCCCACCCTCTCCCCCTTTCTCCCTCTTTTTCTCCCTCTCCTCTTCAGTATTCCCATCAGCGAAGTGATGGGTGCTATTTGCTTCTAAATAATAAATTGCAACCATAATCTTTCTCAATCCCTGCAAAAATGGAAAATACTTTATTGATTAAAATTGTGGTTGCTTCATGCAACATCATTAACATTTAAAGGCCACCACAGAGATTCGTAATACTTTCTATTTATACTCTTTTTCAGCATTCATTTGGTTGCCTCTGTTAAGATTCACATCTGAGCCACAGACCTCATCATGGCTGGACGGTGTTATTTGTCCACTGTTTACAAATGGCCTTGCATTTCATGAAAAAGTACATTGATGTTGTTGAAGATTCTTTCCCTGTACCAAATTAATCAGCCTTGCTTGAATCACTGTTCAAAAAAATAAATAAACATTTGATGCAACGTAGCACCTTTGGGGCCAATTTTAAATTCCATTAAGCCTAAGTTCTGCGGGACAAAAATGCCGTGATTGTAATACAAGCATCTGAGGCATAAATCTCACAATGCCGAGGATCCAAGGTTGAAGGACAAAGCACTTGTCAGCTTACATCGAGCAATGATTGTGATGCTTTTCCGAATTATTATTTGGTTTAAGGTGCATGGATGACCTTTATAGAGGTCATCTATTTATTAAGGATGCCTTGGGTGGGGAAGGCTGAGTTAAGATAATTGAAATTGGAAAAAGACAAGTGGAAGGATTGGAGAGAGAAAAAGGTGAGGGAGGGTTGTGAGGATTGGGGATAAAATGGAAACAAGATGGAGAGGTGAGGAAAGAGGCTTGAGGATAGTATTGTGTGAGGGGTTGGGAAGGTCAACATGTCCACCATTTTACAGATGTAAATTGCAAACCCTATTTCTTCGATCCTCTCCTGCTCCCTCTCCTGCTATACAGAGTCAGCTATACAGTCAGCTGGGAGCTATCAACGTGTGTGTGTGTGTGTGTGTGTGTGTGTGTGTGTGTGTGTGTGTGTGTGTGTGTGTGTGGCGCGCGTTGGTGTAAAGAAAACGAGGGGGAAAGGCAAAGGAGGTTGAGAGGGATAGAAAAATAGGAAGAAACTGGAGTGTATCCTGGTGAGGTTCAAACATTCCACCATACTGAATAAAAGATACCTCTAAAGCCATAAATGTTGGAATGGGTATTCCATTACATGTGCGGCCAATTCACTGACATGTATTTTATTAATGTTCATATGCAGTGTGTTCATTTAAAGGAACATCTATTTATTAATACAATTCCTTTCCATTTCCTCCCCAACTTACCATCCCAACCTTCGCTTCTTTTCCCAGTCCCTCCAAGCACCCCCCCCCCACCTTCCCTACCACACTCCTCCACTATCATCCTCCCTTCTGTTCTTTTCTTTTTTTTCTTCCAATTTTAATGTTTTTTTCTATTTTCCCACTGCCCCTCCCTCCCCACTACCCCTTCCCAGACTTAAAAACAGATGGCCCCCGATAGCATAACTTTTGGTGCAATCAAACATAATGCAATTGATCTTCAGGTCATGAAGGATACTATATTTCTCTCTGCATGCAAACTAATGTTAGAAAACCCCATTTCTCTACATCATAAGCTCGAAAAGATAACATAAAGGAAACCATGTTACCCAGCCATGGCCTTTTACTCCATCTAAAGACAGCAGAAAATGAGAGCAACTGAAATTTAACCAAATTATTGACAAACCGACAGGACAATTATTCTTCAAATACTGCAATGCCATTCTTACAACATGTACAAACAGTATGTGGTTGCTCTTCAAATACGTGTCATCGTGCCAACAGACCAGAGTAACATGTGTGCACACAAAGTAGCCAAACCATTACAAAGGATGTTGCACAGCTTGTACGATGTTCACTTGGTATATGATGACGATTGTATCTTCAGTTCCAAAATCAACATTTCTAGCAAAGTTGATTCAGCTGCAATCTTGGTCTTCAACACGCAGCATTATCCTCTTTCAAAAATGAACTGAAACCTTACTTGATGTGCATCATACGCATTTGGTGCACCATCTTTCCAGCAATTTCATGATCTCAACATTTTAAGGTTACAACTCCATGGTATTAGTCGGGCCACAAACCTCATGTGTCTTCCATAACTCACCCACCTATGATGCCAAATGGAGACAAAAGCAAAAAGGCAATGGGGTGAGATACCATCTCACATATATCTATCTATATATCTATATATATATATATATATTATATATAATATATATATATATATTGTTACGAATTTGGAATTCGGTTGCACGCAACATACAGGTTCCTTTAGTCAGCTATGTCGATAAGTGCTTGTTCCCTAGATAGCTCACCTTCCATTGTTAAATGTTTAGAAATCGATTAGATGCGCTGCGGATATATTTAATAGTTAGGGAGCGAACAATGGAGACGTCCCTCCCCCTCTTCTGCGAAGAGGAAGAAGAGCCCTTCCGTCCCGTGATTCATGACGTCAACAACTCCCTCCCACCCGTGGTTGAGCGGGGGATGGATCACGAGGGCATGAGTCACGCCGGGTGTGGGGAGGGCGGAGAAGGATAAAGAGGAGATCCTTTCTTTGTTCGGGGTAGAGTGGTCGTTCAGCAGGCCGTGGGTCCTGTTTGGCTTGGGTTAGGGTTGAGGCTTTCGGAAGCTTTTGCTTCTACTGAGTAGTTGTTCAGCAGGCCGTCGGGTCCTGCTTGGCTCGGAGAGCTTTTTGCTTCGAGTGCTGCGTTGGAAGAGAGTTGAGCTGGTCGCTCGCTCGAGCTGCGAATGGTGCTTCTTCTCTTCTTGGTTCGTGGAGCTCTTTGTTCTCCGTTTGGTTCCGGCTTGGTGCGACTCATCGGCCTCATCTTGGAGTGGTTCCTCGGGGAAGCAGCGCATCGACGGGAAGGATCGGCGCCTCGTCTCACCAGCACGTTTGAGAAGCGCGGAGGATTCGCTGGAGCTCGGGAAGGATCGCGGCTCACGGTGATTGGGTACAGCTGCTCTCGCTGTGAGCCCGGGTCCGAACAACTTGAAGACCACACGAGGTGGAGAGGTTCGAGATAGGTCCTGGGTTTCAGCTCACCTGTTCTCCGAGCTTGAGCCCGTTATTAAAGGCCTCAGCCACCATTTTCTTTGGTGTGTGTGTGTGCGTACGTGTGTCCATGGGCCCGTCTAATAAGTAGGAAATTGTTAAGTGCTTTGTGTGCTGTAAATGTTTGCATTGCATTTCATATAGTCGGTATAGTTCTGCTCTTACGTGCTTCCCTAGTTCCCCATTATTATTAATAAAATACCCCAATTGTAAATGTTTCAGCTCGTCGCGTCGTTTCTTTCATTGACTGAGAATTTCGTGGGTTGGGAGTTAGAAAGCCGTTGGTTTGCCGTGATAGAAGGGACATTTGGACCGACGGTTCTCGGCGATTAAGCCGCTCGGAATCGCGCACGGGACAGGCTCGCCTCAGCGGCTTGTTCCGTCAAGGGTGGAATACCCCGGTAGTTGATCACGTGGTATTTAGGTAAATTGAAGATTGGCAATTGACCCTACCCACGTGGTCTGCCCATTGGCGTATTTCGGTTCTTGTACAAGGACCCGTCGACTCGGACTTATCCGGGCAGCGAACTATATCCGGGCGATCGGTCGGGCCGACTCGACTTCCGGCTCCGTCAGAGCGGTCGGTTTGCGGCCGACGTACCGGCACCGTAACAATATATATATATATATATATATATATAATATATATATATGTATGTATATATATATATATATATATATATATGTATATAGTGCCTTCAGAAAGTATTCACACCTCTCGACTTTGTGTAGATGTAATATATATATAATATATATATATATATTATATATATAATATTGTGTAGATATATTTGTTAGATGTATATATATATTGTTACGTCTGAGGGGGGGGGTATGCATTCAAAGGGTAATTAGGATGTTTAATTAGGTATGCCATGCTGTTCGAGTTGTACCAGGATCTCGATGTAATAAGTAGCAATTCAGTGGTGATAAATTGTCTAGTAAATGTCCATTCTTTAAGGGGAAATGATAATTGTCACGTAATTAGATAGGGAGACGGGTTAGGGTAAGTGTTTATGCGTATTCCCTTTTAGTATTCCCTGGAGGCTTGCCATGACGTGTCAGAACGGTGCTGATGATGGCTCCGCCCCCTGGATGACGATTGGCGGAAGGCGACAGGCAGAGGCCAATAAAAGGGCTCCATTGGAAGTGACGAGGACTCTGGAGTATAAAAGCGATCTGGTTGGAAGGGGAGGGAGGAGTAAGGAGGAAAAGCTCTCGTCGAGGCGGGTCTCTCAGAGCTCTCTCGGGCTGCGCTTGCTCGTTCCTGATTTCGTCGTGTCTCGTGCCTTGCTGTGCCTCGTGCCTCACCTCGGTTGGCCTCTCGAGTTCTGCTGGCTCGGAGTACGGGATCGAACGGTGGGCAGACCTGCCTCCCTCTCCTGCTCGCATCTTGGCGCTAGAACTGGCTCCCTGGGGCTGAGCGGTCTTGGCCTACACCAGGAGGTTGACACCACCAGGAACAACACCGCGGGGCTGGTTGGAGCTCACAGGCCGGGAACCGCGGTTCTGCACCAAAGGTTTGACGAACCTCTGCACCACCGTGTCTCCTGCCCCTGACGGGCGCAAGCCAGCTCGTCCGGCACCCAATCCAGTGACTTTTACGTCGACACCACGGCAAGCCTGACCACTAGCTACGTTTTGTGTGTGTGGTGTGTGTGTGTGTGTGGTGTGTGTTGTGTTGGTGTGTGTGTGTGTTGTGTGTGTGTTACCTGACGCCTTAGAGGGTTTGAGATTTGTATATCCATTGGAATGTTTGTGTTTTCCCCCACGCCAGAATCCACCCCACCCTTCGTCGAATCGCCCACGGATTCCTCCTCTTGCCGAGTCTTATTATCGTTCTTGTTAGAAATAAACATTATTAACTCGGTGAAAAGCGACTGTGCCACCTTCCTCGTCCCGTTTGCTGAGAGCGATTAAAACCGCCATCCTTGGTTATAAAAAATAAACCGCCTCCATCGTTTCGGCTCATTCTACGTTGCGGGACCGTTCAAGTCCATGAACGTCACATTGGTGTCAGGCGTGGATATTCGAACCCCTCTAAATTATATTTGGCGGGAGAATATAACAAGATTAAAATCTCGCCACAAATTGGAATATAAAATTACTTCAGAAAGCGCGCGAGCGCGGGAAAATTTTGGCGGATTTTTCAAATTTAATTTAATGGCAGCAAACGGGACTTCTGCACCATGTGGATGTGCAGATGTTTGAGGAGGAAGGCCACGTGTCTGGCAGCGAGTCGGGGGAAGAAGGGAGAGACGGCGGTAGGATTGGAACCTCCCCCATTACGAGCGTGGACCGTGCTTCATCGCCCGTAACGGAGCGGCAGCGCCACAAACCGGCGCGATGTCGGTCTGGACAATGTTGAACGTTTAATGAGTGCAATTACGGCACAGGGGGGCAGAAATGGCAAATCAATTCGTGACACAGGGGCAGAAATGACGGCACAGGGGCAAAAATGACGGCACAGGGGGCAGAAATGGCAAAAATGACGGCACAGGGGGCAGAAATGGCAAAAATGACGGCACAGGGGGCAGAAATGGCAAAAATGACGGCACAGGGGCAGAAATGGCAAAAATTACGGCACAGGGGGCAGAAATGGCAAATCAATTCGTGACACAGAGGGCAAAAATGACAGCACAGGGGCAGAAATGACAGATCAATTGGGGGTAATGGGGAACAGTTGGTGCACGGATTGATTTAATGAGGGATGAATTAGGGGAAAGATGGAGAAAATGAAAACTGAGATGCAGGAGTGTGTGGATGTTAAATTGGGGGAAATAAAAAGTAAATTCGAGGATAGATTGGAGGAAACAAGGTAGAAATTACATTGGAGGGGAAAATAAACGGAAAACATTGGTAGATAAAATTGATGCAACGAACATTCGGGTTGATAAAGTGGATGAAGGCCTGGAACGTCATCGTGCCGTGTGGATGCTCGTATGAAGCTGCAAGTAGAAGAGTGGGGAGAGCTGAGGAAGCAAGGGATGAAATTGGCAGAGGAGGAAAAAGATTGGAGGCTCGTTTGGACGAATAAGATAAAGTTATGAGCCAAGAGGTCAGGTCAGGTATGGGAGCATGTGCCAGAACAGCGCGTCGCTGCGTCCACTTTCCGCCGGTACTCCAGGGGCCTCCGTCGGCCACCCCCAGGCAGATGCCAGGCCCATCCCCATCTCCTTGAGATGATGGTCAACCTGCTGCAACCACGAGGCACGTGGTCGGCCCACTGCCTCCTCCACTCACGAGACTCCCCCGCTGAGAGAATCTGGTGAGCAGGATCAGCGTCAGGAAAACGAGCCACATGTCCATACAGCCGCAACTGACGCTCACGGACTATGCAGGTAACAAATCTCATCCGAGTCTCTCTCAGCAACCGCTCTTGGACACAAAATCGACCAGCGATAGCCAAGTCTCCGAAGAGACCTGGTACCAAAGGAATTAAGTCTCCGTCTCAGATCCTTGGTCAGAGCCAAGTCTCGCATCCATAGAGCAAGACTGGAAGTACCAAGGACCTGAAGACTCGGACTTTCGTCCTCCCGCACAGTACCGGCAGCGCCACACCCATGATCCAGTGAATCCATGACTCGCAGGCCCGACCGCAGACGTCTATTGACCTCTGACTCACAGCCAGCAGAGACATGAATATCACTGCCAAGGTAAGTGAATCTCTCCACGACCTCTACATCCTCACCACAAACAGACACAGACAGGACAGCAGCATCCAAGATGTCACCGAAAGCCTGGATCTTAGTTTTGACCCAAGAAACCCGTAATCCCAGCGGCTCCGACTCCTCATTCAGCACCTCGAGGCCCCAAAAGGATATCTAAAGTCTCCGCAAAGATACTGCATCACTGCAAAATCAAGGTCCGAGATCTTGACATTCCCAAACGATGCACCGCAGCTTGATCTCTCCGACATCCTCCTAAAATCCAGTCCATACAAGTGCTGAAAAGTGTGGGGCCAGTACACACCGCTGACGAACTCCAGTAACAACTGGAAATAAGTCAGAGATGGTACCACCACACTTCACAGCACTCTCAGTACCAGAGTAGAGTTCAGACATCAGATCGATCAGTTTTGGTGGCACCCCACGAAGACCAAGAATCCTCCAGAGGGCATCCCGATTCACTGAATCGAACGCTTTACAGAGATCAACATAGGCTGCAAGCAGCCCCTGCCGAAACTCTCGTCTGCGTTCGGTGAGGACACGAAGAGCAAGGATACGGTCAATCGTGACCTCTTTGGTGTAAAGCCTGACTGCTCTGGACGCTGGTGCTCAAGCAGATGGTGGCGAACCCTATCAAGAATTATCCGAGCAAAGACCTTGCCCGCGCACTGAGAGCAGCGTCACCCCTCGTAGTTGTTGCAGTCTTGGCGATCACCCTTCCCTTTCCAGAGAGGAACAACAAGCCCCTCTCCAGTCAGTTGGGATGATGCCTGTGTTCCAGCAGAGCACAAAACTGCATGCAACACACGAGTGCAGCATTTCCACCAGCCTTGAGAAGTTCAGCATGGATGCCACAGATCCGGGAGCTTTGCCCCGTTTCAACCGGTTCACCGCAGCCCGTGTTTCCACAAGCGAAGGTGGACCACAGTTGATTTGAGGGTCAGCAACAGGGATTGTAACACCCTTGACGTCCAACTCGACAGCTGGGGCATCAGCTTGGTACAACCGCTCAAAGTAACCGGCCCAGCGGGCCTTCACTTCAGACTCCTCTGTCAAGAGCTACCACTCTCTGCTCTAACTGCAGTGCTCCGAGGGATGGGCTTGGATGAACGCAATGCGCGAATTCCCCTGTAAGCGGGACGAGAATCACCTGTCCACAGGTGATGCTCTACCCCCTCACAGATTCCTCGCACATAGGCCTCCTTGTCCACCCTCAGTGCACGTACAGTTTTACGCCTCAGCTCCCTGAACAGCTCAGCTTTGCCATTCAGCCTGGCCCTGCGACTCTGTCAATGGTATCCAGTGTCCTTGAGAGACAAAATTCTTCTTTGCCCTGCGGTGAGTTCCAAGACATCCACCGGCAACATCAAGGATGGTGGTCTTGAAGGCACTCCACAACTCTTCAGGACCCCCAAAGCACCCAGACCCCCAAGTGTCCACTCAGCCTGTTCGCAAACTCCTCAGCTACTCTCTCATCCCTGAGCTTGCCAACATCCAGCTAGGCTGGGATGGTACCATTCTCCAGGATTTAAGGTGCAGCTTTAGAGTGCTAACAAGCCTGTGGTCAGTATTGAGGAACTGAGCACTCCGGTAGACCCTGCAGTTCTGGATCATCTCCAGCGACCGTCAATGAGGACATGGTCAATCTCCTTTGCCGGCACCGCCAGCGTGGAATACCAAGTCCAGCGATGAGCTTGTGGGCGCTGAAACCATGAACCAGCCACCCTAAGTCCATGACTTCTTGCAAAGTCAAGGAACTTAGTGCTATTCTGGTTCATAGTTCCTGACCCATGGGACCAACACACATCTCATAACCATCCCTATCAGTTCCAGTCGATGCATTGAAATCCCCCAAGACTAGAGTGTATCTCGTCTGGGCACTGATCAACCACAGACCTCGAGCGTGGCGTAGAATGCGTCCTTCACGGTGAGATCACTCGCCTCAGTCGGAGCATAAACAGAGACCAGGGAAATGACACCTAAGGAGTGACGAATCCTTAATCTCATAATACGCTCGTTGACCCGTGTTACCTCAATTATCATTGGGTCAGCTTATTGGACACAGCCACAGCAACTCCTTGGGTATGCAACCATCAGAGCGACCAGACCAATAGTAGGTGTAACCACCCACCATTATCTCGCCGCAATCGCGTCTCCGAACCTCAGAGAGAGCTGCAATCCCGATGTCCAAAAGCTTGAGCTCAGATGACAACAGAGACAGGTGATCATCCTCTCTTAGGGATAGGACATTCCAGGCACCCACCCGAAGGACGCCTCAGTTAACCCAAGGAGACCGCCGTCTGGTGGACGACACCTCAGCACCACTCCGACACACCTCCCGCAATCTGACCCAGGGATGTTACCCCGTGGTTTCCCTCCTATCATCAAAGATTGGGGGTCCGAAGGCTTTGCCCCAATCCCGTCATCGGTGAGCTGCCCTGCGAAGGAAGCTGCCACAGGAGGTACTCCCACGGAGTGGGTTTTCAATTTTTTTGCGTTTTGTGTTTGCGGAATGAAGGATTTTACGTGGCCGGAGTGCAAATCCTGCCACCAACTCCTAATAAAAAAAACCCAACTGCGGAGGGACGTCCGCAGACACAGTTGGGCACTAGATATGATGGCCGTTGGCTCACAAGGAGCTCCTCCGCCCTTTGACAGGTTTTGTTTTAATCCGCTGGTGTCCTATCCAAACACCCTCCTCACCAGAAAAACCTGGTAGGGAGACGTTTAGTCGCGACAACCCGACCATGGACAGGTTAGTACAGGTTTACATGGTAACTGAAGCAGGTCACAGATCTAACCTGACCTGACATTGATTCCCGTGTAAGCGGACGAGATCACCTGTCACAGTGATGCTCTACCCCCTCACAGATTCCTCGCACATAGCCTCCTTGTCCACCCTCAGTGCGTACAGTTTTTACGCCTCAGCTCCCTGAACAGCTCAGCTTTGCCATCAGCTGGCCCTGCGACTCTGGTCAACTGGGAGAAGCCAAGAGGAGATTTAGATAAAGCCTGGTAGAGCGTGTTTTGTAAGTGAGTGTCCGGTGGTTGAGGAGAGCTACAAACTCGCGAACGGAGCCTTGGAGGAGGTTGTGCGGCCCAGAAAATCCTCGGGAAGAGGTGATCGGTCCAT
>CM068967.1:39244708-39258746 GCA_035128595.1 Eptatretus atami
GAAGAATGAAATGCACTTGTGTCACAGCACGGAAAATGCATGAAGTGCTGGCAGTGCTGAAGCAATGCTCCTCTCGCAAGATCATCAATAACATGCTGGACATCTGAAAGATGTCTCTTGTTCCAACTCCTGTATCAAACAGCACACTTTTGTTTTCCGCCACATTCAAAGCGAAAAGCGGGGTTAAGCAAACTGGTTTATTCATCCGTTCCGTCTGAACGAGTTTATGAATGGGTGCAGTTTATGATCGAGGAACATATAAGTGGTGCCCCCAGAATTCCGAATTTAATTCGTTGCCAAGAGGCTGTTCGGATTCCAAAAAAGTTCGATTCCAAAACTATTTTCCCAATAATAAATAATGGAAAGTGAATGTAATCCGTTCCTGGACCCCAGAAAACCCCTTCAAGACATATCTTCAACTGAAATTACCCATGTTTAAGGTAAAATAAAGATGGAGTAAATGACCTTTTCTGAGTCATGATCTTCTTCCAAGGCCTGGGGGATGAGCAGGAGCGTTGTCAGCTTCTTTCCATCGGTCTGGAATGCAGCTCCGGCCTATCAGTGGCGCAATTGGGAATCTAAAACGTAAACTGTTCAGCCTGGTGGAGGTATGTAATTAACGCATGAAGTCAAATGGTGTTTTATATCCGCAGTCAATCTGTGAAGAGCACAACGTGCCGTTTTCCACCGACGGTTCCATGGAGATAATCAAGGGTGAAGTGATTGGGTGACGCAGCATGACGTCACTACATGCTCGCGAAAAAAACGTTGAGTTCGGTCAGAAGGGTTTCATTGAATTGAGTTCGCGTTTCACGACGGGTTTTCGTGCTTTATTCGGGCTTCTTTATTTTTTGCAGAATCCTACACACGGTTCGATTTCGGGCAGCTTCGAACATGCAGCGAGATCAGACACACGCGTACCGCTCCTCATGGCTTAGCGATAAGTTATTTCTTTCAAAGCTCATTGGTCCGTTCTCACAGGACCTTCCTCTTACTCCTATTAATTTGCTTTCACTGCTCTTCTTGGTTGCCAATGGTGACATGCACAAGGGTGATAATTGAAGAAAAAAAAAAGCAAGCACCAAATCAGGTGAAAACACGAGGTAAAGTAGCGATCAGAACACACGAGAGATGCTTTCACGAGGAGCTTCCACCTACGAACTGAATGAACAAAGCGCGAAGATGCGCATGAAACATGCGGGGGAGACACGTGAACAAACATGAAACGCCGCGTTGTGTCGGTTTTTCGAAAATGGTGTTCGGTTTTAGGGCAAAATTTTTCTCGAAAAATTGTTTCGGTATTCCCAAATTTTTCAACAATGGGGCGTTCGGTTCTGGGCACGACGGTATTTAAATACGATTGTTGTATTTTGAACACGAATCAGAACATGAATCGGAAAGACAAGTTTCTCGTTTCAACGTACTTTGCCCTCTGAATTTATCCGATCTAGCAAGCACAGAGAAGGAAGTGAGAATAGCTGTTTTTCCCTCTGTCATGCCTCCTGAGGTTGGCAAAATGAGTACCAGTGTAGATGGTAAGGGGCACAGCATCAAGTGGACAGCTGTGCTCCAAGAAATGATCGGAGTGGGGGACCCGTCCAAGGATTGTGACCAAAATGCTCAAGGAAAAAGCCTCATTCCGGTCAGTTCCAATGCTCTGTTTCAAGAGTACGAGTCCCTGGACGCTGGGCTCTGCCTGGCAGTCAATAGCAAAATTGAACATCATTCCAAACAAGGAAAGCTGTTTTTAAAGATGTTATAAAGGAAATAACACACAGGCACGGATACTAATGGAACGTGGTGTTAATAAAGACGCTGGGTAAAATGGCGGTAAAACCCAGATTGAGTATATCTATTCGCTTTGAACCTCTTTAAACCATTTTTAAATGAATTGTAATGCACTGCAGAAATACATATCACGCTTCATATACTTTCCAAGAATTATGTTATATATGACTAGATAGCATAAAGTAAGGCTGTGGCATGTGAGAGGGTATAGATTTTACGGGGTGAAGAAGTGGCCCGCTGATATGGCGATGTACGATGCCCAGATTGACGTTGCATTCTATGGTGATTATATAGTCTCCATCCTTCCGCCTAAAAACTGTGGACTCAACATCATCTTATTACAGCAATAATAAGGGTGAGGTATAGCTGCTTCAGTCACACTAAAGTTTGAGATTGTTTTGTAAACGATGTTTAAAATCAATTATTTTATTAATATTGAAAGTATCGACATTGAACATTGCATGTGGTATCATGTTTTCCATGACTCTCTAGTGTTACTTTCTAATGCAAGCAGAATTCGCAGAACAAGCACATGCAGTATAACTGCTGATCTGATGGGTGATAATATACTGTGTAGGGAATGTGAGGAAATGTGAACATGGTGCATGATCATTTGGGTGTCTGCTTCCTCTAGTGTGCAGTAGAGTTCTTCTACTCAGCTGCTGAGTGGCATTGCCATCTGAGCTTGTCAGACAGAATGCACACATTGTTGCAGAAAAAACAAAATTCTTCTGCTGGAAATTCTCTGAGCATATTTGTCCTTCTGCTTCAAGCAGTAGTTTTATCGCCCTGTTCCTCTTGAACACATTTTTCAAGGCCAACTCTCCAAAAGTGGTTTGGGTAAAGCCAATCTTGGCTTTGGCCAGGAGATCATTCCCTGTCAATTACAGCAATACGTGCTTCATTGATTGCCATTCCAAAGTGTAACATGAGCTTTGATTTATGCTTGTCTTCACTGGGGATCCATCAGCAGTGGCATGCGACGCGAAGGAAACAGAACAAGTGGTTTTGGTGAGTGCCTTTTACAAGCTGATATTATGCGTGAGTGCCAGCAAAAGAGCCGGCCAACAACTTTCGTTCTGCCTTCTTTGGCTTTTGGATTTATTGTCAGAGCTCTGTGATTTTAACTGTTTTTGCTGCTGATGCAAACATTTTGAACCTTGAGTTTTTTCTTTTTCGAAGGATGCATGGTAGAGGATTAATGGGGCTTCTGAGGCAATCCATGCAAATGAATGGGGAAAATGGGGTAAACTGCTATGAATTAAACCCTGAAAACCTCAAACAGGAGATTGGATTCCCCCCCCCCCCGATAGAATGTTATGCTAATACCTTGTCTGACTGAGGCTAATTCGGTTAAAACAGGAGAATGATTTTCTCCTCAATAACAAGCTCATGTTAATTGTCTCAAGCCTAAAAAAAAAAAACGCATAGAAATGTATTGGGAAACCTTTCTGAGCTCGAGGTAATCAGGACAAACAGGGAATGATTTTTCACATTCAGCTCATGTTAAATGTCTCAGGGTCCAAAAAACCCAACCCCCCCCCCCACGCCCCGCCCTCCTCTAACTCTCGCCATCAGGGGTCAAAAGAAAGAGATCGGATCTCTGCCCCAAATTACTTTACTGATTTCCTTTCATTATTTTTCACTCATTCAAAGAGTGATCCAATAAATATTTGTCGGCAATGTTCTATCGAGGTAATAAATTAAATTTTCGCGATTAAACATTCATCACCATCGAGTATATTCACAAATATTATTTAGAACTTAGTTTTCGGTTTAATATATCTTGTTGAGGCAGAAAATAAAATGATAAAACTTCTCTCAATGTTCTTGTTTTGACCACTTCCTGATCCAGCATATCATTTTGAGAATTGTAAAGTAAATTGTTTTTCCATTGTTGCAAATTGATAACCATCAAAGTTTTCAGTCATTCAAGGATATTTTTTTTCCTTTAGCATCCTCGCAACTTATTTGTAATTAAATTTATCCGCTTATTTGTTTTATTTACTTTTTACCTCCTGGTTTATTTCTCAATAAGACTTTAATTTTGGAATTTCTCAAAACATTCGTTATGTTTCCCATTTAAATACCAAAAAGGCTGATTACATCTCCACTCTTTGTTTTGGTTATTGCTTGGTTCTATTCATCAGATCAGTAAAAAGACGCCCCTTAACACTTTATACTTATAACCGATAAGGAGATACTCTTGATTCATTTCTCTAAAAATTATATCTTTTATCATCAAAAATGCTCCTAATGCTTTCTTATTTATGCTCTTCTGTATATAATTGATGTTTATAATTCCTTATTGTATTCATTCTTTTCCTGTACTCTCCTTTTTAGGTTAAACAGTTGTCATAATGTTTAAGTTTATTGTTTCCTTGATTATATTTTCTTTATCCCTTTAGCTTCTTATCACATCTTTCCAATGGTTATTATTATCAATATACGTGAAGCCATAAGAACTTTGATCTCAACCCACAAATTCACTCATGACCTTTCCACCAAACTCATCCTTAAACTTAACCAATAACCTTTTTATTCTTTTAATGAAAACAACATACTATTAGACTTGTTAATTACTTGTATACATTTACATTATCATATTAGCACTGGTCTGTGTCATTTCGAGGTCTAAGGTTTTCTCAAGCGGTCCTTATATGCTTTTTGCAATGCTGATTTTAGAAATGTATCTCATTTGCCTCATCAGGTGAAGTTGTTTTTAAAGGAAAAAAAATGTAAAAAAATAAAAAATAAAAAAATCAACATTTTTTGTGCTTTTTAAATTAGCATTTTTTTTTCAAAAAATCAGAACTTACATTGACAGAAAATGTACAACTATATATAAAATGACACAAGTCCGTAATGTGAAATTCAACATTAAAGAGACGAAGGAAACAGCGACTGCTGGAGCGAATGAGTGGGTGTTGCCAGAAACAGACGATTTAATCTATATTTTTTCTGAAAAAATTGAAATGAAAGTAATTGAGAAGGCACTTTCTTCCCACATATAAGTGTACTTGTGTGTCCACTTATATGTATTAGTTTGAATTTTTGTGTCAATATTAGTCTGATTTTGAATTTTAAATAATGCTAATTAAAAAAACAGAAATTTTGATTATTTTTTCGCTTAAAATTGAGATAGCATAAAAACTTGACCTGATTGAGCGAATTAGATACATTTCTGAAATTCAGCATGCAAAAAAACATTTGAGAACCGTTGAAGAAAACCTACGACCTCTGAAAAAATATGTTCAAATGCAGTCCAGTGGTTATCGATCATATCCTCATATACATCTACTTGTCTTAATTCTAATATAAAACTATCTGTATCCAATATAACAATGACACATTATCTCTTGTACTTTAATTTTAAATTTATTATATGGTATAGTCATACATTAACAACTTGACAAGTCAAAGAATTGATGTTCCTATATAAATCCGGTTTATCCATTTCAATCTCTCTTTTTTCAAATGAATAGCACAAAAGTTCTCTGAAAAGCACCTCCGCTCGTGTCAAAAGCTTGTGCTATTAATTAATTTTTGAAGCCTGTTTCCAAGATGTAGAAAGTCTTATGTTTGTCGATTCTAACATTTTCCATAGTCTTTCCAAAATAACAAGCATTATTTACATTAATTTATAAAAGTCCTTCTCAAAATCTGTTTTTTGGCTTTCTGTTCTCCATATACTTTTTGTATTAAAATCAATATATTTCTTTAACCAATTACTTTGTTTGAAAATTTCAAAATTCGATGAATTTTCCTCACTCTCAACCAGCAGATAAATATTGTCTGCAAGTTCCCTTTGATGTAAAACATAACTTTCTTTTGCATTATCTTGCCAAAACGAAGTTTTTGCAAGATCTGTTACTTGGTAAGATTTTTTTTTTATTAATCTTGCCAACAAACGAAGTTTTTGAAGATCTGTTAGCTTGGTAAGTTTTTTATCTTGCCAAAAACGAATTTTGCAAAAGAATCTGTTTACTGTTTGGTAAGTTTTTTTGTTTGTTTGTACTGTAATCATTGAATTTTTCTCAACCTTTATATCACTGCTGTAGGAGCAACAATTCTCATCGGAAACTCTTGTGGGTACACATGATCGTAGTATTATTAACAATACCTTCAGCACACATAAAGGTCAAGGTGCACTGCACTTTGCGGTAAAATCATGGAGGGTCGACAGAAACCCTTAATTTTTTTGATAATTTTAAATTCGAATCATCATCCAAACTTTATGTGAATGTAGTATATGGTCTGGCGCTAGCTGATTCGTTTTTGGTGCGATTGCGTCTTGACCTTCATGGTTAGTCGCTGAAGGTCAACATATTTGATCCCCAAGGTCAAAATTTTCAAGTTTTTAGGAACCAATCGTGTTAGTACCTCAAATTGGAAGCACCGTCGATGAGTGCTTTCGAGACATGTCCAAAGCTTGGAGACACTTATGACGGTCATGTTGGTGACGTTTATGAGGCAAAACGGCGATAATTTTTCAGTGGTTTACTGCGTAGAACGATTCCTCATCGAATCTCTCGTAGGCCAGATATTCCTTCAAGGAGTCGCTCCTCGGTGGATAGCAGTCTGTTCACTGCTCAGTGTGACGCTCTAAAGAAGTCACATCGTGGTCACCTTTGGCAAGATAACGGGTCAGCGACTTTGCCTTAAGGGTGACATTGGTTTTTTTTATATTGTAAGTAGTTTTTCTGGAGATTTCCTTTTATATGAAAATGACTGTTGGTAATCACTTAACCATTCTTTCTTGGACTTTCTTTATCAGGGGCATAAGGGTAGGTCTTTATGTTTGTTTAATGAAGTTCTTCTGGATATTTTAATCAACCTCAAAAATAATATCGCAACTTCAGCTTCATTCCAATTCTTTTGAGGGGAGATTACAATGTCAAAGTAAACTTTTCATAATGTTTTTCTTTAACCCATTTAAGTTTTCCTAAGGTAAGATTGAACATAGCCCACCCATACAAATTGGTTAGCATCATAAATACATCAAGGTAAGAGTTGCCTCATTCTTATTATAACAGGAAAGATATTTGTTATTTGCTTTAGCATATCTCTTGGACATACTTGAGTATTCCTCCCTCTTTTAGCCTTCTGCTATCATTAAAAGCAATATCTATATCACTGATTAATTTCCAAATTTTTGTTTTGTCATTTTTAAGCATGGAAACTCCAAAGACAACCCGGGGCTGTGTAAGTGAACGGGGGTCTAATGTCCATAAGAATTTTTATTATGAACGACTGTTCTAAAAGTTTCAACACATGCAAAACAATAACAATACACTCAATTTTAAGATACAAATCATGATATTCTCAGCTAAGATTCTTTATATTAAACTTCTCCAACTTTTTTAGCTTGTGTATAATCTTCAGAAATATGAGTTTTAATTAACTTTCCATAGAAACTTTCCCCTTGAAGGAAGTTGGTGGTTTCTTTAAACTTCTCAAATGAATCTATATAGTCCATACGAATATATTCCCTTTTTGTGATAAGAGATCAATCTCTTCTTGATTTGAGAATATGATTTAAGACTCGGGAAGTTTTTTAAATATTTGATACTAAGTTTAGATATATGGGACTTGACATAAACTTAGTTATGTGTCAAGAGATCTGATATGGGTTATGGGGGAGTGTAAGGGGGGGGGGGGGGGGGGGGGTGGAATTGGTTTTTGTGAAATGAGATGTATTTTTGATCTGTGTTAGGAATGGCAGAAATATCTCCAGATGTCCTTTGACAAGTTCATTTTATAAATTAGATGCGGTGTCATAGTGAGTGTTGTGTAAAGAAGACAGGAATAAATTTGAGGTTTTGTAATTAAGAAATTAACAATGGGAATGAGCTGGAAACCTCTAATGCCTCTATTATTTAACCAAGTAAGATGACAGTGATCCGTAACCTTGATGTCTCCCTCAATTTTCTCACTCACAAATATGACAGATACTGTTCTTTCTAAATTACTTTTTTCTCTCCCTTTGTTAATGACATTTGGTTTATAGGTTTTCACCATTATTTCTGCGTTAGTCTTATAAAAGTCTTTTTCCAATCGTCTTGACAAACTCCTCTGAGGCATCTTCTCCTCTATAAAGTTCTACTTGTTTGTATTGCAATCACAACAGCTGATTTGTGATATAATAACAGAAACCAAGCAAGGAGTATGTTTTTTGAATATTTTATTTGTTAGTGATTTATTTGGATTTGGAGAAACAGTATCTATCTTTCAAGTTTACAGTACTTTCAAAATTCAGCATATATCACAAACGGATGTTTTATAGATTTGTTAAAATTTTGAATGATATGTTTGAAATCCTGCCTTTTGGTAAATTGATAACGGTTGGATTTATGATTAACTACAATATTTCGAATGTTGATTTAATCATTCTTGTTTGTGTGTTAAAGGAGTTGAGAAACATCTCTTACAAGGATACGTTTACAATATTTCTCTTATATAGTTGTGATTTGGTAATCTTGAAGAAATTTTTGATGAAAGCATAATGTGATTTTTTCCTTTGAGGTAAAAGGGGAGAAGGTCAAATGTGTGTTTCAATCATTTTTATAGTTGTTTGGAATTTTAATATCTGAACTTTGTTTGTATCGGCATTAATCCATATACAGTTAACAGATAGATTTAATTCTTTTCTCATTTAGGAATATCTCTCATGACATTGGAAACTTAAATCTTTAACATTTAATGTTATTCTGCAATAATTTCTTATGTGTTCAACTTTCAGGATTCCATTGTGGAGGATGTAAGTGAGCAAGAACAGACATAGAAAACATTTATTATCTTTGTTTTGAATATTAACAACGCTTTCTTAAAGTTTTATCTCTTTGGTAAAATCAATATAAGAAGAGCTTGAAGTGGGGATCTGATTTAAAAGATGTGTATATCTAAAAAGATTATTTTGTAATAGTAAAGTGCCACTAACCTACTACAAGTGTTATGCAACCATCTTGTTCTTGTCCTCTGGAGATCAATCGTAAAACATGCACATCTTAACAGAATCTTGAAATGATGAAGATAGAAAGTGAGGGTTTGTACCTCGTATATGGGAGTAGGTTTCATCGTCCTCTGTCTTACCATTTTCAATTTACTCCCATATAAAACTTAAAAGTTTTTCAATTTCATTTATGTGTTTTATTATAGTTTGCAATACTTTGTTGTAAACATATCAACAGCTTCCATGATTGAAGATGGTCCAGGGTCTTGAAATTAACGATCTTATTTTTTAATATGTTCCCCTTTAAATGCCCCATCAGTGGGTTTTCAATGAGGAATTTAGCTTTTCCCTTTCTTCATTGGTTTCTTGTGTTTGCGTGATTGAAGTGTTTATTATAATTTTTTTAAAAGAATATCCATTATCACATCTATCACAATGTTTTGTTTCTTGGTAGTGGAGATATTTGTCCTGGGAAGAGATTGAATGTGTGTTTGTTGGTTTGAAAGGTGTTTTTTTATAATATTTATATTGCCATGATTAATAAGCATCACAGTACGTTGTATGCACCATATTTATATAATAAAACTTTGCTTAAAATACAAAATGTTCTTGATAAAAATTTTCGTTTAATTTATAGGTGAATCTTGTTGCTTAAAAACCATTTTTTTCCTCCAGCCTTTTTTTTACTTAATAAATACAAGTACAAGACACAAAAGTCAAGTTTCAATAATCTCTTCATTTGTTAAAAGATACTGAGAAAAGTATGTCAAGGATGGTAAAATGAACAAAGATAAATATAAGGCAACTCTTGGATAAAAACAATTATGGTGAATAATATGAGTTCTTCAAAATTTCCTCAGTGGAAGGGCTTTTAGTATATCTGGAAGAACATCAATTAAAGTATCTCCAACAAAAGTTTTCTCCTGCTTCCTTCTGGTAATATTGTGACGTCTCACAAGGACTTGGACAGTCCCGCCCAAGTGAATGAGCCGAAACGATGGACGGCGGTTATAGTTTTTATAACCCTAAGGGATGGCGGTTTGGAAATCGCTCTAGACAGTCAGCAAACGGGATCGAGAGGTGCACGAGTCCTTTTCACTGAGTTAATCGTTTATTTATCTAAACAAGAGACGATAAGAACTGCTCGCAAGAGGAGGGATCCAGGGCGATTCGCACGAAGGTGGGGTGGGTTCGGGCATGGGGGAAACGCAAACAATTGTCAACGGATATATCAGCACAATGTTGACAATAATCAATTCATCGAACGCTGCAAAGCTCTAAGGCGGCAGACACCACAAACACCAACACCGAAACTACACACACACACACACACAACACACACACACAACACACTACCACAACACACATAGTAGTTGTCAGGCTTGTCCCATGGTGCCGCTGGACAAGTCACTGTTCGATTTGTGCGGACCAGACTGGCGCTGCACCCGTCAGGGGCAGGAGACACAGGTGCGGACGTTCCGTACCAACCTTCCTGCGGCAGACCGTGTTCCCGTGCTTCTGTGAGCTCCAACACAGCACCGGGTGCTTGTTCTTGGTGTGTCCGACCCGCTGGTGTAGGCCCAAGACCCTCACAGGCACCAGGGAACAGCCAGTTCAGTGCGCAGATGCGAGCAGGACGGGGAGGCAGGTCCTGCCCACCGTTTCGGTCCCGTACTCCAGAGCCAGCGAGAACTCGAGAGCCAACCGAGGTGAGGCATGCGGCACAGCAAGGCCACCGAGACACGACGAAATCCCAGGAACGAAGCGCGCAACCGAGAGACCGTCTGAGACACAACACGCTCGACGAGACCCTTTTTCTTTCTACTCTCCCCTCCTCTTCCAACAGAAAATCGTTTCTTATACTCGAAGTCCTCAGTTCACTTCAATGGAGCCTTTTATTTGGGCGCTCTGACGTCCGCCTTCCGCCAATCGTCATCAAGGGGGCAGAGCCATCCGACAGCACGTTCTGAACATCATGGCAAGCCTACGGAAATCACTAAAAGGGAATACGCATCAACAGCTTACCGGCTAACCTGTCTCCCTATCCTAATTACGTGACAATTATCAATTTCCCGCCTTTAAAGAATGGACATTTACTAGACAATTTATATCACCACTGAATTGCTACTGTATTACAGTCGAGATCCTGGTACAACTCGACAGCATGGCATAACTAATTAAACATGCCTAAAAATTTACCCTTGAATGCATACCCCCCCGCCCCCCTCAGACGTAACACTGCCCCTCCTCTGGTACCGCAGGCTTCCCTGCGCCCAAGGTTTAATACACAGGTGCCTACCGTAAAACCAGCCTTACACACTTACTGACTCACACCATATTTAACCTAAACGAAATAAAGAGGAGGGCAATGGGCATGACGAGCCGAGCTAACTTACTAATCCTGCTTAACAGTAACTACCCCTTATTGGCCCTATTTCTTCGCCTAAACCATCATTCTCTTTTTTTTTTTAATTTAATCACATGAGAGCACTGAGCGAAAGTTGCATCTCCACGTCCTCTGGGATCACATCGCTCTGTCCAACTACTCCTTCCGAGTGATCTGGGGAGGGGAACAGAAAGGTTCCACCAAAGACACAACACTATACTTTACAATTCCTACGCTAAGCCTTAACGCACTATTTCACGGGCATACCTGATTTACGTACCCATGGGTGTTTTACGACCGCGTCCCCAGTGAGCTATAGACCCAGCTGTTACCTGGGGAGCCAATTTTCAAATTTGCTCTCACTCCTAAAATTAGCGGACTCATGCCTTGCTGCCGTGTCAAGTTGTGCGGGATCGAGTGGGACTCACACTCTTCAACACTCACAAACGCAGGTCATCCCCTCACATTTCTAGGTCATAGGTCCCTATTTCAATAAATTGCAGGCTGAATCCCGTCATGGCCGTGGGTGGGTTGCCACAAATGATGGGGGCATCTCAGGTGCAACCATGCCACAGGTAAGCTTTAGTTCCAACCCGGACGTTTCTCCGCCCCTTCCCTTCTCGGCGCCGCTTCCCCCCCCTGGTGGCACATTCAGCTCTACTCCCGTACAACAGCACTGGAAGGGGTCTCACTGGCTCTCTGGCCTTCCTCGGTCGCCAAGTCCTACCGCCTTGGTCGCCCAACCAGACCCTCTCCCCAGTTGCCTCAGAACACTGTCACCATCAGCCACCAGGGGTGAATCCTTGAGGGGGTCGCAATTCCCGCTCACCATGAGCCTCAGCAATCCTGCGACAAGCCGATTATCATCCCACCTCCAAAACCCATGATCCCCCACCCTATCGGCTTAACATGTGACACCTGCATTTCTAACACTTCACCGACCATGAACCCTTCCCAGTTACCACAATCCATGTCCAATAAAAAATCAACGTGCGCGACCATACATTTCACTTCTTACTTGAAACTAGAACGGGCACCTCAGTTAGAGCGCATACCTTCGCCAGACGCTACATTTTGCCTCCCCACCGCCGCAGAACCGTTGATTGTGAGGGTATTTAATCCGATACCACATCTGCCTCTCAATATGGTGGTTATGAGTGGCTTAAAAAACAGTATTAAATTTCGCTGGCTGTTTGAACAGACTGATTCACGTACATTGTAAACAATTTCTGTATGAACTCCCTGACCTTTTGGGTGTCGGTGTCAAGGTCAATCTGATGAACAACTGGTTCAGCATATAAGAAATAAGTTCAGTGAACCGCCCCCCCCCCCCAATGCTTTAAAAACATCACGCAATAAAGTCACTGTCAAATATTACACATCACAGGTATAGGGAATTGAATTCCTAAACATTTTGAAGTCTACTTACATGCAAATTGTATAAGAATTGACCGAGTTATGATAAATAAAAGGTCGTTGAACCCCGTGAAACCTTTGACCGCACACCGCTAACAAAGGTAATGACGTCATTGTGTCATATGTATATCACAAGATTGGGCATTGAATTCACAACATTTTGGCATTGGTGCATGCAAATTGGATAAAAATCGAACGCAACTATGGAAAATGGGACGATTTTGACGCTTTTCATGACCTCGACCTTGAACCTTTGTACTCTTAATTTTGTAATTGTATTAGAGTGTGGGGAACAGAAAAACACGTCAACATTTTGGTGTTAGTTTTCATGGCAAATCGGATAAGAATTGACCGGTGTTATGACTAAAACCGCACATTTTGCCAAATGTCGTGACCACCCCCTGACTTTTGGACTCCCAACCGCTAATAAGGGTTATTACGTCATTGGTCATGTCACATATCACAAGATGGGGCATTGAATTCTGACATTTTGCATTAGTTGCATGCAAATTGATACAAATTGACCGCAGCTATGGTAAAAAGAAGACGATTTTGACCCTTTTATGACCTTGACCCTTGACCTTGACCGATCGCTCCCAAATCTATCAAAATCGTCCATCAGGATAATAACCAATCATCGCCACCTAAATTTGCTGCGATTCAAGTTCATACTTTTGGAGTTAATGCGAATAACAAACAAACAAACACACATTTCACAAATAAATAAAATAAATAAATAGCACAGCGATTCAAAACATAACCTTGCAAACAAAGTTTGCCGAGGTAATACACTCGCACAGCACTTCTTATGCCTCACCCGAATCCACGCGACGCAGCCATTGGACCAGCCACTCGTGCCGCTTCGTCAACTAATTACCGCACTGTTCCCGATTGTCACTCAAAACCCAGCAGAACTTACAAACACCAATGCCAATTTCCCACAATTCACGTATTTTCACCAAGGAAGGGCACTTCGCCACAATCTGCCCAGCCGAGCATGGCCCCGTATGCTCAGCCGGCGTCTAGTTTGCCTTCCCGACCCGCGACAGTGATCTCCGGGCTCAGAACCTTTGTAAGGGCACCTGGAGATTAGACCTAGGCGGTTTCAAGCAGGAGGATTCATGCCTCCTTCCGAGTGCTAAAAAGTCTATTGGAAGGGTCCCAATCCATCGCCGGGTACGGCATATCGTTGCCAGTTGTCCCTCTTACGCCGGCACTGAAACAACTCCCCATAAAAAGGCAGGTCTATCCGAGGTGCCCTTACATAGGTTGAGTCCGGAGATCACTGTCGGGGGCCGGGGAGACTAGATCGGGCTGAGCATATAGGGCCATGCTCGGCTGGTGAGATTGCGGCGAAGTGCCCTCCTTTGGTGAAAATAGTGAATTGTGGGAAAATTGGCATGGGTTTGAAGTTCTGCTGGGTTTTAGTGACAATAGGGACAGTGGGTAATTGGTAACAAAGCGGGCACGAGTGGCTGTCCAATGGCTGGTGCGTG
>CM068967.1:39262090-39272090 GCA_035128595.1 Eptatretus atami
GAGAGAGATCCAGAATGAGGCACATTGGTTAAATAACATGCATACACTTGATCACCAGCAACAAATATTGTTGTGGGTGGCTGATATTAGCAAAAATTCAACCTGTTGCTTCGCTGACTGCAAATATTAAGAGAGAAGAGGGGCGGGTAGAGAAGGGAGTAGGAAGGGATAGAGCGACGCCTCACCACACCGTCGCCTACACTCTGGGAGGGATGTAGCGAAGAGGATGGGGTGGGAGAGAGGTGGGATGGGAAGGGGGTTCTGGACTTGTGTTGGTCGGGGACTGAGGGAAAACGAGGGATGATGTTTCACTTCCTTTGGAGTCGGGAGGGGTGTGGTGTCGAGCTGTGAGGACTGATATAAATATATTGGTTGGTTCGTCACCACATGAAGAAATTTACCTCTACTTTTTGCATCTATGCTGAAATAGAAGTATGGTGGGGTGAGTGGTGTGTGTGTGTGTGTGTGGTGGTCATTGATTGTTATCTCATATGTGGGTTCAGAAGTGGAACAGAGCCCTCCCAGGTCTCAAGTATCCACTTCATGTTGTGTGCTTATATCTACAACTGCCGCTAGCTGCATTAACAGGAAATGGTAGGAATTCGACACCTCACATCCACGAACATGTCCTATGTTTTTGAGTCAATTTGCATCCAGAAACAACAACAATTAATGGCTTAACCAATTAGGAATTGCACAGTTAATAAATGCTGAAAGTTATGTAGAAATCGAGTTAACGACTTCTACACACTACTGAGGTTGATAATTTGTCCAGTCTGAGTGGTGTCCCATAAGCTGTTAAGCTTGAGTGTGAGTGAATACTGTCACAAGTTCAAAAAAGCAAGAAATGGCGTATTACCAGTGGACCAATTCAGCGTTATTCCATGACATAATATGATCCACCTCAATGACTCGGATGTCATAAATGGACAGCGCCCATGAGAATAAGCTGCTCACTAAAATGGATTCGATGATGTAGCCCGTGGCTGAAAGGGCAAAGACTCACTGAAGATAGGGCCGTGAGCAAGACACCTGTCACCTAAGCTCTGTGTGGTGTAGAGAGCAAAGCTCTGCTGAGGTAAAGGGCCGACAAACAGACACCTGGTATGAAAACTCCATGAGATAACTAAAAGAGGAAATGCGTCGCTGAAGATAGGGCTGCGAATGTGGTTTAACTCCAGTGAACTTTAGTTTAACTCAATGAAACTCAAGTCCGTGATCATTCCACGACGGTGTGAATAGCGAGCTGCCAGCAGGAAAAGCCATCCTCACGCTCACGTTAAAGCATCTCCTCTCCGCTTGTTCCTCGAGGGAGGGAGGGGGGGTCCTCTCGAGCTCGGTTGTAGTTCGATCAAAATTATTGGTTGGAACCAGATTTTTTTTTTTTTAAAAACCATGCCTACACTACTGTCATTGGTTGGACAAGTAAATGTAACAACGTTCATGATGGAAAAGTACAAACAAGTGGCACCAATGAAAAGTACATTGCTGAAGGAACCCTTAAGTACTTGAAGCGCAATTAAACTCAGCAATAAGTTACTGACTTGATCGGATATTTAAATATACTACATACCCTGCACATGTCAGCGGATAGCTGTACAACATATGCTGTAGCAGACGACAGACTGTACACGGGGATGAACAAAAATACGCATTGTGCAAAATGCAAGTGGTACTATGGAACGCCAAGACTTCCAAACATTGTCGGCATGTTCGCTAAGTGCACAGCAATTTCATAAGAGGATCGTGTGACGCGAGCCGAGTTTTAGTGTGCAAGCTTGGTATTATAATAGAGATTTATCCAAATGTGCGCAAAAGATTTTCGAAATTCACAGAGTAGAATAAATTTTTTTGACAAAAAAGCTTCGTTCTGAGAGATACTGCATAATGCCGTACACCGGCAGAAATGCTTGTGGGAAGTGACCGTCACAGTGGCAGTGGATTGTTACTGAGCCATCACAATAGAACACTCCTCACTGTAGCAATGGATTTTTCTGCTGGAATAGAACCATATTCTTTTGGAATGTAAGTAGTGAAGCAGAGCTAAATACTTTTCAAACCGCATCTATTTTCGAAAAACAACAGTGACAGTGACGTGAAGTGTGAGTAGGCTTAACACGTGTGAATGCGGACATTGTGAATAAATGCCTCCATCATGAGAAATGCATTTGTTTTCCAGGACTGGGATTTGCTCATGATAAATTGAAGGAAAGCGACTGTTCTTAGGATTTATAGATCCTGTGTTGAAGAAATGGTGAACCTGGACATTTAGTTCTCGGCTGTCATCATCATCGTCGTCATCATCATCATCGTCCTTTGCAGAGCGTGGTGCTGCCGAATCGGTACTAAGCTACAATCCTGGTTGGGTCACTACTGAGACTCAAAATTAGGAAGAATTGGGATTTTTCCATGGTGCTGGCGAAAGCTCGCCTACTCTTCGTGTAAGGACACCGTTGAATCTTTAACATCAGCCAACTAATGCGGCAGACAGGGATGCCGCATTTAACGTGACACACACATGTGATCAATCACTCTACTAGAAACATCAGGATGAGTATTAATATGCTGGGTTGAGATTGAAGCTTAGAGGCGAGTGTGTGTGGCCTGAGAGCATCGTGCATGCCTTGCGTTTTAATTTTGGTTGTTTTCATTAATTTTTGATGTAGAAGGGGGTCTGTCGAAGATATGCCTGATACTTTGAAGAACAGGTATTGTTCCTTTTTAAAATTGATACTTGAGTTATCAAGCAAAATCAAGACTTGTAAAAAACTCATCTGATAAGTTTTAATGTCCAGTGTGTGGTAGTCAGTGTAATGAACAAAAGCTGCGAGCTTGCAGATATCAAGTGGAAACGTTGTTTTGTGCTGGACTGAAGTGTAGCTGCGATGAATTGGCAGTCATTGCAAAAAGAAACATTAATCTATATTACCTTTTTGGTTTTTTTCAGACCAATTCCAGACGAATGGCATATCATTTATCCCACGCTTTTTTGAAAAAGAACTCGGGGATATATATATAGAATATATATATATATATCTTCTTCTTTCGGCTGCTCCCGTGTAGGGGTCGCACAGCGGATCATTCGTTATGATCCGCATAATGATTTGGCACAGGTTTATGCCGGATGCCCTTCTTGACGCAACCATGGTCGCCTCTTACGACACAGGGATATGGTACAACTATTCTAACCGGGCGCATACACCGGGCGCCCAGTACACTGGTACTACCCACTTCCCGACCTCGGAAGGATGACAGGCTGAGTCAACTCTGTCTGGTGTGTATTAATTCAAGCGGCCAATGGGGCTTGAACTCAGAACTTCTTGGAACCCAAGCGCTACCCTAACCACTTCGCCAACACCAGGCATACTATATATATATCTATATATATATATATATATATATATGATATAATATATACATATACATATAATATACATATTATATATACATATATATATATACATATATATATGTTGCGAATTTGGAAATCGATCACACTCTACATAGTCCTTTAGCCTCAGATATCTCGTTAAGTACGTGTTCTATAGATAGCTCCCTTCCATTGTTTAATGGGTAAATCTATTAATGCACTTGATTCATTTTAATAGTTAGGGTTCAATCAGAACAACACAAAAAAGAACGGCCCTCCCCGCAAAGAACGACCCTCCCCTGCAAAGAAGAACGACCCTCCCCCGCAAAGAAAGAACTACCCTCCCCCGCAAAGAAGACTACCCTCCCCCGCAAAGAAAAGAGAAGAAGAAGCCCTCCCTGTCCATGATTCAACGGCTGTAAACAGGGATGACGATGGGGCGGGGCGGCTGAAAGCGAGGTAAACAGCCCCCACCGTGGTTGCGGGGGGGGGGGGGGGCGGCGCACGAGGGCGAATGAGTCACGCCGAAGCGAGGCCGGGCTGAGAGGGATAAGAGGGGGACCCTCTGCTTGGCTCGGTTGGTTCTGTTAGTCTTTGGTTAGTCTTCGGTGAGCCTTCGGGGTCATCGGCTCGTGTTCTGGTGGCTTTTGTTCTGCTTGTGGAGTTGGTGCTCTGCTTCCTGGCCTCATCTTGGTTCGGCTGGCTCTTTTGGTGCGTCGAGAGCTCTTCGCGTCTCTGTTGGTTCCCGGTTTGGTGCCGACTTCTTGGCCTCATCTTGGTCGGTGTTCTTCGGGAAGCGACGCATCGGTCGGGAAGGATCGGCCGCCTCATCTCACCAGCACGCTGGTCCGGAGCGCGAGGGGATCCACCGGAGCTCGGAGAGGATCACGGCTCGCAGTGATTGGATCCAACTCACCCATGCTGGTGCCAGTCACGACAGCTTGAAGACCACACGAGGTGGAAAGGTCTGAGGCAAGACCCTGGGCTTCAGCTCATCTGTCCCTCCGAGCTGAAGTCCGCATTAAAGCAATCAAGCCACATTTCTTGCGGGTGTGTGTGTGGGCGTTAGTGTGTCCGTGGGCCCGTCTAGCAAGTAGAGAAAACTGTTAAGTGCTTTGTTCGCTTGTATATACTGCATTTATTGTATTCGGTATAGTTCTGCTCTTTTGTGTTCCCTAGCTCCCCAATTATTACTGTATGTAAATAAACCCCAATTAGTTAAATGTATCAGCTCGTTTTGTGTTTCTTGCATTGGCTCGACATGACGCGTGTTTGAGGATTAGTGTTGGTAACTTGTTCATTTGGTGGCCCGACTTTGGTAATTCCGCTCGGTTACGCCGGATCCGAGTCGGCGATAGCGACTCGATTCAGACAAAGTCGGCCGAGGGTGACCCACTTCCCGTAGTCGGACCACGTGGGTACTTAGGTAAATTGAAAAGTTCGCAATCGACCCTACCCCACGTGGTCTATCCATTGGCAAATTCGTCCAGTCAGGACCCGTCCGCTCCGGACTTATCCGGGGACGACTTTTCATTCGGCGATCGGTCGAGCCGGCTCGCGGCTCCATAATAGTGGTCGGCTCACGGCCGAGTTCCCGGCCCCGTAACAATATATATATATATATATAATATAATATATATTATATATATATATATTATATTATACACATGTATTGTATGTTCAGGAAGGGCTCTCCATTCAGGGAGGGGCTTCAAAATCAATTGTCACCATTTTTTCTCCTCCGTGGAGCCTCTTTTGAAAGGCTCACACTTTCTTACACTCTCACAGCTTTATCTTCAATCTAATTCGAATCTAATTTCATTTTTCATGGTCACTGAAGATGGTTTGTTTCAGTTGCAGCAAAAGGTTAGAAAATTGCCAATATTGGCATTTTTAGACAAATAATACATTCTAATAGCCGTTTTAATGTATCTGGTTGGACACGATGTGGGGAGGGGGAAGGGTGAGGAGGCGGAGGAGTGAGGGGGGGAGAGAGGAGGAGGGGGAAATATTGGAGAGAGGAGCCGCGAGCCGGCTCGACCGATCGCCCGGAATGTAAAAGTCGTCGCCCCGGATAAGTCCGGAGCGGACGGGTCCTGACTGGACGAAGTTTGCCAATGGATAGACCACGTGGGGTAGGGTCGATTGCGAACTTTTCAATTTACCTAAGTACCCACGTGGTCCGACTACCGGGGAAGTTCACCCTCGGCCGACTTTGTCTGAATCGAGTCGCTATCGCCGACTCGCGATCCGGCGTAACCGAGCGGAATTACCAAAGTCGGGCCAGACCAAATGAACAAGTTACCAACACTAATCCTCAAACACGCGTCATGTCGAGCCAATGCAAGAAACACAAAACGAGCCTGATACATTTAACAATTGGGTTATTTTAACAGTAATAATGGGGAGCTAGGGAACACAAAAGAGCAACTATACCGAATACAATAAATGCAAGTATATACAGCGAACAAAGCACTTAACAGTTTTCTACTTGCACGGGCCCACGGACACACATACGCACACACACACACCCAAGAAAGTGGCTGATGCCTTTAATGCGGACTTCAGCTCGGAGGACAGATGAGCTGAAGCCCAGGTCTGCCTCAGACCTTTCCACCTCGTGTGGTCTTCAAGCTGTTCGGACTGGGCACCCAGCATGGTGAGCTGGATCCAATCACTGCGAGCCGTGATCCTCTCCGACTCCGGTGGATCCCCTCGCGCTCCGGACCACGTGCTGTGAGATGAGCCGATCCTTCCCGACCCGATGCGTCGCCTCCCGAAAACACCGACCAAGATGAGGCCAAGAAGTCGCACCAAACCGAACCAAGCAGAGACCGCGAAGACTCCACGCACCAAGAAGAGCCAGCCGAACCAAGATGAGGCCACGAAGCAGACAACCAACTCCACAAGCAGAACAAAGCCACCAGAACACGAGCCGATAACCCGAAGGCTCACCGAAGACTAACCAAAGACTAACCAGAACCAACCCAGCAAGCAGAAGGTCCCCCTCTTATCCCTCTCAGCCCCGCCTCGCTTCCGGCGACTCATTCGCCCTCGTCGCCGCCCCCCCCCCCCCCCCCGCAACCACGGGTGGGGGCTGTTTACCTCGCTTTCAGCGCCCCGCCCCAATCGTCATCCCTGTTTACGCCGTTGAATCATGACAGGAGGGCTCTTCTTCTTCTTCTTCGGGTTTCTTTGGAGGGTAGTTCTTCTTGCGCGGGGAGGGTTCTTCTTTGCGGGGAGGGTCGTTCTTTGCGGGGAGGGCCTTTCTTTTTGTGTTGTTGCTGATTGAACCCTAACTATTAAAATGAATCACAGTGCATTTACATAGATTTACCCATTAAACAATGGAGGAGCTATCTATAGAACACGTAACTAACGAGATATCTGAGCTAAAGGACTGAAGTTGAGTGTGATCGATTTCCAAATTCGCAACAATATATATATATGAATATATATATATATGATATATATATATATATATATATATATATATATATATATATATATATATATATATATATCCTGGTGTTGGCGAAGTGGTTAGGGTAGCGCTTGGACCAAAAGTTCCTGAGTTCAAGCCCCATTGGCCGCTTGAATTAATACACACAGGAGGTTGACTCAGCCTGTCATCCTTCCGAGGTCGGCAAGTGTACCAGTGTACTGGCCCGGTGTATCCCCGTTAGAATAGTTGTACCATATCCCTGTGTCGTAAGAGGCGACCATGGTTGCCTCAAGAAGGGCATCCGGCATAAAACTGTGCCAAATCATTACGCGATCATAACGAATGATCCGCGTTGGCGACCCCTAACGGGAGCAGCCGAAAGAAGATAATATATATATATATAATATATATATATAATATCCCCGATCCCCCCCCCATCTCCTTCTATTCCCCCCCAAAAATTCCCAAATTTTCCCCCCAATCCCTCAAAAAATTTAAATCAATAAAAATAATCCCTTATTCCTTCCCTCATCCCCGAGTCTTTTTCAAAAAGCGTGGGGATAAATGATATGCCATTCGTCTGGATTGTCTGAAAAAAACCAAAAAGGTAATATTAGATTAATGTTTCTTTTTGGCAATGACCTGCCCATTCATGGCAGCTACACTTCATGTCCAGCACAAAACAAACGTTTCCCACTTGATATCTGCAAGCTCCAGCTTTTGTTCATACACTGACTACCACACACTGGACAATTAAAACTTACAGATGAGTTTTTACAAGTCTTGACTTTGCTGATAACTCAAGTATCAATTTTAAAAAGGGAACAATACCTGTTCTTCAAAGTATCAGGCACTATCTCGACAGACCCCCTTCTACATCAAGAAATTAATGAAAACAGCAACTAAAACGCAAGGCATGCACGATGGCCTCCAGGCACACACACTCGCCTCTAAGCTTCAAATCTCAACCCAGCTATTAATACTCATCCTGATGTTTCATAGTCAAGAGTGATTGATCAATGTGTGTGTCACGTTAAACTGGGCATCCTGTCTGCCGGCATTAGTTGGCTGATGTTAAAGATTCAACGGTGTCCTTCACGAAGAGTAGGCGAGCTTTCGCCAGCACCATGGAAAAATTCCCAATTTCTTCCTAATTTTGAGTCTCAGTAGTGACCCAACCAGGATTGTAGCTTAGTAACCGATTCGGCAGCACCAACGCTCTGCAAAGGACGATGATGATGATGACGACGATGATGATGAAGCCGATGAACTAAATGTCCAGGTTCACCATCTTCTCAACACCAGGATCTATAAATCCATAAGAACAGTCGCTTTCCTTCAATTTATCATGGAGCAAATCCCAGTCCTGGAAACAAATGCATTCTCATGATGGAGGCATTTATTCACAATGTCCGCATTCACACCTGTCTAAGCCTACTCCACACTGTCACTGTCACTGTCACTTTGTTCTTTCGAAATAGATGCGGTTTGAAAAGTATTTAGCTCTGCTTCACTACTTACATTCCCAAAAGAATATGGTTCTATTCCAGCAGAAAAATCCATTGCTACAGTGAGGAGTGTTCTATTGTGATGGCTCAGTAACAATCCACTGCCACTGTGACGTCACTTCCCACAAGCATTTCTGCCGGTGTACGGCATTATGCAGTATCTCTCAGAAACGAAGCTTTTTGTCAAAAAATTTATTCTACTCTGTGAATTTCCGAAAATCTTTTGCGCACATTTGGATAAAATCTCTATTATAATACCAAGCTTGCACACTAAAAACTCGGCTCGCCGTCACACGATCTCTATGAAATTGCGCACTTAGCGGACATGCCGACAATGTTTGGGAAGTCTTGGCGTTCCATAGTACCACTTGCATTTTGCACAATGCGTATTTTTGTCATTCCCCGTGTACAGTCTGTCGGCTGCTACCAGCTATGTTGTACTGCTATCCCGTGCATGTGCACGGGTATCGCTAGTATATTTAAATATCCGATCAAGTCAGTACTTATTGCTGAGTTTAATTGCGCTTCAAGTACTTAAGGGATTCCTTCAGCAATGTACTTTTCATTGGTGCCAACTTGTTTGTACTTTTCCATCATGAACGTTGTTACATTTACTTGTCCAACCAATGACAGTAGTGTAGGCATGGTTTTAAAAAAAAAAAAAATCTGGTTTCCAACCAATAATTTTGATCGACACTACAACCGAGCTCGAGGACCCCCCCCTCCCCTCCCTCGAGGAACAAGCGGAGAGGAATGCTTTAACGTGAGCGTGAGGATGCTTTCCTGCCTGGCAGCTCGCTATTCACACCGTCGTGGAAATGACTCACGGACTTGAGTTTCATTGGAGTTAAACTAAAGTTCACTGGAGTTAAACCACATTCGCAGCCCTATCTTCAGCGACGCATTTCCTCTTTTGTCTCATGGAGTTTCATACCAGGTGTCTGTTTGTGGCCCTTTCCTCAGCAGAGCTTTGCTCTCTACACCACACAGAGCTTGGTGACAGGTGTCTTGCTCACGGCCCTATCTTCAGTGAGTCTTTGCCCCTTTCAGCCACGGGACTACTATCATCGAATCCATTTTAGTGAGCAGCTTATTCTCATGGGCGCTGTCCATTTATGACATCCGAGTCATTGAGTGGATCATATTATGTCATGGACATAACGCTGAATTGGTCCACTGGTAATACGCCATTTCTTGCTTCTTTTTGAACTTGTGACAGTATTCACTCACACTCAAGCTTAACAGCTTATGGGACACCACTCAGACTGGACAAATTAATCAACCTGCAGTAGTGTGTAGAAGTCGTTAACTCGATTTTCTACATAACTTTCAGCATTTAATTGAAACTGTGCCAATTCCTAATTGGTTAACCATAATTGTTGTGTTTCTGGATGCAAATTTGACTTACAAAAACATAGGACATGTTCGTGGATGTGAGGTGTCGAATTCCTACCATTTCCTGTTAATGCAAGCTAGCGGCAGTTGAATATTAAGCACACACACATGAAGGTGGATACTTTGAGACCTGGGAGGGCTCTGTTCCACTTTCTGAAACCCACATATGGAGATAACAATCAATGGACACACACACACACACACACACACACACTTCTTCTTTCAGCAATAGATGCAAAAATAGAGTATAATTTCTCATGTGGTGACAGAACCAAACAATAT
>CM068967.1:39279590-39285057 GCA_035128595.1 Eptatretus atami
TACTAACATGGTGGCCGTTTGATTTTCATATCCTCGTGGAGGATCTCCAAGTCTTACTCACGTTGTTGTTCTTCATCCTCTTCTTGTGGACTTTTTTTGTTTCACAGCCTACAGTTTTCATCGAAACTTCCTGAAACTTGGCATATATATGTAAAAATACCCTGCGCAGACAGTAACGATCTCCGATTTTGAAAATTCTCCTAGAAAAAAGAGTTATGACGTCAAAATATCTCCGCTAATGGAAATCGCCTACACCATTATCTCCGAAACTAGGCAAGCTGTTTGAATTTTGTTTGCGGGAATCAAGCCGGGCATTAGCACAGATAATTTATCGCAAACCTGATACATCACAATGACGTCATATATCGTTTTATTGACGTCCATCATTAAGAGGACGAGGATCTAAGCTCATTTGAGCTTGTTCAGGTTGAAATTGTGGGTGGAGTCAGGCGAAACTGTTCAACCAATGGGTGGAATGAAATGTTACACACAGACGGACAGACGCATGCACGGCACCTTTTATAGTGTAGATTCTATATTATAAAATAAACAACTATGGCGTTTCTTTAACTTGTGGCTCTTTCCGATAACTTTTTGAACGTCCTCACATTTGATTTAAACCCTTGAATGGAGTAACGTTTACCTGTGCCACCGAAGGTGGGTGGAGGTTATGTTTTCACCCGTCTGGCTGTCCGTTTCTTTGTGTGAACAGGATATCTCAAGAAGTTGTGGACGGACTCGGATGACATTTTGTGGACAGGTTGGGTGTGTGACAAGGACGAAATGGTTAAATTTTGGTGAAGATCCGGATCCGGATATGAGACTGTTTTTTTGGAATTTTAAAAGTAATTCTTCAGCATTGAAAGATGGGGCCAAAATTTATAATGTAGCATGATGTTCCAAAAAAAGTGATGGACGGATTATGGCAAAACTTTGTTGATGAGTTCGTTAGGTGAGAAGAAGAAGCCAATTCGATTTTGCTTCAGGTCCGAATCCAGATCCGGCCTCTCAATGGGATTCAAATCGTGAGCTGTTCAGCCTGGTGGGGGTTTGCTCTCTCCCGAGTGCCGCTCTTGTTATTAATGATTAAAAAAAAAAAAAATCTCAGAAATATTTATTCCCAAACATATGATACTGATAATTAAGTCAATCGATTCAATCCCATTTGATATCTTGCAATTGATGCAGATGGGACAGCCAGATTTAATAACGTCCTCTTCAGTGGACAGTACACTCCACAATGCAGCATGGTAGTTTCAGTCCGATTCGATTCCACCGAAAATCGAAACCCAGGAGCCATATACAGGTGCTACGAATCTCTCAAGGCTCACCTGGCGTGTAACACGTCCCTGTGACAATATGTCGTGATGAGAACGCCAGAAGCGCTCGCCAGCAGCGACTGCATGATGGACACCAACCTGAAAGGCAAAAGGAGGTGGTGTGGACTGTGGTCCATCATCAAAGATCGGTGTTTACTCAGTGCTTGCGTTCTGCAACGACTTTACACACTGGGGGAAATGTGGGAGTGCATTTGAGATCGTACATCAAATGTGAAGTCATTTCGAAATTGCCTGAACGATTTGGAATCTCTAAGTGTGTATCCTATACGATCGGGGCTGGCAGGATGGGCCAGACCTAGAGGTACGCACACTAGTCTCTGAGCCATCGAGCCTGGGTTTGATTCCCGACCAAGCGATAAACTGCCATCCTGGTGTTTCACAGGTAGGGTGATTCATCAACGTGCGTCGTCCCTTGGATGGCCGTTAAGCCGGACGTCCCGTCTACCTACATCAGTTGGTGGACGTTAAAGATCCCATGGTGTGCATCACGAAGAGGAGGCGAGCTATCAACGGCAGAAAAGGGTCCTTGATGAAGGGAGTGAGTCAATCCATCTTGTTTTTGGCCATGGGACCATCCTTAAGGACTGTTCCAATTAAGTGAAAGGGGACTGCTAAAACGGTTATAGGGTAGGAGAGTCCAAATGGTAATCCCATTACACAGAAATGTCTTTAAATTCTGAATGTAGAGCCATGGGAGATGGAGATTATAATTATAAAGGAATTACTAATGGCCTAACCCAGAGAGAATTCCATCGGGAAATGGATTTGAAAGTTCGTGGAGACTCGAGATTGCGCTTTCATGAGGGAGGTTGTTCATGGGATTCGAAACGGAGTCGTTCAAATCGTTTTGGCCCGTCTAATTATTACGTAGGCAATGAGGAGGAAAAAGGCTGAAGAGGTAATAATGGAGAAAAGGAGGAGAAGCGAGACGAGAGGGAGAAAAGGGGAGGTGGGAGAGGATAGCTTGAGGTAAGGGGGGAGGGGGAGGGAGAAGGCATCTATGCAGCACAGAGGAGGTAAAAAAAACCTGTTCTATGTTTGCGTACGTAATAAATACACATTTGATCGAAAAATAGAAGCTTGAGAGCAATTTTCTCACGACCACGTGAGTGGCCAGATAACGTTGATCTGAACGAACTAACCAGCGGAGCAAAACCATTACATCGCTCTGTTACATCACTATGATCAAGAGGGATAAAAATTAAAAAAAAGTTCTGAGTTTGACTGCTCGAGGCGAATCTCTAATGTGATCACCTCGAGAGACTACTGGAGAGCAATTATAGGTTTTGTAGGTCAAAAAGGTCATATAGGGATTGGAACCCACTGCATTGCTAATCATGGCTCAGGGAGAAGGATTGAGCAGCCCCAAAGATGGGATTCCAGGGATTAGGAGGATTGGCACGGTTATGGTTGAGAGCCTCACCTGGCGCTCATGATGACCGCATCGCCTTCTTGCCATCCCTGTCGTCTCAGCAGCCAGGTCTTTAACGTGACGAAGAGACCGGGAAAGAAAGCCGAGCCCGTAATCATCACAGACAGCATGATGGGGGGAAAACAGAGCAGGTGTGGATCTTGTTCAAATCCGGGGGTTTCGGAGTCCAAGCTCCTTCCTCTGCCGCTCTTCCATCACCAGCCCTTCACCGGCTTATTGTTCGTCTCTGCGCAGGAGACGGTCGCGTTCAAATGGAGCCTCGAACCTCCTCCCCTCTCCGCCGGAGGCTCCGTTCCTCCCGCTCGAATGGGATCGAATCCGAGGGAAGATTTCCCAGCACGGTTCGGGCATCGGGTGCTCGGTTTTGTTCTTCCGGGTGCTTGGTTTGGCGGACCCACTGTGAGATCCCGCCTCGATTTGCGCGTCTCCACTGCGCTCGGTGTCCGATTACGGTGGACGAATGGGTTTATGGAACGGGCAGCGCCCCACACCGCACGGCGGCAATGGGGGAAGGAAATAAATAAATAAACAAATAAATAAATAAACCCCTCCGTCAGCACGGTTACTCGACCTTTCTCATTTGTCGCAGCGAGTAGATCGAATTCGAATCTTCAGTGTTGTGTGATGCATGTTCGGCTCGCTTAAAATGTACGAGCAACCCGGGGATGGGGGGCACAGCACACGGGGAGGGGATGTGAGAGACGCTGTGTTTCTGCGAAACAGAAGGTCCGTGTCCAAGTGCTGTCCATTTCAGGACCACGCACTGCAGCACGCACCATGTGGATATGTTCAACGGCGGTGGCACACCCCTCGGAACCCATCCCACCCTGCTCCCGCCATCCAAACACACACTTTCAGGAGGCCTCAAGTGTCCGTAAATTTGCTACTTCAAACGAAGATCGTTAAATCGAGATCGCAACAAACAAGTTTCAATTAATTAAAAAAATAGCAAAAATTTTTTTCCTCACTTGGGCATTCAAAACGTTCCTGCGTCTTCCTTTACTCTAACTGCAGCCTCATCTCAGATCATTAGTACAGATTCATATCTGGACATCCTGCTTCTACTATCCAAACAATGGTGGAGGCCCTCAATGTCAGACATATCTCAAACATTCGATACAGTCTGGCATCCTGCCTTGCTCTCAAAACTCTCTGCCTATGGCATCCAAGGTCACCTCCACACTTGGCTTACTGACTTCCACTACTCTCATCGCCAACGTGTGGCTCTCAACGGGATCCTTTCATCTCCTCTCCCTGTGAAGGCTGCAGTGTCCCCAAGGCGGTGCCTTGGGCGCAGTCCTATTCATACATCTTCATCAACGATCTGACTCTCTGGAAAATCCTCTTTGCTGATCACCGCACCCCCCCCCCTCTCCTCCACTGCCCCTGACATCCTTCGTCCTTCAGATAGGCTGGGATCAGCCTCTGCCACCTCTCTTTCAATCCTGATAAATCTCACACTCTCACTCTGTCTCTCTGAAAGGACTATCTGGTGAACCCCCACCCCTCCCCCATCTACTTAAAAAAAAAATCCTCTTGAAGAAGTTGTCACTCAAACATTTGGCCTCACCATCAGCCATGATCTTTCTTCGGCAAACCACATTTCTAATAAGTTGGCCTCCAAAACACTGACTGGACATCCTCCGTCATGAAAAGTCCTTCCTTGGCACACCTGAACTCGTATCTACCTACAAGGCCTTCATCTGCAACTTGATGGAGTACTGCTCCCCCTTCCAGGTTTTAACCACTGCCTCACACCTTGCTCAGTTTGACGCTGTGGAAATCAAGGTCTTCAAGATCATTGGACTATCCCATGCTAAAGTTGAATCAACGAGGCTATCACTTTCCCATTGCAAACAGGTCGGTGGTCTCTCTGTCTTCTGCCTCCTTTCTGGTCTTGCATCCTCTGCTCTTTCTGTGCTTTGTCCCCCCAGATTTATGCAGGGCTCACACGGTCCACCCTCACCCCTCTTCTGGTGAAACTACCTCGATCCAGGATCACTGCTCACCTACACTCATTTGTTCCTCTTTTTTTTCCTGCCTGTGGAACAAGCTTCCACATTCTCTTCAATCTCATTCTTCCCCCACCCCGGGGACATGGAATGCTGCAACCCACTGAGGAACGTCAGGTCTTGCGAGGTATGCTTCGGCCAGAGGTTGGTTAGAGGATGTGGGGGGTGATGCGAGACAGACGACAGGGAAGGGAAGCGTTTTGACCTGAGTTGGTGAGTGTCCCTGGGAGGCTGTGAAAAGTTGGAACCTCGAGGCAGCTGGCATATGGGCATTCAAAACGTTCCTGTGTCTTCCTTTACTCTAACCGCAGCCTCATCTCAGATCATTAGTACAGATTCAGACCTGGTCACTCTCCCTTGGACATGCTAGTGTCAAAGACAGTTCTCCGTTTGGACTACCAAGGTGGTTCACCATCTTCCTGCCACAAAGTTTTTCTTTATTTATTTATCCTCTCCCCTGCACTTTCCTTTTATCCCCACCAATTTTCAAACCCTTGTTTGTTCAGATTCATGGCCATAGCCAGGGATGGGTTTTCTTCAACTTAATAAGTATATGTTGCACAGGCTCCTCAGATTTGTACCTCATATCAATTATGTTGCTTGTACTTGTATATAAAACTGTGTATTTTGATTGTATAAATTAATCATCATCACCATCCATCCATCCATCGGGACCATACTCT
>CM068967.1:39291435-39307956 GCA_035128595.1 Eptatretus atami
GGAAGGCAACACCTTATACCATTAAGATTTACAAGGACAGACCACATGGGGTTGATTCAATGCAAGTCTGTTGGGGGCATCAAATTCGGACTAGAGCGGCAAATTAGGACTCGAGTGCCAAATTAAAACAACTTGCATGATAACAAATGTAAAAAATAGGACCGCTCATTCTGAAGCTCACCTGGGTCAGGAGCAAGAGTCACTCAAACCCCCCGCACACCCCCTTAGACCATCAATTTTTTTTTAATGCCGTGAACAAACTTTGGTACATCATGGGTGATGAAGGTTGTGGTCAAGTTTCATTGAAATTCTGTGTGTAGTTTCGGAGAAGAGAGCAAATACCTCTTTTGGGGGTCCCAAACCCCCCCCCCCATAGACCCCCTCAATGAGCGCAGATTTTGATGTGGGTGATACACTTTGGTGCATCATGGGTGATGAAGATTGTGGTCAAGTTTCATCAAAATCGTTTGTGTAGTTTCGGCAAAGAGAGTAAATACCTATTTGGGGGGGGGGGGATCAAACACCCCCTCCTCCGTAGATCCCCTTAATGAGCGCAGAATTTGATGCGGTTAATACATCTTCGTTAGGCATCAGATATGAAGCTTGCGGCCAAGTTTCATCAAAATCGTATGTTTGGTTCAAGCGATAATGACTGAAGTGTTTACGGACTGACTGACTGACTCACCCACTCACTCACTTTCTCACCAATGGACACTGCACGATAGCATTAGCTCACCTGACTGGTCAAGGTGAGCTAAAAATTATCTGTAACTGTGAAAGTACAGTAATGTTATAATTGCATTGCTTTGGTGCATCTTTATGCAAAGGGAGCTCAGCACCCCCATCGAAAACCCAGCCATTGTGCTTGAATGAGGCTGGCTGTCTTTGTTAACCCATGCATGTTGTGCAAAGTAGGGGAAAGCAATTGGTTCACTGCGTGATCGAGTCAGTGTTGTCAATACATGATCGAGGAACTTCAACTGAAATTCATATTTTGAACCCTGTAGAACATGAATTAGCTTGTTTGCACTTCCAAAAACCTGTAGTTTAGCAGTACTTCAGCTCGGAATTTGGCAATATTGTACAGCAGCTCATCCTGCATGCCCAGGCGCACAGGAATAATTGCTTCAAGCAACTTCAAGAATAGGTAAAGCAATTGCTTCAATCTGTCTGTGTCTGGCAGTCAAAACAAATTTGAAAATTAGTCCCAACAGGAAACATTGTTTTTCATCATCATCTATTTTCAGTCCACTGCTGGACAAAAGCCTTAGCACCCTGTTCTTCATTGCACGGCCCGCGAGCCACTGGCGGCCTAAGGTGCGGCCAATAATCCACAAAAGGGAAAACACTCCATCGTAATTCGCCATAAATGCTATCAAAATGACCCAATGGTTTCAAATGAATGTTCCAACACGAAGCATAAAAGTAACATAACTACAGTCATCAGGATCCATTCATTCATTTGGACCATACTCTGTACAGAGCATCAATGCTGCCAAAGCAGTCTCCTGGGCTATTGGGCACAATCCTGGACAAGTCACCACTCCATTGCAGGATACTCAAATGGCTCAATCATCCCAGCAAGCTGGTACTCATTTTGTCAACCTCAAACAATGACAGGCTGAGCCAACCCCACCTGGTATTAATGAAATCGCCAAACAGGATTTGAACTCAGAACCATAGGATCCCAGGCCCACCAACCTAACCATTAAGCCATCACCAGACATACATCAAGATATAGTTGCAGTATACAAACAATTATGCTTGCAGCCCAGTTAACCACAACAAAGAAGAGTATGTGAAGGCAGCCATTATGGAGTCCTGCATGCGGTGTGGCGGCTCTCACATGAATGTCTTCTCGGAAAAAGTGGCCCCCCTCGAGAACAATAGTGAAGATCACTGCCTTAGCATGTTGACGCCATGTTTCTCTGTTTCTTGCTTTGTTGTTCGAAATGACTTCCTCAATATTTGTCTATTTCATCCTTCCATCCTATGCATGGCCTTCTCCTGTTCCTGTCACAATCCATCGGTCTCCATATTGTTAATATTGTTGTCCACCGATTATATCTGACCTTCTGCTGATTTGTCGTCCCCATTTCCATTTCACGAGTTTTATTATTTCGAAGACATCCTGAGTTTTGGTTTGCTCTCTGACCCATTTCATGGTCTTTCTATCTTTGTATGCAATCATCATCTTCATCTTCATCTTCATCTTCATCTTCATCTTCATCTTCATCCCGTTTCCATGTGTAAGCCGTGGTTCACCTAATGGCTGCTTTCCAGGCTGCACGATTCCTTGCTAACCCTGTTAGGCCTTTAACTCTAAGATCATCTCTCAGCAACACATCCCGTATTTTTCTCGGATGGCCTCTAGCTCTCCTTCCATTCAAATTCATATTTATACACCTCTTCACACAGCTGCCCACCCCCATCCTTTCCAAATGTCTGAACCACCTCAACCTACCCCTACGCATCACCTCACTAATTGCTCTCTATACCTAACCCATCTCTTAATTCCACATTTGGTTTCCTATCCATCAGTGTCACATCACACATCCATGTCACCATTCTCATTTCATTTCGTTCACACCTCCGTTCATCCTCTTTTTGATCACCCATGTTTCACTGCCAAACAACACCATGCTTCTAACGCAAGCTGTGTAAAGTTTTCCCTTTAATCGGAGAGAGGTCCCTTTTGATGTCAAAATACCGAACATATTTCGTTCCATATTGTGTTGTGCTGTTATTAGCATTTTCTCCATTTTTAGCTCACATGGACTAGTCCAGTGAGCTTATACGATCGAACAATGTCCCCGTAGGTGAGTGAGTGAATCAGTCCGTAAACACTTCAGTCATTATCGCTTGAACTAAACACACAATTTTGATGAAACTTGGCCATAAGCTTCATATCTGATACCTAACAAATGTGTATTGACCGCATCAAAATCTGCACTCATGAAGGGGGTCTACGGGAGGCGGAAGTTGGATATGGGGGGGGGGGGTTGGTTTGCTCCCCAAAATAAGTATTTGCTCTCTTCTCCGAAACTACACACACAATTTCAGTGTAAATTTGACCACAACCTTCATCACCCGTGATGCACCAAAATTTGCCCATACCATTAAAAAAAATCTGGGTCTAAGGGGATCTGTGGGGGGTTTGAGTGACTGTTGCTCCTGATCCAGGTGAGCATCAGGATGCATGATCCTATTTTTGTTGTTAATGCCAGGTCTCTGCCCCCGAGATGAGAGTTGGAATAATACACCGATTGAAAACTTTCCTTTTTAAACAGATTGCGAAGCTACCTCTCATGATGTTACTGAGTTTTCCATGTTGTCTCCATCCAAAATTGATTATTGTTGTACAGCGCTCCTTCCCAATTCCATAATATACACGCGACGCATGACGTCTTCGTCAGGCGCCAAAGGAATGGAGTACTCAGTTTTCACTCTGTTTGTTTGTTTGTTTTCTTGTTACTTGGCGAAAAAAAAAATTCGTCAAGTATCTTGGTCTGAGACGTTTGTCTGTCTGTTTGTTTGTTTGTCACACGATATTTGGCCACAGTTTTCAAGTAATCGTGCTGAAATATTTTGTGTGTGTAGGTGACAGGCCAAGGACAGCAAAGCTTAATTTTGGTGAAGATCCGAATCTGGATCTGGATACGATAATTATTTAATTAAAAAAGAGATTTTTATCCCGCCCCCCGGAGGGAGGGAGCGGGATATTGTAATCATCCGGTTTGTTTGTTTGTTTGTCTGTTTGTTTGTTTGTTTGTTTGTCTGTCTGTTAGCAACTTTACGGCAAAACGGCTTTAGCAAACCACTATCAAATTTAATCCACAGGTGGGCAATGAACCTTGGACGACTCCATTAACTTTTGGGTCCAATTGGATCAAAGGTCAAGTCACGAAAATCAAAATCATTTTACGGTCATAACTTCGTCAAAAATGGTTTAATTGACTTCAAACTAAGACTAAAATATTCCTTATTCTCCTTATAATCAACATTCAGGTTAAGGATGTATCAAATTTAAATTTGATCCACAAAATAACTTTATGCCTCAAATGGGCAGGATTTGTTGTGCCTGGCACCACTTGTTTTTGTTTGTTTTTGCCATGGCTAATAATCTCCACTATCTGCAGCAGAAGTCAGTAAAACACTTGCACTGTGGAATGTGTACAGGCATACATTATAAGTCGTTTTCTCCCACCACAGGGAGTGTTACTGTATTTGTGCCCATGACCTGACCCTAGGTACGATCAATAAGTACTGGATGCAAAATTTGGTGAAGTTCCCCTCAGTGGAGTCAGGGAAGATTTTCAGATGTACACACACACACCAACACACACACACACACACACACACAAACACACACACACACACACACACACACACACACACACACACACACACACACACACACACACACACACACACACACACACACACACACACACACACACACACACACACACACACACACACACACACACACACACAACAACACACACCCACACCACAACACACACACACACACACACACACTTTCACATCTAATATATAAGCTCTTTCTAACCACTGACTGTTTGACTCACTCACTCACTGACTGATATTTAAGATCGGTGCCTTCGGGTGATGTAGAAAGCTGAAATTTTGCATGCCGATGGAATCGAAACTGGTACACCAGGAAAATTCACACACATCGTTGGAGAACATCCATACATGAAAATATAAAAAAATGAAAAAAAAACTGCAGGTAAGCGACCCAAGATAATGGGAAAGCACTAATTTTGTGTGGCGACGAACATCGAAGCCGATACACCAGGGGGAGGTATAGGCTGACGGACATCAAAGAGAGAGGGATGGGTGGATAAAAAGTGGGTTGGGGGAGAAAAAGGGGGGAGAAAAAGGGGGAAGAGAGCGGTGGAGGAGGAAAAAGGGGAAAGAGAGGAGTAGGGGAGAAAAAGAGGGGTGGTGAAGAGAGGGGTGGGGAGAAAGAGTGGGGAAGAAAGAGGGGTGGGGGAGAAAGAGTGGGGGAAGAGAGTGGGGTGGGGGTGAAAAAGATGGGGGAAGAGAGAGGGGTGGGAGAAAAATAGGGGTGGAAGAGAGGGTTGGGAGAAAAGAGGGGGGAGGGGTGGGGAGAAAAGAGTGGGAGAGGGGTGGGGGAGAAAAGAAGGGGGAAGAGAGAGGGGTGGGGGAGAAGAGAGAGGGGTGAGGGAGAAAAAATGGGGGGGGAGAAGAGAGGAGTGGGGAGAGAGAGGGGTGGGGGAAAATAGTGGGGAAGAGAGAGGGGTGGGAGAGAAAAGAAGGGGAAGAGAAGGTGGGGGAGGAAGAGGGAGGAGTTTGGGAAGAAAAAGAGGGGGGAAGAGAGAGGGGTGGGGGAGAGAAAGAGTGGGGAGAGTGAAGAGGTGGAGGGAAAAAGAGAGAGGAGGGAGGGGGATGAGGAGAGATGTTGGAAGGTAAGACAGTGTGAGGTGAGAGGAAGGGTAGGCAGACGTACTGTGGAGTGTAAGTTATGATTCATACCGTCTCATCAAAATGATTCTGCATAGAATAACAGTGAAGATGGAAACAGAATAATGTCTGAAATCCATTTTTTACTGTTCATACTATAAATACGGCCCACAGACAAACACGTTCTGGACACGTTCGGAGACAAAACATGCTGGACACATCCGGAGCCAAGCTATCTGGAGACAAACACCCGTCGGGATGCGTCCTGAGTCAAACTCCCATCCAGACATAAATACAACCGGGACACGTTTGGAGACAAACACTGCCAAGACGCGTCTGGAGCCAAGCTGTCTGAAGAAAAACAACGCCCGGACGCGTCCGGAGACAAACCCCACCTACACAGGTGCAGAGACAAACACTGCCCAGCCATGTCCAGAGACAAACACGGCCTGGACACGTCCGGAGACAAACACCCGTCTAGACACATCTGGAGATAAACTCTAATCTGGACATAAACACCGCCTGGACACATCCGGAAACAATCTCCCATCAGGACACGTCCGGAGACAAACTCCCATCCGGACATAAATACCGCCTGGACACGTCCGGAGCTAAGCTGTCTGAAGACAAACACCACCCGGATGCATCCGGAAACAAACACTGCTCAGGCACATCCCAAGCAGTGTTTGTTTCCGGATGCATCCGGAAACAAACACTGCTCAGGCACATCCCAAGCCAAACACCACCCACACACGTCCAGAGACAAACACTGCCCAGACATGTCCAGAGACAAACACGGCCTGGACACGTCCAGAGACAAACTCCTGTCTGGACATAAATACCACCAAGACACGATTGGAGACAAACACCAACCGGATGCATCCGGAGCCAAGCTGTTCAGAGACAAACACTGCTCGGACACGTTCGGAGACAAACACCCATATAGACACGTCTGGAGGTAAACTCCCATCTGGACATAACCACCCGGACACGTCCGGAAACAATCTCCCGTCCGGACACGTCCGGAGATAAATACCATAGACAAATCCCGCTCAGGCACGTCCAGAGACAAACACCGTCCAGACATAACCACTGTCCGGATATGTCCAGAAACAGAGAGAGAGAGGGGGGGTGAAGAGTGAGAGAGGTGTGGGAGGAGGGTGCTGCACTGTATTGGAAGGGAGTAGAGCAAGGATGGGTTTTGTAGGCAGGGCAGAGCATCAATGTGTGTGCCGTCCCTCGGAAAGATGTTGAAGTCAGTGTCCCATGTGCAAGCATTGAAGCTTTATATCTGAAAAACCCCTCCAAAAAACAGAGTCCGTGTACTCAGACATGCTGTGGAGTGGAGAATAAGTTATTTATTTTCAATACAAAAAAATCATATTGTAATTTGTGGAATAGTATTTTTTGCATCCAGATTCACATTTGAATGGCCACTATAAAACAATAAAATATATTTCAGACGGAGTCTAGTTGGAAAGGCTAGCATTAGTTTGTGAACAGTAAAGATCTCATGGTATCCTTTGCTAGGGTTGGGCTAGCTATCGTCGGCATTATGAGAAAAAATATTTAAATATCGCTTTGTTCAGGACTTAAGAGCTGTAAATAACTGAGTTCATGCTTGCATATTCTCTCCAGCATTCAATCGATTGGCATTTGTCAGCCTCACGGGTTGCTTTGTGTGAACTTGTTTTTGACAACCATGCCGAGTGTTACAATTCAGCTGTGATAAATGTTGAGTCCTGCCTCTCTCTCCTATTAATGCTCGGTGACTTGGGAGACGTTTCGAAATTCTGATTTGATACTTTACGTTGACGGACCATTGTTCTCTGGAAATGTGATTTGTAATGATTTTAACATACTGAGAAGTCTGAAGACGACGATGGTTCACGAGCGGTATTTGACGATGTAGATTGTTTCAGAAAGCTCAAGGATGCAGACAATGTGATAATGTTTGACCAAGTATAAAAATGATCAACATGATGTGGTACGAGTGACAGGTTATTAGCTGCAAAATGTCGAAAACCCGGTTCGATTCCACAACTTTTGAAATTTGACCTTTGTGAACTTTAAAGGTCAAAGGTCAAGGATTATGACCTTTGGTGCAAAACTTCCTCTGGAACATTCCCAGGAACAATATAACGTACATATAGGCTATATGGCATTTCGCACTCCTCGGATTATCCATACTTGATGAAATCAGCGTAAAAACAACACTTGAAGGGGGCGCAACGGGCAAGGTGTTCGAGATAGAGCAAAATGGTTTCAAGACTTTAGGTGGGGAATGACCTCAAGATTATGCATAAAAAATATTGTCATCCTAGCTCTCAAAGTTTGGGCGGTCGTATGTATTTTATGTCAAAATTCGAACTTTTCTAAGTTTGTGACCTTGTGACCTTGACCTTGTGACCTTGACCTTGGACGAAAATGAAAAATCGAGCTCCGCTGTGGCTATGCAGGTCGCCATTGGGGCTAACCAAATACCGAAACCCTGCCACATTCGACAAACCCCTCGGAGAGAGATGGATTTTTATGTCAAAATCCCAATTTTCTAAGTTCGTGACCTTGTGACCTTGACCTTGGGACGAAAATGAAAAATCGAGCTCCTTGGGCTATGCAGGTGCCAATGGGCTAACCAAATACTGAAACCCCTGCCAGATTCGACAAACCCCTCGAGAAGAATGGATTTTTATTTCTAAATTCGCAATTTTCTAAGTTCGTGACCTTGTGACTTGACCTCTGAGACGAAAATGAAAAATCAAGCTCCGTGGGGCTATGCAGGTGCCATTGGGCTAAACAAATACCGAAACCCCTGCCAGATTCGACAAGCCCCTCGGAGAAGATGGATTTTTATTTCTAAATTCGCAATTTTCTAAGTTCGTGACCTTGTGACCTTGACCTTGAGACGAAAATGAAAATCAAGCTCCTTGGGGCTATGCAGGTGCCAATGGGCTAACCAAATACCGAAACCCCTGCCAGATTCGACAAACCCCTAGGAGAAGATGCAAATTGAAATTGGCTACCCCCTAAAAACACAATTCGCAAATTTTCTAAGTCGTGACTTGTGGCCTTGACCTTGGGACGAAAATGAAAATCGAGCTCTGTGGGGCCATGCAGGTGCCATTTGGCGAACCAAATACGAAACCCCGCCAGATTCGACAAACCCCTCGGAGAAGAAATTTTTTTATGTCAAAATTCGCAATTTTCTAAGTTCGTGACCTTGTGACCTTGACCATTGGACCTTGACCTTGGACGAAAATGAAAAATCGAGCTCCGTGTGTGCTATGCAGGTGCCATTGGGCTAACCAAATACCGAAAACCCCTGCCACATTCGACAACAACCCTCCGGAGAAGATGGATTTTTATGTCAAAATCGCAATTTTCTAAGTTCGTGACCTTGTGCCTTGACCTTGGGACGAAAATGAAAAATCGAGCTCCTTGGGGCTATGCAGGTGCCAATGGGCTAACCAAATACTGAAACCCCTGCCAGATTCGACAAACCCCTCGGAGAAGATGGATTTTTATTTCTAAATTCGCAATTTTCTAAGTTCGTGACCTTGTGACCTTGACCTTGAGACGAAAATGAAAAAATCAAGCTCCGTGGGGCTATTGCAGGTGCCATTGGCTAACCAAATACCGAAACCCTGCCAGATTCGACAAGCCCTCGGAGAAGATGGATTTTTATTTCTAAATTCGCAATTTTCTAAGTTCGTGACCTTGTGACCTTGACCTTGAGACGAAAAATGAAAAAATCAAGCTCCTTGGGGCTATGCAGGTGCCAATGGGCTAACCAAATACCGAAACCCCTGCCAGATTCGACAAACCCCTAGGGGAAGATGCAAATTGAAATTGGCTACCCCTAAAAACAAACAGATCTTATGAACATTCGCAATTTTTCTAAGTTCGTGACCTTGTGGCCTTGACCTTGGGACGAAAATGAAAAATCGAGCTCTGTGGGGCCATGCAGGTGCCATTTGGCGAACCAAATACCGAAACCCCTGCCAGATTCGACAAACCCCTCGGAGAAGAAATTTTTTTATGTCAAAATTCAAAAACAAACATGGTCGTTCAAGTATCTTGCGTCTGGCACGACGTTTTTCTCGCTCTGTTTTGTTTGTTTGCGTCACACGATATATTCGGGCCACCAGTTTTCAAGTAATTCGCCTGCTGAAAATATTTTGCTGACGTGTGTGTACCGGTGACAGGCCAAGCCAGCCAAAGCTTCAATTTTGCCTGAAGATTCGCAATCTGATCTGGATACCGCATAATTATTTATTAACAAAAAGAGATTTTTATCCCGCCCCCGGAGGCGCCGGCCCCGAGCGGGCGATTATTGCTTAATTCATCCGGTTTGTTTGTTTTGTTTGTCGTTTCGTTTTGTTTGCTTTGTTCTGTCTGTCTGGTTAGGCAACTTTACGCGCAAAACGGCTTTAGCAAACCACTATCAAATTAATCCACAGCGTGGCATATTGAACCTTGGACACTCCATTTAACTTTTGGTCCAATTGGCATCAAATGGTTCAAGGTCACGAAAATATCAAAAATCATTTTACGGTCATAACTTCGTCAAAAATGTTTAATTTACTTCAAACTAAGACTAAAATATTCCTTATTCTATTCCTTATAATCAACCATTCAGCGTTAAGGATGTCATCAAATTTAAATTTGATCCACAAAATAACTTATGCCTTCAAATTGGCCACCACAAGGCTCGATTTGTGTGCCTGGGCACCACTTTTTTTGTTGTTTTTCGCCATGGCTAAAATCTCCACTCATACTGCAGCAGAACCGTCAGCTAAACACTTCCACTGCTGGAATGCCTGTACAGGCATTACATTATAAGTCGTTTTCTCCCACCACCAGGTCGTCTACTGTATTTTGCTTGCCCATGACCTGACGCCTAGGTACGATCCAATAAGGACTGGATGCCAAAATTTGGTGAAGTTCCCACTCAGTGGCAGTTTCAGGGAAGATTTCAGATGCTACACACACACACACACACACACACACACACACACACACACACACACCACACACCACACACACACACACACCACACACCACACACACACACCCACACACACACACCACACACCACACACCACACAACACACACACACACAACACACACACACACACACACACACCACAACACACACACACAACACACACACACACCACACACCACACCACACTTTCACATCTAAATATAAAGCTCTTTCTAACCACTGACTGCTTATGAACCACTCACCCACTGACTGAATTTACAGCATTCGGTGCCTTCCGGCTTTGACTTTTAAAAGCTGAAATTTTGCATGCCGATGGACACTCGAAACTTGCCGCGTACACCAGTGAAAATTCACCACAATCGTTGGAGAACATCCATACATTGAACAATATTAAAAAAAAATTGAAAAAAAACTGCAGTAAGCGACCAAGATAATGGCGAAAGCCACTACAATTTCTGATGTGGCGAGACGAACATCTTTGAAGCGATACACCAGCGGGCGAGGCTATAGGCTGACGCCCGACATTCACAAAGAGAGAGCGCCGATGGGTGGCATAAAAAGTGCGGTTGGGGAGAAAAAGGCGGGGGGAGAAAAAGGGGGGAAGAGAGCGGTGGAGGGAGGAAAAAAGGGCGGGAAGAGAGAGTAGCGCGGAGAAAAAGAGCCGTGTGAAAAACGGCGGCTGGGGTATAAACGATGCGGCCTGGGAAGCAAAGAGGGCGTGGGGGAAGAAAAGCAGCGGGGGAAGAGAGTGGCGCCGGGTGGCGGGTCGAAAAACATGGGGGAAGAGAGAGGGGTGGAGAACAAATAGGCCGGTGCGAAGAGAGGGTTGCGGAGGCAGAAAAACAGAGGGCGGAGGTGGCGAGAAAAAGAGTGGCGGAGAGGGGTGGGGGAGAAAAGAAGCCGTGGAAGAGAGCATGCGGGTGGGGGAGAAAGAAGAAGCAGGGGTGATGGCCGAGAAAAAATCGGCGGGAGGCGAGAAGCAGAGGCCACGTGGGGGCGGAGAGCAGCAGAGGGTGGTCCGGGAAAAATAGTGGGGAAGAAGAGAGGCCGGTGCGAGGAGAAAAAGAAGCGGGGAAGAGAGAACGGGGGCCGGGGAAGAAGCAGGAGGAGCTTGGGAAGAAAAAGAGGCGGGGAAGCAGAGCAGGGCGTGGGGAGAGAAAAGAGTGCGGCGAGAGTGAAGCATGGTGGAGGCGCAAAAAAGCAGAGAGGCCAGGGCAGGCGATGAGCGCAAAAGTTGGAAGTTAAGACAGTGTGACGGTGAGAGGAAGGGTAAGGCCAGACGTACTGTGGCAGTGCTAAGTTTATATGATTCATAACCGTCTCATCAAAATGATCTCTGATAGAATAACAGTGAAAGATGCGAACAGTCAATAATGTCTTGACAATCCACTTTTTAACTGTTCCATACTATAAATTACGGCCCACAGCACAAACCACGTTCTTTGACACGTTCGGCACGACAAAACATGCTGGACACGATCCGGAGCCAAGCTATCTGGAGACACAACACCCCGTCGGGATGCCCGTCCTCGAGTCAAACTTCCCATCCAGCATAAATACAACCGCGGACACCGTTTTGGAGACAAAACACTAGCCAAGACGCGTCTGGAGGCCAAGCTTCTGAAGAAAAAACAACGCCCGACGCTCCGGAGCACAAACCCCACCTACACAGTGCCAGCAGCACAAACACTGCCCAGCCATGCTCCAGCAGACAAAACACCGGCCTTGACACGTCCGGAGGACAAACACCGCTCCTAGACACATCTGGCAGATAAAACTCTAATCCTGGACATACACACCGCCTGGACACACTCCGGGAAACCAATCTCCCATCAGGACACTCCGCCGAGACAAACTCCCATCCCGACATAAATACCGCCCTCCTGCACACGTCCGGAGCCTAAGCTGTCTGAAGACAACCACCACCCGGCATGCATCCGGAAAACAAACCACCTGCTCCAGGCACATCCCAAGGCCCAGTTGTTTGTTTTCCGGATTGCCATCCGGAAACAAACACTGCTCAGGCACATCCCAAGCCAAACACCACCCACACACGTCCCAGAGACAAACACTGCCCAGACATGTTCCAGAGACAAACACGGCCTAAGGACACGATCCAGAGGACAAACTCCTGTCCTGCGACATAAATACACCAAGACACCGATTGCGAACAAAACACCCAACCGGATGCATCCGGAGCCAAGCCTCGTTCAGAGACAAACACCTGCCTCGGACACGTTCGGAGACAAACACCCCAATAGACCACGTCGTTGGAGCCGGTTAAAACTCCCATCTGCGCACATTAACCACCCGGACCGGCTCCGGAAAACAATCTCCGTCCGACACGTCCGAAGATAAATACCATAAGACAAATCCCGCTCAGGCCACGTTCCAGAGACAAAAACACCGTCCACGACCATAACCACTGTCCCGGACTATGTCCAGAAACAGAGCAGCGAGAGGGGGGGTGAAGAGTGAGAGACGGTTGAGGAGGAGCCGGTGCTGCACACTGTTATTGGAAGCGGAGTAGAGCAAGGATGCCGGTTTTTTAGGCAGGCAGAGCCCATCAATGTGCTCTGTGCCGTCCCTCGCGAAAGATGTTGAAGTCAGTGTCCCATGTGCAAGCATTGAACCTTTAATATCGACAAAACCCCTCCAAAAAACAGAGTCCGTGCTACCAGGACATGCTGTTGGGAGTGGAGCAATAAGTCTATTTATTTTTCAATACAAAAAAATCAACTTGTAATTTGTTGGAAGTAGTATTTTTTGCATCCAGCATTCACATTGAATGGCCACTATAAAAACAATAAATATATTGCAGACGAGTCTAGTTGAAAGGCTAGCATAGTTTTCGTGAAACAGTAAAGATCTCATGCGTATCCTTTTGCTAGGGTATGGCTAAGCTATCGTCGGGCATTATGCAGAAAAATATTTAAATATCGCTTTGTTCAGCGACTTACGAGCTGTACAATAAACTGAGTTCATGCTTGCATATTTCTCTCAGCATTCAATCGCATTGGCAATTTGTCAGCCTCACCGGCGTTGCTTTGTGTGAACTTAGTTTGACAAACCATGCCGGTCAGCCGTGCCGACGGCATACCCTATCAACGCACCACGCAGCCAGGGTTACAATTCAAGCTGTGACATGATTAAATGTTGGTCCTGCCCTCTCCTCTCCTATTTAATGCTCGGTGTGACTTGGCGAGACGCTTTCGAAATTCTGATCTTGATACTTTACGTTGACGGCACCACTTGTTCTCTTGGAAATGTGATTCCTGCTAATGATTTTAACTACTGAGCAAGTCTGTAAGACGCCACGCCATGCGTTCACGAGCGCCGTATTTGACATGTAGCATATGCTTTCAGAAGTCCGGAAGGATGAGGAACAATGTGCATAATGTATTGACCCAAGTTATAAAAATGCAACATGATGTGCGTACGATGTGACAGGTTATTAGCCTGCCAAAATTCGAAAACCCGTTCGATTCCCACAACTTGAAAATTGACCTTTGTGAACTTTAAAGGATCAAGGTCAAGGATTTATGACTTTGGTGCAAAACTTCCTCTGCGAACATTCCAGGAACACTTATAACGTCATATAGCGCTACTATGCATTTTCGCACTCCTCGGATCCTATCCATACTTTGATGAAATCAGCGTAAAAACAACTTTGCGAAGCCGCGGGGCCGGGGCCCACGGCCCAAGGCGTGTTCGAACCGACTAAGAGCAAACCATCGTTCCAGACTTTAGGTGGGGAATGACCCTCAAGATTATGCATTAATAATATTGTCATCCTAGCTCTCAAAGTTTTGGCGGGTCGTATGATTTTTTATGTCAAAATTTCGAACTTTTCTAAGTTTGGACCTTGTGACCTGTTGACCTTGTGACCTTACCTTGCCGGCCACGAAAATGGCAAAAATCGAGCATTTCCGGCTGTGGACTATGCAGGTGCCATTGCGCGCTAACCAAATACCGAAACCCCATGCCACATTCGACCACGAACCCCTCGTCAGAGAAGATGGATTTTTCATGTCAAAACTCCCAATTTTCTAAGTTCGTCGACACTTGTGACCTTGCACCATTGCGGACGAAAATGCAAAAATCGCAAGCTCCTTTGGCGGCTCATGCAAGGTGCCAACTACGGGCAACCAAATACTCGAACCCCTGCCAGATTCCGCACAAACCCCTCGGAGAAGATTGGATTTTATTTCTCAACATTCCGCACATTTTTCTAAAGTTTACGTGACCTTGTGACCTTGACCTTGAGGACGCAAAATGAAAATCAAAGCTCCGTTGGGCGCCTATGCAGGTGCCATTGGTGCTAACCAAATACCGAAACCCCTCGCCAAGATTCGACAACGCCCTCGCGAGAAGATGGATTTTTAATTTCTAAATTCCAATTTTCTAAGTTCGCTGACCTTGTGACCGTTCGACCTTGAGACGAAATGAAAAATTCAAGCCTCCTTGGCGCCGGCTATGCCAGGCTGCAAGGGCCTAACCAAATCACGAAACCCCTTGCCAGATTCGACAAACCCCCTAGGAGAACGATGCCAATTGAAATTGGCTACCCCCTAAAAACACAATTCGCCCAATTTTTCTAAGTTCGTGACCTTGTGGCCTTGACACTTGGGACGAAAATGAAAAATCACGCAGCTCTGTGGGGCCATGCATCGTGCCATTGCGCGAACCAAATACCCGAAACCCCTGCCCAGATTCGACAAAAACCCCTCGCCGAGAGAAGGAAATTTTTTTATGTCAAAATTTCCGCAATTTTCTAAGTTCGTTGACCTTGTGACCTTGACCTTGTGCACCTCCATTGACCTTGGGACAAAATGAAAAATCGAGCTCCGTGTGGCCTTATGCAGGTGCCATTAGCGGCTAACCAAATACCGAAAACCCCTATGCCACATATCGACAAACCCCGAGAAGATGGATATTAGTGTCAAAATCGCAATTTTCTAAGTTCGTGACCTATGTGACCTTGACCTTAGGGCGACGAAAATGAAAATCGAGCTCCTTGGGGCTATTGCAGCGTGCCAATGCGCTAACCAAATACTGTAAACCCCTGCCATATTCGAACAAACCCCTGCGGAGAAGATGGAGGCATTTTTTATTTCTAAATTCGCCCAATTTTCTAAGTTCGTGACCTTCGTGACCTTGAACCTTGAGACGAAAATGAAAAATCAAGCTCCTGGGGCTATGCTAGGGCCCATCTGGGCTAACCAAATACGAAACCCCTCCAGATTCGACCAAGCCCCTCCCCGGAGAAGATGGACTTTTTATTTCTTAAATTCGCAATTTTCTAAGTTCTGTGACCTTGTGACCTTGACCTGAGACGCAAAATGAAAAATCAAGCTCCTTGCGGCTATGCCAGGTAGCACAAGGCTAACCAAATAACGAAACCCCTGCCAGATCAAAACCCCTAGCGGAAGCATGCCAAATTGAAAGTTGGCTACCCCCTACAAAAACACAATTCGCCAATTTTCTAGTCACGTGACCTTGTGCGCCTCTGACCTTGCGGACGAAAATGAAAAATCGAGCTCTGTGCGGGCGCCATGCAGCTGCCATTTGGCGACACCAAATACCGGGAAACACCCGGCCTGCCAGATCTCGACAAACCCCTCCGGATTGAAGAAATTTTTTTATGTCAAAAATTTCGCCAATTTCTAAAGTTCGTGACCTTGTGACCTTGAACCTTGCTGGCGACGAAATTGAAAAATCGAGCTCGCGTTGGGGGCTACATGCAGTGTGCCATTGGATAAAACCAAATACCGAAAACCCCTGTCAGATTCGAGCAAAACCCCTAGCCGAGAAGCCATGCAAATTGAAATCGGCTACCCCCCATAAAAACCACATGTTTTTGCGGCGTCGCGCTCCGCCACATAATGGGCGCCCACACCCCATTTTCAGGAACAACACAACATACTCATGATCATAACCTCCCACCAAAATTTCTATCAGGAGTCTGATCAAAACCCACGCGAGCTATGCTCGCGGGACAGGACAGATCAAAGACAACCACGACAGACAGACAACAACAATAACGACATATAGTGGTCAC
>CM068967.1:39329722-39364302 GCA_035128595.1 Eptatretus atami
GACCGTCTATCAGCAATTATCCAGTCACTTAACAGTTTTTACTTACAAGACACGGCGCCACCAACATTCATTCAAAAGAAAAGAAAAGACTACCCTCAAAGACAAAGGAGTCAGACAGGGTCCATAGACCTTTATACCGTGGAGCCTTGGTGACCGAACGGGCCCCACGAGACCGTTGCAGGTTACCTGCACCCTCGTGGTGCCTTGATGGGCGAGTCGCGACGTCTGTCCCCACGTCAGCTAGGATAGCCGCGGCTGACTCGGGCCTTCCACGGGGCCGGCAAGCTCTCTCCGGCGCTCCCCACACGGATGCGCAGGCTTGCACGACAGAGCTGGCAAAGCGGCGCCTCCCGTCCACGTCCCTGGTGCCACGCCCGGACTCCCCACCGACTGCGAGCTCCGACGACTCGACCCGAACCACCGAACCCAAGACTCTCCGAAGACCAAGACGAAACCACCAACGCACATGACACACACACAGACGAAAACCACCACGAAGACGACCCAGACCTGGCGTCCTGCGCGCCCTTATATTCCTCAGTTCCAACGCCTCGCTCCTCCCCGTTTTTCGCTCCGCCCCCCTTCCAGCTCCTGCGGGAAGCTTCGAGAAAGGGGGGTTCCTTATCTCCAGCGCCTCACTTCCACGAACCGACCAATGACGAACGATCTCCCCGATCGGCGCGCGGGAAAACAGGCGGGAAAATCCGTGCGCCACCGATAGAGGGTTGTGGTTTGGTTTGTGGAGAAGGGGATCGGCAGAGGGTTGTGGTTTGGTTTGTGGAGAAGGGGATCAGCAGTTTGTGTAGCGGGGAAGGTGGTTATGGTGGTTGAAATGTGGTTGGTCCAAAATAACGATAGTCAAAGAAAAACACGATCTCAAAGGATCACAGCCCTGTTACACGAATAATTCCCATTAAACAATGATGGGGAAATCTAACTGAACACAGACTTATCGATCTAACTCAACTAAGGACCTTTATGGTGTTCTGCGAATTTCCACAGCCGTAACAATACACACACACACACACTTTGGACCTAGAGCGGGAGCATTTACACTCCACACTATCTTCCTGGCAAAAGTCTGCCTGCATGAATGCTCCTACATGCAGCAACCTTTTCATCCCGAATCTGATTCGTACATGCTATAGTCCCCCCCCCCAACAGAGGGGTTAAGGTGGGGGAGAAGGGGGAGGGTTGGGAGAGGGAGGGAAGAGGAAAGGGGTGGGGGGGGAGGGGAGGGGTCAGAGAGAGAGAGAGAGGGGTCGGGTGGGGTTGGACAGAAGGATAGGGGTGAGAGAGAGTGGGGAAGGGTTGGGAGGGAGGGGTGAGGGATTCCGGCCGATGTGATGCCCAATTTATTGTCCATCCGAGAGACGCCACACACATTGATTAATCACCCTGCATGTGAAACACCGGGATGACAGTTTATAGCTAAGTTGGGACTCAAGTCCAGGATACCCAGAGTGAGAATGCGTACCTCTCAGCTTTCCTGCATGATGTGGCGATTCCTTCATAACTGAAAATATTTTTTTCTCATTGTGATCGTATAATTTATTTTGTCTTCCTACCTCTGGTATAGAACCGTGGTATCGCATTTGAAACTTAAGGAACGTGCACCAAGTGGCTTCACCACGCAATGCACGTAACATTTGAAGAAACTTTTGAAAGTGAAATGTTTAATTTTTATCTGTATTTACCTGCCGAAGTGGCGGGTCCTATAATGAAAGAAAAAAAAGTGGAACGTCGTGGAAAATACATTTCACATTTTCAGCGAACCAGCCACCGCCTGTTTCACCACAGAACAACACAGAACAACACAGAACAACACATGGCCAACATCGCACGCGAGTGGCTCCTGAACTTTGTTCAAATCAATCGACATGCAGTCTTCAATGACAGTGCGAATATTGTAGAGTGCTTGCCAAGTGGCTTCAGCACTCCAACGGAACGGTTGATAAGAAACGGCTCGCTTGACACGCGATTAGCAATCACCAAACTGTTATATTAAACATACACCTCCCGGACTCCGGAGATGTCCGAAATGTCAAATAGGCTTGAATTGGACAAACTAGTACGTGCCCGTAAAAAAAAAAAAAAAAAAAAATTCATAAATAAATATTCAAACCGCGAGCAACAAACAACAACCACACAGGCCGTTTCTTCGCTCTCGCGTGCCCGTACGTGCGTGGCCCGGAAGTTGGCATATTATTCGCAGTTACGATTATTCGCAATTTAGTTTTAATACCCAATTATTCAATTAGCGCCAACGTATTTTACCTTTTCGCAATGTCGTGGCAAGGAAAAACAAAAAGAAGAGAAGAGGGAGAAATAAAATTTACTTCCTGGTTCGGAGCATACCAGCACTCTGATGTTACCGAAATTTTATGGCACCAGTCTAATATGAAAACGATCATAACTTGGGGCATTGTGTTTATCTATAAATGCGCATAAGAAATCGAGAAATTATTAGAATACACGAAGTCATCACTCTCCGGAAGTCCGTACGTTGTAACCCGTAATGGGGAACGCGGCTGAGCTTCCCTTCCCCATCGGCCACGCCACGCAACAACGTGTCTTGTCATTGGTTTGGTAAATAAATGGCCATAACTTGGGAAGCACTTGTCCGATTAATATCAAACCTTGAAAAGGCACATCCTCAGGTCCCCAGCAATATATCTGGCAAGTTTCAATTAGATCGGACCAGTGGTTGTCGAGAAACAGCGGTCACACACACACACACACACAGACACACATTGCTGGAATTATAGATAGATGAATACTTTTTTTTCGGAGTCAGAACTACTTGTAAGTTCTATTCTGGAGCTTAGATTTTGTAATTCTGTTGAGTTGAAGAGATTCTCAAGGTTATGGCATGTGCGAAAATGAAATAAAGCCACGAACGCTGCCGTCTCCGGGCAATTATAGCGAACACAGTGAGCTTCATACTTAACGCGTGCACATGAGAGAATAGGAAACAACAACAACAACACAATACCCTGGCAATTTTGACTCCGTGTCGTTGGCTATGACCCTTTTGCTTCCGGTTTTTTTTTTGCTTCCGGTTTTTGTCATGGGGAATGATGCATGCCGGGAGATAAAGGCATCGTCGGAGACATGAAAGACCCAAATATCAGACATGGTGTATATTTCCTCCACTGATTTTAATAAAGATATCTCCCGCATCATCAAAAATAATTTTTAATCGTGATTTACATTATTTGATCGCTGATCCCGAATCCAGGCCGAAGTAACCGGAAATTGCGTATACAGTTGTGAACAAGTTATAGGTAAAGTCAGAAGCGAATGTAAGAAGAATACTACGTTCGCTGCTAGTATAAATTTTTTTAGATGAGATCCTGTTCTAGGCGGTGTAGTTGTCGTTGTGAAGGTAATGTTGAGGTAATATATATATTTTTAGATGAGATCCTGTCTAGGCGGTGTAGTTGTCGTTGTGAAGGTAATGTTGAGGTATATTTTTTTTTTTTAGATGAGATCCTGTTCTAGGCGGTGTAGTTGGCGTTGTGAAGGTAATGTTGAGGAATTTTTTTTTCAGATGAGATCCTGTTCTAGCGGTGTAGTTGTTGTTGTGAAGGTAATGTTGAGGTATAATGTTGAGGTATTATTTATTTTTTTTAGATGAGATCCTGTTCTAAGGCGGTGTAGTTGTTGTTGTGAAGGTAATGTTGAGGTAATATTTATTTTTGCAGATGAGATCCTGTTCTAGCGGTGTAGTTGTCGTTGTGAAGGTAATGTTGAGGTAATATTTTTTTTTTAGATGAGATCCTGTTCTAGGTGGTGTAGTTGTTGTTGTGAAGGTAATGTTGAGGTATATGTTGAGGTAATATTATTTTTTGATGAGATCCTGTTCTAGGCGGTGTAGTTGTTGTTGTGAAGGTAATGTTGAGGAAATTTTTTTTTTCAGATGAGATCCTGTTCGAGGCGGTGTAGTTGTCGTTGTGAAGGTAATGTTGAGGTAATATTTATTTTATTAGATGAGATCCTGTTCTAGTGGTGTAGTTGTTGTTGTGAAGGTAATGTTGAGGTATAATGTTGAGGTAATATTTTTTTTTTTTAGATGAGATCCTGTTCTAGGCGGTGTAGTTGTCGTTGTGAAGGTAATGTTGAGGATTTTTTTTTTTTTCAGATGAGATCCTGTTCTAGGCGGTGTAGTTGTTGTGAAGGTAATGTTGAGGTAATATTTATTTTTGCAGATGAGATCCTGTTCTAGGCGGTGTAGTTGTCGTTGTGAAGGTAATGTTCAGGTAATTTTTTTTTTTTAGATGAGATCCTGTTCTAGGTGTGTAGTTGTTGTTGTGAAGGTAATGTTGAGGTATAATGTTGAGGTAATATTTATTTTTTTAGATGAGATCCTGTTCTAGGCGGTGTAGTTGTCGTTGTGAAGGTAATGTTGAGGATTTTTTTTTTTTCAGATGTGATCCTGTTCTAGCGGTGTAGTTGTTGTTGTGAAGGTAATGTTGAGGTAATATTATTTTCCAGATGAGATCCTGTTCTAGGCAGTGTAGTTGTCGTTGTGAAGGTAATGTTGAGGTAATATATATTTTTAGATGAGATCCTGTTCTAGGCGGTGTAGTTGTCGTTGTGAAGGTAATGTTGAGGAATTTTTTTTTTCAGATGAGATCCTGTTCTAGGCGGTGTAGTTGTTGTGGAAGGTAATGTTGAGGTAATATTTATTTTGCAGATGAGATCCTGTTCTAGGCAGTGATAGTTGTCGTTGTGAAGGTAATGTTGAGGATTTTTTTTTTTTTCAGATGAGATCCTGTTCTCGGCGGTGTAGTTGTGTTGTGAAGGTAATGTTGAGGTAATATTTTTTTTGCAGATGAGATCCTGTTCTAGGCGGTGTAGTTGTCGTTGTGAAGGTAATGTTGAGGTAATATTTTTTTTTTTTTAGATGAGATCCTGTTCTAGGTGGTGTAGTTGTTTGTGAAGGTAATGTTGAGGTATAATGTTGAGGTAATATTAATTTTTTTAGATGAGATCCTGTTCTAGGCGGTGTAGTTGTTGTTGTGAAGGTAATGTTGAGGAAATTTTTTTTTATCAGATGAGATCCTGTTCGAGGCGGTGTAGTTGTCGTTGTGAAGGTAATGTTGAGGTAATATTTATTTTATTAGATGAGATCCTGTTCTAGGTGGTCTAGTTGTTGTTGTGAAGGTAATGTTGAGGTATAATGTTGAGGTAATATTTATTTTTTTAAATGAGATCCTGTTCTAGGCGGTGTAGTTGTCGTTGTGAAGGTAATGTTGGGGGTAATATTTATTTTTTTAAATGAGATCCTGTTCTAGGCGGTGTAGTTGCGTTGTGAAGGTAATGTTGAGGATTTTTTTTTTTTCAGATGAGATCTCGTTCTAGGCGGTGTAGTTGTTGTGAAGGTAATGTTGAGGTAATATTTTTTTTTGCAGATGAGATCCTGTTCTAGGCGGTGTAGTTGTCGTTGTGAAGGTAATGTTGAGGATTTTTTTTTTTTTTCAGATGAGATCCTGTTCTAGGCGGTGTAGTTGTTGTGAAGGTAATGTTGAGGTAATATTTATTTTTCAGATGAGATCCTGTTCTAGGCGGTGTAGTTGTCGTTGTGAAGGTAATGTTGAGGTAATATATATTTTTTTAGATGAGATCCTGTTCTAGGTGGTGTAGTTGTTGTTGTGAAGGTAATGTTGAGGTATAATGTTGAGGTAATTTAATTTTTTTAGATGAGATCCTGTTCTAGGCGGTGTAGTTGTCGTTGTGCAGGTAATGTTGAGGATTTTTTTTTTTCAGATGAGATCCTGTTCTAGGCGGTGTAGTTTTGTTGTGAAGGTAAGTTTGAGGTAATATTTATTTTTGCAGATGAGATCCTGTTCTAGGCAGTGTAGTTGTCGTTGTGAAGGTAATGTTGAGGATTTTATTTTGTTTTCAGATGAGATCCTGTTCTAGGCGGTGTAGTTGTCGTTGTGAAGGTAATGTTGAGGTTATATTAATTTTTTTCGATGAGATCCTGTTCTAGGCGGTGTAGTTGTTGTGAAGGTAATGTTGAGGTTATATTAATTTTTCAGATGAGATCCTGTTCTAGGTGGTGTAGTTGTTGTTGTGAAGGTAATGTTGAGGTATAATGTTGAGGTAATATTTATTTTTTAGATGAGATCCTGTTCTAGGCGGTGTAGTTGTTGTTGTGAAGGTAATGTTGAGGAAATTTTTTTTTTTCAGATGAGATCCTGTCGAGGCGGTGTAGTTGTCGTTGTGAAGGTAATGTTGAGGTAATATTTATTTTATTAGATGAGATCCTGTTCTAGGTGGTGTAGTTGTTGTTGGAAGGTAATGTTGAGGTATAATGTTGAGGTAATATTTATTTTATTAGATGGGATTTGTTCTAGGCGGTGTAGTTGTTGTTGTGAAGGTAATGTTGAGGTAATATAATTTTTTTAGATGAGATCTGTTCTAGGCGGTGTAGTTGTCGTTGTGAAGGTAATGTTGAGGTAATATTTATTTTTTTAGATGAGATCCTGTTCTAGCGGTGTAGTTGTTGTTGTGAAGGTAATGTTGAGGAAATTTTTTTTTTTCAGATGAGATCCTGTTCGAGCGGTGTAGTTGTCGTTGTGAAGGTAATGTTGAGGTAATATTTTTTTTTTAGATGAGATCCTGTTCTAGGTGGTGTAGTTGTTGTTGTGAAGGTAATGTTGAGGTATAATGTTGAGGTAATATTTATTTTTTTAGATGAGATCCTGTTCTAGGCGGTGTAGTTGTTGTTGTGAAGGTAATGTTGAGGTATAATGTTGAGGTAATATTGATTTTTTTAGATGAGATCCTGTTATGGCGGTGTAGTTGTCGTTGTGAAGGTAATGTTGAGGATTTTTTTTTTTAGATGAGATCCTGTTCTAGGCGGTGTAGTTGTTGTTGTGAAGGTAATGTTGAGGTATAATGTTAGGTAATATTGATTTTTTTAGATGAGATCCTGTTCTAGGTGGTGTAGTTGTTGTTGTGAAGGTAAGTTGAGGTATAATGTTGAGGTAATATTATTTTTTTAGATGAGATTCTGTTCTAGGGGCGTGTAGTTGTCGTTGTGAAGGTAATGTTGAGGTAATATTTATTTTTTTAGATGAGATCCTGTTCTAGGCGGTGTAGTTGTTGTTTGTGAAGGTAATGTTGAGGAAATTTTTTTTTTTTTCAGATGAGATCCTGTTCGAGGCGGTGTAGTTGTCGTGGTGAAGGTAATGTTGAGGTAATATTTTTTTTTTAGATGAGATCCTGTTCTAGGTGGTGTAGTTGTTGTTGTGAAGGTAATGTTGAGGTATAATGTGAGGTAAATTTATTTTTTTAGATGAGATCCTGTTCTAGGCGGTGTAGTTGTTGTGTGAAGGTAATGTTGAGGTATAATGTTGAGGTAATATTGATTTTTTTAGATGAGATCCTGTTCTAGGCGGTGTAGTTGTCGTTGTGAAGGTAATGTTGAGGATTTTTTTTAGATGAGATCCTGCTAGGCGGTGTAGTTGTTGTTGTGAAGGTAATGTTGAGGTATAATGTTGAGTAATATTGATTTTTTTAGATGAGATCCTGTTCTAGCGGTGTAGTTGTCGTTGTGAAGGTAATGTTGAGGATTTTTTTTTTTCAGATGAGATCCTGTTCTAGGCGGTGTAGTTGTTGTGAAGGTAATGTTGAGGTAATATTGATTTTTTTAGATGAGATCCTGTTCTAGGCGGTGTAGTTGTCGTTGTGAAGGTAATGTTGAGGATTTTTTTTTTTTAGATGAGATCCTGTTCTAGGCGGTGTAGTTGTTGTTGTGAAGGTAATGTTGAGGTATAATTTGAGGTATATTGATTTTTTTAGATGAGATCCTGTTCTAGGCGGTGTAGTTGTCGTTGTGAAGGTAATGTTGAGAATTTTTTTTCAGATGAGATCCTGTTCTAGGCGGTGTAGTTGTTGTGAAGGTAATGTTGAGGTAATATTGATTTTTTTAGATGAGATCCTGTTCTAGGCGTGTAGTTGTCGTTGTGAAGGTAATGTTGAGGATTTTTTTTTTTAGATGAGATCCTGTTCTAGGCGGTGTAGTTGTTGTTGTGAAGGTAATGTTGAGGTATAATGTTGAGGTAATATTGATTTTTTAGATGAGATCCTGTTCTAGGTGGTGTAGTTTTGTGTGAAGGTAATGTTGAGGTATAATGTTGAGGTAATATTAATTTTTAGATGAGATTCTGTTCTAGGCGGTGTAGTTGTCGTTGTGAAGGTAATGTTGAGGTAATATTTATTTTTTTAGATGAGATCCTGTTCTAGGCGGTGTAGTTGTTGTTGTGAAGGTAATGTGAGGAAATTTTTTTTTTCAGATGAGATCCTGTTCGAGGCGGTGTAGTTGTCGTTGTGAAGGTAATGTTCAGGTAATATTTTTTTTTTTAGATGAGATCCTGTTCTAGGTGTGTAGTTGTGTTGTGAAGGTAATGTTGAGGTATAATGTTGAGTAATATTTATTTTAGATGAGATCCTGTTCTAGGCGGTGTAGTTGTTGTTGTGAAGGTAATGTTGAGGTATAATGTTGAGGTAATATGATTTTTTTAGATGAGATCCTGTTCTAGGCGGTGTAGTTGTCGTTGTGAAGGTAATGTTGAGGATTTTTTTTTTAGATGAGATCCTGTTCTAGGCGGTGTAGTTGTTGTTGTGAAGGTAATGTGAGGTATAATGTTGAGGTAATATTGTTTTTTTAGATGAGATCCTGTTCTAGGCGGTGTAGTTGTCGTTGTGAAGGTAATGTTGAGGATTTTTTTTTTCAGATGAGATCCTGTTCTAGGCGGTTGTATTTGTGTTGTGAAGGTAATGTTGAGGTATAATGTTGAGGTAATATTAATTTTTTAGATGAGATCCTGTTCTAGGCGGTGTAGTTGTTGTGAAGGTAATGTTAAGGTAATATTTATTTTTTCATAGCAAAAAGACTTTAATTTGATATATGTACGAAGAGTTCTACGTTCGCTTCTTGGCTTTGCCTATTCCATATTAATAAAGAATCTCCCGCATCATCAAAAAATAATTTTTAATCGTGATTTACATTATTTGATCGCTGATCCCGAATCCAGGCCGAAGTAACCGGAAATTGCAGAGGCATCGAATGGAAGAAGAATTCTACGTTCGCTTCTAGGCTTTGCCTATTCCATATTAAGCATTGCAACGTACCCAGCGATTCGTAGCTATGATGAACAGGCATTCGATAATATGAGTGAGGAAAGTGAAAAAAAATTATCGTTAAGAAACCAATGCGGCCTGTTCCAAGTCGATTCATGGTGGAACAGGCCAAAAAACATGGCGGCTTCAGGCCCCAGTGAAGTTACCTTGGATACGCCTTAAGACCCCAACGAGCGAGGTGGCCGAGGAAGTGCCTGATTAAGGATATGATTAAATAAGGCCGTTAATTATCGTCAAAGGGGTGTTTTAATTAACCCAAACCCCCAATTTTGAGTCATGCACTTCCTTGGAGTTTTCTTAGTATGCATGCAAAGTTTCAGGCTGCTAAGTTTTATGGTTTTGGAGTTATGGAGGAGACACCCACACACACTGAAACACTGACCCACACACACTGAAACACTGACCCACACACACTGAAACACTGACCCACACACACTGCCTTTTATTAGTATTGATTATTGCTTTTGTTAAGTAAGTTAAAACATGTTATTGCAGTAACCCTGACATGCAATTCTGCGTTCGCAAGTCACCAAGTTGTGTTGTCAGGATAAAAAAAAGTAATTTTAAACAAATAAATAAATAACACTCTAGTTTACCTTGACATGTGTGGGATTCCGATGAACTTGGTGTTGTAGTTCCTGAAGGTTCATTGTTGATAATTTTCCCTTCTGTCTGGTATGCAGAGTGAAGTGGAAGAATGCAGGCAGTTGTCCACAAAGCGAGGGAAGCCTTTAAGTCGGGTCGAACTCTCCCCTTGGAATTTCGAAAGGAGCAATTACGCTTGTTCACCCGTCTGCTGGACGAAAACGAGGAGGCCATTTGTGAAGCACTGGCAAATGATCTTCACAGAGTATGTGTATTTTAATGGTCATACAAACTGTTAATTCAGACCTTGTAAAAAAGGAATAGTTACTGACATTTGTTTTGAGGATTTCTTGTGTGCAGCGGATAGGCACAGGAATAACAGTTGATGTGTACGCAGCCTGATGTGTTGTGTTGTGTTGTGTTCCGGCTCATCGCCACAAAAGTCACACACAGAATCCATTTGTTACGAGCTGATTCCATTACGGAATGAAGTGCAAAGTGCACTGCAAAACCTCCACATTTGGGCGGCTGCAGAGTCTGTCCCCGGCTCGTTGCTCACCATCGGCACATCGGTATTCAAGAAGGCCCAGCCACTGGGATTGTCCGCCGTGTTCGGAGCCTGGAATTATCCAATAGGACTCACTTTGATGCCACTTGTTGGGGCGATTGCTGCAGGTAATTGTCGTTACTTGTCTCGTTGAAGACTTTTCATGAAAAGATAATTTTCTGTGAATCTTGATATGTGCCTGAAGAGAGGCAGATATGTAAGTTGATGATAGAAAAAAGCAGAAAACCAATTTTCACCAAGATTTAATCCTTCCATCCTGATTGTGTTGAGAAATATCAGAATAGATGGATAAAGTCACGTGGAATTTGTTGTGGATCCATTTTGGCCATCTTGAATGTCATTGGCAACTATTAAGAGGAGAACGTTATGGAAATAATTAGCCGGTGCATGGAGGAAAATATTACGGAATGTTGAGGTTATGGTTTGGAAAATATTTTCCTGAATTAGCCCTTTCCCAACACACCTGCTGAAGCTCTGAAGCTTAACGAGGCAGAAATGCTGTGGCTTGCATCCAAATTCGAGCTCTGAAGCAACAGTCTTCAATTTCGCGAGAATAAACTTTGTGTCTTTCAGCTCTTTTGTAAGTGTTGACTAAACCTTACTTTTCACTGTTGAATTTTCTCTCAACACTTTAGCATAATTTGCCAAATATATGATGATGGTAACTGTGACCCGAATAAGCACCTGAGAATCCCAGCAAGGCAATTTCAAATGATAGATGGAAGGCTCAAATTGATGAGTTCACCATAATTTTTTTTGATTTGTTTATTTTTTTTTAATTTTGTTACGTAGGGAACGCTGCAGTTGTTAAACCCTCGGAGGTCGCGGAACACACTGCAAAGTTGATGCAGAATCTTCTTCCGCGTTACCTGGACAAGGTGATTATGTTGCTATGTAGAAATGTAACCTCGATGCTTATCTCGATCTACTTACTTTGTAAGCATTGTTGTGGATACAACTTGGCCTATTCCCATGGTTTAGTTGATGGAACAATTTTTGAGAAACTCGCAATTCCGACGGTTCACATATGGAGGCATCGCCACTTTTCAGCCCTCTGTCCTACGTGGTATGTAATTGCAATGTAAGTGTAGTGCTGGTTGTGGAATGGGTTACTTTTGTGTTCACGTTGAGCTACTGTGTTTGAGAATATTCCAAAAATGGTGGAATACTTTAGTACTTTCCTCTCCTCTCCTGTCAATCCAAACTCCTCCACAACCTCCTCTTCCTTTTTCTCCTCATTCCCCAACATTCCTTTCTTTTATACATCATCCCTTCATTTTAGTTTTCATGTTCTGTTACATACACACCTTCTTTTTGATTCAGTCATACCAATGATTACATCTAATACTCTAATAGGTAGATGGCACTTTGATGACAATAATGTGTGGCACGTTAACGTCTCTTGCTACGAGGATTAATCTATACTATAAGAGGTGTGTGTGTGTGTGTGTGTCGTTGGTTGTTATCTCCATATGCAGGTTTCAGAATGTGGAACGGAGCCCTTGCAGGTCTCAAAGTATCCACCTCTGTTTGTGTTTGTGGTGTGTGTGGTGTGTGTGTGTCACCATTTTTATTTTCTTCAGAGATGGCTGTACGGATCTTCGTCAAACTTTCAGAGGTTCATCGGTGAATGCCAGCGAGTGTTTTTGCCAAGAAAAAGTTTTTGAAAAGTTAAAAAAAAAACTTCCATTTTTGGGGATTGTTTTTTAATTGGTCTATTGTGCCTTCATAGCTAGGTGAAAGGTGGTATTAAATGGTCTCCAAACCCATTCCTTTGTGAGTGTAGGGAAGTGTTTTAGGCACCCACAAAAATAGAGAAAAAAAATTGATTTCTTCAAAATGCCAACAGGATGAGAAGAGCATCGGGTAATGTCGGGTACTCCTGGCAGTGCAAAATAAAACTGAAAACAAGGTTGTCGTGTACTGTTCCAAAAGATCATGCCACGTAATACTCAAGTTCAATAAACCATTCTCATTCTAGTCACAGAGGTAATGCTTGTTCCTTTCCACCTTATGGTCAGCAATTTTGTTGGGCTATTCTGAGTTAAATTTTATCTTGAAAAGAGGACAATCAAAACATTTATTCTCACACCAAACGAGATGATAAAAATACTGTACTTGGGTATTTGTCTGTACCGCAGCTCTTGGCATCGAAAAAAATCATATTCCTCGCAAGTGGAATCTCTTGTGACGCCGATATTCTCGATTTAGTTCACCACCGCGGATTCGGCCCGATCACTGATGAGAACTCGGTGGTGCAAAAGTTGTTTTGCTGATGCTTTCAAATTGTGAAGGTTAAACTGCTCACAATCGAGGAAGCGACTCGGTGGTCCATTGGGTAAAGTGTTGTTGCATCACCATTATTAATGCTGGTCTGATGGCTGTGGCTAATCAGAAACCTGGCCTGGAGAGATGGGCACCACCAGACGTTTTTCCCATAAAAATGCCAATATACCATCAAAATGACCTTAAGGTTATGGCACCTCCATCACAACTCATACCAAGAAGATGGTTACTTTAGTTTGATTTGTGTTCCCATGTGACCACGTACTGTAGTTCATGATTCTGGGATCCAAGTTTCAATAGAATTCCATATACAGACTTTGTTGCTTTGTCTAATGTCCACTAATCTGTTTTGCGTCTCATATAAAAGCTCTATGACCCTTGGACATCTTTTATTTCTGCAGTACCCTGTTATGATAATTTTATCTCCAAGAAATACTCACTCCCTGTGGGAGCGTAATAGCCCCCTCCCTTTGACAGCGGTCAGCAAAGCACTTGCACTATGTACAGTGGAAAATTGCAAGTCATCATCGCCGTAGCTGACTTGTAATATGCTCCCAGTAGTGGGGCTACACGGTACACATTTACATAGACAATTTGAATCCCCCACTCCCGAACGTCCATGACTATTAATTTTTCAATGCCTGAAACCTTCCAAGACACACGTCAAGTACAACCAATACATTTCCAGCGGTTTTAGAGTGAACACACACACACACACACACACACACACACACACACACACACACACACACACACACACACACACACACACACACACACACACACACACACACACATCTTCTGAAGCTCTTGAAATGCTTTTCCTTTGGCTGTTTTGTGTCTTCTTCCTGTCTCTATTCGATGTTAGGAGCTTTACCCTGTGGTGTTTGGAGGGGCCTGTGTGGCGGTGGAGCTCCTGCACGAACGCTTTGACCACATATTTTACACCGGTGGTTCTGCAGTCGGGCGATCTGTAATGACTGCAGCTGCCAAGCACTTGACGCCAGTCACGCTCGAACTGGGTGGGAAGAGTCCCTGCTACATTCACAATGATTGTGACCTTCGCATCGCATGTCGGTAAAGCTCGGTTGCAAAAGGTTGACCATCGGATGGATTGATTTGTCTCTCATTCATTATGAACGAGCTGTGATCCTTTATGTGATCTAAAAATGAACTGACTCAACTGAAACGGAGCGCACACAAGCACTTTGTATGGGATCAAAACAAGGTTTGCCCCAGTTTGTGTTTTTATCCCACAAGCATGTGGTATAGGATATGTCCCAGTAAAAGTAAACCACCTCCGAGAGCTACACACGTGCTTTGAGGACAGAAGAAAGATTCCATTCCGTACGTTCAAAAGCACATTGCTCGAGAACTAAAATGTTTCTGGTGGTGTTGTGTCGACAAGAAAGCGAGTCCACCAAGGCTGACACACCTTCTTGTCAATCCGGATTAACTGAACCAGGAGGAGCCTGCTCGCAGTGTAAACTCGATAATATCGTTCTGCTTCGATACATGATTAGCCTCAAACCCTCAATCATTGCACATAGGGCCTACAGGGCTCTACTTTTCTCCCTTGAAGTTTTATCTAAACTTTGAGCTTGATCATGAGACTTTATCCAAAACAGAGGTATAAAACGATATGGAATGCTCCGTTCATGCTTGTGCTTTTTTTTTTCTTCTATTTTTTGGATACAAAGTCCTGGCTCATCAGAGAGTGAGGTTACAAGAGGGTAGAAGGCACTGGCAGTTGGACAGTGAGACAGTCTGTGAATGCAAGAAGGGGATGAATGAACAGAAGGACAGAGAAGAGGGAATGAAACACAGCAATCTACAAGTGCATGGAGGGTTATGATGTCGCAGGTAGGGACGGTGGATGATATGAGATGGTGGTGCATAGTGGACTCTTGAAACCTTGGATGGAAGAGTGTGATTTATCAAACTGAGGAATGCAGTTCTGCGACGAGAGGAACGAAGGAGTGGAGGTAAACTGTAAGCCTGGATTTTGGGAGTTTTACAAGGTGCAGGTTGTTGGAAGAATACATATGACATGAAGGGAGAGACAGAGGGATGATAGAGCAGAGGGAGTAAGATCAGCAAAGCACAATAAGAGGCCTCAAACCTGTGTGCTCCATATAAAATACCAGTTATAAAACTTTTTATTTCTGTAAGGCTCGTGACAAAGCTTATTTTCTACACCTGCTTTTACAGATAATTGTGGAAATAAAGCGTGTTTGAATGCCATTGGGTAACCAACAGTTTGGTCACTCAAACATGATTAACCGTGAATGATGAGAATATTGTGGGTTTTGTTTATATCCTTTTGCAAAGGTTTATCTGCTTACTCTTGTGTGAATGGACAGGCGCATCGCATGGGGGCGATTTATCAATGCAGGGCAGACGTGTATTGCTCCGGACTATTTGTTGTGTGAGCCGGCACTCTGCGAGCAAGTGGTCAAAGAGTTACGTGCTGCATTGCAGGTGGGCACGACTGAAAAATTCCCTTTTGGGGGGGGGGGGGATACTAATTTGATAACCATGAGGGACTTGTCTATATCGAAAAGTCTCACTATTAGCCTGTTTAGTTGCTTTAATGTACGTAGGAGCCTTCTATTTATGACATACACAAATATTTGAAAGCTTTGACCTCCCCTCCCCACCTTGGTACATTATTCCCAAAGCATTTTGACCACCTTTCACAATTGGGGTGTAGCACAGTAGAAAAAGAAGGTGGCCTTCAAGCACCACACAGACAATGGAACATTAACATGTGTATATAGGAAGGAAGACCAAACATATCCCATCCTGTTTCTGTACCTTTCACGTAGGAATACTACGGCGAAGAACCACAGAAGTCTCCAGACTACGGGCGCATCATCAACTCGCGCCACTTTAAGAGAGTACAAGGGTTGCTTGAGGGAGGAGGCACTGTGGCCTTCGGGGGACAAACGGACGAGGAGGACCTTTACATCGGTGAGGCAGTGGTTTGGGGAGTGAGAGGGGGTTGTTTTTTTTTCTCTCACATATCAAGGTTCGTGGAAGAGCAAGAAGTCTCGTCACTTCACGTCTTCATTTCTACACATTTTGTTTGTCTGTTTTGTCCAATACGCCGTCTTCAGCTCTTTATTTTGTCTCGCTAGTTTTTGGGTACCATAGTGGCCTTTGCTGTGAGAATACTTGAGGTGAGAAAACTTCTTCTTCTTCTTCTTCTTCTTCTTGCGTATGGCAGCTTGGCTGCCGGGTAGCAATCATTTTGATGGGGCACAACTATGCCACTGATGCTGTGCCCCTATACCAGTACTCTGGTACTCATTTCGCCGACCTCGGAAGGATGACGGGCTGAGTCAACTTCACCTGGTGTTAATTCAGCAGCCATGAGGGCTCAAACTCAGGACCCCAAGATCCCAAGCCAGCCACCCTAACCGCTAAGCCAACACCAAACTGAGGAAACTTCTGAGATTATTGGTGAGGACGTTGGACTAGTCTAACAGAGGTTAGGAATTTCAGATACGAAAATATTTGGATTCTTAGCTTCTGGAAATTAAATGAGACCAAGGAAATTACCGTTTCACCAATGGCTCGTTGGTAGAAACCCATATGGCTTACTAATCGTCAGGAAGGAGTTAATCTGTGTCGGGCTACACATTGTAGTTGACTCTTATTGTCATGGTAACTTTGGATTGGCAGTCTAATACTACGAATGATAAAGGCGTTGCTACCCCCCCCCCAAAAGAAATTCTCCCTTGTGGAATAGAAACAAAATAATTCTGTCGGCAAATAAAGCATTTTATTGAATGAACGTTGCCAATGCACATGGAATGTAAAGATCCATTTCCATTCCCAGCCCCCACAGTGATGACAAACGTGGATCCAGAAGCTCCTGTGATGCAGGAAGAGATCTTTGGACCAATCCTGCCTGTGCTCACCCTACCAGGTGTAGACCAGGCCCTAAATTTCATCAACGACCGGGAGAAGCCGCTAGCAATTTACGTCTTCTCCAAGGACCAAAAGGTGTCTGGTGTTGTCAATGACAGTTAAAATCTTGAATTGAGAACATGGATTGTAACCGAGGCACTCAAAGGGTTGTCCGGATGTGTCGGATTAACTTAAGTAAATTAGCAGTGGATATTAGTTTTCCAAATCTAAATATTCAAAAAAAAAAAAATGTGGTAGTCATTAATTTCCCTTTGCATACATAATATGTAAATGGCTTAATGCTTACCTGTTCTGTACTACCAACAGATAATCAAGCGCTTTGAAAATGAGACCTCGAGTGGTGGGATGATGGCTAACGATGTAATTTTGCACTACTCCATTGATACGCTACCCTTCGGAGGCGTGGGTGAGTTCCCTTGTCTTGCAAAACTGAAGGGACACAGTTACAATAGAAATCTGTGCTCTTATAAACTTTGGATGATTCTTTCCTTGTTAATTAGCATACCAGATGTTTAGTGTGAATTTTTTCTGAATGTAGTTTGAGATCTAAGTCGTAATGAAGAAGGTGGTGGTGTGAAGCATGTTTAAGATCCTGTGGTAGCTTTCAAAGAGAATAAAGAGTAGGCCATTGTGTGCCAGTTACCTGGCTGAATTGTAACTTGATGTCCTAGTTGAGGGCTGCAATTTTCATTGGAGTCCAGAGTTAATGCTCAGTTATGAAATCATTCTCAACCAGTCATGGGCTCTCTATACACCTGGTACCAGACGTAATTATAATAAGAAGATAAATAACGAGAAAGCATGTCAAAAGGGAAAGCCCGTCCTCATCTGCTTTGTACTAAACTTGATGAAAACAACAGATAAACAAAATGTAAAACTTATAAATTTGTCTTCCACATATTGTCATAATAATGGTTTGTTGAAAATTTGATGACAAAAGCTCAAAGGACAAAAAAAAAAGGTGTGGCCTGGACGGACAGACAGACAGAGAAACAAATGAATAAACCAATGTCACCCGCAGAGTGACCCGTATCTTGCCAAAAGGTGACCACGTGTGACTTCTTTAAGGTCACCACTGAGGTGACAGAGCTGCTATCCACCAGGAGCGACTCCTTGAGGAATATCTGCCTACGAGAGATTCCGATGAGAATCGTTCTAGAGTAACCATGAAAAATATGCTTGCCTCATAACATCACCAATGATGTCATAATGTCTCAAGCTTGACATATCTAGAAAGCACTCATTGAGGTGTTCAATTTGAGGTACTCACGATATGGTTCCTAAAACTTGAAAATTTACCTTGGGGTCAAATATGTTTGACCTTAGGCGCTAACCATGAAGGTCAAGGCCAATCGCCACCAAAATTAATCAGCTGAGCGCCAGACCATGAACTATATTCCCATGAAGTTTGAAGACGATCCAATCAAATTACTCAAAAATAAGGTTTCGTCGACTCCCCTGATTTGCGACAAAGTGACCTTGACCTTTGACCTTGACCTTCAAAATTTTATGTGCTGAAAGGGACCTCTATAGGCCTCTGATATGCGAGTTACAAAATTTCCAATGATAACTGTGCTCTGCAGAGTGATTTATACGTGATTACAGACAAAAAAAAAACAAAAAAACATATGAAGGTCAAGGCCAATCGTCACCAAAAATTAATCAGCTGACGCCAGACCATGAGCTATATTCCATGAAGTTTGAAGACGATCCGATCAAAATTACTCAAAATAAGGGTTTCGTCGACTCCCCTGATTTGCGACAAAGTGACTTGACCTTCAAAATTTTATGCGCTGAAAGGGACCTCTATAGGCCTCTGATATGCGGTTACAAAAATTTCCAATGATAACTGTCCTCTGCAGAATTATTTATACGTGATTACAGACAAAAATAAAATAACATAAAAAATAAAAACACAAGCTGACTAACATATCTTGCAAAAACTTCGTTTTGGCAAGATAAAAATCACTCAGTGACACTTGGCAAAACGGAACACCACTCGGTAGAGCATATACCTCCACCAAGGTGAACAGTTTACATTTTGTATCCCAATGATACAGTAAGTTGGGTCTGATTCCGGACCTGAGCCAAAATCGAATCAGCTTGTTCTTGTCACCTAACCACCTCGTCTACCAAGTTTTATCATAACTCGTCCACAACTTTTTGAAATGTCATATATCAATAACTTCATATCGTTTTTGGCCCCATCTCTCAACGGTGAAGAATAACTAAAAATTTTCGTATCCCGATTTGGATCTTCACCAAAATCGAATAAATTTGTCCTTTTCACACACCCAACCTGTCCATTAAGTTTCATCTGAATCCATCCATAACTTTTTGAGATATCTTGCAATATCGTGTTTTAGCCCTATCTCTCAATGGTGAAGAATCACTTTTAAAAAAATCAGATCCAGATCCGGAATCAGATCTTCACCAAAATTAAGCATTTTTGTCCTTGACTGGTCACCTACATACACAATTTTTTTTCAGAACGATTGCTTGAAAACTGTGGCCAAAAATTGTGTGACTGACAGACAGACAGGCAAATGCTACAGACTAACATACATGGCAAAAAACTTTTTTCACCAAGTAACAAACGATCATAGACTGGTGCTGTACTTACAAAATCAGTCACAGCAACCTTGACCTTTGGACCTCAAAAATAATGGACTTCGAGCTTTTGATTGGTGAACCAATAGTGACCCGATATGCAAATTCTGTTCAGATTTCAAGTCGACCAGATGAAATTTGACCATTTTGTGACTGTTTGACCCTATTATTAATTAGTCTTCTTCATATCCTCATAATAAAGGTTTGTTGAAATTTTGATTTAAAAAACGCTCAAAAAAAAAAGAAAAAAAATGTTACGGCCTGGACACACACACACACACACACACACACACACACACACACACACACACACACACACACACACACACGATGGGTTATTAATGTAAGCTTGAACGTGGTATTTCCATCTAAATGTGTCAGAATGCATTTTGTTCCATCACCCACCATTCTCAGGTAACAGCGGGATAGGTGCATACCACGGGAAGTTTTCCTTTGATGCTTTCTCACACCGACGTGCATACCTGCTGATGAACCTGGCACTGGAAGGCATGAACTCTTTGCGTTATCCACCTTACTCTACCAAGAAGTTATCGTGGATGATATGGTTGATCAAGAAGAGACGACAACCTCCCATCAAGCTCCTGTTGTCTATCCTCGTGCTGGGCATCCTCTGCGCTCTTCTCTTAAAGGTGAGGTTATAGTATAACGTGAGGATCGGGGCGAGTGAGCAGACTGGCAGCGTGGTTAACTATGCGAGTGATGTTTGGCCAAATTAACTGTGCATTGTTGTTGTTTGTTTGGCAGTTAGTTGAAAGTGTTTAGTGCCAAAATTAACTTCCATTTTGTTTCCTTTTATTTTTCAGCACGTCATTCTGTCTTGAAAAACACTTCTGTTCGTGATTTTACTCTCACACTACTTGAGGAAGAACCTGATTATAACCTTGAAATTGTGTTTGTTAATATTATTATTCCTTGTGATTTTTCTTTTCAGTGGGGGTTCGGGGGAAGGGGGCATTTCTTCTTCCCTTTTGAGTGTCTGTTGAAATTATTACCATGAGTGTGATTGTGGGAGCAAGAGTTTTTGTTTTTTTTATAATGCAAATATAATTGTCTTCGATCATACAAAATGAAAAACTTTATCAACCTTGAATGTACTGTCATAAAACATGAGATCTACCTGGTACACTCACAGGTTCACCCTGTGAGCAACCAAGGAGCATTTCATGCATTAACTAATTAACGGAACATCGATCAAGTTACTGTGAAATCTGGATTTCAATTCCATCTTCTCTCATCAAGGAAACCATCCCTGAAGGGGGCAGGGAGAGGGGAAGGTTCACCAAGGAAAATAAATTCCATTATGTGCTCGAGGCACTTCTTCGTGATCCACGATGAGGCATCACAGCGTGAGCTGGATAAAGGCTTATCTCAACTCAAGCTTGAGGGATGAACACTGAATGGAATCAACGGAACATCGATGGAGGTACGCTAACTGCCGTGGGAAGCAAGTACAAGCTGATGATTTGGGCGTTTTAACCCTTCGCCGATAGAACTACTCTTTTGCGCTGATGAAGGGTTAGCACCTGAAATGTCAGCTTCTCCTTGCTTCCCACGGCAGTTAGCGTACTTCTTTCAACGTCTTGTTTATTTCATCCATTTTTGCATCATACTGAGGGGTGTTTGGTATGCTTCCCAAGTGTGGGTTTGGAGAGAGTGAACAACCATGGGAATCGAACCCACGAGAAAAAAACGTGTTTGTTTATTGCAGTATTTTTAAAAACAGCAATCACAATTTTGTGGGTTTTTTGCACTTCTTACTCCCTAAAGCCGCTGTCACACCTTGACGATTTAGCCAGCGTATGCCGATTTATGAAAAATTTGATCTAAACGCTGGCACACGTCGAATACGTTATGGGTACGTTTGTATACGTTAAGAGCACGCTGAAAAATACTGCCATACGTCGTAGTACGCTGGCTTTAAACGTTGTACTTTTGGGTTGTCCTCAAATTTTTGCATGCTTGAAATTTACCACGTATGCCGGCGTATGACTCACACGTTCCGCTATGCTGGCCATAAGTTGTAGGCACGTTATGCGATCGTTGACACACGTCGACACACGTTACTTGTAAGTTACTCATAAGTCGAAACACGTCGAGGTAATGTTTAGGGTACCCGTGACTTATTTATAACCTATGAGTAACGTGCTTGGGAATTATTGTAAAGCATGTCCTCCGCATAAATACGTATGTAGACGTATTGACGTCTTCAGGATGACCACAGAACTTACTGAACGAGTTTCTAACTTACAGATACCGTATTATATAATGGCGTATTGGCAGCGATTAGGGGAATTGGTATGTAAAAAGGGGCTTCGCAGGAGGAACCCGTCTTTTTTTTAGACTTCGTGGTGAGTACATGTCCATGTATTCTGAGAGATGGGGATACGGCAAGGCTGAGACGACAATACCTACCTGTCCTCGAACATCACATGACCTCATCGAGTTGACACTGCACCAGTTGCGTGCCAATAGAGCCGGGAGAGAAAGACGTGAACGGAGGAGGGAACTGGGTCAGACCATGGATCGGGAGGCGACGCCATTACGGCTATATGACCAGCTCATGGTGGATCTCCGGAACGAGACCATGCATCCTTCATCAACTTCCTGCGAATCCCCCAGCGATGTTTGACGAGCTGCTAGCCAGAGTGGGTCCAAGGATAACCAAGCAGTACACCTTCTACAGGATCCGCTTGAGCCTGGCATGAGGCTGGCACTGAGCCTGCTGCTGTTGGTGCCGTGACTGCAGTGCTGTGGAAGCGATTTAACTCGTTCATGAAAACTATTTCAATTGCCGAGCACCAGCGTCCAAAAACAATAGCGCGAGTGACAGCCATTTATTAAATCGTTCAGTGTAAATCATTTCAATAGTCGAGTGGAAGCGATTTAACTCGTTCAATGGAAACGATTTCAATTGCCGAGCACCAACGTCCAAAAACAATAGGCGAGTGACAGGCATTTATTAAAAGTGAACTTGCACCTATGAATAGAAACCTCACGTAATCGTCGACGATACGCTGCCACGCTATGCATATGTTAGACTATCGTTGGGCATAGGTTGTGGACGCCTAAAACACGCTAATCAATCTTGGTATAACTTATCTATAAGTTATCGAAGCGTTCTTTGTTCATTACTAGTACATTATGCATTTGTCCAAGTCGTTTTGAATACTTTAAAAACTGAAAAAAAAAAAATAGTTCATCGTGGGAATGAGAAAAATAAATTAGCCGAAAAGAACATCGAACAATGGTGCAAAGTAGTCTCCTATTCGTGGATGCAACGAGGATCCATCATCACCCACACCTCCCCATCACGCTCACCTAATACTACTACTACTGATACTACTGACATTGACATCTACTCAACATGGAGTCTGGAACACTGACGGGTTCCTCTTGTGAACCCATTTGTATATCCAATTTCCCTAAACGCTGCCAATCGCCATTATACGGTAGATGTAAGTTAGAAACACGTTCAGTAAGTGTCTGTGGTCGTCCGAAGATTCAATCAAATTCGTCTACATACGACAATGTGCGTTTGAGATACGCTACACATAGGTTCAAAGCACGCTACTCATAGGTTCAAAGCACGTTACTCATAGGTTAAAATTAAGTTTCGGGTATGCTAACATTACCTCGACGTGTTTCGACTTATGAGTAACTTACAAGTAAGTGTGTCCGACGTGTGTCAACGATCGCGGAGCGTGCCGAGACTTATGCCAGCGTATGCGGAACTTGTGAGCCGTACGTCGTAAAATTTTCAGCATGCTTGAAATTTCACACGTACTAGACGTACCACGGAATATGACAGCGTACTTCATTGTTCTTCAGCGTGCTCCTAACGTATACACAACTTACCCATACCGTATTCGACGTGTGCCAGCGTTTTAGACACATTTTTCATAGGTCGGCATACGCTGGCTAAATCGTCAATGTGACTGCGATGTTAACACTTCCAATTTTCAGGCGGTTATGATTTAAATCGGCGTGCGGCAGGTTTTTAACAGAGAACGCCACGAGTTCGTCGGCGATACGTGCAGCGCGCTATGCCTAAGTTAAACTATCGTTGGGCATAGGTTGTGAATGCCGACACAGGCTAAGCATTCGTTGGTAAAGTTATCTATAAGACAACGAAACGTTCTGTGCCCGTTACTAATATGTTATGCATACGACCAACACGTTATGAATACGACCAAAACTTTAATAAAAAACCTCCAAAACTCACGACGACAACGTTTTACATACATTTTTATACGTTGCCATTGCTGGCTAAAACGTCAAGGTGTGACAGCGCCTTTACGAATCTCTTCTTCACCAGGTTTTTATTTTCCATTCTCCGTCTGATTCTTGTACGATCGGTGAAATCTGAATAATGTTTTCAAACGCAAACACCATTCTCACATGATGATCATTTTCAGTTTGAATGCAATTCTTTTTATTCATCCTTCATGCTGAGATATAAAATATTTTAAGTATTCATCCACCACTAAAAGCTGAAGAGGTACAAGGAACTTGATGAAAAAGGATCCCGTTTGGCCCATAATAATGCCTGTGTTACAAAACCATGTTAAGAAAATCTATCAATTTATCGACTCATTTTCTCGAACAGTTTAGCAGTTATAGGTACAGGGATGTGTGCGTGCGTGCGTGCACACAGACACGCACAATTCAAAAAAACAACTTTATTTGTAAAAGGAGGGGTGGGATCAAGGCAGTTGGAGGGTGAAGGATGAAAAAACACCGACAGCACATTCACGATTTGCTGAGACTCTTCCAGATGTCATAATCACTACACATACATGCAATCACCCATTCATACCGACCTACCAGTCCTGCCAGTATGTATGTGCGTACCCCTCTATCTCCAAAACTTCCAGGTACCTAATTCTAATTTAAACTTATCTACTGCTTCTGCTGCCACTACCTTTCCAGGGAGACCATTCCATGCATTAACTACCCTCTCTGAGTAAAAGACCCCTGCCTTACTACCATCTTAACTCTCCACTTCTTTACTCTCAGGCTATAGCCCCTTGTCCTATCACTGTCTATTATGCTGAATAACTCTTCTACACTTATTTTGTCTGTACTCTTCATTGTCTTAAACATCTTTGAATATGCCCACACAATCGCTTCCTTTATAACGTATAAAGTTCTTTCTCCTTCAGCCGCTCTTCATAGCTGAGACTAGCTTGGCCCAGAATCAATCTAGTCACACTACGGTATGATCTAGTCACACAACCAGAATCAATCTAGTCACACAACCCTCTTTATGGCAGCTTTGTCCTTGCTCAGATGCGTTGACCAAAACTGCATGCAATATTCTACGTGAGGCCTTACTAAATTCTTGTACAAAGTTAATACTACCTCTGTAATACATTTCTTGCTTAACTCCTGTACATATTACCACCCCTAGATCTTTTTTTTAATGCTGTGTTTTCTTAACGCGCTATAGTTTCTGTTTTCAGTATATGCATTAACAGGCAAGTTACAAAAATGACAGAGACCAGCTAAGTAAGAAAAAAAAGCATTAAAATATATAAATCTGACTCCAGTACTCAACCACCCTGGCCACTTTATGCTTCTCGTTTTACACCTCATTGGAATGTACTTACTCTGCATTCCACACATTTGCTCCTTGAAGTTTTCCCATTTTTCTGATGATGATTGTCCTATTGTTAGCTTCTCCCAATCTACATCACCCAACTCTCTCCTCATACCCTCAAGGTTTACCTTCCTGAAATCTAACACCCTTACTCTCCTATCCTGAACTCTAACCCTTAGCAGAATCCTTGGACTGACTGTTACAATCCTTTGATCCGAAATGCTTCCCTACCTCTACCTCCTCCACCATATTGGGATCATAACGTTAAATGAGGTCTAACACTGCATTCTCCCTCGTGGGTGTATCTACAAACTGAGTTTAAAAGCAATGCTGAAGTAAATGTACAAAATGCTCACCTGCTGTGCTCTTTCCTTGTTCTTGGACCCAACCTATCCCTGGAAAATTAAAATCCCCCATAATCAAGAGTACTTATAGCTATGTGAATGAACATGTGCTTGTATTTGCACTTTAAAGTTAAAAAAAACAAACCCAAAACAATGAAAAAGAGTTGTTTCTTGTAAATTAGAAAACTTGAAAGTTGTTTCTTGCTGTTTGGCTATTCCATCTTTTTCCTTTTGAAGAATCCAACCTAGAAAGAGGGTAACAAACATTTCAACATACAATTGCAATTGAGAAATGCGCTCCACTATTCAAACACATTTCATTAGTTCAAACTCAACGTACATGGTACAGAATTGAGGCAATCGCTGCAAGTAACAGCAGTCCCCCAATCGTAGCTGCGATGATGGTGGGGATGTAGTTGGAAACCTGCGCTGTCTCTGCTACAATAAACAACTGAAAAATATGCGTGACAAGTTTATTATTTGTTACGATGGAAGAAGACACCACGTTGACTGGATGACAAGTATCCACAAAGTGTTTTGTCTGGGCCTTTTTATGTGAAGCAGAATATGCAAATATAATTATTTTGTGATGCAACCAACAGCATGTAATAATGAAAAAACAAATGTTATTTAGTTGAGATGTCTATTGTGACATGCAAATAGACACAATCTGAAGTTTGACCTTTTTGTTAATTTGGTAGGTTGGTCGATTTAGTGTTCCTATCTGAGTGCAAAGCTAATGACACAGTGAGCTCATCATGAGGAAATGGGAAAAATATGGAACGACCCAGACTCTTCCTCGAGCTGGCCGTTCGACCAAACTGAGCAACAGGGCAAGAAGGACCTTGGTCAGGGAGGTTACCCAGAATCCCATGGCTACTCTGACAGAACTACAGAGTTCCTTGGCCGAGATGAGCAAACCTGCTGGAAGGCCAACAGTCTCTGCAGCACTTCACAAATGTAGGCTTTGTGGGAGAGTGGCCAGACGGAAGCCACTCCTGAGAAAAAGGCACATGACAGCATGCCTGGAGTTTGCAAAAAGGCACGTGAAAGATTCTGAGAGCAGGAGGCAAAAGATTCTGTGTCTGGTGAGGCAAAAATTGAACTCTTTGGCCTGAATGCAAAGTGCTACATCTGGTGGAAACTGAGCACAGCTCATCACCCATCTAACAAAATCCTCACCGTGAAGCATTGGTGGTGGCAGCAGCTTTTCAATGGCAGGGACTCGGAAACATGCAAGGATAGAGGGAACAATGAATGGAGTCAAATACAGGCAAATCTTTGAGGAGAACTTGCTTCAGAGTGCAAAAGACCTTGGACTGCAGTGAAGATTTACGTTCCAACAGGACAATGTCCTGAAGCATACAGCCAAAGCAACACTGGAATGGCTTCAGAACAAGAACGTGAAAGTCCGTGAGTGGCCCAGCCAAAGCCCAGACTTAAATCCCATTGAGAACCTGTGGAAAGACTTGAAGATTGCTGTTCACCGACGCTCCCCATCCAACTTGATAGTTTGATCAAACCTGCAAGGATGAATGGGAGAAAATCCCCAAATCCAGATGTGTAACGTTGATACAGACACATTTGTATCAGACCGTTGATACAGACCCAAGAAGACCCCGAAGCTGTAATCACTGCCAAAGGTGCTTCTACGAAGTATTGACTCGGGTGGGGGTGGGGGCTGAATACTTATGCAAGTTCGATATTTCTCCATTTCATTTTTAATTAAGTTGTAAAAAATTCTAAAAACATGTTTTTACTTTGTCATTATAAGGTATTTTGTGTGGATCAGTGACAAAAAATTTACATTTAATCAAGTTTAAATTCAGACTGTAACACAACAAAATGTGAAAAAGTTAAGGGGTGTGAATACTTTCTAAAGGCACTATATATGGTACAATAGTTTGTGTATTGTTTTGTAACATTTGCCTGTGCCACAAGAAAAAAGAAAGTTCCCTTCCTATGTTGATAGACATGATCTTCTCAGCTTTCAGTTGATAAAATATATTTCAACTCATCCTATTTTGCTTGACTTGTTGAGCCTTAAAATCTATTTCAATGGACCAACACTAGCTTTCACGAACACTTCTATTGTGTCACTGTATTAAAAGTATCTTGCATCACAATTTAAGAATTTAGACTTTTTATTCAAATAGAATTGTTCCAAAGTTATCCATGATAAATCTGAACCCAAATTCAGAAGAAATGGCTGAGACGAAATCTGTACAGATCATCTTGTTTAGCTTTGGTACAACAGGCTTCTGGGAGTTCCAAGTTTTAAATGAAAAATAATTAACGAGAACGGCACTCGGCAGAGTGCACATACCTCTGTCAGGCTGAACAGTTTACATTTTGTATCCACTGAAAGGCCGGATCTGGATCCAGACCTGAACCAAAATCCAATCGGCTTGTTCTTGTCATCAAAGCAACACTTCCACCTCGTTTCATCTAAATCCGTCCAAAACAATTTTTAGATATGCTTCATTGTTTTTGGTCTGATCTCTCTGGTGAAGAATCACCTGTAAAGTTTAAAAAAATCTTGTATCCAGATCTAAATCGTCACCAAAATCGAATCAATTCGGCTTTGTCACACACTCAACCTGTCCAAATCCGTCCATAACTTTTTGAGATGTCATGCGACATATCATTTTTGACCCTATCTCTCAATGGTGAAGAATCACTAAAAATTATAGTATCTGGATTCAGATCTTCACCAAAATCTAATAATTTGGTCCTTGTCACCAACCCAATATGTCCACCAAATTTCGCCTGAATCCATCCATAACTTTTTGAGATATGTTGCTCATATACAGACAAACAGTGCTGAAAACATTATCTCCGTCCACTTTCGGTGGTGGAGGTAATTACATGCAAACCTGGGGTTTTTATGGTCTATCCTTTAAATTCTATGAAAGTAACAATAATCCAACTGAAAACATTAACAATGGAGAACTCCCCCAAAATGGAAGGACAAGTCTGAAGCAGTAATAAGTAAATGGCCACCAGCAGAGAGTTCCACATGGGATGGATTTGACCAACAGGTGCAAAGGATGTGCCATTAAGCAGGAAATGCCCTCAACAAATTTCGGTATCTGAAGGAGAGGCTAAATGGCATGCATAGCCCCTGATAAGGAGCGGATGTCGTGAGCTTCTCGGAGAGCAGCTGCTCAAAGCGACTTGGCCCCGATGGCCCTGACTCTGGAGCATACTGGTATAAAGATAGTAATAAGTATGGGTTCCAGCCAAATCTCCACACCAGGAACCCATTGATAGCATCAAAGTGAAGGTGGTGCAAATCCCATTCCAGACGAAGCAAATGTTCAGCCAGTAAACTCAGAAGAGGTGGCACAAGTGGAATGAATGATGACGGTGGCAGAGTATAGATAGGGATGAGGAGGTAGATGCGGATGGATGAGAGGGAAATGAAGCAATTAGTAAGAGGATGATGGAAGGGTGAAAAGCAGCACAAACCATAAGTAGAGTTTATCAACAAAATAAAGGAAGTAAAAGTGATGGCATTCAGTGAAAGACAAGTGCAATGTATTGAATATAAAACAAGTTGAGGTTTGAGGGGGGTGGAGTTGAGGACTTGAAGAAGAAATGGGGAGGAGAGGACAGAGAGTTGGGGAGGGGGTTTGAGGACTTGGGTTGGGGATGGAGCTTGAAGACTTGAGGTTGAGGACTTGGGGTGGGGGTTGTTTGAGAACTTGAAGTCATCTTATATATTACGTGGAATATCTGTGGGTCCCTGCCATTACGCTGTCAAAGGACATTCCCAGCAAACTCCATAAATATGCCACGCTCTATTGGGAACAAATTAACTGACAACAGCCTGGTGAAACTGGGTTATCTGCTCGTTGGATATAAAACGACAAAACTGACTGAAGAACTTGTAAGTAGAACAAAGTGAGCACTCAGAAAATAAATTTCAAAAATATCCCTCCAAAGTGTTGTTGATACTTTTAATACTTTTTCTCAAATGTTTAACGCTGTAGCAGACCCAAACAATAAATTATATAAAGAAGTAGCCATGAGAGAAAGTCCTGCAATTTCCCTCATCCATTGAACACCACCAAATAAACTGTTAATTTGGAAGGGAAATACAGCATAGCAACTTAGGATAAAGCAAATAGGATGAATGGAACAATTAATTCAACAAGGGCTTCCATGGGTGAAATTTCTTCCGTATTTTATGGAAATCCGTGTTTTTGTAACGACCCATACGGAGGTTTCCCTCTGTTCGTCATCAGAAAGGCATGCCGCCATTATGGGGAATTGAGGTGTTATTCCGATATGATGATTCGTTTATTAACCCATTCCATCCCGATGGGATGCAATGCAAACGCAATAACGCATCATGACCACGATTATGTGAATTAGTCCGATGAGAATTTTTATTATGAGCTGTTTTTGTAGAAGTTGGCCGGGTGCAAAAGCTTGCAAGCGCGTTCCCGTGATCAGATGTCCGCCAGGCAGGAGACCGTGCGTTTATAAGAAGACGGACGGAGGAAATTAGAAAAGGGGGGTTCCCCCGATCGGAATGGAAGGCTGTGACGTTCATTCATTCCTCGCGGGCGATTTATATCTGGAGAAGACCGCTTGAGTTGTCACCTAGACGGGACTTACGAGATCTTTCCAAAAGACTCGTAGCAGTCATTGCTGCAAAAGGTTCTTCCACCAAGTTCTGACCTAAGGGGTTGAATACTTTCACAACCAGTGAGGTTTGATTTTTACTTGTGTGTTTGCAGGTATTCATTCCTGACATGTAACCTCCTTCAACTATAACAGTGTTTAGTTTGATCTCTTCAGTTATGAATAAAAAAGTTCATTTGGAAAAATTGTTTCTACATCATTCGTAATTCATATAAATGTGCCATTATTGGTAAGGGGTGAATACTTTTGCAGGCCACTGTATGTACAAACTCAATAAAATTGATAGCACAGAGAAAAACAAAGAAAACAATCACTTGTTTGAAAAATAGCTGAATAAAATGATACCAAGAATTTATTTGGTTCCTCTTGTTTCTTGCATTCCCATGCAGTGGCACATCTAATTGTATACAATGCTTATCAATCTGTTGTGCACAATGACATCTATTTTACATTAAGTGTGCATTCCCAGTTTGGGAACATCTATTTATTATGCACTTACTTGGGGGTGGGGGAGGGTGTGGAGGAAGTGAAGGGAGGTTTTGGGGGAAGGGGGAGGGCCTTTTAGAGAAGAGAGAAGAGGAGCTAAGGGGAGGGAAGAGGCATGTATAGAGGAGCATCCAGCAGGTGGTCAAAATTACCGTCACATTCACGTCTGTAATTAATAAAAAATTGTTCCTTTACTTGTGCAAGACAAGCGCAAATGGGAACCCATGTACCAAGAAACGTACCTGGCGTGTCATGGTGCTAATTTCACTCATTGGCTTGAAAATGCTGCGGTCGAATGTGATGTTAGTTGAAGAGCAAAGATTAACTTTGGTACTTTTCACCTGCAAAATACATGAACAATTACTTTCTTATGGCATCCACAGGTGCATCATGTTTCCCAGAGACAACAAACCAAGTTCTTGGATCTTATGGACATGTTTTTGGCTCTTGTGGATCTGTTTCAACCACAAGGACAATGCAGGCTTTGCACTTTGACCATCCACGGCCAAGCATACGAATATTTAATTGGAAGAAACAGCTTATTAGTCAAAGGCTTGTCAACCTGGTGAAATTGTTCGCAAACCAGTTAGATGGCTATACGCTGGCACATTCATAGAGAAACAGGTTTTGCAGAACGAAAGCAATAGGAAAGTGATTACCTTTCTGAGTTCATTGATGAACAAGGTTCCGTTCACATCCAGCACTACTGAGCTGTTCTGCAGTGACACGTTGGTGCACAAGATGTGTCTGTATCTAGAATGTGCACAGCCCTGCATTGAAAAAGAAAGGCATGGCTTAGTTCCATAAATATTTTTGCTTTCCCATTAAAATGCAATTATCATACTCGGTAATCAATTATACCTCAATATATATATATATATATATATATATATATATAAAATAATCTGAGTCTGATGTTTGATAAATGTTTTCTTCTTCTTTATGTGTGCAGCACTGGACTGTGGTTTGCATCATTTTCTGGTGGAGCAGCGTGCTTGGCTGGCAGGATGGCTTTGAGATACACACACTCGCCTCCAAGACGTCCAGCCTGGGTTTGAATCCCGATCCAGCTATAAATTGTCATCCCTGTGCGTCACAGGCAGGATGATTCATCAATGTGTGCAATTCTTCAGATGGATGTTAAACTGGGCATCCCATTTGCTGACCTACATTAGTTTGGTGGATGTTAAAAGATCCCACGTTGTCCTTAGCGAAGAGTAGGTGAGCTATTACCTTTAGCGTTCACCAATTAATACCGGGAGATGGGACATCCAGTTTAACATCCATCTGAAGGACGACACACACACACACACACACACACACACACACACACAACCCTCATCCTGCATGTGGGTTTATAGCTGGGTCGAGATTTGACACCGGTATAGACAGCTCAGAGGTGAATGTGCATACCTCTAGGTTGTTTTGGCAGCCCTGATAAAAAAATTTTTTAAGGAACTACGATAGTCATTCAAATCACACCCTTTGCTGAGTGAGTAATGAGTTACCAGTTTTACATGAACCAATGCATGAACTAAATCAACCAATTCGTGGTGGGCAACTCACGGGGACACTTTTGGCCCACATCAAATCTATCGGCGGGCCCCTGATTTTATACAATAAATACTCTACACAAAATCGTGTCACCTAGAAATCGCATGAAGTCGTATACTTATGATTTAAATGTTTATTTTTCCTTTTGTATTGGTGTGTTCAATCCTAAATTACATTCTTAATGTTTATATAATGTAATAATAGCTCTTTTGAAATCAAAATGTATAATTTTGACTTGTGATTACGGTAAAGAGGGTTTTGGGGCCCATCGAGTTATTTGAGGGCTGGAGCTGCGGCGGCCAAATTATTAATTATCTTAGGTTACCCACCATTGCTTTAGATAGGTATGAACAAAATGAATTCAAAAGAAATGTTCTTACGATGTCCGAATGCACTTTGTCAAGTGTTGCCCCAGAAGCAATGTCCTTCATCTTGCACTTCTCGTTTTTTCCGGGGGTTGGGGGAAGAAGGATTCAATGAGAGAAAAACAGTATAGTATCCAGTCTCACAAAGGAATACACGATGATAGCACTACATGCACGATTATGACATCAGCATGATGGGCCATTTTGTCTCATTCTGTCTAAGTTTGCTCTGCAAGAGACCTAATGGTATGAGTAGTGCTCCAATTCAGCTGTCTCGTCTGAGTTCCGTTCTCCATGGGTCAAACCCATCGATGTCAACATATGGAACTGCTTCTCGGAACACACCGTCCTCCAAATATGGGAACGTAAAAGGGATTTGGCAATTACAACCCATCTACATTTTGGTTGAAGACATTAAAAATACTGCGGTGTCTTTCAAAATGAGCAGGCAAGGCTCGTACCATGCCAAAATTCCCCATTTTGAGTTGGCCTTTTCAATAGCATTTCCTGCTTTTGGTGGAAGTGCTCAGATGTGGATATCACATAAGCACTGTGGGCAAAATGTTCCATCATCTGGCCTCTGTTTCCTTATGAATTTACTGAACTGACAGAGAAAATGTTGCAATGAATCCAGGCGAGAAAACTCAAACGGGATGAAAGATGAGGAATGGAAAGATTATTTAGTTATTTATTATTATTATTATTCCCATAGATGGACCAGGTGGTTTCCCTGATGGAAACACTCATGCAGTTACAATACAATTAAACAAGCACACAAGGCCGTTTGGGCACCACCATAATTGCGCAAAACCGTATTACAGGACTCCTGCATAATGATGTTCACATCTATTTTTTTTCTGCACAATAGCGAGGCTCATGGAAGAGCAAGGTTAAATTGACATTGGGTTAGCAGGGCAACAATTGGGCACAACCGGCAAGGGAATACACAAACAAGAGAAGAAGAAGAAAGAAAGAAGGGTTGTTGGGGGTAATAAAGATCATGGGTCATGAGGTACAGTAGCAGTGCGCTACCTTCTTGTTCCAAACACAAAGGTTTGTTTTTTTACTCTGACATCAAATTGAAGCATACAGACAGGAAGAATCATGCCGAGTGCCGACTGATACCAAAATGCACTGCACAGAACATTTGCTGACATTGGTGTCATTGCATCCTTCCTTTTTCCTCGTGGGAATGTTAAAATTAAATAATCCCATGTGCATTACGTTAAAACCTATCCATTCAATTTCCTGCAACTACAACTACTACCACAAACTTACAGCCCCAATTGTTCCCATGTTCTTGCGGGGTCAGCCGGGGAATGTTTTGACCCACATATTTTGTGAACCGACTGACCAGCCCTGACGTTCGACTGAAGGTGATTTGGTGGGAATGTGTAAAAAAATTTCAGGGTGCTGGCGTTAACTCGCCGACTCTTCAAAAAAGACACCATGGGATCTTTAACTTCCACCAACAACCAATGTTGGCAGATGGGTCATCTGGCTTAATGGCCAGCTAATGGATGGTGCACATATTGATGTCTCGCCCTGCCCGTGAAACACCAGGATGCAAGTTTATAGCTGGATCAGGATTGGAACCCAGGCGAGACAACTTAGAGGCAAATACACATGCCCGGCTGAATTCTACTGCCATGACAACCATCTCAGAAACTTGGCTTGTGTACGTGATGTATTTTTTAAAACGTTCAATATTTAGCTTTCATATTACACACATCTATTCCTCATACCACCCGAAAGGCGAGGGACCGAGAGTATCAGTTCCTTGCGTTTATTTCATTTCTTGCTGCAGAACGAGAATTCCTGGCAATCGGTGCTTACCTTGCTATCTATGGAGTTGACTTTGAAGAGGGTTTTGTTGTCTGTAGTAACCGGGATCCAGATGTCAAGAGTTGCAAGGACGTCCATTGTATCAACAATATCACTGGGTCTCAAGTAATTGTCTAACTTCAAAGACAGAGATTTCAATGGTGATAAACTCTCAATCATTTAGGAAAGAAGAAAAAAACATTTTCAAATCACAGTCGTTGCAATCAACGTGATATGCAACTGATGCAAAAATTGATAATAATAATTAATAATTATTTTTCTGATTATTATTAAACTGTCTAATATTTTGAACCTTTTAACCTAACAATCATCCTTTTTTATTTTTTACTTCTATTATTCGGGACACACTTGATGATCAACTCTCGTCATCACAAATTCTTTACGAATTACTTCTTTCGTGTGCAGCTCAAGCCTGCTGGGTAGCACCATTGGCTGGGGGTAGCCACTGATGCAATGCTGGTTTTGACGAGTGACTGTTTTTTTATTATTATTTATTTATTTGCTTTTTATATACAATGTCAATGCTCGAAAAGAGCAAGCACACAGAATGTATAACAAGGGGAGCAGGAGAC
>CM068967.1:39373804-39391802 GCA_035128595.1 Eptatretus atami
ACCCAGGAAAATTTGCTTTCTGGTGTGTCTAGATGCAATATCCTGCATGCTCGTGCCAAATTCATTCATTTTTTTGTCAAGTCAGAAGATCGGTTTTATATCAGTTTTACTGTTCTAGTCCACTGCACTGGACTAAAAGAAATGAATAACAACATGAACAAACAAGATATATATTTTTATTTCATCAACAGATCAAATTCTTACAGGAATTAAAACACTCATCATCCTTGTAATAAAGATGTATTATTTCAGCATATGAGAGTATTTCCCAGTATTTCGTGGGCGATTTCGCAAAAATGAACCCCACAGTAACAAGATATTTCATTGGATCAGGATGGTCATCGAGAATTGACCAAAATACTCGTCTCTCATATAGGAAGTGCGGAACTACACGAAGCAATCGTATTTAAGTCGGTATTCCAAGGCTAAAACATCAGTTTAAACCAGTTAGTCCGTGAGCTGGACCCCCAAATTTCAGAGCATCGGTATCAAACGAGGGGCAAAGCGGCATGTCATTTTTTTTGGTAGGTCATAATGTTTAGTTTCGGAAATCGCTTTGCTGGCCCTTCATGCAGTTCGTTTTTAAGCGATATCCGCTCGGGGGCGCTAGTAGGGTGTAAAATAACAATTCCTTTTTTCGTGTATTTTTACGTTTATTCATATCCTGCATCTTATCCAATGCTCGACTGAGGTGATTTCCTATTATAAGTCGATAAATCCTTAAATTTAGAGTGCCGAAACTTAACTGCAAATGAATTGAATTCTAAACGTTTAAATTGCGATTTTCTCTTATTCACTGCACGCAGCTAAATATCCCGTTTGTCAAGTTTGTTTTACACCAAATATATACATCTTTCTTAATATTCTTGCTAGTTTGTAATAGAAAATTGTCGGAAATTGAATCTGGCGAGTGAGTTATATTGATAATATATATATATATATTATATATATATATATATATATTATATATTTATATATATATATATATATATGGATATCTCTCCTGCAATGACTGTGTTACCAAGTGCTTCTATCATTGACGGCATGGCCCTGGTCCATAAGATGAGTGGTGACCAACACCACCGAACATTTTGCAAAGTTCCAGGAGCTGTCCAAACTGTCTTGCAAACTACCCAGGCAGCAAAACGCATAGACGTAGTCTTCGATGTCTATCCGGATTTCTCCATCAAGAATGCAGAACGAGTAAAGCGGGTTCATCTAGGATCCTGTTTTTCGTTTATCATCCCAACACATAGAATAAGAACTGAGCGTTTGTTGGCATGTTCTGCTAGCAAGGAAAACCTTACCCACTTCTTCGCTTAGAACTGGCAGAATAACAGAACATAACTTGGTGGGAAGGAGCTGTTCGTGACATATATGTAGCAAGTGCTTCAGGATATCAGAGGATGGAAGTCACATTGTGTCAGCAACTTGCTTCAAACCAGGAAGAACTGATACGCGGCTATTGTTGCATGCAGCTCCTGGCCGGAAATCCAAATTCAAGTCAGCTCGCCATAGTGTCAGAAGACACTGATGTCTTGATCTTGTATCTGCATTCTGCAGCGAGCGATACCGCTGCAGGCTATACATGCGCAGTCGCGCTGCAAAGGGCAGGAACAGGATATCTTAGCATTGACAAAATGGAAGAAATGGGGGGATGAAGTTTGTCTGGCCTTGCCTGGTCTACATGCATATGCTGGATGCGATATACGTCAGTACCTTCTTCTCGGTGTAGGCAAAATCAAAGGCTTCAAGCTGTGTGCAAGGAAAAGTGTTCCGCGATTAACTTTCGCAGCTCTAGGCGAAACTCGGTCTCCATCACAATTGACATGTTGTCGGCGCTGGAGTCATTCACCTGTCGCCTATATGCAGCCAGGACTCCCGAGATGGGCGTGAATGCCCTGAGGTTCAGCACATGTGGCGAGCGAGACGGGGGGGACCAGATCCGCGTCTCGGACCATCTATACCATCCTAACCGCCATAAGGACCTCTTGCTCCACGCTTGCGAAACGATGACCAGCTGCTCTGACATTCTGCCGCGACTCACATCAAGCGTCACTACTCAGTCGTCGCACTGGTTCTGGCAACTCGAGAGCTCTGGTACGCGCACCATCGCTAGTTGCCCTGCTACCTAGCCTCTCCTCTCCTTGGCTGCCGTCGGCTTCGTTGTAGACAGCCGGGCCAAATCTGTGTTCTCAGTTCTAGATCCAATATGAGTGGTTTCACCTGCACCACACAGTGTACTAGAGTCATGTCATGCAAATGCACGCTTGTGTCGTTCGTGACTCAACCCATGTATGATAATTGCTGACGAGTGCACCAGCGCAGTGTAGGCCGTTGAAGATCTCCCATGTAACCTACACACCCATGACCAGTACGACATTACTGCGCCTACGGACACACCTCTCTTATCCGTAATCGAGCACTAATCCCCTGTCCTGAGGCTAATGACATCTGACAGCTGCGTGGAGCGCTCAGATCAACCGAATCAACTGCCAAAGTCAGAATCAGACAGCCTGCATTCCTCTCATCTGCCGGCCCTCGCCCCCTCTAGTCTGTATCGTAATTATCCCCACATCACGAACGTCTCCCCCAGTTACGTGCACATACTATGTTCACCCATCTTTCGCTGCGCCCCCCGCCTCTGCCGCTTCGTCCTACTCGCACCCCTGCGCTCATACCCCGGACTTGTTTCGTTGTCTAATTACCTCAATATCCACGGCAACACATCCTTTTACCGTTCAGTGGTCCAAATAAGGAGAAAGATCAAGTTGGCGTTTAGTCGATGTCGTTGCTTACCGAATCATATATTGCTGGGATCCTCGTCTCATACCCCCGTGGATTTCCGCCTCCCCATACTTTTCATACTCAATGTTTTTGCTACCATACATGAAAAATGCATTATACACGAAGAAAATGTTATATATATGGGCACCTCTATGTAAGCACGAATACCAAACCGCTCGACGTTTTTAACTCGCAAAACGGTCTATTACACAAAAAACCCAGACACTGACCCAAACCAACCGGTCAAATTATTTCGATTTGTGCAAAGAGCTGCGAACGTTCAGCCTATAAACCACTTTATAATACAATCTTCACTGTACGGTGGGATGACATTTCAACAACGTAATATAGGATCTCGCAATTAGACGACCCGTGCTCTACAGAAAGCATCTCGGTTAATAAAATCATTTGAAGTTATTTCGAGACGCGAAAATCTCTCCCGACCTATCATGCAGTCCCCGTTTATATAGCTCTTCCGTTACAACTAATATATTGCCACAAGCGATGCACGTCTTCTACGCAAATCTTCACAAAGTCTTTAACAAGTATAGCGAATCTTATATCTTCAAAACAAAGTAAAATTTTCCATCTTGACTTTATAGCATACCGCTCCATGAACACTACTAAATTCAATTAATTTAATGGACTACTACTATATATCTAAGATGTGTATACTTTCATGCTTTACCCTCTGTATGTGATGGTGGTCAATAAATAATAAAATAATATTGGACAGCGGCAGTATGCTTTAACATATTGTGATGTAGGCGTGACATTTTCTATGCTGACTGCAATCAACAGCACTTTATTTGGCACAGACTTGCCTCTTCCCATTCAGTTTGCAAATGACGACAAAATGCCGACTAGTATGGGCTCCAGTCGAACTTCTGCAAAGTCGGTCTTCGTTGATTTTAAAGATATTGGAGAAAAACGCGTTTGAAGATTGAAAAAGTAGTTCATTATCATTAAATAAATTACAATATTAACGTAATTACACCATATTATTGTCATCAAAACACAAATTGATCTTGACAGTTCGATAATATATACATTTTACCTCGCAAACCTGCAAAGAAAAAAAATCGGTTAGTTTTACCTCAAAGAGCGCCCCCTACGGATAACGCCTAAAAACGAACATGGATGATGGGCCAGCAAACATTTTCGTGAAATATAGGTTATTTCTCACCAAAAAGTAAGTCGTCCCTTTGCCCCAAATTTTGATACTGAATTTTTGGCTAGCTCACGGACTAAGTCGCAATGCAATAATATTAGAAATATTTTTTGGTGCCGAGAAATTTTAAAAAACGTGTGAGAATTTACAGCAAGAACGTGAATTTCAATAGAATGTCATGAGTCTCACGGCAAAAGCGTGAGAGTTGACAGGTGTTGGCTACGGCTTCCCCTCCTCTCCACCTCATGTTTATATGTGTGTTGCACTGTCCACCCAACAGTGATGACTCCATTTACACCTCACTCGCCAAAAACATGATCAACTTCTATCTTCTCATCCCAACTCTCTCTTCCTCATATGTGGTGACTTTCAATTGTCATCATGCCAGCTGGCTGGGTGTGGGTACCTCTCTCACCTGCCATGGCACTTCAGCAAAAGACTTCTGCGACTCATTGGACTGATACAATCTGTCAACTTCCCGACCCGGATCTTCAACCAACGATACTCCATCTCTTCAGGATCTTATTTTGACCAATTTCCCAAAAACATCTGCTGTTCCCTCCGCTCCAATCGGTTCATCTGACCACATGCTTGTCAAAGTAAACATCTCTCTCTGCTGTTATTGGAGAACCACCTCACCGCCGTCGTGTCTGGCATTTCACTCAAGCCGACTGGCAAGGACTTCAACCAGCCATCAAACTTCTAGACTGGTCAACCATCTCTACTTTCTCTGACATCAACTCATCCTGGAATTGGTTCAAAGAAATTTACTCTCCCTCATGCACAGATTTATCCCATCTCGTCTTCAGTTGTCCTCCCCTTCCTCCCACCGATGGTCACTGAAGCTTGTGGTGAGGCAGTTGTCCTGAAACAACTTACCTTCTCCTCATGGAAGGCAAATTCAACTGAAGCAATCTCAGATCATTCCACAAAGCTCTGAACAAGTGTGTGTCTACCCTCGATAGAGGCAGGAAATAAAATCTTTCTAATTTCAAGTTCGAACTCTCAAACTCTCTCCCTCCTCCAAATCCTGGTGCATTAACTTAAGTTCTTTCTGGTGATGTTCCCCCTCCATCCCTCCCTTACCTCAAATGGCCACACAGCTGACACTGCACATGAAAAGGCTGAATGCCTAAACTCAGTGTTTGCTGCTAAATCTTGTGTCCCAAACCCATTGCTTTTGTACCCACCTTACACAGTCACATCCAGCTGTTCTGGACTCTGTGTCCTTCTCCTGACAAGGTGGAGAGCTTGCTGTCAAACCTCGACTCAGATTCTGCAACCGGTCCAGACGCATCAGCCCACGTGTCCTAAAAACCTGCTCTGCTGCTCTTGCTCACCCTCTCTTGTTCTATTCACCCTGTCATTTTCTCAAGGTCATCTGGCATCTACTTGGAAATCAGCAAACATTACCGCTCTGCATAAAAAAGGTGCAAAAACAGATCCTTGCAACGACAGACCAATCAGCCTGCTCCCAATCATCAGTAAGGTTATGGAATCTATCATGGCTTTTGACATTAAACATTAAATCCTTCCTCTTCTCCAATGGCTTGATTTCCGATCATCAATTTGGATTCACACAGTCACTCTACCCTGGCGTCTTCCATTGTGCAAAGTCCTTCCTTGGCACACCTGAGCTCCTGACCACGTACAAAGCATTCATCCGCATCCTGATGGAGTACTGTTCTCCACTCTGGGCTGGTGCTCCCGCCTCTCACATTATTCGGCTTCATGCTGTGGAAACCAAGGCATTTAAGATCATTGGTATCTCCTGTGATAAGCTGAGTCTTTGGGTCTCTCACTCTCTCACTCTCTCACAGCAGGCAGGTCAGTGGTCTTTCTGTCTTATACCATCTCCTCTTTGCCCCCCCCCCCTTCCTTTTTCCCCACATATTTCCACAGGGTGTTCAAGGTCCACCAACAACCCCCTTCTTGTAAAACTACCAAAATCAAGAATCACTGCTCACCTTGCTCTCTCATTCCTCTTTTTTCCTGCCTTTTGAACAAACTCCCACACTCTCTTCAACCCCACTCTTCCCTCCAGGTCTTCAAAACAGCTGTTCACCACCACCTCTTATCTTCCCCTATCCAAGACCATGATTTTTCTACCCCCGTTAATCCACACCATACCAACCTCCAAATCCCTGCTTTCCTTCCTGAAAGTCCCTGTAGTGTCCGTCTTGTTTCCCCGTGTACCCCACCCCATCCCACTTCTTTCCACAGATCTCCTCATTTGTCTATTCCCCACTGTTTTCTGCTTCCCTCTCCCATCCCTCCTGTCTCCTGCTCCCCTTGTTATACATTCTGTGTGCTTGCTCTTTTCGAGCATTGACATTGTATATAAAAAGCAAATAAATAAATAATAATAAAAAAACAGTCACTCGTCAAAACCAGCATTGCATCAGTGGCTACCCCCAGCCAATGGTGCTACCCAGCAGGCTTGAGCTGCACACGAAAGAAGTAATTCGTAAAGAATTTGTGATGACGAGAGTTGATCATCAAGTGTGTCCCGAATAATAGAAGTAAAAAATAAAAAAGGATGATTGTTAGGTTAAAAGGTTCAAAATATTAGACAGTTTAATAATAATCAGAAAAATAATATTATAATTATATTATCAATTTTTGCATCAGTTGCATATCACGTTGATTGCACGACTGTGATTTGAAAATGTTTTTTTCTTCTTTCCTAAATGATTGAGAGTTTATCACCATTGAAATCTCTGTCTTTGAAGTTAGACAATTACTTGAGACCAGTGATATTGTTGATACAATGGACGTCCTTGCAACTCTTGACATCTGGATCCCGGTTACTACAGACAACAAAACCCTCTTCAAAGTCAACTCCATAGATAGCAAGAGCACCGATTGCCAGGAATTCTCGTTCTGCAGCAAGAAATGAAATAAACGCAAGGAACTGATACTCTCGTCCCTCGCCTTTCGGGTGGTATGAGGAATAGATGTGTGTAATATGAAAGCTAAATATTGAACGTTTAAAAAAATACATCGTACACAAGCCAAGTTTCTGAGATGGTTGTCATGGCAGTAGAATTCAGCCGGGCATGTGTATTTGCCTCTAAGTTGTCTCGCCTGGGTTCCAATCCTGATCCAGCTATAAAACTTGCATCCTGGTGTTTCACCGGCAGGGCGAGACATCAATATGTGCACCATCCATTAGCTGGCCATTAAGCCAGATGACCCATCTGCCAACATTGGTTGTTGGTGGAAGTTAAAGATCCCATGGTGTCTTTTTTGAGAAGATCGGCGAGTTAACGCCAGCACCCTGAAATTTTTTTACACATTCCCACCAAACACCTTCAGATCGAACGTCAGGGCTGGTCAGTCGGTTCACAAAATATGTGGGTCAAAACATTCCCCGGCTGACCCCGCAGAACATGGGAACAATTGGGGCGTAAGTTTGTGTAGTAGTTGTAGTTGCAGGAAATTGAATGATAGGTTTTAACGTAATGCACATGGATTATTTAATTTTAACATTCCCACGAGGAAAAAGGAAGGATGCAATGACACCAATGTCAGCAAATGTTCTGTGCAGTGCATTTTGGTATCAGTCGGCACTCGGCATATCTTCCTTCTGTATGCTTCAATTTGATGTCAAGTATAAAAAACAAACCTTTGTGTTTGAACAAGAAGGTAGCGCACTGCTACTGTACCTCATGACCCATGATCTTTATACCCCCAACAACCCTTCTTTCTTCTTCTTCTTCTCTTGTTTGTGTATTCCCTTGCCGTTGTGCCAATTGTTGCCCTGCTAACCCAATGTCAATTTTAACCTTGCTCTTCCATGAGCCTCGCTATTGTGCAGAAAAAAAATAGATGTGAACATCATTATGCAGGAGTCCTGTAATACGGTTTTGCGCAATTATGGTGGTGCCCAAACGGCCTTGTGTTTGTTAATTGTATTGTAACTGCATGAGTGTTTCCATCAGGGAAACCACCTGGTCCATCTATGGGAATAATAATAATAAAATAACTAAATAATCTTTCCATTCCTCATCTTTCATCCCGTTGAGTTTTCTCGCCTGGATTCATTGCAACATTTTCTCTGTCAGTTCAGTAAATTCATAAGAAACAGAGGCCAGATGATGGAACATTTTGCCCACAGTGCTTATGTGATATCCACATCTGAGCACTTCCACCAAAAGCAGGAAATGCTATTGAAAAGGCCAACTCAAAATGGGGAATTTGGCATGGTACGAGCCTTGCCTGCTCATTTTGAAAGACACCGCAGTATTTTTAATGTCTTCAACCAAAATGTAGATGGGTTGTAATTGCCAAATCCCTTTTACGTTCCCATATTTGGAGGACGGTGTGTTCCGAGAAGCAGTTCCATATGTTGACATCGATGGGTTTGACCCATGGAGAACGAACTCAGACGAGACAGCTGAATTGGAGCACTACTCATACCATTAGGTCTCTTGCAGAGCAAACTTAGACAGAATGAGACAAAATGCCCATCATGCTGATGTCATATTCGTGCATGTAGTGCTATCATCGTGTATTCCTTTGTGAGACTGGATACTATACTGTTTTTCTTCATTGAATCCTTCTTCCCCCAACCCCGGAAAAAACGAGAAGTGCAAGATGAAGGACATTGCTTCTGGGGCAACACTTGACAAAGTGCATTCGGACATCGTAAGAACATTTCTTTTGAATTCATTTTGTTCATACCTATCTAAAGCAATGGTGGGTAACCTAAGATAATTAATAATTTGGCCGCCGCAGCTCCAGCCCTCAAATAACTCGATGGGCCCCAAAACCCTCTTTACCGTAATCACAAGTCAAAATTATACATTTTGATTTCAAAAGAGCTATTATTACATTATATAAACATTAAGAATGTAATTAGGATTGAACACACAATACAAAAGGAAAAAATAAACATTTAAATCATAAGTATACACTTCATGCGATTTCTAGGTGACACGATTTTGTGTAGAGTATTTATTGTATAAAATCAGGGGCCCGCCGATAGATTTGATTGGGGCCAAAAGTGTCCCCTGAGTTGCCCACCACGAATTGGTTGATTTAGTTCATGCATTGGTTCATGTAAAACTGGTAACTCATTACTCACTCAGCAAAGGGTGTGATTTGAATGACTATCGTAGTTCCTTAAAAAAATTTTTTATCAGGGCTGCCAAAACAACTAGAGGTATGCACATTTCACCTCTGAGCTGTCTATACCGGTGTCAAATCTCGACCAGCTATAAACCCACATGCAGGATGAGGTTGTGTGGTGTGTGTTGTGTGTGGTTTGTGTGGTGTTGTTGTGTGTGTCGTCCTTCAGATGGATGTTAAACTGGATGTCCATCTCCCGGTATTAATTGGTGAACGCTAAAGGTAATAGCTCACCTACTCTTCGCTAAGGACAACGTGGGATCTTTTAACATCCACCAAACATGTCGGTCAGCAAATGGGATGCCCAGTTTAACATCCATCTGAAGAATTGCACACATTATGAATCATCCTGCCTGTGACGCACAGGGATGACAATTTATAGCTGGATCGGGATTCAAACCAGGCTGGACGTCTTGGAGGCGAGTTGTGTGTATCTCAAAGCCATCCTGCCAGCCAAGCACGCTGTCCACCAGAAAATGATGCAACCACAGTCCAGTGCTGCACACATAAAGAAGAAGAAAACATTTATCAAACATCAGACTCAGATTATTTATATATATTATATATATATATATATATATATATTGAGGTATAATTGATTACCGAGTATGATAATTGCATTTTAATGGGAAAGCAAAAATTTATGGAACTAAGCCATGCCTTTTTTTTTCCATGCAGGGCTGTGCACATTCTAATACAGACACATCTTGTGCACCAACGTGTCACTGCAGAACAGCTCAGTAGTGCTGGATGTGAACGGAACCTTGTTCATCAATGAACTCAGAAAGGTAATCACTTTCCTATTGCTTTCGTTCTGCAAAACCTGTTCTCTATGAATGTGCCAGCGTATAGCCATCAACTGGTTTGCGAACAATTTCACCAGGTTGACAAGCCTTTGACTAATAAGCTGTTTCTTCCAATTAAATATTCGTATGCTTGGCCGTGGATGGTCAAAGTGCAAAGCCTGCATTGTCCTGTGGTTGAAACAGATCCACAAGAGCCAAAAACATGTCCATAAGATCCAAGAACTTGGTTTGTTGTCTCTGGGAAACATGGATGCACCTGTGGATGCCATAAGAAAGTAATTGTTCAGTATTTTGCAGGTGAAAAGTACCAAAGTTAATCTTTGCTCTTCAACTAACATCACATTCGACCGCAGCATTTTCAAGCCAATGAGTGAAATTAGCACCATGACAGCCAGGTACGTTCTTGGTACATGGGTTCCATTTGCGCTTGTCTTGCACAAGTAAAGGAACAATTTTTTATTAATACAGACGTGAACGTGACGGTATTTTGACCACCTGCTGGATGCTCCTCTATACATGCCTCTTCCCTCCCCTTAGCTCCCTCTTCTCTCTTCTCTAAAAGGCCCTCCCCCTTCCCCCAAAACCTCCCTTCACTTCCTCCACACCCTCCCCCCCCAAGTAAGTGCATAATAAATAGATGTTCCAAACTGGGAATGCACACTTAATGTAAAATAGATGTCATTGTGCACAACAGATTGATAAGCATTGTATACAATTAATGTGCCACTGCATGGGAATGCAAGAAACAAGAGAACCAAATAAATTCTTGGTATCATTTTATTCAGCTATTTTTCAAACAAGTGATTTTCTTTGTTTTCTCTGTGCTATCAATTTTATTGAGTTTGTACATACAGTGGCCTGCAAAAGTATTCACCCCTTACCAATAATGGCACTTATATGAATTACGAATGATGTAGAAACAATTTTTCCAAATGAACTTTTTATTCATAACTGAAGAGATCAAACTAAACACTGTTATAGTTGAAGGAGGTTACATGTCAGAATGAATACCTGCAAACACACAAGTAAAAATCAAACCTCACTGGTGTGAAAGTATTCAACCCCTTAGGTCAGTAACTCTGGTGGAAGAACCTTTTGCAGCAATGACTGCTACGAGTCTTTGGAAAGATCTCGTAAGTCCCGTCTAGGTGACAACTCAAGCGGTCTTCTCCAATATAAATCGCCCGCGAGGAATGAATGAACGTCACAGCCTTCCATTCCGATCGGGGGAACCCCCCTTTTCTAATTTCCTCCGTCCGTCTTCTTATAAACGCACGGTCTCCTGCCTGGCGGACATCTGATCAGCGGAACGCGCTTGCAAGCTTTTGCACCGGCCAACTTCTACAAAAACAGCTCATAATAAAAATTCTCATCGACTAATTCACATAATCGTGGTCATGATGCGTTATTGCGTTTGCATTGCATCCCATCGGGATGGAATGGGTTAATAAACGAATTATCATATCGGAATAACACCTCAATTTCCCATAATGGCGGCATGCCTTTCTGATGACGAACAGAGGGAAACCTCCGTATGGGTCGTTACAAAACACGGATTTCCATAAAATACGGAAGAATTTCACCCATGGAAGCCCTTGTTGAATTAATTGTTCCATTCATCCTATTTGCTTTATCCTAAGTTGCTATGCTGTATTTCCCTTCCAATTAACAGTTTATTTGGTGGTGTTCAATGGATGAGGGAAATTGCAGGACTTTCTCTCATGGCTACTTCTTTATATAATTTATTGTTTGGGTCTGCTACAGCGTTAAACATTGAGAAAAAGTATTAAAAGTATCAACAACACTTTGAGGGATATTTTGAAATTTATTTCTGAGTGCTCACTTGTTCTATTACAAGTTCTTCAGTCAGTTTGTCGTTTTATATCCAACGAGCAGATAACCAGTTTCACCAGGCTTTGTCAGTTAATTTGTTCCCAATAGAGCGTGGCATATTTATGGAGTTTGCTGGGAATGTCCTTTGACAGCGTAATGGCAGGGACCCACAGATATTCCACGTAATATATAAGATGACTTCAAGTTCTCAAACAACCCCACCCCAAGTCCTCAACCTCAAGTCTTCAAGCTCCATCCCCAACCCAAGTCCTCAAACCCCCTCCCCAACTCTCTGTCCTCTCCTCCCCATTTCTTCTTCAAGTCCTCAACTCCACCCCCTCAAACCTCAACTTGTTTTATATTCAATACATTGCACTTGTCTTTCACTGAATGCCATCACTTTTACTTCCTTTATTTTGTTGATAAACTCTACTTATGGTTTGTGCTGCTTTCACCCTTCCATCATCCTCTTACTAATTGTTCATTTCCCTCTCATCCATCCGCATCTACCTCCTCATCCCTATCTATACTCTGCCACCGTCATCATTCATTCCACTTGTGCCACCTCTTCTGAGTTTACTGCTGAACATTTGCTTCGTCTGGAATGGGATTTGCACCACCTTCACTTTGTGCTATCAATGTGGTTCCTGGTGGTGGAGATTTGCTGGAACCCATACTTATTACTATCTTTATACCAGTATGCCTCCAGAGTCAGGGCCATCGGGGGCCAAGTCGCTTTGAGCAGCTGCTCTCCGAGAAGCTCACGACATCCGCTCCTTATCAGGGGCTATGCATGCCATTTAGCCTCTCCTTCAGATACCGAATTTGTTGAGGGCATTTCCTGCTTAATGCACATCCTTTGCACCTGTTGGTCAAATCCATCCCATGTGGAACTCTCTGCTGGTGGCCATTTACTTATTACTGCTTCAGACTTGTCCTTCCATTTTGGGGGATCTCCATTGTTAATGTTTTCAGTTGGATTATTGTACTTTCATAGAATTTAAAGATAGACCATAAAAACCCAGGTTTGCATGTAATTACCTCCACCCACCGAAAGTGGACGGAGGATAATGTTTTCAGCACTGTTGTCTGTATATGAGCAACATATCTCAAAAAGTTATGGATGGATTCAGGCAAAATTGGTGGAACATTGGTTGGTGACAAGACAATTATTAGATTTTGGGAGAATCTGGAATCCAGATACTATTAATTTTTAGTGATTCTTCACCATTGAGAGATAGGGTCAAAATGATATGTCGCATGACATCTCAAAAATTATGGACGGATTTGGACAGGTTGAGTGTGTGACAAGCCGAATTGATTCGATTTTGGTGACGATTTAGATCTGGATACAAGATTTTTTTAAACTTTACAGGTGATTCTTCACCAGAGGATCAGACCAAAACAATGAAGCATATCTAAAAATTGTTTTGGACGGATTTAGAATGAAAACGAGGTGGAAGTGTTGCTTTGATGACAAGAACAAGCGATTGGATTTTGGTTCAGGTCTGGATCCAGATCCGGCCTTTCAGTGGATACAAAATGTAAACTGTTCAGCCTGACAGAGGTATGTGCACTCTGCCGAGTGCCGTTCTCGTTAATTATTTTCATTTAAAACTTGGAACTCCCAGAAGCCTGTTGTACCAAAGCTAACAAGATGATCTGTACAGATTTCGTCTCAGCCATTTCTTCTGAATTTGGGTTCAGAATTATCATGGATAACTTTGGAACAATTTTATTTGAAAAAAAGTCTAAATTCTTAAATTGTGATGCAAGATACTTTTAATACAGTGACACAATAGAAGTGTTCATGAAGCTAGTGTTGGTCATTGAAATAGATTTTAAGCTCAACATCAAGCAAAATAGGAGTGAGTTGAAATATATTTTATCAACTGAAAGCTGAGAAGATCATGTCTATCAACATAGGAAGGAACTTTCTTTTTTCTTGTGGCACAGGCAAATGTTACAAAAACAATACCACAAACTATTGTACCATATATAGTGCCTTTAGAAAGTATTCACACCCCTTAACTTTTTCACATTGTTGTGTTACAGTCTTGAATTTAAACGTGTTAAATGAATTTTTTGTCACTGATCCACACAAAATACCTTATAATGACAAAGTAAAAACATGTTTTAGAATTTTTACAACTTAATTAAAAATGAAATGGAGAAATATCGAAATTGCATAAGTATTCAGCCCCCACCCCCACCCGAGTCAATACGTTCGAGAAGCACCTCTTGCAGTGATTACAGCTTCGGGTCTTCTTGGGTCTGATCAACGGTTCTGATACAAATGTGTCTGTGTATCAACGTTACACATCTGGATTTGGGATTTTCTCCCATTCATCCTGCAGATTTGATCAAACTGTCAAGTTGGATGGGGGAGCGTCGGTGAACAGCAATCTTCAAGTCTTTCCACAGGTTCTCAATGGATTAAGTCTGGGCTTGGCTGGGCCACTCACGGACTTTCACGTTCTTGTTCTGAAGCCATTCCAGTGTTGCTTTGGCTGTATGCTTCAGGACATTGTCCGTGTGGAACGTAAATCTTCACTGCAGTCCAAGGTCTTTTGCACTCTGAAGCAAGTTCTCCTCAAAGATTTGCCTGTATTTGACTCCATTCATTGTTCCCTCTATCCTGCATGTTTCCGAGTCCCTGCCATTGAAAAGCTGCTGCCACCACCAATGCTTCAACGGTGAGGATTTTGTTAGATGGGTGATGAGCTGTGCTCAGTTTCCACCAGATTGTAGCACTTTGCATTCAGGCCAAAGAGTTCAATTTTGCCTCACCAGACAGAATCTTTTGCCTCCTGCTCTCAGAATCTTTCACGTGCCCTTTTGCAAACTCCAGGCATGCTGTCATGTGCCTTTTCTCAGGAGTGGCTTCCGTCTGGCCACTCTCCCACAAGCCTACATTGTGAAGTGCTGCAGAGACTGTTGGCCTCTCCAGCAGGTTTGCTCATCTCGGCCAAGAATCTGTAGTTCTGTCAGGAGTAGCCATGGGATTCTGGGTAACCTCCCTGACCAAAGGTCCTTCTTGCCCTGTTGCTCAGTTTGTGAACGGCCAGCTCGAGGAAGAGTCTGGTCGTTCCATATTTTTCCCATTTCCTCATGATGAGCTCACTTTGTCATTAGCTTTGCACTCGATAGAACACTAAATCGACCAACCTACCAATTAACAAAAAGGTCAAACTTCAGATTGTGTCTATTTGCATGTCGCAATAGACAACTCAACTAAATAACATTTGTTTTTTCATTATTACATCTGCTGGTTGCATCACAAAATAATTATATTTGCATATTCTGCTTCACATAAAAGGCCCAGACAAAACACTTTGTGGATACTTGTCATCCAGTCAACGTGGTGTCTTCTTCCATCGTAACAAATAAAAACTTGTTCACGCATATTTTTCAGTTGTTTATTGTAGCAGAGACAGCGCAGGTTTCCAACTACAATCCCCACCATCATCGCAGCTACGATGGAGCTGCTGTTACTGCAGCGATTGCCTCAATCTGTACCATGTACGTTGGAGTTTGAACTAATGAAATGTTTGTGAATGTGGAGCCATTTCTCAATTGCAATTGTATGTTGAAAGTTTGTTACCCTCTTTCTAGGTTGGATTCTTCAAAAGGAAAAAGATGGAATAGCCAAACAGCAGAGAAACAACTTTCAAGTTTTCTATTTACAAGAAACAACTCTTTTTCATGTTTTGGGGTTTTTTTTTTAACTTTAAAGTGCAAATACAAGCACATGTTCATTCACATAGCTATAAGTACTCTTGATTATGGGGATTTTAATTTTCCAGGGATAGGTTGGGTCCAAGAACAAGGAAAGAGCACAGCAGGTGAGCATTTTGTACATTTACTTCAGCATTGCTTTTAAACTCAGTTTGTAGATACACCCACGAGGGAGAATGCAGTGTTAGACCTCATTTAACGTTTATGATCCCAATATGGTGGAGGAGGTAGAGTAGGAAGCATTTCGGATCAAAGGATTGTAACAGTCAGTCCAAGGATCTTGCTAAGGGTTAGAGTTCAGGATAGAGAGTAAGGTGTTAGAATTTCAGGAAGGTAAACCTTGAGGGGATGAGAGAGATTGGGTGATGTTGATTGGGAGAAGCTACAAAGTAGGACAATCATCATCAGAAAAATGGGAAAACTTCAAGGAGCAAATGTGTGGAAGCAGAGTAAGTACATTCCAATGAGGTGTAAAACGAGAAGCTAAAGTGGCCAGGGTGGTTGAGTACTGGAGTCAGATTTATATATTTTAATTGCTTTTTTCTTACTTAGCTGGTCTCTGTCATTTTTGTAACTTGCCTGTTTACGCATATAGCTGAAAACAGGAAACTATAGCGCGTTAAGAAAAACACGCATTAAAAAAAAAAGATCTAGGGGTGGTAATATGTACAGGAGTTAGCAAGAAATGTATTACAGAGGTAGTATTAAACTTATGTACAAGAATTAGTAAGGCCTCACGTAGAATATTGCATGCAGTTTTGGTCAACGCATCTGAGCAAGGACAAAGCTGCCATAAAGAGGTTGTGTGACTAGAATTGATTGACTGATTGTGGACTAGGATTACCGTAGATGTGACATAGATTGATTCTGGGCCAAGCTAGCTCAGCTATGAAGAGCGGCTGAAGGAGAAAGAACTTTTATACGTTATAAAGAAGCGATTGTGTGGCATATTCAAAGATGTTTAAGACAATGAAGAGTACAGACAAAATAAGTGTAGAAGAGTTATTCAGCATAATAGAGACAGTGATAGGACAAGGGCTATAGCCTGAGAGTAAAGAAGTAGAGTAAGATGGTAGTAAGGCAGGGTCTTTTACTCAGAGAGGAGTTAATGCATGAATGGTCTCCCTGGAAGGTAGTGGCAGCAGAAGCAGTTAGATAAGTTTAATTAGAATTAGTACCTGGAAGTTTTGGGATAGAGGGTACGCACATACATACTGGGGACTGGCGTAGGTCCGTATGAGATGGGTGATGCATAGTATGTGTAGTGATTATGACATCTGGAAGAGTATCAGCAAATCCGTGAATGTGCTGTCGTGGTTTTTTTCATCCTTCACCCTCCAACTGCCTTGATCCACCCTCCTTTTACAAATAAATTTGTTTTTCAATTGCTGGTGTCTGTGTGCACGCACGCACGCACACATCCCTGTACCTATAACTGCTAAAACTGTTCGAAAGATGAGATCGATAAATTGATAGATTTTCTTAACATGGTTTTGTAAACACAGGCATTATTATGGGCAAACGGGATCCTTTTTCATCAAGTTCCTTGGTGAGCGCGTCTTCAGCTGGTTTAGTGGTGATCTCTCTCTGGGGGGGGGGGGGGAATGCCCCCAGACCCCCCTAGATTTTTCGGCCACTTCATGCCCTCAATTGTTGGTCGCTTCGCGACCTCACCGGACATGTTTTACATTCTCACACTTTTTCAGAATTTGGGGTTGACAAGTCTGTAGCCAGAGGTATTCCTAGGGGTGTGGGGGAGTGAGGGCAGTGCAGCAGTGGGAGGTAGGACAACATAAACGGTGACGAGAACTTACAACAGAAGAGTAGATGCAGAGGCGCGATTGACCCAAGAACAGCTCGGGGCAAAGGGTAGCGGCATGAGGAGGAGAAAAAGCTTACCGGTGGTGATGTGATGCAGGCCACAGTGGGAGCAGTTAAACATAAGAAACGAGGAGCCCGGCAGAGAGCCAGAGAGTTGAGAATATGGACCAGACACTCAGACGGAGGTGCGAGGATGAGATGGAAGAGAGAGGGCAGAGGAAGGAGGCAGCTTTGTGGATGTGAGAAGGGACACATTTGAGAAGGGAGAGTGAGGGGGATGACGGAGAGAGAACGTGAGAAGGGAGAGTTGAGGGAAAAGGGAGAGGAGGGAGTTTTTGAGAAAGCGAAGAGGAATCTGGAAGGGAAGAAGATGTGAAGTTGCTTTGAGAGGAGGGTAAGAGGGAAGCTTTGAGAGGGAGGGGAGATGATGAGAGCAGGATGGCCAAGGAAGGAAGGCAATGGAGAGATGGGGAGAGGGGAAGGATGAAACTTGTGGTATGTGAAGAAGAGCAGGCAGGTGGAGTACAATACTTGAGGGGTTGGAAGAGGGGGGGAGGTGTGAGAGGAAGGAAGAGGCATGTTTGTGGTGATGAGTGTACTGATTGAGAGAGTGAGATATCTGTTAGGTGAATGGAGCCCACAGATGTTGTGACACCACACTTTGGACATCAGAGTAGGATGAATGGCAGAAGACAGTTGAAAGATGTTG
>CM068967.1:39395450-39410700 GCA_035128595.1 Eptatretus atami
AAAGTGTACGCAGTGACGCGCTGCACCGGCGTATACTCCCACACCTGACCTGACCTGATGTGGTACATGCTTGGAGCCTCATTGATGCCTGGCCCATCCCCATCTCCTTGATATGCTGTTCAACCTGCTGCAACCTGCCTGAGGGATGGCCAGACAGAGGCTTCTGGAGGACCAGCGGAAAGTGGACGCAGCGACGCGCTGCACCGGCGCATGCTCCCATACCTGACCTGACCTGACCTGATGTGGTACATGCTTGGGAGCCTCATTGGTATGCAATGCTGTCTGCACTGTCATTGAAGATTTGCCAATAAGCAACTAAACCGGTCTGGGAGCTGAAGGGGTGTGTTGCATTGGGATTCTCATGTGTGTACAGTGTGAACATCTTTATAGCTGTGGAGGAACTCTGATCAGCACCTCCTTGAGATGTTTATCAACCTGCTGCAACCTGCCTGGGGGATGGCCAGACAGAGGCCCCTGGAGTACCAGCAGAAAGTGGACACAGTGACGCGCTGCTCCGGCGCATGCTTCCATTCCTGACCATGCTCCCACAGAGATGTGGGTGGGTCTTTATTCTATAAATATTGACTGCTTTTAACATATTAGTACGGGCCCGTAGTGCGTGCCCGTAGGTGAGTGCCAGTATGTGCAGCCTCTCTCTCTCTCTCAAACCTCGAAAAGGCACATCCGCGGGTCCCAGCAATATTCCTGGCAAGTTTCAATCGTGCAAAAGAAATAAAAAAAAAAGAAATAAATAAATATTAATTGTGATGTCATTCGTGACGTCATAGCACCGTTCCTGTCATTGGTCGACAGATAAATGGCCGTAACTTGGGAACCGCTCGTCCGATTAATATCAAACCTTGAAAAGCACATCGCGGGGCCCGGCAATATTCCTGGCAAGTTTCAATCAGATCGGACCGTCGATCGTGCAAAAAAAAAAAAAAATAAAAAAAAAGAATAAATAAATAAACATTAATTGTGACGTCATTCGTGACGTCATAGCACCGTGTCTTGTCATTGGTCGACAGAAAATGGCCGTAACTTGGGAACCGCTCGTCCGATTGATATCAAACCTCGAAAAGGACACATCCGCGGTCCCGGCAATATTCCTGGCAAGTTTCAATGAGATCGGACCGGCGGTCGTCGAGAAACGGCGGTCGCAGACAGACAGACAGACAGACAAACAGACAGACACACACACAGAGATGCTGGAATTATAGATAGAATAGTATGTGCCCGTACATGCGTGGCCGACGTGCAAAAAAAAAACTTTTTTTTTCAAACGCGAGCCAGAAACACAACCACACAGGCGTTCCTTCGCTCTCACGTGCCCGTACGTGCGTGGCCCGGAAGTTCGCATATCGCAGTTACGATTATTCGCAATTTAGTTTTAATGGCCAATTATTCAATTAGCACCAACGTATTTTGCATTTCGCAATGTCATCGCAAGGAAAAACACAAAGAAAAGAGAAGAGAAAAAAAGAAGAAAAAAAACGTACGTGCAAAAAAAAACCTTCAAACAAACCACACAGGCCGTTCCTTCGCTCTCGTAAACGACGACTGGATTGGGGCATTGTGTTATCTATAAATGCGCATAAGAAATCGAGAAATTATTAGAATACACAAAGTCATCACTTTCCGGAAGTCCGTACGTTGTAATCCGTAATGGGAATGCGGCTGAGGATCTCTTCCCCATCGGCCACGCCTACGCAGCAGCGTGTCCTGTCATTGGTTGGTAAATAAATGGCCATAACTTGGAAGCACTTGTCCGATTAATATCAAACCTTGAAAAGGCACATCCACAGGGCCCCAGCAATATACCTGGCAAGTTTCAATGAGATTGGACCAGTGGTTGTCGAGAAACAGCCGTCACCACACAACACACACACACACACACACACAACACACACCACCACACACACACACACACACACACACACAGAGACACAGTAACACAGAGATTGCTGGAATTATAAATAGATGCACGTGGTACATGCTTGGGAGCCTCATTGGTATGCATTGCTGTTCGCGCTGGCACTGAAGATTTGCCTTTATGTATATACGGTATTGCGTATACATATAATATAAACAAATATATACATATATAAATATTATATAAAAATATATACATATATAAATAAATATAAATATATAAATATATATATATATACATAAATTATATAAATATATAAATATATACATATACATATAATATATACAAATATATACATATATAAATATATATATATACATATATAAATATATATAATATATAAATATTACATATACATATAAATATATACAAATATTATACATAATATAATATATATAAATATATACATATATAAATATATACATATACATATAAATATATACAAATATATACAATAATATATAATATATATATATATATATACATATATAATATATATAAAATATATAAATATATACATATACATATAAATATATACAAATATATACATGTATAAATATATATATAAAAAATATATACATAGATAAATAAATATAAATATATAATTATATATATATTACACATATAAATAATATAAATATATAAATATAGTATATTTAATATAATATATATATATACATATACTATATATGCATATACTGTATATGCATATACTGTATATATATATATATATATATATATATATATATATATATATATATATATACATAAACACACACACACACACACACACACACACCTTATGTTGGCATAATGGTTAGGGTGGTGGCTTGGAGTCCTAGAATCCTGAGTTAAAATCCCTCTCGACTGTTGAATTAATAGCAGGTGGGGTTGACTCGGCCTGTTATCCTTCCAAGGTCGGCAAAATGAGTGCCACCTTGCTGGTATCCTGTGTCGGAGTGGTGACCATCCAGGATTGCCCCTAACGCCAGGAGACTGCTTAGGCAGCACCAATGCTCAACACAAGTATGATCCCAATGGATGAATATTATATATATATATATATATATATATATATATATATATAGTATATGTGATTAATATATATATATATATTATATATATTATTATATGTATGGAGCAGTCAATATTTAAATAATTATATATTTTTACAAATATATAGGTGTTTATATGTATATGTATATATATATATATATATATATAACTACTTTTAAAGAAACGAGGCTAGACTGTCAGAGGCTGAGCCACTGGAGTATCTTACACACCTTGAGAGCTTCTCCTCAATGTCACTCCATGGCTCACGTCCAGGGTCGATGTATTTATAGAATATGTTTAACAGTAATCATTGGGTCCTTTAACAGCTTTGCAGATGCATAATAAACCAACTTTTCATGACCACCAAATTCTGTCTTCTTTATTAATTGTCATATCTAGAATTTATGAAAAAGTTTCAACTTTCCCCATACTATGTCCCAATCTGCCCTTTATCTGGGGTTAGTTGGAACAAAATTAATTGATTAGATTTTTGTCTGTAAAGCCATAACATCCTTTTTCTTAAACTTTTATTTTCCACTGCTAATATGTAGCTATGTGGACGACATTTCCTATGGATAATTCAAAAAGTTAGTTCATGCCAAACTTTTCTCTCTGGTGCATACTTTGTCAAAAATATTCCAACTATCCCTGTCTCCCCCACATGACCAGTCTTGTCAGTATTAGAAAAACGTGGGTTAAGATTTCCCTGCCCCCACTCAACCCCGATGAGCTCTCTGATCCTGTTTGTCTGTTCAGTATCCTGAATGTCTTTACCAGCGGGCTCGCTGGCTGACTATTGGATACAGTAAGCAAAAGACCTTGGATATCCATTGCAAGGGAAACTGGGGTTGTGGGCATCTTTTTCCATATTTCCTACCAGGGGTATTTTGTGTCACCTTTTTCTATAAATAAACAGTCCATTTCATTAAATAATGCAAAGCAAATAGCAGCAGGTAGTATTTTAATCACAATGTTTGTTCTACATACACTCTTTCCAAGCAAACGAACCTTGTCACAATTGTGTCGATTGTGAGAATTCTTGTGGTCTGGTGGACATTTGTGGTTTCAAACTCAACACAAAATTTGACCTGCGGTTGGAAAAATAAAAATGTTTTATTTCGATTAACTGGGGAAACAAGTCGTTGGTGAAGCTGTTTAATATCATTTATTGCCATTTGAAGTTGTTCAGCTCTTAGCATACTGACCATTGTTCTAGATTTCATAATCCAGCTGCCAATAATACATTCAAGTACTTTTCCAGACTCTTCATTGGGAAGGCATCGCACTTGTCCTGATTTCTGCCAAAATAATTACAAAAACACCTGATGAACAATATAACTTCTTTGTAGAAGCTCGCCAAACCAATGCCACCCATAAGTACACCATTGTTTAGTAAAATATTACCAGAAAAATCTCATTGATTGACCTAAGAGGCAATCTTGATTATATATGTATATATACAGTGTATATATACATATATCAATATATCAGAGGGGTGGGGGAGGGTGAAGAGGTGGAGGGGAAAAGAGAGAGGAGGGAGGGTGAGTGAGGAGGGGTGGGGAAAGGGAAGACAGTGTGAGGTTAGAGGAAGAGAAGGCAGACGTGCGGTGGAGTTTAAATTACGATTAATACTGTCTCATCAGAATGATTCTGCATTGAATAACAGTGAAGATGGAAACAATATAATGTCTGAAATCCATTTCCTACTGGCATCACTATAAATGTGGCCCAGAGACAAACATGGCCCGAGCATGTGCAGAGACAAAACCCGCCAGACACATCCGGAGCCAAGCCATCCAAAGACAAACACGGCTTGGACACACCCAGAGACAAACTCCCGTCTGGACATGTCTGGATACAAACTCCCATCCAGACATAAATACCACACAGACTCGTTCGGAGACAAACACCACCCAGACGTGTCAAGAGCCAAGCAGTCCAGATACAAACAATGCCTAGACACGTGGAGAGACAAACACTGCCTGGGCACATCCAGAGACAAACACCGCCCGGACACGTCCAGAGACAAGCACCACCCAGACACGTCCACAGACAAACGCCCGTCCGTATATAAATACCACCCAGACACGTTAGGAGATAAACACTGCCTGGACGCATCCGGAACCAATTTTTCAGAGACAAACACTGCTCGGACACATCCGGAGACAAACACCTGTCCGGACACATCTGAAGATAAACTCCGGACATCACCCGGATGTGTCCGGAGCCAAACACTGCCTGGACATGTCCAGAGCCAAACAACACCAGGACACGTCTGGAGCCAAACACCGCCGGATGCGTCCAGAGTCAAACAATGCCGGGCGCATTCAGAGCCAAACAACGCCTGACACGTCCGGAGCCAAACAACGCCCTGATGCACCCGGAGCAAAATTCCACCCCAACGCATCTAGAGCCTAACACTGCCCCGACGAGTCTGGAGCGAAACACCACCCAGATGCGCCCAGAGCCAAGCTGTCCGGAGCCAAACACTGCTCAGACCTGGCCGACACAAACTCCCCTCCGGACATAAACACTGCTCGGACATGTTCGGAGACAAACACTGTCAGGACATAACCACCATCCAGATATGGCCAGAGAGAGAGAGAGAGAGAGAGAGAGAGGAGGAGGAGGAGAGGAGAATGAGAGAGATCGGTTTGGGAGGAGGGTGCTGCACTGCATTCAGAGGGAGTAGAGCGAGGATGGGACAAAGAGAAAGGAGTGTGGGTAGGGAGTTAGCAGAGAGAATATATGTATGTTATGCTTTATGAACAATGCACGCATCCGCACGCACGCACGCACGCACACACACACACACACTTCAGTTTCACTTCATTGCTATTCATTATTCTTCCCTTATTCCCTTGCTTGCTCACACCATTACCGTATTTCCTTGGAAGACCTCTTTCATTCTGTGCCAAATATTACAGGAAGCTCTATTCTTGTGTATTTCTCGCTCTTGTGTCTTTTGAGTTGAAACCCTTGTCTGGTCAAACAGTACTTCTCCTTTTTTTGGTCTCACTTTCCTCTGTTTGATGTTTGCTATGACAAAGTGTAATCACCATGGTTGGGTATGCTACTGCCATAGTCCTCACATTCTTTGAGGGTATAATCTCTATTTACTCTTGATGGCAATGTGATCGATCCACATTTGTGTTCTTCAATTAGCTGACGTCCTTGTGATAGAAAACGTGTTCAGCTCAATCATGAGGTAATGTAAAGCAGCACAGAGATCAGTGAACCTTTCATTATGATACCATTCTTCTCATTTTGACATAATTTATTTTCATCCTACATGTATGCTGCTCAGATATACTGAATAATTTGTAGAAATCAACAAACGAAATGTTTTTATGGTACTCACCTGCACTATCCTCTTGTAGTTGAGGTTGTGTGGAAACGTCATTCTTAGTCTTGGGCTGTATGAGTCTTCACCGCCGTTTTCAAGCATAATCTCTAATGCCAAAGTGTTGTTGTAGCCAAGGATTATGCTGTACCTGCAGTGTGCGATAGCTACATGAATTTCAAATTATGTTAAACAAAACCAGTCATTCCTCACTATCCCTGTACATCTGTATCGTCTCTTACCCCACGGCTCTGACTTTCAGGCGAAGGTCATCAAGGCAACGGGAGCTTTTGATGCAGTTCTTTTCAAATTCGAGCTGCAGATAACACATATCACCGAGAAAATGTTTGAAATTAAGCAAAATTCCACTTTTAAATTTGAAGAATGGAGAATAAAGTGTGTGTGTGTGTGTGTGTGTGTGTGTGTGTGTGTGTGTGTGTGTGTGTGTGTGTGTCGGTCGGTGGGTAGAGTGTGGGTGGTGGAGGGCGGAAAATGGTCAACACAAATCCCCAACAGGTCTGACCTTGGCCTCGAAGTGCCGATTGACGTCATCACCCAACATTGCACATGGAAACTTTGGATTGAGATGATTGAATGATTCACCCAGAGAAAACGAGCCATTCACACGAAGTGGTGAGTGGGAGTTGATGTCAGCACATTTCTGTGTATAATACAATTATTAAAACAAAAAACTGGTTTCAGGTTTTATTTGTACAATTTTATTCTCAAATTATTGGTTTCTGTTTTTTACACAGTGTCTATTTTAAAGGTGGATATTCTTATTGTGATGTTATTAAGTCCTAGCAGGAGCTACCCCGCACTGCCCGGGAGAGGATTGGGAGGATTCCTGGCACTGCCTGGCTGTGAGCTTTTCCCGGCGGTGGTTTCGGCTGTGAAAGAATTACAAACAAACACACAAAAAGCACACACAAACAAAACCATTTATTACATTTCATGCACAACATGCACCAGAACCTCTAGGAATTTTTTTTCCCATGCAGTGCCTTGTTGGGAGTGGGGGAGGGGGGAGGTGGTTGTACCCATGACTTGACCCTGGGTACCCCAAGCACGTTTGCAAAATCATTTGGAGATTGGCCCAGCCATTTTTTTTCTATGATTTTCAGAACTACACAAACGTACATATAGAGAATTACCTTGAGGATGGAGGGTTTTTGTGGAGGGAGGGGAAGAAGGGGTAGCTTATTACCTTTCCCGGATTCGGAAGTTCTTGCACGCTCTGTGTCAGGTCATGTCAGATTAGATCTATGACTTGCTACAGGTACCATGTAAACCTGTACTAACCTGTTCCATGGTCGGGTTGTCGGCGACTAAACCGTCTTCCCCACCAAGTTTCTTGCTGAGGAGGATGTATGATCTGGACACCCAGCAGGATGAAGAATAAAACCTGTCAAAGGGCAGAGGAGCTCCTTGTGAGCCAACGGCCATCCATATCTCGTGCCCAAATGTGTCTGCAGACGTCCTCTTGCAGTTGGGTTACTTTTTATTAGGAGGTTGGTGGCAGGATTTGCACTCCGGCCACCGTAAAACCCTTCATTCCACAAAACATTACAGAAAGCATTAAAAAATAAATTTGAAAACCCACTCCATGGGAGTACCTCCAGTGCTGCTGCCCTTCGCAGGGCAGCTCACCGGATCACGGGATTGGGGCAAAGCCTTTCGGACCCTCAATCGTTAATGATAGGAGGGAAACCGTGGGGTAACCTTCCCGCGTCAGATTGTGGTCGTGTGTCGGGGTGGTGCTGAGGTGTGGTCCACCAGACGGCGGTCTCCTTGGGTTAACCTGAGACGGTCCCTTCGGGTGGGTGCCTGGAATGTCCTATCCCTAAGAGAGGATGATCACCTGTCTCTGTTATCATCTGTGCACCAGTGTTTGGATATTGGTATTGCAGCACTCTCTAAGGTACTGGATTGTGGCGAGACCATGGTGGATGGTTACACCTACTATTGGTCTGGTCACTCTGATAGTTACCATGCCAAAGGAGTTGCTGAAGCTGTCTGTGTCCAATAAGCTGACTCCAATGATAATTGAGGTTACACTGGTCAACAAGCGTATTATGAGATGAAGGATTCGTCACACCTTGGGTGGCATTTTCCTGGTCTCTGTATATGCTCCGACTGAGGCGAGTGATCTCACCGTGAAGGACGCATTCGATGCCACGCTCGAGTCTGTGGTTCATCAGTGCTCCAGACGAGATAAACTTCTAGTCTTGGGGGATTTCAATGCATCGACTGGAACTCATAGGGATGCTTAAGAGATGGGTGTTGGTCCCCATGGGTCAGGAACTGTGAACCAGAATAGTACGAAGTTCCTTGACTTTGCAAGAAGTCATGGACTTAGGGTGGCTGGTTCATGGTTTCAGCCCCCACAGGCTAATCGCTGGACTTGTTATTCCAACACTGGCGGTGTGGCAAAGGAGATTGACGATGTGCTCGTGATGGTCGTTGAAGGATGATCCAGAACTGCAGGGTCTACCGGAGTGCTGAGTTCCTCAATACTGACCACAGGCTTGTTGTAGCAACTCTGAAGTTGCAACTTAAATCCAGGAGAATGGTACCATCCCAGCCTAGGCTGGATGTTGGCAAGCTCAAGGATGAGAGGGTAGCCGAGGAGTTTGCGAACAGACCGAGTGGAGATTTGGAGGGGTTGTGTGCTTTGGGGGATCCTGAAGAGTTGTGGAGTGCCTTCAAGACCACCGTCCTTGATGTTGCTGGTTGATGTCTTGGAACTCACCGTGGGGCGAAGAAGAATTTTGTCTCTCAAGGGACACTGGATAAAATTGACCAGAGTTGCAGGGTCAGGTTGATTGGCAGAGCTGAGCTGTTCAGGGAGTTGAGGCATAAAACTGTTCGTGCACTAAGGGTGGACAATGAGGCCAATGTGCGAGGAATCTTTGAGGGCGTAGAGCATCACCTGTGGTCAAGTGATTCTCGTCCTGCTTACAGGGGAATTTGCACATTGCGTTGATCCAAGCCCATCCCTCGGTGTACTGCAGTTGGAGCAGAGGGTGGTGGGCTCTTGACAGAGGAGTCTGAAGTGAAGGCCTGTTGGGCCAGTTACTTTGAGCAGCTGTACCAGGCTGATCCACCAGCTGTCGACTTGGATGTCAGGCGTGTTTCAATCCCTATTGCTGACCCTCCAATCAACTGTGGTCCACCTTCGTTTGTAGAAATCCAAGCTTCGGTGAACCGGTTGAAATGGGGTAAAGCTCCTGGGATCTCCAGCATCCATGCTGATATTCTCAAGGTTGGTGGAAATGCTGTACTAGTGTCGTTCCAAGCAGTTCTGTGCTCTGCCTGAAACACAGGCATCATCCCAACTGACTGTAAGAGGGGCCTTGTTGTCCCTCTCTGGAAAGAGAAGGTTGATCGCCAAAACTGCAACAACTACTGAGGGGTGACCCTGCTTTCAGTGCCAGGCAAAGTCTTTGCTCGAATAATCCTTGATAGGGTTCGCCATGATCTGCTTGAGCACCAGTGCCCAGAGCAGTCAGGCTTTACACCAAAGAGGTCAACGATTGACCGTATCCTTGCCCTCCAGGTCCTCACCGAACGCAGAGATGAGTTTCGGCAGGGGCTGCTTACGGCCTATGTTGATCTCTGCAAAGTGTTTGATTCAGTGAATGAGGATGCCCTCTGGAGGATTCTTGGTTTTCATGGGGTGCCACCAAAAATGATGTCTGAACTATACTCTGGTACTGAGAGTGCTGTGAGATGTGTGGTACCATATCTGATTTATTTTCAGTTGTTACTGGAGTTCGGCAGCGGTGTGTACTGGCCCCCACACTTTTCAGCACTTGTCTGTACTGGATTCTGGGGATGATGTTGGAGAGATCAAGCTGCGGTGCTTCGTTTGAGAATGTCAAGATCTCTGACCTTGATTTCACAGATGATGCAGTCATTTTTGCGGAGACTCTAGATATCCATTTGGGAGCCGTCGAGGTGCTGAATGAGGAGTCAGAGCCATTGGGATTATGGGTTTCCTGGGTCAAAACTAAGATCCAGGCTTTCAATGGCATCTTGGATGCTGATATCTTGTCTGTACCTGTTTGTGGCGAGGATGTTGAGGTCACGGAGAGATTCGCTTCCCTTGGCAGTGATATTTATGTCTCTGCTGGCTGTGAGCCAGAGGTCAACAGATGTCTGGGTCAGGCCAGGGGAGTCCTGGATTCACTGCATCATGGGGTGTGGCGCTGCCGGTACCGATGCAGGAGGATGAAAGTCCGAGTCTTCAGGTCGTTGATGCTTCCAGTGTTGCTATACGGATGTGAGACTTGGACTCTGACCAGGGATCTGAGATGGAGATTTAATTCCTTTGGTATCAGGTCTCTTCGGAGAATCCTTGGCTATCGCTGGCCGGACTGTGTCCAATGAGCGGTTGCTGAGAGAGACTGAAATGAGATTTGTTGCCTGCATAGTCCGTGAGCGTCAGCTGTGGCTGTATGGACATGTGGCTCGTTTTCCTGACGCTGATCCTGCTCACTAGATTTTCTCAGTGAGGGGCCCTGTGAGTGGAGGAGGCCAATGGGCCGACCACGTGCCTTGTGGTTGCAACAGGTTGATCGGAATTTCAAGGAGATAGGGATGGGCAGGCATCTGCCTGGGGGATAGCCAGACGGAGGCCCCTGGAGTACCGGCGGAAAATGGATGCAGCGACGCGCTGCTCTGGCGCATGCTCCCATACCTTACCTGACCTAGGTGCTATGGTTTGGCCGTGAAAGAAAAACATACAAACAAACACATAAACACTTGAAAATATTTATCAAGATAGATAATGGCTTGAAGGTACAAGAGTATGTTGCACTGACATTCCACTGATTATGGATTCAAATCCCACTGACAGCAACAGTGGAAAGGATTTTGATTTGAAGCTTCTGATGTAGTCCAGTGGAATTATCATGGATTGTTAATTGAAAACCCAGCTGTCACTAATAACTCTGAAATCCCAGCTGTCACGAATAACTCTCAGGAAGACAGTGTACTGTCTGCTCTGGCTTACAAACGATGCTCATCCTCACTTTGTCGTGGCCTCTTAAATGCCCTCAGGGTAGCTTTGGCTCCCATAAAATGGGCGAGACCACCCATATTTCCCAAACCAAGCGAAACAGAAATACAGTAAAAACTTTATAGTTGTGCCGGTGACACTAGTATTTCACATTCGTGGAAATATTTTCTTAAAATACAATTTCACAGGACTGTAAAAGCTAGAGATTCATTGTCTTTTTGATACTTTTTTGGGTATCAAATATACTCTTTTTATATAATATACTCTTTGGGTATTGATACTCTTTTTGATAAGTAGAAATGCCAAAAGAAAAAAGAATTACTTGTAAAATGACAAACTCGTTATCCTCAAGCCTCGTGATATTGTATGTCGACGAACAGGTCGACATATCATATCACTAGCCTTGAACAACGGATGGAATCAACAGAACGTTGATGGTAGTATGTATGCCAACTACCTAGGGAAACAAGGTCACGTTTGGGGAGTTAACCCTCCACTGGTCGGAATTCCTTTACTAAGAAAGGAATTGCTTGTTTTTCAGGGTTGAATTTTTTTTTTTTTTTTTGTGAAACGGTATTCATCTTTGATAGAGATTACAATACCGTACTGTATTTATAATACGTGTGGCAGCTACATTATTTTAAAGTGTAATGTTTGAATGCAAGTCTTGCCATTGTGATTGTGTTGTTGTAGCAATGTTTCTCCAAATCTGAATGTGTCAGGTTCCTCCTTTCTAGCTGCCGAGTTCCATCTTCAAACATTCCCCTGGGCTTGTGAAAATCCAGGTCCAACCACAAGCTGTACGTAAGCTCAAACTGCCATGTACCTGGAGGATGATTTATTTTATTCACACACAACAACACTCAAATTTGGCTCAATCTGACTCTGAAGACAGGTGCAGTTAACTTGTTCTCAGATAGTCAGTCATCTCAATCCTGTTATTTAACTGCAGCAAATAAATTGTTTCACTGGTTTTGTGGAATGAGCACCAGCTGGGGTATGATGTCCCATCGAAGTTGGCTCAAACATTGGAATATCATCAATATTTCACAGAACGTCAGTGAAACTAGCAAATGCAACTGGTTGGGTGAAATTTGGAATCCAATAATGGGGTGTCCGCCTCTCTGTATTCACTCATGAGATTGGTACGCTCCCCTTTGTGCATGGGTGGTTGTGCCATTCTCGAGTCACCACTCGGCAATGAAAACATATGGTTATCTAAACTTGCACTCCACATAGATTTACTGGCATTTCACTTGTGTTGTGTGCAACTTGTATTGTCATTGAACTGTCTCACTTGGGATATAGCTTCGGATCTGCTCCTTTATTCCATTAAATTAGTGAGAATTTCAGAATTATTTTGTTGAAACTATAGTATGGTAATTATTAAAACCACAAACAATGAAGTTTAACTATGCATTCAGATCTGCACAAACTGCAGTCACATTGATGTAAAACAAGGTTAACTTGTTTGGCTTTCCCATAAGAACACTGTGGTTCATGATGCTGCGATCCCAAACTTTGGTCCTATATATTGTGTTGATTTGTCCATTCTCTCCTAATGTCCTTGTTCTGCATGTGATACATGTACAAATTCCTCATTGAGCTTTAGATCACTGTTCAGTAAAAGATAAGTCAGACAAGTTACCTGCATAGTTGGGAGTGAGCTCCTGTGGTTCAAAGCACACCTTTATTATTGTATTCACAGTTGCAACATTGTCTTGGCTGCAACGTGTCACAAACTTCAGTGGAACCTTATCAGGTTCAAAGGTCACTGTGATAGTCTGGTTTATCAAAGGCCTCGTTCTGCAAAAGCATACACCCTAATGTGGTCTTATGTTGTTAAAATTATTACAGCAGTTTTTGATTGGGAGAATCCATAATCAAAGTTGTGAGAATTGCAGAGCAGAAAACACAAGAGAACAATCAAATCAAGGATTAAAATATATTTTAACAAAGTAAAATAAAAAGTGAATAAAATGAGCAAAGAAAAAATGGTGCAGGGATTTGGTAATTGTTCAGTATGCCGGTGAAAACACACCTACTCTTCAAGAAAGACACAATGGAATCTTTACCATCCACCAATGACCAATGCTGGCAGACGGGTGCTCTGGCTTAACGTCCTTCCGATGGACGGCATACACATTGATGAATTGACCTGCCTGTAAAGACCAGGGTGAGTGTTTATAGCTGTGTCGAGATTCCAGCCCAAGCTACACAGCTTAGACGCAAGTGTACATACCTCAAAAGTCTAAGTTATCCTGTCAGCCCTTAAGGGGCTGTCACACCTTGACGTTTTAGCCAGCGTATGGCACGATAAATGTATTGAAACGCTGGCGTACGCTGAACTATTGATGTTTTTTTTAAAAGTTTTGGGCGTATAATAACGTGTTGGACGTATGCATAACGTATGAGTAACGTACACAGAACGTTTTAATCACATATAGATAACTTATACCAACGAATGTGAGCGTGTTGTCGGCGTTCACACCTATGCCCAACGATAGTCTAACTTATGCATAGCGCGGCAGCGTTCGCCGACGATCACGTGGCATAGGCTATTCATAGGCCGTGGCTCGACGATTCAAATCATAACCGCACTAGACATCGAAGTGTGAAGCCGCTGTCACCCTTGACGTTTTAGCCAGCGTATGCCGACGTATGAAAAATTTGCCGAACCAAGCTGGCACACGTCGAATACGTTATGGGTAAGTTTTGTATACGTTAAGAGCACGCTGGCATACGTCGTAGTACGCTGGCATATGTCATTGTACGCCGAGTACGTCAGAAATTTTCAGCATGTTGAAAATTTCTCGACGTACTCGACGTATGACACACATTCCGCATACGCTGGCATAAGTTGTAGGCACGCTACGCGATCGTTGACACGTCGACATACGTTACTTGTACGTTACTCATAAGTCGAAACACGTCAAGGTAATGGTTAGCGTCAGTGTTCCAGACTCCCTGTTTTTATTGTTTATTTTTTCTTCGTATGACGGTTATGATTTAAATCGTTGAGCGGCAGCCTTTTAATTATATTATATTATAACCGCACTAGACATCGAAGTGTCAACATCACCGTCATACCGAAGAAAATTAAAAAAAAAAAACCAGGGAGTCTGGAACACCGACGCAACCATTACATTGATGTGTTTCGACTTATGAGTACCTTACAAGTAACGTGTGCCGACGTGTGTCAACGATCGCGTAACTGCCTACAACACATTACTCATAGGTTAGAAATAAGTTTCGGGTACGCTAAACATTACCTCGACGTGTTTCGACTTATGAGTAACTTACAAGTAACTGTGTCGACGTGTGTCAATGATCGCGTACTGCCTACAACTTATGCCAGCGTTATGCGAATGTGTGAGTGATACGCTGGCATACGTCGGGAAATTTCAAGCATGGATAATTTGTTTCTAACAGCTCGGCGAACTACGGTGTATGCCAGCGTACTACGACGTATGCCAGCGTGCTTCTTAACGTATACAAACTTACCCATAACGTATTCGAATGTGCCAGCGTTTTAGCCCAATTTTGCATACGTCAGGCATACGTTGGCTAAATCGTCAAGGTGTGACAGGGCCTTTACAAGGGCATTCAGTGAGATGGTAAAAAGTATCAGCTTTTTCAGGATTGCCCTACATCCAGCAATAGATATGAAAATGAAATCATAGATAGAGTGGCCTGCAAAAGTATTAACTCCCGACCAATAATGCCACATTTACATGAATTATGAATGATGTATAAACAATTTTTCCAAATGAACTTTTTTTATTCATAACTGCAGAGATAAAACTAAACACTGTTACAGATGAAGGAGGTTACATGTCAAGAATACGTGCAAAAAACATGTACAAATCAAAATTCACTGGTTGTGAAAGTATTC
>CM068967.1:39411900-39425999 GCA_035128595.1 Eptatretus atami
CTCAGTTTTTTTTTTTCCTACATGTCATTTCTTGCTGAGAAATTATTTATTTACATATTTTGTTAATTTTGCTTTTTTTATAATTTGTCCAGTTGACAAGCAATATTGCTGTAAAATATTGACTTTTCTTTTTCCAGTAAACACAAAGGAAAACTCAGTACGAGCTGTATGTTTTGAACAGGTGTCATGATAATCCGGAATAAATATTGTACCATTACGATCTGATAATTCAGAAAATTCACAGGCTGGTCCTCTTTCTGTCACCCACAGTTTGGTTCATACTTTGGAGCAGAGTTGTGTGTTGTGGATGTCGAAGGAGATGCAACAGTGACCTGTTGCTCGTGTCTGCACCGCTGTTCCACATTCGTGGAGAGAGGGTCGGGTCTATGTTTACAGCTTTCAACAGAATACGTTTGGTTCTCCGAGTAATAAAGTATGGAGTTTGAGCTTTTATTGAAAATTATCGAATGCATTTTTAATACACTGATAACAGGAAAATGCAAAAAATTAATTAGGTGCTTTTACATTTTTGGTGCCCTTGATATCAGTGAATTGTCGTTTGGGATTGAATGATATACCCCAAAACACCACCTTGCGACAATCAGACCCCCTATGAAGATTGGATTGATTGGTTCAGGATGAAGTTATCTTTGGCTTTGCTGGACATGTCGGGTGGCAAGCCTTTCATCTTGGTTCTCTTCTTAAGCGAAAAAGCAAAAAATTAGTGCGTTAGCAAGCCCATAACTGCAAAGTCAAAATCCTATTTACTTGAGTGGGTGAATTGTTGGATCAACTACCTTAACTCATTGTGACTTAATGGTTAAAAATCACCGTGGTAACATCTATGACAATATCATAAGAATGCCTCTTCTGGAATAACTGATTCAAGGGTTTTCATTGCACTTGGCTGACACTGACCTTTTGTCTCTTTATTTGTCAAGTCCTCAGGATATGCTTGTGTTTATGTAGGGTTCTTGGCAGTTGCATCAGATACTGCAGGCATCCTGGGGAAGTTGGTCACGTTTTGGTAGTGCCATACAGAACTGGCTGACCTCAATGGAGATGGGCTATGAGGTCGCTGTGGGAGCCCCCTATGAGAAAGACCACACGGTGCAGTTTACATTTTCCATGGACGACCAGGAGGACTCCACACCACACCCAAACAGGTGGGCCGTGTATTGTGCCTACTGCAGTTTTATTTGACAGCAAAATTCCGACTTCTTGGAATTCTGGATTAATAGTGAAATGTGCCAGTCGTTATAAAATGGAGCTTTATTGCTTTCACTTTGCAAATTTAACATTTTGTGCTAAAGCCACAGGCATTGGAATGATGCTCGGACCTACATTTACCTTATGCTATGAAAGTGTGTACACTGCTCTTCATGTTTCAGAGAATTCTTGCAATGGAGAGTGTGGTTTGCTCCATCATTTTGGAAGGACAGTGTATGGAAACTGGATCTCAACGAAGATTATCTGCCTGACATTTCTATTGGAAGTCATGGCTATGCTGTGATTCTCAGGTAAGTGAAGAAATGTTTTCCAGATGAGTTTACAGAAACCAATAAGAATTCAATTTTGTCGTTCTTAAAGCATTCCGACCTATGCGGTGCTGAAAATTAAATTTTCTTATTCTAATATGCTTGACAGCAATAAACACCCAGACTTTCAGAAGACAGATCGATATTTTGAAATTATGAATGAATGTGTGTGAGGGAGGTCTGTGGGGAGCGGGGAGGGCGAGGATGGCTCAACGTAATATAAATAAATTGCAAATATATCGGCATCATTGCAAGTGTGCAATCAAAGCTTGAAAAGCATTTTATTAAATTTTAAATGATGGTTAAAAAAAGGAACATCTATTACAGTATAATTTTGCTTTGCATCACACCCTCACCCTCTTCATTGTAACTAGAGAATTAATAGAATACCTTACCCCGTGCTGTCTTGAGAAGCAAAGACATCATCACGTCCTACTAGCAGCAAATTTGATTGGTGTGTATGACGTAAAATGTTAATATTTTGTCCAAGTACGAAACGCAAGGGTTGTGGAAGTGTCAAAAAGGTGATTTGTGTTCCACAATGTTCAAGTATATAATTTGAAGAAGTTTGTAGACAAAAAATTCTGAAGTTTACCGCCATTGATGCAGCCTCTGTACACCACCTTATTTAACATGTACATTAGTTTAGCGTGCCTGTTGTTTATGTCCCTTATGACATCCTTAAAACAGTAAGTCTTCTGTTTGGAATGATTTTTAATTTTGTTTGACTGTCAAACAGGCAGAGAGTATAAAAAATTATCACTCTCTCTGCGCATACGTGATTGGGACAAATTCAGAGCCAAAGTACTGACTGCTAAACTGCAGGTTAGTTTTCAGATTCATTTCCGATTCATGTTCAAAATATAACATTTAATTAAAATTAAGTTGTTTCTCAATCATAAACTGATGTTTGCAGACAGACAGAAGACAGACAAACAGACAGAAGTGAACCAATTGCTTAACCCGCATTTCACTTCCCATGCGTGGAGTACAAAATGCTTTTTGACATTTAACTGATGTGAAAAAACATAAACTATATATATATATATATATATAAATTTATGTATTATATATATTATATATATATATTATATTATGTATATATACATATATATATATAAATATATATCCAAACAATTGCTCTTAATTAAGTATAAAATTCCTGGTATTGCATTCTGCTACTTCAAACACATCATTTGGGAAACATAAATTGTGTGAGAATAAAGTCAATGTTCTAGAGAATTGCAATAAACTGCATTTCTATGCAAATGCAGTAAAGAAATTTCATTTCTAAACAATAAAAGAGAATTGCATTTCTCAGCATAAGAATGCAAGACTCAAAATAGAACAAATGGCAAGAGGATAGTGGAAAGTGGTGTTGGTGGTCAAAGCTGCAAATTTGAGACAAATCCTGCTTGCAGTGAGAGAAATGCAGAGCACCAAGTAATATGGAAAGCAAGTAATGTGGTATTACTGTAAGCGGTTCAGGTGAATTAAATAATACAAATAACTGTTTATTATAGTGATTATTATTTTTATTATTTATATTTTTTCTGTGTATAGTGTCAAGGCTCATGGAATATCTAGCAAAGAACGTATCAGGTATAACAGAACAAAAAGAACTGCAGAAAGAGAGAGAGACAGACAGACAGAGAGGGGGGGGGGACAAAATAAGGCAGACTTGGAGAAAACTGGATGTGGGGAATAATGAGAGCAAGGGGAGACATGTTGAGTGGATAAGATTGATACAGCCACAACGATCTCAATCACAGAAGTGGAAGAAAAAATTGGAAACCCAGAAAGAGATGGTCTTAGAGAGGGCCAATGTGGATAGGAAAATATCATAGACAGTTGTGATGGCAGACAGCCTAAGATGGTGGTGAACGGCTTTCTTGAAGCTCTGGTGGGAAGAATGAGATTGAAGAGACTGAAGAAGTTGTTCCACAGGTGGGAAAAAGAGGAATGAATGAGTGGAGGTGAGCAATGAGTCTGGATTTGTTGAGTCACCAAAGGGAATTACTGGCAGACCATGTGCACCCTACAGAAACCTAGGGGGATAGTGGAGGGGATGTGGGGACAGACACATAAGGGCAAGAGGGTGCAAGACCATAAAGGAGGCGGTAGAAGACAGAGAGACCACCGACCTGTCAATGATGTGAAAGTGATAAGCCCATAGACTCAGCTTCATCATGAATATTCTAATTATCTTGAAGGCCTTGGTTTCCATGATGTCAAGCTGAGCAAAGTGTGAGGCGGGAAGCTAGCCCAGAGGGGAGTGCTCCATCAAACTGTGGATGAAGGCCTTGTAGGTGGATCGCTGTTTGAATGTGCCAAGGAATGACTTTGCACGATGGAGGATGCCCAGTCGGGACTGGCTTTTGAGACAAACTTGATATGTGGTTTGCCAAAGTAAGATTATGGCTGATGGTGAGGCCCAAAAGTTTGAGTGACTGGACCATTTCAAGAGGATTGTTAACAAATACAGTACTAGTAAAATATTGACATTGCACATGATTTTGCATTTAAATTTCAACATAATACACTTTCTGATAAACCTCCATTAGAATTATAGTAATAAGTGTCTACAACTCATATTGGCATCATGTGTGATCATTCCCAACAACACAAAAAATTCCACAATGTAATTTAATCACAGAAATTCTAACAATCAGAGTGGAAAAACCAAAACATAATTAATTCGTTTTTTTTTGTTTGTTTTTTTTTTTCTCTCTCTCTCTCTCTCTCTCTCTCTCTCTCTCTCTCTCTCTCTCTCTCTCTCTCTCTCTCTCTCTCTCTCTCTCTCTCTCTCTCTCTGGAGCAAGGGTGAGGATGAGGCTTTCCATCTGTGCGAGATTCCCAACAATATTTCACGTACCAGCTACAGTGGCCTGCAAAATATTCACCCCCCTCCCCCCTCTAAAGTTTTCACATTTCGATGCTACCTGAGCTTATTTAATGATGCTTTCAAATCAATCTTAATATCAGTCTTTGTAAACTACTCCAAAGTATAAGCTAAAAAATTCAATAAAATGTGAATAAGTTGATTAACAGAGAAAATCAGATGATTCGAAGTTGCACAAGTATTCAAACCCTTTGCCTAATTAACCATAAATCACTTCAGAGTAAATTGCTTGCTTGAAAGGTTATAAAATAAGTGTAATAGGTTTCACCTGTATTAGGCCAGCAGTAAACCTCGATAAAGGGCTATTATTTAGGAGTTTAATCAACCGGCTTGACACAAAGCTACAACAGGTTTCATATGAAAGATTGTGATCTCAGTAACACATTTAGCCCTGTTGTCCTCATATTTTGGTGTGCGGTCCATGAAATATTCACAATGAGGATACACCGTCTGAATATTTGGACCATTTCAGAAAATCACATAATTTCCCATAAACTATTGCTGTTGCTGGTGGATCCCGAAGCTACCAAGTCATTGCTTGACCCCCAGTACACAATGGACGAAATTCATGGCTCTATCATCAAACAAATCCACCTTGAGCACTTCATCTGTAGTCACGTCACGCAACATGCACCAGCAGCAAAATAACTTTCAGATCACCAAGAAAAGCGGATCTATTTGGCTGGTGGCTTCTCTGATGGTTCGCTACAGCATGCCTTTCATCTGCAGGAAGGTATCATAACAGTCAACTCGCATCAATGCAGGAAGAGGCAGATTTTCGGATATTTCTTCATGTGAAGCATGCGCCGATATGAGTTCAGACGTAACAATGTGCGTGGTCCATTACAATCAAATCAGCAGACACTGATGTGCTTGTCTTAGCAGTCCACTACTTTCCACAGTTGCGGGACACTGCCGAAATATGGATAGAGAAAAGAACATCAGCAGGATGCAAGCTTATCCCGGTCCATCAGATATGTTACAGCTTGCTTCCAGAAATGTGTACCGGCTTCCTGCCGTTTCATGCCCTGACAGAATGTGACTCTGTATCAGCATTCTCGGCTATGGTAAAAGAAAGCATGGAAAGCTAGAAGACACTGCATCTTCAGAATAATGGTCCACACTCGAAGTCCTCGCCACTGACGATCTCCAGAGGCATGGCTGCTTCAAGACATTTAGTCAGTGCCATGTATGAGTCTCAAGGGAAATATATGGATGCACACACAAATTTGAATGATCTTCGGGAGAAACTGCAGCGACCAAAGATGTCCCAGTGCATAAGTTGCCTCCGTCTGAACCAGCTTTTCTCGAACATGTGAAGAGACCGTTCACCAAACCCGAGTATGGATGAATGCCCACCTGGCAAATCCAGAAATTCCCACACTAGAGGTCGTGGATGGTACAGAGGAGAAGGTGTGCTGCATCCCACTTGTTTGATGGACCCACATCAGCGGAGATGTTTAGATGTCTTGTGTGTTCATGCTGTGTAGTGAACACTGTACCAACAGCTGCAGCTGCTCACAAGACAGTTTGCCTTGCACTAACGAGTGCATGTGTGCCACCAGTGACAGGCATTGTGGCAACGAACTGTCACATGTGACCAAAATGACACGGACAGTGATGGTTGAACATATCGAGGACACTCGCTCAAATATATGTTTTAGTTCATTTCTCGGCGGACGTAGAACAATGTATTGGTGTAACATATAGTTATCACATCACTTGTGCAAACTTCAGTCACTATATCGTATAATTTGCGAGTAGAAATTTGTTTCAAAATATTCTCATTATATTGATATGGTAAACTGAACACATAAAATAAAGAAAAAATATGACAATTGGCAGATGTTTGTTTCTGTAGTTGATGATTTTCGAAGTTAGCGGTCCGGAAATTACGTCTTTTTTCTATTAAAGCACTCAAATGTACATATATTTATCTAGAAGTATTCCATTAAGTAACTAGTAGTATTCCCTGTTCATTCTGCACATTTCAATACCAATCATGTAAAAATAGGGCGCATTGCTTTGAGTTATGGCTAATTCACTGATTTTCGGAAATGGTCAAATTTTCTAATGGGGGTATCCTTCAGGTGTGAATATTTCATGGACCGCACACCAAAAAATGAGGACAACAGGGCAAAATGAGTTACTGAGATCCTCATCTTTCATATGAGTCTGAACTCATCATCGGCATGCTTCACATGAAGAAATATCCGAAAATCTGCCTCTTCCTGCATTGATGCGAGTTGACTGTTATGATACCTTCCTGCAGATGAAAGGCATGCTGTAAGCGAACCATCAGAGAAGCCACCAGCCAAATAGATCCGCTTTTCGTGATCTGAAAGTTATTTTGCTGCTGGTGCATGTTGCGTGACGTGACTACAGATGAAGTGCATCAAGGTGGATTTGTTTGATGATAGAGCCATGAATTTCGTCCATTGTGGTACTGGGGGTCCAGCAATGACTTGGTAGCTTCGGGATCCACCAGCAACAGCAATAGTTTATGGGAAATTATGTGATTTTCTGAAATGGTCCAAATATTCAGACGGGTGTATCCTTCAATGTGAATATTTCATGGACCGCACACCAAAATATGAGGACAACAGGGCTAAATGTGTTACTGAGATCACAATCTTTCATATGAAACCTGTTGTAGCTTTTGTGTCAAGCCGGTTGATTAAATCTTATAGCCCTTTATCGAGGTTTACTGCTGGCCTAATACAGGTGAAACCTATTACACTTATTTTATAACCTTTCAAGCAAGCAATTTACTTCTGAAGTGATTTATGGTTAATTAGGCAAAGGGTTTGAATACTTGTGCAACTTCGAATCATCTGATTTTCTCTGTTAATCAAACTTATTCACATTTTATCTGAATTTTTTAGCTTTATCACTTTGGAGTAGTTTACAAAGACTGTATATTAAGATTGATTTGAAAGCATCATAATAAGCTCAGTAGCATCGAAATGTGAAACTTTAGAGGGGGGGAGGGGGGTGAATACTTTTGCAGGCCACTGTAGCTGGTACGTGAAATATTTGTTGGGAATCTCGCACAGATGGAAAGCCTCATCCTCACCCCTTGCTCCGAGAGAGAGAGAGAGAGAGAGAGAGAGAGAGAGAGAGAGAGAGAGAGAGAGAGAGAGAGAGAGAGAGAAGAGAGAGAGAGAGAGAGAGAAAAAAAAAAAAAACAAACAAAAAAAACGAATTAATTATGTTTTGGTTTTTCCACTCTGATTGTTAGAATTTCTGTGATTACAATTACATTGTGGAATTTTTTGTTGTTGTTGGGAATGATCACATGATGCCAATATGAGTTGTAGACACTTATTACTATAATTCTAATGGAGGTTTATCAGAAAGTGTATTATGTTGAAATTTAAATGCAAAATCATGTGCAATGTCACAATATTTTACTAGTACTGTATTTGTTAACAATCCTCTTGAAATGGTCCAGTCACTCAAACTTTTGGGCCTCACCATCAGCCATAATCTTACTTTGGCAAACCACATATCAAGTTTGTCTCAAAAGCCAGTCACCGACTGGGCATCCTCCATCGTGCAAAGTCATTCCTTGGCACATTCAAACAGCGATCCACCTACAAGGCCTTCATCCACAGTTTGATGGAGCACTCCCCTCTGGGCTAGCTTCCCTGCCTCACACTTTGCTCAGCTTGACATCATGGAAACCAAGGCCTTCAAGATAATTAGAATATTCTATGATGAAGCTGAGTCTATGGGCTTATCACTTTCACATCATTGACAGGTCGGTGGTCTCTCTGTCTTCTACCGCCTCCTTTATGGTCTTGCACCCTCTGCCCTTATGGTGTTCTGTCCCCACATCCCCTCCACTATCCCCCCTAGGTTTCTGTAGGGTGCACATGGTCTGCCAGTAATTCCCCTTTGGTGAAACTCACAAAATCCAGACTCATTGCTCACCTCCACTCATTCATTCCTCTTTTTCCCACCTGTGGAAACAACTTCTTCAGTCTCTTCAATCTCATTCTTCCCACCAGAGCTTCAAGACAGCCGTTCACCACCATCTTAGGTCGTCTGCCATCTACAACTGTCTATGATATTTTCCTATCCACATTGGCCCTCTCTAAGACCATCTCTTTCTGGGTTTCCAATTTTTTCTTCCACTTCTGTGATTGAGATCGTTTGTGGCTGTATCAATCTTATCCACTCAACATGTCCTCCCCTTGCTCTCATTATTCCCCACATCCAGTTTTCTCCAAGTCTGCCTTTATTTTGTCCCCCCCCCCCCTCTCTGTCTCTGTCTCTGTCTGTCTCTCTCTCTTTCTGCAGTTCTTTTTGTTCTGTTATACCCTGATACGTTCTTTGCTAGATATTCCATGAGCCTTGACACTATACACAGAAAAATAATAAATAATAAAAATAATAATCACTATAATAAACAGTTATTTGTATTATTTAATTCACCTGAACCGCTTACAGTAATACCACATTACTTGGCTTTCCATATTACTTGGTGCTCTGCATTTCTCTCCACTGCAAGCAGGATTTGTCTCAAATTTGCAGCTTTGACCACCAACACCACTTTCCACTATCCTCTTGCCATTCTGTTCTATTTTGAGTCTTGCATTCTTATGCTGAGAAATGCAATTCTCTTTTATTGTTTAGAAATGAAATTTCTTTACTGCATTTGCATAGAAATGCAGTTTATTGCAATTCTCTAGAAACATTGACTTTATTCTCACACAATTTATGTTTCCCAAAATGATGTGTTTGAAGTAGCAGAATGCAATACCAGGAAATTTTATACTTTAATTAAGAGCAATTGTTTTGGATATATATTTATATATATATATATGTATATATACATATATATATATATACAGTACATATATATATATATATATACATAAATTTATATATATAAATATATATATAGATTTATGTTTTTTCCACATCAGTTAAATGTCAACAAAGCATTTTGTACTCCACGCATGGGAAGTGAAATGCGGGGTTAAGCAATTGGTTCACTTCTGTCTGTTTGTCTGTCTGTCTGTCTGTCTGCAAACATCAGTTTATGATTGAGAAACAACTTAATTTTAATTAAATGTTATATTTTGAACATGAATCGGAAAATGAATCTGAAAACTAACCTGCAGTTTAGCAGTCAGTACTTTGGCTCTGAATTTGTCCCAATCACGTATGCGCAGAGAGGAGTGATAATTTTATTTACTCTCTGCCTGTTTGACAGTCAAACAAAATTAAAAATCATTCCAAACAGAAGACTTACTGTTTTAAGGATGTCATAAAGGACATAAACAACAGGCACGCTAAACTAATGTAACATGTTAAATAAGGTGGTGTAACAGAGGCTGCATCAATGGCGGTAAACTTCAGAATTTTTTGTCTACAAACTTCTTCAAATTATATACTTGAACATTGTGGAACACAAATCACCTTTTTGACACTTCCACAACCCTTGCGTTTCGTACTTGGACAAAATATTACACCATTTTACGTCATCACAACCAATCAAATTTGCTGCTAGTAGGACGTGATGATGTCTTTGCTTCTCAAGCCAGCACGGGGTAAGGTATTCTATTAATTCTCTAGTTTACAATGAAGAGGGTGAGGGTGTGATGCAAAGCAAAATTATACTGTAATAGATGTTCCTTTTTTTAACCATCATTTAAAATTTAATAAAATGCTTTTCAAGCTTTGATTGCACACTTGCAATGATGCCGATATATTTTGCAATTTATTTTATATTACGTTGAGCCATCCTCGCCCTCCCCGCTCCCCCACAGACCTCCCTCCACACACATTCATTCATAATTTTCAAAATATCGATCTGTCTTCTGAAAGTCTGGGTGTTTATTGCTGTCAAGCATATTAGAATAAGAAAATTTAATTTTCAGCACCGCATAGGTCGGAATGCTTTAAGAACGACAAAATTGAATTCTTATTGGTTTTCCGTAAACCTCATCTGGAAAACATTCTCTTCACTTACCTGAGAATCACAGCATAGCCATGACTTCCAATAGAAATGTCAGGCAGATAATCTTCGTTGAGATCCAGTTTTCCATACACTGTCCTTCCAAAATGATGGAGCAAACCATCACTCTCCATTGCAAGAATTCTCTGAAACATGAAGAGCAGTGTACACACTTTCATAGCATAAGGTAAATGTAGGTCCGAGCATCATTCCAATGCCTGTGGCTTTAGCACAAAATGTTAAATTTGCAAAGTGAAAGCAATAAAGCTCCATTTTATAACGACTGGCACATTTTCACTATTAATCCAGAATTCCAAGAAGTCGGAATTTTGCTGTCAAATAAAACTGCAGTAGGCACAATACACGGCCCAACCTGTTTGGGTGTGGTGTGGAGTCCTCCTGGTCGTCCATGGAAAATGTAAACTGCACCAGTGTGGTCTTTCTCATAGGGGGCTCCCACAGCGACCTCACATAGCCCATCTCCATTGAGGTCAGCCAGTTCTGTTATGGCACTACCAAAACGTGACCAAGCTTCCCCAGGATGCCCTGCCAGTATCTGATGCAACTGCCAAGAACCCTACATAAACACAAGCATATCCTGAGGACTTGACAAATAAAATGAGACAAAAGGTCAAGTGTCAGCCCAAGTGCAATGAAAACCCTTGAATCAGTATTCCCCAGAAGAGGCATCTCTTATGATATTGTCATAGATGTTACCACGGTGATTTTTAACCATTAAGTCACAATGAGTTAAGGTAGTTGATCCCAACAATTCACCCACTCAAGTAAATAGGATTTTGACTTTGCAGTTATGGGGCTTGCTAACGCACTAATTTTTTGCTTTTTCGCTTAAGAGAGAGAACCAAGATGAAAGGGCTTGCCACCCGACATGTCCAGCAAAGCCAAAGATAACTTCATCCTGAACCAATCAATCCAATCTTCATAGGGGGGTCTGATTGTCGCAAGGTGGTGTTTTTGGGGTATATCATTCAATCCCAAACGACAGATTCACTGATCAATCAAGGGCACCAAAAATGTAAAAGGCACCTAATTAATTTTTTTGCATTTTCCTGTTATCAGTGTATTAAAAATGCATTCGATAATTTTCAATAAAAGCTCAAACTCCATACTTTATTACTCGGAGAACCAAACGTATTCTGTTGAAAGCTGTAAACATAGACCCGACCCTCATCTCCATGAATGTGGAACAGCGGTGCAGACACGAGCAACAGGTCACTGTTGCCATCTCCTTCGACATCCACAACACACAACTCTGCTCCAAAGTATGAACCAAACTGTGGGTGACAGAATAGAGGACCAGCCTGTGAATTTTCTGAATTATCAGATCGTAATGGTACAATATTTATTCCGGATTTATCATGACACCTGTTCAAAACATACAGCCTCGTACTGAGTTTTCCTTTGTGTTTACTGGAAAAAGAAAAGTCAAATTTTACAGCAAATTGCTTGTAAACTGGACAAATCTATAAAACAAAGACAAATTAACAAAATATGTAAAAATAAATAATTTCTCAGCAAGAAATGACATGTAGGAAAAAAAAAACTGAGGCATCATACATGCAAATAATCAGTATTTTCAAAAAAAATTAGCCAGAAAATAAACAAGAGAAGACAAGACAAGATGAGTGGAAGAGAAATTAAAAAAAAAAATCGACAGCAGTGAGGACACTGCTTGTATGGTGGAGAGAAAACAAAATTACAAGTCCAGGTGGGTTCTGGCCAGGATGACCTTGGCGTTAAGTCTAAAGGTACACACACTCGCTTCTGAGCCGATTAGCCTGGGTACGAACCCCAACCTAGCTATACACTGTCATCCTGGTGTTTCACAGGCTGGATGATTAATCAACGTGTGTGCCGTTCCTCGAATGGACGTCAAGCGTCCATCCCGTGTGCCGGCACGAGTTGATGGAAGTTAAAGACCCCAAGGTGTCCTTCAGGAAGAGTAGACGAGCTATCGCCGGCACCATGGCCCTAACTACTGCTTGTAATACTGCAGCATAGCAAACCAATTGTACGACTTTTCATAAAAGCACCAAAATTGGTACATATGTTGACTAATGTATTCTGAACAATTCTGGATATGGAGCCACTCGAGATTTTGCCTTGGTCAGCTTTGGCGCCATTTTCCAAAATGGCCGCCATTCTACTTTAACAACATGGGATATCTGTCATTGTTATTCTCTTTGTAGGTTCTCAGAGGTGATAAATACTCCATGTGATGTGCATTTACAAAGGAAAACATACAAATGTCATTTGTGTTGATTTATTATATTTACAACCATTGTATTGGGGAAAATGGTCATTTTTATGGAAAATCCATTTTCGCACACAGCATCAGTGACAGGTTCAGAAGTATTTTGTTGTGGTGGTGGTATTGGTGGAAGTGGTGTTGTAATTGGTAATATTGGTGTAGTAGTAGTAGTAAGTAGTATTAGTGTGGTAACAAGGTGTTTTGTGTCTTTGCAGAATATGGAGTGATAATGATCAGGAGCGGAGTCAACACGAGCGGGATGACCATGTCAAAGAAGTTCTAGCTAGTGCATTCTTCCATGGACCGTGCGTCTGTTGGCCCATCCAACACAAACTGGAACTGTGTGCCATATGCCAGGAGGACACAGCAAGACCCTTGTTTGCCAGAAAATACGAAACGCCCAACACAGGGAGTGGGTACAAGACACTGGCCGGGAATCTGATGCAGTTTGGAGAGTTGGGCTTACTACCAGAACGCTGCAGCTTGATAGACTTGATGAAGGAGAGGGCATCGAGCCCGCACTGGTTGCTCACAAAGCTGTCTATCATAAACGATGCATGCTTCGTTTTAATACAACAAAGTTGCAAAGAGCACAGAAGAGGCCAGCAGGAGGCAGCTCATCTGGTGAAGGCATGCCGTGCCAGGAAAGCGCACCAGGTCACTCAGTGCAGAATCAAGTACCTCTAGTCAACCCTCATGCTTCTTATGCAGACAGTCTGGTGTGGACACCTTACATGAAGCCACCACCTTCAAGATTGATCAGCGTGTGCGGCAGTGTGCAACACAAATTGGAGACCACGAACTGCTGGCACGGCTCAGCACGGGTGATATGCGAGCTCTTGATGTCAAGTATCATTCCAAGTGTTTAATGTCTCTCTACATTCGCGCAAAGTCCTCTGTCAATGCTGAAGACAAGACTGGTCATGAAAGTGTGGTCTCCGGAATTGTGCTGGCACTACCATGCGTGGATGAACTCTGGATTGCCTTTGGGACGGGCAAGAACTACCTACATCCCTGCCCATGAAATAGCTGCCTCCCACGTCCACAGAAGGCACGTGCCCTCCCTGTCTTCCACGCCATGACCGGATGTGACACGGTATCAGCATTCGTGGGGCATGGGAAGAAATCTGCCTGGGCCACATGGAACTCGTTTACAGAACTGACAGATTCTCTTGTGACCCTGACCACCACGCCAGTCAACATCCAGGATGACACAATGCACTGCATTGAAAGGTTTGTGGTGCTCCTCTATGACCGCACCAGTCCATATACGAACGTCAACGAGGCCAGAAAGAAACTCTTCGCAAGAGGAACTCCGTCCAGCGCATCCCACCTACCTACGATGCTTTGGAACAGCATGTGAAGAGATAAGTCTTCCAGGGTGCCTATGTCTGGGGCAGGTCTTGGTCCCTCAACCCG
>CM068967.1:39442868-39460340 GCA_035128595.1 Eptatretus atami
TGACTACTCGGATATCAATCTGCCAAGTTGTTTTTAGAACTTGTTATTTTTTTTTGTATGATTGTCGTGGTTGTATGAGAGGAAAACACAACACACAAGGGGGGAGGGGTGGCAGAGCCAGGGGCGGGAGTGAGATAAAAAGAAGTGGGAAGAGCCAGGAGATTTGTGGATGGAAGGAGGATGTTGGTGGGGAACATGGGGTATACAAGCACACACAGGGCTTTTCCGGAAGGAAGACAGGGAGATCTTGAGGAGGTGGATTGGGGGGATTAACGGGGGGTGAGAAGATCGTCTCTCGGTGGGTGGGGCAACAGATCAGCTCATGAATCTGGGAGCCTGTGTTCAAATCCAAAATACAGCGTTGATTTGCCCCATTGTCTACTCATATCCTTGTTCGACGTGCAAAACATGTACAAACTCCTCCTTTGGGCAGACAAACTGGAAGAAAAACAAGTTGAGGTACATTCAAAGTACTCCGCCCCGTGACAAATGAATACATAACAAATCCTCCAGCACGTGACATTGCTCGGGTGCCTTCGGTGCCCGGCGATGCCACCGTGCAGCACATGGAGATGGAATTGGAAGGGAGCAGTTTACAATAATTGATTGAGTAATTGCAAAATTAAAATAAATAAATAATAATCGTAAAATAATTGATTTCTCAAACAATTGCCGAAAAACATACCGAAACAACCAAATTTCATCCGAATCTGTAACTTTTTGAAAATTAAGCAATTCATCATGAAATGAATTTAATAGATTAATTGATTAATCAATAAATCAAAAACACCCTTCATAGCCAAATCACTTGTTCAGCTTCCGAGCTCAAAAGGTGCCGGAGATATTTCCCAGATGAGAAATAAAATAAATAAGGAATGAATAAATCGTTGATAATTAAATAATTGATTAATTAATTGATTCATAGAAAAATTGAAAAAAAAATACACTTTTAGCCAAAGCATATCTTCACTTTTGTCCCCAAATTTCAGCTTCCTAGTTCAAAGGATGGCTGAGATATCGCCCGGACAAACAAGAAAATAAAATAAACCAATGTCACCCGTAGGGTGATCCGTATCTTGCCAAAAGGTGACCACGTGTGACATCTCTTTTAAAGGTCACACTGAGGTGAACAGAGCTGCTATCCACCAGGAGCGACTCCTTGAGGAATATCTGCCTACGAGAGATTCCGATGAGAATCGTTCTACGAGAGTAACCATGAAAATATGCGTTTGCCTCAAACGTCACCAAATCACGTCATATATGCTCAAGCTTGACATATCTAGAAAGCACTCATCGAGGTGTTCAATTTGAGGTACTACACGATATGTGTCCTAAAACTGAAAATTGTGACCTTGGGGTCAAATATGTTGACCTAGGCGTTAACCAAAGGTCAAGGCCAATCGCCACCAAAAATTAATCAGCTGAACGCCAGACCATGAACTATATTCCCATGAAGTTTGAAGACGATCCGATCAAAATTACTCAAAAAATAAGGGTTTCGTCGACTCCCCTGATTTGCGACAAAGTGACCTTGACCTTTGACCTTGACCTTCAAAATTTTATGCGCGTGAAAGGACCTCTATAGGCCTCTGATATGCGAAGTTACAAAAATTCTCAATGATAACTGTGCTCTGCAGAGTGATTTATACGTGATTACAGATAAAAAAAAAAACAAACACAACAAAAAAACACATAAGGTCAGGCCACGCACACAAAATTAATCAGCTGAGCGCCAGACCATGAACCTATATTCCCATGAAGTTTGAAGACGATCCGATCAAAATTACTCAAAAAAAGAAAGGGTTTTGTCAATCCCCTGATTTGCGACAGTGACCTTGACCTTTGACCTGACCTTCAAAATTTTATGGCCTGAAAGGGACCTCATAGGCCTCTTAATGCGAAGTTACAAAAATTTCCAATGAAAACTGTGGTCTGCAGAATTTTTTTTCGTGATTACAGACAAACAACAAACAAAAAAAAAACAACAAAAAAAAACATACAGACTGGACTAACATTTGCAAAACTTCGTTTTGGCAAGATAAAAATATGCGTTTGCCTCATAACGTCACCAAATACACGTCATAATGTCTCAAGGCTTGATATATCTAGAAAGCACTCATCGAGGTGTTCAATTTGAGGTACTACACGATATGGTTCCTAAAACTGAAAAATATGACCTTGGGGTCAAATATGTTTGACCTTAGGCGTTAACCATGAAGGTCAAAGGCCAATCGCCACCAAAAATTAATCAGCTGAGTGCCAGACCATGAACTAATTCCATGAAGTTTGAAGACGATCCGATCAAAATTACTCAAAAAAATAAGGGTTTCGTCGACTCCCCTGATTTGCGACAAAGTGACCTTGACCTTTGACCTTGACCTTCAAAATTTTATGCGCTAGAAGGGACCTCTAAGGCCTCTGATATGCGAAGTTACAAAAATTTCCAATGAAACTGTGCTCTGCAGAGTGATTTAACGTGATTACAGATAAAAAAAAAAACAACAACAAAAAAAAACACATGAAGGTCAAGGCCAATCGCCAACCAAAAAATTAATCAGCTGACGCCAGACCATGAACTATATCCCATGAAGTTTGAAGACGATCCGATCAAATACTTACAAAAAATGAGGGTTTTGTCGATTACCCTGATTGCGAAAAAGTGACCTTGACCTTTGACTTGACCTTCAAAATTTTATGGCCTGAAGGGACCTCCATAGGCCCTATAGCGAGTAAGATGTATGGCGAAGTTACAAAAATTTCCAATGAAAAACTGGTGGTCTGCAGAATTTTTTTTTTCGTGATTACAGAAAAAAAAAAAATAAATAAAAAAAACCATACAGACTGACTAACATATCTTGCAAAAACTTCGTTTTGGCAAGATAAAAAATGGAGTAAAAACTGAATCCAGTACTCCCTTCCTTCAGCGCTAGGCGATGACGTCATGCATCACCTGCATATGGAATTGAGAAGGAGCGTTTTACAAAAGGTGATCATTTTCTTGGAAACGATATTTTGTATTCAAACATGATGGGAAAAGTCAAGTAGCAAATGCTCAATCACAGGAGTAACTCATTCCAAAAGATCTGACATGTCGTGATCTATTTCTTTGTAAGAACCTTGCTTCATCAGCTCTATCATCCTTAACTCTAAAGTGTATTATTAGTACTGTAGAGTGCACTGTGAACTCATGGGCCTTTTCAAAACTACACGGCCTGACCTCAGAAAGAGGTGAAGTTATCAAGATCATAATAGTAAATGTGAGACACAATCCCAAGCTATTGTCACAAGTGACATATACTTTTTACCCTCACCAGAGGAGAGGGTATTGCATTTGAGTCCATTTGTTCGCTTGTTTGTTTGTCCGAATGAGTTGAAATTTTAAGAGGATTTTTTGTCTGTTTGTCTGTTTGTCCGCACAAAATGTGAGTATGTTTTTTTTTTAATTATACATATTTTTAATTATATTTTAAAAAAAAAAGTTTAAATTATATTAGACCCTTTGCAATACTAAGACCCTTCACACCCTTTCAAAACCTTAAGACCCATTAAGACCCTGAAGACCCCTAAAACTCTTAAGACCCCAAAGACCCTTTCAGACCCATTAGAACCTGAAGATTCTTTAGACCCCTAAGATCCCATAAACCCTTAAGATCCTTTAGAACCCTAAGATCCTTTAAGACTGCTAAGACCCTTTGGAACTCTAACACCCTTTAAGACCCTTAAAGACCCCAAATACCTTTTAAGACCCATTCAGACACTTTTGAACCCTAAGACTCTGTAGACCCATTTCCACCCTTTAGAACCCTTAGACTTCCAAGACCCTTTTGAACACCAAATATCTTTAGACTCCTTTCTCCTCTTTAGACATTCACACCTTTCAGACATGTTAATACCCTGCAGACCCTTTGACCATTAGACTTTTCAGACATTTTAAGACCCTTTCAACCTTAAATTACACCCTTTAGACCCCTTCGACCTTTTAAGAACCTTTCGACACCTCAAACTATTTTGACCTTTTCAGACTTTTCGACCTTTACACCATTAGACATTCAGACCATTTGACTTTTATAACTTTTCAGACATTTGACCTTTACACATTTACAACAAGACCATTTCGACTTTTCATTTGCAAGCAACGACCCTTCATTTTCAGCGTCTATATAAAGTCAACACCCCCTTTCAAAATTTTCACCTTTTGTTGCCTTTTTGCCTGGAATTAAAATATAATTAAATCAGGCTTTTCCCACCTTTATTTACACATCGTAACCCACAACTTCCAAGTGAAAAACAAATTCTACAAATTTCAGAAAATTAATTAAAAATACAAAACTAGAATGCATTGGTTGGATGTGTCCACCTCCTTGTAACAGCAATTGTAAATGAGCTCAGGTGTGACCAATCACCTTAAAAATCACACACCAAGTTAATTGGCCTCCACCTGTGTTAAATTGTAGTGACTCATGATTTCAAAGTAAAATCAGCTGTTCCTGTCAGTTTCCTCTGCTGGGTAGTGCATTTCACAGCAAATACTCAACCATGAGTTCCAAGGAGCTTTCAAAAGACCTCAGGGATAAAGTTGTGGAAAGGAACAGATCAGGGTTTGGGTATAAAAATATTTCAAAGGCCTTGAATATCCCATGGAGCACAGTCAAGATGATCATTACGAAGTGGAAGGCATATATGGTACCATGAAGTCCTTGCCGATACCAGGCCGTCCCTCCAAACTGGATGACCAAGCAAGGAGGAGATTGATGAGAGAGGCCACCAATAGGCCAATGGCAACTTTGAAAGAGCTACAGGCCATTATGGCAAAGACTGGTCATGGTGTGCATGTGACAACAATATCCCAAGCACTCCATAAGTTTGGCCTATACTGTATTGTGGCAAGAAGGAAGCCATTACTCAAAAAGCCCACCTTGGGGCATGTTTGAGGAATACAAAAAAAACACTCCAGAGATGCTGAAGCCATGTGGCAAAACGTTTTGTGGTCTGATGAAACCAAGATGGAACTTTTTGGCCTAAATGCAAAAGGTTACGTTTGGCACAAATCCATCACAGCACATCACCCAAAGAACACCATCCCTTCTGTGAAGCATGGTGGTGGCAGCATCATATTGTGGGGATGTTTCTCATCAGCAGGGACTGAGGCACTTGTCAGGGTAGAAGGGAAAATGGATGGAGCAAAATACAGAAAAATTCCAGAGGAAAACCTGCTGCCCTCTGCACGAAAGCTGAAATTGGGACAGACATTCACCTTTCATCATGACAATGACCCGAAGCACACAGCCAAAGTTACACTGGAATGGCTAAGGAAGAAAAAGATAAATGTCCTTGAGTGGCCGAGTCAGAGCCCCGACCTAAATCGAACTGAAAATCAGTGGCATGACTTGAAGATTGCTGTCCATCAACGCTTCCCACGCAACTTGACTGAGCTTGAACCATTTTGTACAGAAGAATGGGCAAATATTGCCCAATCAATGTGTGCAAAGTTGGTGGAGACCTATCCCAACAGACTCACAGCTGTAATTGCTGTCAAAGGTGCTTCCACCGAGTATTAACTGAGGGGGTGGACATTTATCCAACCAAGATATTCTAGTTTTGTGTTTTTAATTAATTTTTTGAAATCTGTGGAATTCATTTTTCACTTCAAAGTTGTGGGTTATGGTGTGTAAATAAAGGTGGAAAAAGTATGATTGAATGCAATTTAATTACATGCTATCGGACAACAAAAGGTGAAAATTTTGAAGGGTGTTTAGACTTTCTATAGGTACTGCATTACATCCTTTCATTTATTTGTCACACAAAATACACAACACATAACAAGTCCTGGCGAGGGTCTGCAATCTCTGATTGCTCTTTCTTGTTTGGCAATGTAAACGCGAAGGTGTTTATTCTTTTAAAGAGCTTTTTGAGTCATGGTGCATTCAGTGCAAAAACAGTAGGTTTTGAGCAGTTAATGAGTGTAATGTAGTTCAAAACTGAGTGGATGTGGAACACTGTGTGAATGCTCATGGTACAGCTTTGCTTGTGCAGATGAAGCACAAATGACCAGCAAAACCCACATATTTATTAAGACCAGAAAGACTCACCTTTCCAAGGTAAGCACTGATACCGCTGCTCATCATTTCCAACTGGAAATTGCCTGAGTTTGTGCTGGAGTCTGCACAACGTGGAGACATGCATACATGTACACACTTGTCAAGTGTTTGTGGAACAGCAAAGGATGAGAGATAGACAACAATATCAATAATAAAAATAAACTAGGACACTCGGTAGAGTGCATAACTCCGCCACACAATGCCTGATCCATGAGAACATATCACGCCCATTACATTTTTGAAATATCATGCTATACATTACTATATCGTTTTTGGCCATATCTCTCAATGGTGAAGAATCACTTAAAAAATCAAATAATTCTCGTATCCAGATCCAGATTTGGATCTTCACCAAAATCGAATCAATTCGTCCTTGCCACACAACCAACGTGTCCACGAAATTTCATCCGAATCCGTCCTCAATCTTTTGAGATATCGTGCTATATATTAGTGTAGCCCTATCTCTCAATGGTGAAGAATCACTTTAAAAATTCTAGTAGTCGGATCCGGATCTGGACCTTCACCAAAATCTAATCAGTTCATCTATGTCACACACCCACAACCTGGAAATGTCACACATGTCACACACACACACACACACCCACGACCAGGTCCACAAAATTACACCCAAATCCATCCACAACTTTTTGAGATATCCTGCACACAAACAAACAAACAGACAGACAAACAAATGAGATTGCTCGTTGAGCGAGGAATTGCCGGAATAACTTTGTCATATCTCCATGATCTCTGAAAAAACAAAAACCTGGAACTCATTTGGTATCTTAAATAAAGTCGATAGTGCTACTGTTTAAGGAGTATAGCACTTAGTTTGGTCATGATCATAACTTGGAAGCCATAGGACTTGGAATGGGTTTTATTGCAATTTGAAATACCCGACCCCCTGACATTCGACCCCCGACCGCTAAGAAGGGTGTTGGTATGACACCCCAATGAGACATATGTTGGATGCAGAATTGAAAGATGCACATTTTGATTTGGGTTGAAGTCGATACGACCATTTATCGGACGTTATGCGAAATAAGAATTTCGGTTTTTGGTGACCTTGACCTTGACCTTTGACCTAGATTCACCAAAAACGACAAGTGCCTAAGTTGACCATGGCCGAGGTCTGTACCCAGTTTGTGCATGATCGCTGAAACGTGGTGGCTGCAACAGGGTAAACAAAACACAAACAAACAGACAAGCCGGTAGCGACGAGAGATCGCTAGGATCGAAGCGCTGGATACGATGCTTTTCATTCTGACCGATCCACCGACGAAGATTCATTGCCAAGACGTATTGGTTCACATACAATTGTTTCCTCTGCCTGGCAAGATTTTTCCTATTGCGTATTTTGCCAACTGGCACTCATAAAAAATGACGGTAAATAGACACCTATTTTGAAGGACTACCATTTAGAAAATAAAAACCTAAATCAAAAATCGGCTCGAGTAAAATTTCTAAATATCTCGAAGTGTTAATTCCGAAGTCTCGTCCTCCACATTCAAACTGTAAGACAAGTATTGAAAATAGTGAACGTGGTTTTTCGGCCGCTGCAGCAGCAACGAAACTCAAACGCGCACATTCCAGACCATATGCACCTTGACGCCAAGTTCTTCGAAGGTTTGCTGGTTTGTGCTGTGGAGCCTCCACATACACACACACACACACACACACACACACACACACACACACACCACACCACACACACACACACACACACAGACAGACGAAAACCCGATAACCCCTTAATGCTCTTGTGACCACCTCCTGAGCCACACTTATTTTTCATAAGCCACACCCACTTTTTATAGCCACGCCACTTTCCTACGCCACCCATTTTTAATCAACCACGTCACTTTCCCTAAGCTCCGCCCACTTCCTAAGCCCTCATAAAAATTACGGTAAATAACCCTTTTTGAAGGACTACCATTTGAAACAATAAAACCTAAATCAAAAATCGGCTCGAGTAAAATTTTCGAATATCTCGAAGTGTTAATTCCGAAGTCTCGTTTCTCCACATTCAAAACTGTAGGACAAGTATTGAAAAATAGTGAACGCGGTTTTCAGCCGCTGCATAGAACGGGTGGTTGCTTAGCAACGAAACTCAAACGCGCACATTCCCAGACCATATGGCACCTGTTCGCCAAGTTCATCGAAATCGGTTTGCTGGTTGTTGCGTGGAGCCTCGCGTTGCAGACACACACACACACACACCACACACAACACACCACACACACACACACACACACACACACACACACACACACACCACACACAGACGGAAAACCCGACAATAAGGATATCTAGCGAATCCAACAGACAGACAGACACACAGAATGATACACACAACCGACCAACATAATTGCCGAAATCCGAAGGATTCGGCAATTAACAAATGAAATTGCTCGTTGAGCAAGGAATTGCAGAATAACTTTGTCATATCTCCATGATCTCTGAAAAAACAAAACCTGGAAATCAATTTGGTTCTATAAGTCGATTGTGATACTGTTTAATGAGTTATAAGCACTTGTTTGGTCATGATCATAACTTGGAAGCCAATCGACTTTAAATGGCGTTTTATCGCAATTTTAAATTTTGACCCGACCCCCTGACATTCGACTCCCGACCGCTAAGAGGGTGTGGTGTGACACCCCAATGAGACATATGGTTGGAGCAGAATTGGAAGGTGCACATTTTGGATTTGGTTTGAAGTCGATACGACCATTTTAGCGGACGTTATTGCGAAATAAGAATTTCGGTTTTCGGTGACCTTGACCTTGACCTTGACCTAGATTCACCAAAAACGACAAGTGTCTAAGTTGGACCATGGCCGACGCTGTACCCAGTTTGGTAATGATCGCTGAAACGGTGTGGCTGCTACAGGTAAACAAACACACAAACAAACAGACAGACAGACACACAGAATGACACACACCGACCAACATAATTGCCGAAATCCAAAGGATTCCGGAAATTAACAAGAAGATGTCATGCAAGACACGATACTTGCAAAATCCATGAAACAAATTTGACCTCAAAAATAATTGGTGGTTGAATTCAACGACCAAATATGCAGATCATCTTCAAATTTCAAGTGAATCAGATGAAAATTGACAATTTTAGAAATCTCATCAAAGTTGTTGACCTTTGGCCTATGTTGACCTTTTGACCTTTTGACCTCAAAAACAATAGGCTTTTTCCTTATGAAAAACTCCACCATGTGGTGAAGTTTCGTGAACATCAGTTTAAAATTGTGACCTGTCGGTGACAAACAGAAAACAGATAAACAGACAAACAGACAGAATAACAACATCGACTGACCAATATACTTGAAAAATCTTCTATTTTGCAAGTAACAAACAGACAGAAAGGGGTAAAAACATAACCTCCTTCACCTCCGGTGGTGGAGGTAAAAAAAAAAAACTTTTTAAACGGTCATGGCTTTGTGTGTGCTGATCACCTGCTAATTTTCCTCCATGGCTGCTTGAGTTCATGGAGTTGGTACCCTTGTGTAAAATAATAGGATACTGTATTTTCATCATCAACCTATGTAGCACAATGTTCTGCCTCTAAGTGGTGTGTGAGGCACTTCCTGATTCTTCATTCACCTCACCCTTTTAAAAAGGGATGGGAGAGGGTATTGTAATCGGTGTGTGTGCCAGTCATTCAGAGAGTCTGAACGCAGAGCAATTTTAATATCGCACCTGAAGCAGCCTTAAGCACAGTTTGAAAAATTTGTCTCATGTCACTCCAATATTTTTGCTTCTAGTTTAACCATAAATATATTTAGTACCATACCTTGAAACCGTGTCCATTTCTGTGTGTTCGTTTGCCTGCACTACCCATGGTTTGAGGTATGATGCAGGGCCTACAAGCACCACAAGCACACTCAACTAACCATCAGGATGGTTTTACTGCAAGATTGCACAATTTTACCATAACATTCTTAGCTTATCTGAAATTGGAATTCCAGATAAGGTATTGTCATCATGCACCGTCCATCTGTCCATCCCCAATTTCGACTTCTTCGGCCAAACGGCTGGGCCGATGCAACTGAAAGATGGCAGCAAGGTTCCGCTCCTGACTGGTAATGGGAATTGCAAAGCTCATTCCGGTCATGTGACTAAGTTGGTGAAAATGGCGGACTTAGTAAATTCCTTCAAAAATCTTCTCCAGACCCACCAGTCAGAATGCTACCAAATTTGGGTTGAAAAATGAGGTCAAGGTAGGGATGTTAAATTATGGAGGTCATGCCGATCACTTGACCGGAAGTGTGTCAAAAATGGCCGATTTAGTCAATTTTTGGGGAAATCGCGTAAATTCCTTCAAAAATATTCTCTAAATCCACCAGTCAGAATGCTACCAAATTTGGGTTACATTTGGCCAGGGCTCAGATAAGCTACAGGTCCAGTGATCCAATTTTTATATCTAATTTAGATATATGTTGATTATATTTTTTACCTTGAAAGAATGCAATATGTCCAAGTTAGAGGTGATTAATCATGTGTTTTATAACTCGTATAGTCGTTTCACCTTGTAGTATGGCTGTGCCTTTCCATGTTGTTGTCAAGGGCCATACTTTTCTTATCACTACTTCTGAGAGAGGAGGTTTGTTTGTGTGACAGGTATCTTGATAGTTCACACTATAAATGAATTTGTACCAATGATTATACAATGCAGGGTAACCTTTACTAAATATGAACCATTACCAAGGTATTTTACACGATTAATATGGATGTGGGATTTATTTGGTGACTTATTAACCACACATTTAAAAAAAATTTTTATGTTAAAGACATCTGTCACTGACTGTATAGTCCTCCTCAAGGCCAGGCCTCAAATGAAACAAAAACAGAACTGAAGAAATAGAGACGTCAAGAGAAGGAAAAATAATCTAAGAGTTTTTGAGGAACTGAAAAACCTACCTTTTGAAAAGGGGCAGGTTATAACTATTAGGAAAGACATGAGAAGGTAAATAATTCCAGAGATTAGCTGTGAAGGGAAAGAAACGGACCACCCTTAAGTCGTCAATGGCCACACAATGTATCCCAGCCTTGAGTTGCTTACGGCCACACAACGATCATGTGATGTAGTGGCTTGCTGAGTATTTTGTGGTCTAGCTAATGGTGGAGGTATACAAGCAGCCCGTTCTCGGGAGCAGAAACAAAAGTATGTCTGTAGAAAAGGGAAAGAGACAACATTACAGCGAAATTTGAGCAAGTTGAGTTTTGAGGTCAGATTGGGCACTTGCGGCCGCATATTCTCCAAAGAACGTGAAAAGCTATTGTAACTGTGCTGTGCGTCAGATCTACTGTAATTTATTTTCCTTAAGGTCCCCAATCACACCTTGACGTTTTAGCCAGCAATGGCAACGTATCAAAATGTATGTAAATGCTGGCTTACGCTGAACTTTTGATTTTTTTTTTTAAAGATTCGGACGTATTCATAACGGTTGGTCGTATGCATAACATATTAGTAACGGACACAGAACGTTTCGTTGTCTTATAGATAACTTATACCAACGAATGTTGTTTTGTCGGCGTTCACAACCTATGCCAACGATAGTCTAACTTATGCATAGCGCTGCACGTATGCCGACGATCACGTGGCGTAGCCTATTAAAAGGCTGCCGCACAATGATTCAAATCATAACCGCCGGAGAAATGGAAGTGTCAACATCGCAGTCACACCTTGGCGATCTTGCAGCGTATGCCGACCTCTGAAAAATGCGTCTAAAACGCTGGCGCACGTCGAAAACGGTATGGGTAAGTTTGGTATACGTGAATAGAACGCTAAAGTACGCTATCATATGTCGTAGTAGTGGAGTACGTCTTGAAATTTTAAACGTGTTAAAATTTTAACGTACTTGCCGTATCCTCACATGTTCCTCATGCGATGGGAATAAGTTGTACGCACGATATGCGATCGTTGGCACACGTCGACAAAAGTTACTTGTAAGTTACTCATAAGTCGAAACACGTCGAGGTAATGGTTAGTGTCAGTGTTCCAGACTCCCTGTTTTTTTTTTTGTTTTTTTTCTTCCGGTATAACGGTGATGTTGACACTTCGATTTCTAGTGCGCGGTTATAATATAATATAATTAATAGGCTGCCGCTCAATGATTTAAATCATAACCACTAGAAATCGAAGTGTCAACATCACCGTCATACTGAAGAAAAAAAAAAAACCAGGGAGTCTGGAACACTGACGCTAACCATTACCTTGACGTGTTTCGACTTATGAGTAACTTACAAGTAACGTGTGTGACGTGTGTCAACGATCGGCAACGTGCCTACAACACGTTACTATAGGTTAGAAATAAGTTTCGGGTACGCTAAACATTACCTCGACGTGTTTGACTTATGATTAACTTACAAGTAACGTGTTCGACGTGTGTCAACGATCGCATAACGTGCCTACAACTAATGGCCGACGTAGCGGAACTTGTGAGTCATACGCTGGCATAAGTCGTAAAATTTCAAAGCATGCTAAATTTGAGGACAACCGAAAGTACAACGTGAAAGCCAGCGTACTACGACGTATGGCAGTGTTTTTCAGCGTGCTCTCAATGTTTCCAAAACTTACCCATGACGTATTCGACGTGTGCCAGCGTTTTAGACAAATTTTTCAAAAATCGGCATAAGCTGGCTAAAACGTCAAGGTGTGACTGGGCCTTTAGCAAGGTTCTGCATTGTTAAATGCTCTGTCTTGTTAGTGAGAGTAACAGGAGCATTTTTGGGAGAAGTGGCTACAGTGGCTTTCCTTTTTGAGGAAAGATGGTTGATACTGAATATGAGTACTACCAGAATGTAGATAACCTTGCATTTAGTAGTGAGAGGAAAAAAACTGATCAAGTGTGAGTTTCCATAGAGATCGTTTTTTTGTCAAAACAAAGGCAGACAGGTTTTTATACAAGGGAACTTAAATACAAGAGGAGGCCATTTGGCCCATTATTCCTGTGCTATATCCACACTCTGTTAACTTTAACTATCAATTTATCAATCTATGTTTTGATTTCTTACTATGAACTAAATTTAATTTGATATCCACATTATGCCTGGAGTTGGCTTAATGGTTTGAGTGGTGGGCTTGGGCTTATTATCCTGAGTTCAAACCCCCACTCGGCTGTTGAATTAATACCAGGTGGGGTTGACTATGCCTGTCATCCTTCCGAGGTCGGTAAAATGAGTGCCAGCTTGCTGGTATCCTGTGTCGGAGTGGTGACCTGTCCAGGATTGTGTCCAATAACCAAGGAGTCTGCTTAGGCAGCACCAACGCTCTGCACAGAGTATGGTCCCAATGGATGGATGGATGGATATCCACATTCCTTTCATAAAATTGACTTGTATAATTTCATTTAATCTCGAAGCAGGATATTTAGGAGGTGTACTGTCATGCTCATTTTGAGATATGTATACCATTGGATTTTTTAAACATCCACAACCTAAATGCAGATGGTGAAACTGACCTAATGAACCCATCTTAATGAAAGACAGTACTTCCTGCTGGCACTTTTAATTGTTTTTGACTGCTCAGGAAGAACAAGTCTGTGACCACAACTTGGTGCTGAGCACACTATTAAGTAATCTCTCCTGTAATATTTAGCCATCACGTCATCTTGCTCAAGTGAGTTATCCAATTTCTAAGATCCTTCAAGATGACAAGGCTCCTCAGTACACAGTCCTTGCACATGCATAAACATAATGACTCAATTCAGCAATTGTTTATATTTTCACTGCTCCCAAACGTCAAAATAAAAAGTATCAAAAGAATGGATCTTTGCATTCGTACTTTGAAAAAAAAGTCAAAAAGAGCTCATACTTAACACGCATTGAAGCTTTCTTTCAAGCATAGGTGTCTTACCTTCAATTATGTAGTTTTTATTCTCGAGCCCTGCTTTTGTTTCATTTAAGGCCTTAAAGTTCTCGACCCTGAACACGTGCTTATCCAGTGGCTTGGAGGCAATTTCTTCAAGTTCATTTTGATCAACTTCAGTTCCAACCTTGAGGAATGCAAAATGTTTTTCATTTTGGTGAATTAGAAAGACAACATTTTGGCTGTTTCAAGCAGAAACATACACTTGAGGCACCATGGTGCAACTTTGTAAAAAACGTTTTGTTCACAATACAATTTTGCCTTTTGTCATCAAGTGTGTAAACATATACCAGTGAATATGTCGTGAGTAGCACTTGAGCGCTATACAATGGCTTTGTTATAATCGAATATGACATCCATTGGAGCACAAGTCGACCTTGAACGGCACTCGTTAGAGCATATACCTCCGCCAGGCTGAACAGTTTACGTTTTGAATCCCACTGATAGGCCGGATCTGTTTACAGACCTGAACCAAAATCGAATTCGGCTTGATCTAATCACCTACCCAACTCATTCACCTTGTTTTGTCATAACTTGTCCACAACTTTTTGAAATATCATGCTGTATATCGTCTTTGGCCCCTTCTCTCAATGGTGAAGAATCACTTTGTAAATAAATAAAAATCCTCTTGTTTGGCACATAGTAAAAAACACCATTTTACTATGTGCCAGTGCACCGTGGGCTTGCTTTGTGTGAGCATGTGTTTGTGGCATCCGGCCCTTTTGAAGAAAATGTCGAAGTTTGAGCAACGTGAAAACATGACATTTTCTTTGAAGCATGGCTAGACGGCTACAGAAACACAGAAAATGCTTGTAATGGTCTACGGCTCTACGCAGATGAAAATGTCATAAAGAAGACTGTTTTCAAGTGGTTTCAAAGGTCTCGGGAAGGAAATGAGTCTCTGGAAGTTGACAAAAGAAGCGATCGTCCGTCAACAGCACGAACCGATGAAAACATCGGTCAGGTCAGCACTGTTGTCCATGAAAACTGATGTTTAACAATCTGAGGAAATCGTGGAAGAGACCAGTCTTTCATTTGGTTCCATTCAGGCCATACTGACATACGATTTGAACATGAGGCACATCAGCCAGCGCAAGTTCGTTCCGCGCGTCCTTACAGATGAACAAAAAGAAAATCATGTCTTCATTTCATACAACTTGTTTGATCGATGTGTTTTGGATCCAATATTCTTATCCCAGGTGATGATGGGTGATGAGTCATTAGTTTATGGGTCAGGTCAGGTATGGGAGCATGTGCCAGAACAGCGCGTCGCTGCGTCCACTTTCCACCGGTTTGGCCATTCCCCAGGCAGACGCCAGGCCCATCCCCATCTCCTTGAGATGCCGGTCAACCTGCTGCAACCACGAGGCACGTGGTCAGCCCATTGGCCTCCTCCACTCACGAGACTCCCTCGCTGAGAGAATCTGGTGAGCGGGATCAGCGTTAGGAAAATGAGCTACATGTCCCTACAGCTGCAACTGACGCTCACGGACTATGCAGGTAACAAATCTCATCCCAGTCTCTCTCAGCAACTGCTCGTTGGACACAAAATCCGACCAGCGATAGCCAAGGATTCTCCGAAGAGACCTGGTACCAAAGGAATTAAGTCTCCGTCTCAGATCCTTGGTCAGAGTCCAAGTCTCAGATCCTTGGTCAGAGTCCAAGTCTCGCATCCATAGAGCAAGACTGGAAGCACCAAGGACCTGAAGACTCGGACTTTCGTCCTCTCGCACAGGTACCGGCAGCGCCACACCCTCGATCCAGTGAATCCATGACTCCCCAGGCCCGACCCAGACGTCTAATGACCTCTGACTCACAGCCAGCAGGACATGAATATCACTGCCAAGGTAAGTGAATCTCTCCACGACCTCAACATCCTACCACAAACAGGACAGACAGGACAGCAGCATCCAAGATGTCATTGAAAGCCTGGATCTGAGTTTTGACCCAAGAAACCCGTAATCCCAGCAGCTCGACTCATCATTCAGCACCTCGAGGCCCCCAAAAGGATATCTAAAGTCTCGCAAGGATGACTGCATCATCTGCGAAATCAAGGTCCGAGATCTTGACATTCCCAAACGATGCACCGCAGTTTGATCTCTCCTACATCCTCCCTAGAATCCAGTCCATACAAGTGCTGAAAAGTGTGGGAGCCAGTACACACCCCTAATGAACTGCAGTAACAACTGGAAATAAGTCAGAGATGGTACCACCACATTTCACAGCACTCTCAGTACCAGAGTAGATTCAGACATCAGATCGATCAGTTTTGGTGGCACCCCACGAAGACAAAGAATCCTCCAGAGGGCATCCCGATCACTGAATCGAACGCTTTACAGAGATCAACATAGCTGCAAGCAGCCCTGCCGAAACTCTCGTCTGCGTTCGTGAGGACCCGAAGAGCAAGTACCTCTTTGGGTGTAAAGCCTGACTGCTCTGGACGCTGGTGCTCAAGCAGATGTGGCGAACCCTATGAGAATTATCCGAGCAAAGACCTGCCCGGCACTGAGAGCAGCATCACTCCTCGGTAGTTGTTGCAGTCTTGGCGATCACCCTTCCCTTTCCAGAGAGCAACAAGGCCCCTCTTCCAATCAGTTGGGATGATGCCTGTATTCCAGGCAGAGCACAAAACTGCATGCAACGACACAAGTGCAGCATTTCACCAGCCTTGAGAAGTTCAGCATGGATGCCACAGATCCCTGGAGCTTTACCCCGTTTCAACCGGTTCACCGCAGCCCGTGTTTCCACAAGGGAAGAGTGGACACAGTATTGGAGGTCAGCAACAGGATTGTAACACCCTTGACGTCCAACTCGACAGTCTGGTGGATCAGCCTGGTACAACGCTCAAAGTAACCGGCCTAGCGCTTCACTTCAGACTCCTCTGTACAGAGCCTACCACTCTCTGCTCTAACTGCAGTGCTCCGAGGGATGGCTTGGAATAACGCAATGCGCGAATTCCCCTGTAAGCGGGACGAGAATCACCTGTCCACAGGTGATGCTCTACCCCTCACAGATTCCTCGCACATAGGCCTCCTGTCCACCCTTAGTGCACGTACAGTATTACGCCTCAGCTCCCTGAACAGCTCAGCTCTGCCATTCAGCCTGGCCTGCGACTCTGGTCAATGGTATCCATGTCCCTTAGAGACAAAATTCTTCTTAGTCAGGTTCCTTGTGTCCATAATTGATTGTTCGTTGGAATTTTTTGGAGAGTAGCTAACCCAACATTTGGAAAGCTAAAACAAAAAACAGAAAAATCATGTTCACATTTTTTCAATGCATATAATGTGTCAAATAGGTCGTTTTGGGGGTAAAAACCGTTTTTTTAATTTCAGCTCTGAAATTCAAAATACATTCCCAAGAAGCAACTGATGATGCATAATTGTTAACTAGAGGACAGTTCTTAATATAGAATACATACAGTATATCTGTATTTTGAGCAATGGTTACCATGGAAATGGCTCTCATTTTGTCAAATTACCGTTTATTTAATGTA
>CM068967.1:39478091-39495002 GCA_035128595.1 Eptatretus atami
ACCAGATTCTGTCAGCGAGGGAGTCTTGTGAGTGGAGGAGGCCAATGGGCCTTGTGGTTGCAGCAGGTTGATCAGCATCTCAAGGAGATGTCCCCATCTGGGCCAGGCATCTGCCTGGGGGATGGCCAGACGGAGGCCCCTGGAGTCCCAGCGGAAAGTGGATGCAGTGACGTGCTTCTCCGGCGCATGCTCTCTTACCTGACCTGATGGTCTTTTGGGTCTTTTGAGTCTTCTGGTTATTTTTGGTCTTTGCCGTCTTTTAGGTATCTTTTGGGTGTCTGGGTTGTTTTGGGTCTTTAAGGGTTTTTGGGGTCTTTAAGGGTCTTCTGAGTATTTAAGGGTCTTCAGGGTCTTTTGGGTCTTCAGGGTGTTTGGGTTATTTTTGGGTTTTCAGGGTCTTTTTGTTCTTTTTGGTGTTTTGGGTCTTTTAGGATTTTTGGGGGTCTTCAGGGTCTTTTTGGTCTTCTGGGTCTTCGGGGTTGTTTGGGTATTTTGGTTATTCAGGGTCTTTTTTGGTCCTCAGGGTCATTTAGGTCCTCAAGGTCATTTGGCTCCTTGGGGTTTTTTGGGTCTTTTGGGTTCTCGGTAACAGACGCAGGTATTTAGGCTAAGGTCATTCTCTTGGTTTTGGTCTTTGAGTTCTCGGTGAGGGGGGGGGGGCAGAGTGGATCTTTGGGTCCTCTGGTTACTTTAGGTTAAATTTCAGGTTCCAGTTGTGAATAATGTCAGGTCAGCTGTCCAACAATTTCTGAAGAGCAAGATACACACAAACATACATACTCATACAATAATCACATACTTGCCCATTATATATGTTTTATTGTACACACTCCTTCCCATGCCATATCCAGGAGATGCATGCCGTCATCACTGGCCGCCGAAGGTACTCATTTTTCACTCTGTTTTTTTTTCTTGTTTGTTACTTGGCGAAATCTTCGATTTTGTCAAGTATGTTGGTCTGTTCCGTTTGTTGTGTTGTTTGTTTGTTTGTCCGTCGTCTACAGCCCAAGCGGCTGGACCAGTCGTTCTTAAAATTTTACACTGATAGAGCAATCCACCTGAGACGGTCCGCGTCCAAACCCCGTCTTAATCGGACTAAACGTCAGACGTGACGTCACACAACGTGAAACACATTTTTGGACATAACTCAGTGACGGAAGTTAGCGACTCTGGTTGACGCCAAATTAAACTTCATTCAAATATCTAAATGATTACTAAATGCATCTTATTCAAATTACGCATAGTTTTCGCAAGCGTATGACGTCAATGTTTTGCCTATTGACGTCATTTTAAAAAATATTATACGCTCGTGTGTAGCCGAAACTACTGAAAGCAATCGTTCTCAAATTTTAACACGTGATAGCCAATCTTGCTGAAATAGTCTGGGATCAAATCACGTCATAATCGCACTTAACGTCACGACCTTACGTCAAAAAAAAGGTGAAAACAAGCTTTTGAACAATAACTCAGTAACCGGAAGTCGTAGCGACTTCCTGTTGACGCCAAAACAAACTTCAATGGAATATCTAAATGTTTTAAAATGCATGTTAGTACAAATTATGCACAGTTTTCGCAAGCGTATGACGTCAAAGTTGGCATTGAAAATTTAAAAAAAATTCTATTCGTTCTAACAGGTCACAATTCTTAACCGATTTGGATGAAATTTTACAGCTGTAGAAATCCACAGTGCAAAGGAGATGTGACTTTTGGTGATGTTCAAGATCAGGATCTGGATTCTGCATCACTTTATATTCGCCCATTATAAACCAATGGGGAATTTTGTGAATTACACATGGCTATTTCTCATACAGTTTTGCACTTATTATATTGAAACTTATACTGTCTATTTATGCATGTAATGTAACATGTGTACAAAGTTTGATCGAAATTGACCCAAGGTCAGGTCAGGGTTACCAAAACATGAAAAACACATATAAAATACATATTTTTGTTTAACAACATATTTCAAACCTGATTTAACCGGATCGTAAAGCTGGTTGAAAAGTTCCAGGTATTTTCAAATATTTTCTACGATCAGAATGAAGGCAACAAGCACGGATGAAGAGTTGTTGAATGTAACATGGTGGCTTTAAATGAGTTGTGAAAATTTTCAATCTGCTGCCGTTACCATGACAACGCGCGCCTGATAATGTTATTGTGACGTCGCGTCATTTTATTAAACGAACAAATAAACCACACATTCCATGACATTACAGCTTGGACACCACACGGAAAGGTCAACTAATTCGCAAGTGTCGTGCTAAGGCCAAGTCACATTTGCCACGGCGGCCGTGGGGTCTACAAAATCTACCGGCCACTAGCAATTATAGGCGGCCGCAGTATTTCCACGGTCACACAATGTAGCAGTCACATATGGTTTATTTTTTTCGGGGAGCCACACGGCGTATTTAGAAATTGTGGAGACCGAAAACGTGGGGTGCCGTACGGTCTTTGATTTGATGTCGCACGGTGACCTAGGGCTTCCTGCGGCGGCCATATAATTTTCAAGCCACGCAAGCGCGACGCAAGGTGACCACAGGGGACCGCAGGGGGCCCTAAGGCGAACGTCGGCCAGACGGACGGTAACGGGTGGGTTCTTTTTTTTACCAGTTCTTTTGTTTTGGCTTGTCGAATTGCTACGGCGAACGTAGAAAGAAAAATAATAACTCTGCGCTATAATTCCACGGCGACCCCTACGGCCTGTAAAAAGCCAAACGGCGTAGGGCCACCCTGAGGCCACCGCAGAAACTTGGCGGCCGCGCGCACGTTTCTGTCAATTCAGAGGGCGTACGCCGCCATATCCTGCCGAGAGCAAATGTGACGTTAGAGAGGCCTAAGTCACATTTGCCACGGCGGCCGTGGGTCTCCAAAATCTAACGGCCACAGCAATATAACGGCGGCAGTAGATATTCCACGGCACACAATGTAGCAGTCACATATGTTTATTTTCGGGAGCCGCAAGGGCGTATTTAGAAATTGTAGAGACGGAAAACGTGGGGTTGCCGTACGGTCTTTGATTTGATGTCGCACGGTGACCTTAAGGGGGCCCGCGCGGCGCATAGAATTTTCAGGCAGATGCAAGGTAGCCTCAAGGTGCGGCGAAGGGCACACGGCAGGGGGCCGTAGCGACGTGCGTCCAGACGGACGGTAACGAGTGGGTCATATTTTATTTTTTTTTTTACAGTCTTTTTTTTTTCGGCTTGTCTTATTGCTCCAGCGGAACGTAGAAATGAAAAAGTTATAACTCCACGTTATAAAATTCCACGGCGACCCCTACGGCTGTAAAAGATAGCCAAACCGGCGTAGGGGCCCCCTGAGGCCACGCGCAGAAACTCTGCGGCCGCCGCACCGTTTCTGTCAATTCAGAGGGCGTACGGCCGCCGTAGAGCAAATGTGACCTTAGGCCTAAGCACGATTTTCATTTATTGTTTGTTTGTCTGGGCAATATCCTCAGCCATCCTTTGATTTTGGAAGCGGAAATTTGCGACAAAAAGTGAAGATTACTTTGGCAAACAAAATATTTTTTTTTGATTAATCACTCATTATTACGATTTATTAATTCCTATTTATTTTCTTTCTCATACTGGGCGATATATCGGCACCCTTTGAGCTTGGAAACTGATATTTGGACACGAGTACAAGTGATTTGGCTATAACGGTATTTGATTCATCGTGATGCATCAACTAATCGATGAATTATTCATTTTCGATGAAATTACTAAAGGTCCCATGACACTCAAAAGTACTGAAATTGCATATACCGATATATAATATATTACGTGATTTGATCTGAAGTGTTCTTTCACAATACTCGTTCTGTAAAGTAAAATTAAAAAACAAACCTCTTAGGGAACGGCCCTAAAAATTCTGCCGAAATCTTACTGAACGCCGCGTAACCACATGACATCATCTCCAGAACAACAAAGGCTGCAACAAATTACTCGGGTGGTGGTCACGTGTTGGTATTGGCTTCGCTGTGTTCCACATTCGATTGGTCGACTCAAACGCTTTGTTCATTTCTGCTTTAAAAAAAATCAAACATTTGCTTTTGAATAATGGATGACATGGACTTTGATTTGTCTGGTAGCGACAGTGAGTGTGAGAGAAATGAAGGATTTTGGTCTGAATCAGATGGAGAATTGTCGGGATAACGTAGTCACGGAGGTGAAATTCAGGCAGCTGGAAATGGAATACGGCCTACAAGATTCGAGCCCGAAGCAAGGACAAGCAGAAGAAACTGGCAATGAAATTCCGGAGTCATGAGATCGGAGGATCATCGAAGGAAGACTTGCATAACAACTGGTTGACTAAATCCTATTCGTAATTCAATAATGTAAATTCGACTTGCATACTGCTCGATCAGAAATATTTAGTGAGGTGACGTGACCAGCGCAGCGTAGCGGCATGTTGCTCCAACGCGAATGAATCGCAAGCAAGGCCAGCCATGTATCGCCGTACTCCGCGCATAAACGAAGCAATCTCGGCTTCCGCGGATACGAAGAAAACTTGTTGCAGAACACTTGTGGACACAATTGTAGAGTAGTCGATAAATCTGACGTTCTGTTGCATTTTTATTTATTTTATCCTACTGGTGAGAAGCGCGAGATCAGAAAACAATGAAGAAAAGAGAATAATAAAAGAAAGCTACAGCATGTCAGATTTTCGGACTAGTCGGACGGACGACGGATTTATCGGATGACATTGCTTTTGATGATGGGTACTGCATCAAGTTTCAGCCTCCTCAACTTCTTCAAACTGAACAGCGAATAGAGGCCCGTGATCAAAGTCACTGTCTTCGAAGTGGCACTGCAAATGACGCTCGTGTTGCTGGGGCCTTTCCAGTTTCCCCTCGTCAGCTTCACTTTAGATGTCCATATTCTCCGAACATTCCATCTTTCGGGAATACATGAAGGCTTACACCATCTTTGGTTGTATTGCTGCATCCTGCTACGATCATCTTGCAGGCATTTTCGAAAGTAAGGCTAAATTCTTAAAAACTGCCGCGAAACAATCACAGGAATTAAGACGATCAGTGAGATAGCAACACATGTGCACAATGCATTTGTACGTACTTTTAACGGCGCGCGACGTCTAATCAATCGACTCTGAGCGAGTCGCGTTCTGGAGATGACATCAACGGTCACATGACCTGCAGTTCGCTGAACTCCACTTTTTTGAGGGGCGGGGCATAGCAAGTTGTGAAAAGCACTACAAATGTTCGAAATATTGGTCTAAATATCCCATTGTTGATTAAAAAAAAAAGAAACATGGGTGATTCTCACTAGGAAGGTCAAGTTAATATATAAATAACCAGAAACTTTTGAGTGTCATGGGACCTTTAATTTTCAAAGAGTTACAGATTCGGATGAAACAGTGGTGGTTTAGGTACGTATGTTATTCGGCAATTGATTGAGAAATCAATGATTTTATGATAATAATTTATTTTAGTTACGCAATTAATCACTGAATCAATCAATCAATTATTGCATACCGCTGACTCCAAATCCGTCTCCATGTGTTGCATGGCAAGTAAGTATCATTTGTACATATTTACTTCAGAAGTACATTTGAACACATAAACTAAGTATCATTTGTACATATTTACCTCAGAAGTACACCCTTCCCTCCCAATTCTATCTCCAGGCACTGCACCGTAGCATCGCCGGGCGCCAAAGGCGCCCCGGAAATGTCGCGTGCTGGAGGGTTTATTTATTTGGCATGAGGGCAGTGTACTTTGAATGAACCTGTACTTGTTAAAAACTATTTTCATTCGTTAACGTGGAATCGCAAGCACACGAGCGTTAACAACGCTCTTTACCAAGACACCACCTAACAGTCACATGTAAAGGATTTCCAACAATGTCAAAGAGTTAAATATGAGAGAGGAATTGAGAAAAGGTGGTGAGTGGGGAAGCAGTGGCGGGGGCGGGGGGTGAGGAGAGTTACGAAGAAGAAGAAGAAGAAGAAGAAGAAGAAGAGAGATTTGTGGAATGTAGATGGCACACATAATAAATAGATGACACCTAATGCAAGTAATTCAGTAATTTGAATGAAAATGCTGCATACATTACATAGTTGATCCCCTTTGCAGTGTTTGTATTCAAGTTCATTTGTTTGATGCCGTCGACCAGGCTGTGTTTATTACAAGACTTGCTGAATGCTTTGAAACTGAATTCCTCCTTCACTGTGTCAGAGTATTGCACAACAGCGATCTGCAAAGCAAAATAAAAACATTTTTGGGCTTTCCAAACCACACAGTTCAATCGGACATTCAGTTATTAGTAGGGCAATTTTTTGTTGCGCGAAAAAAACTTCAAAAGTTGCACAAAAAAGTTGTGCTAAAAAGTAACTTAAAATCCATCCCCAGAGGCTGCCGCAACGACCAATTTTCAGTGTCATTTATTTATTAAATTCTCAAAGCTAGCAAGTTGGCAATGATACAACATTTTCATGAATTCAGCAATGATATGACATTTTACAAGGTTTTTAAAGTCAGCATTAAATCAAATCGCTCAAAATAATGGTTCATTGCTGTTATTGTAATACACAGAAATATATTTCTCAACGTTTTCGGGCGAGAAGTTACAGTCCTTCGCTAGTAGTTTTTTTTAACATGGAAAAAGAGCATTCAACGCTCACCAAAGTAACTTGACACTTTTGCAACTTTGCGTACAAATTTGGTGGAATGTCATTGTGTGCCAGATCCATGATCTGCTTTATGTCCTTGTTCTACTCCAAACGCCTCTCCAAATAAGACGCTATCCCACATGGATCACTGCCGAAGCTGAACGATTTCAGATCGTTGAAAGCATCAGAGATCGTATACGTAGAACTTTTGCATTTAGTGACCAGCTAAATGACCATCAGGCACTTGTAGTCACGATCGATACTGAGCAAGTCCTTCGCCAGGTGTTCAGATGCTATAGCTTTCTTCGCTCTGGTAACAAGCAAACCATCACCTTCAAATTTCCCAACGTTTTTTTTTTTGTATATCTTGTCGAGGCTCGTATGAGAGCTAACACACAACGCACATCAAGGGGGCATGAGACAGGAGGGGAGGAGTGGGAAGGACAAAACAGTGGGAACAGAGACATTAGGAGATCTGTGGAAGGGAGAGGGATGGGACGGGGAACATGGAGAATAGAAGATGGACATTACAGGGACTTTCAGGAAGGAAAGCAGGGAATTTGAAGGAGGTGGGCTTGGGTGGATTATCGGGGTAGAAAAGATCGAGGATTTGGATGGGGGATGATAAGAGGTGGTGGTAACAGCTGTTTTGAAGGCCTGGAGGGAAGAATGGGAAGGAATAGAATGAGGGAGTTTATTCCAAAGGCGGGAAAAAAGAGGAATGAAAGAGTGAAGGTGAGCAGTGATTCGTGATTTTGGTAGTTTTACCAGAAGGGGGTTGTTGGCGGACCTTGAGCGCCCTGCGGAATGTGGTGGGACAAATCGCAGAGAGAGCAGGGGGGCGAGGCTGGAGAGGAGACGGTAGAAGACAGAAAGACCACCGACCAACCTGCGGTGATTGGTGAGAGCCCAAACACTCAGCATCATTGCGGGAGATGCCAATGATCTGAAATGCCTTGGTTTCTACAGCGTGAGCCGAGAAAGGTGGAGGCAGGAGCACCAGCCCAGAGGGGAGAGCAGTACTCCATCAGGCTGCGGACAAAAGCTTTGTAAGTGGTCAGGAGCTCAGGTGGGCCGAGGAAGGACCTTGTACGACGGAGGATTTCCAGTCGGCGACTGGCTTTGGAGGCGAGGTTTGAAATGTGGCTTTCCAGGAAAGGTCATGGCAGATAGTGAGACGCAGAAGCTTGAAAGAAAGGACTTCTTCCAGAGGATTGTTGAGAAAGTGGATGGGGGTTTTTCTAAACGGTCCTTTCGAAGAGACATAGTGAGAGTGTGAGATTTGTCCGATTGAAAGACATGTTCCACGTGTTGGACCAGTTTGTGATTTTATCCAGACCAGCAGTGAGCGAAGAAGCTGCTGCTTGCCGGTCTGAGGGATGACCGATGGTACGGCAGAGGGTGGAGTCATCAGCAAAGAGATATAGAGGATTTCAATAGAGTCGGAGAGATCATTGATGAAACCAGAAAAAGAACAGGGCCCAGAACGCTACCTTGAGGAACTCCAGCCTGGACAGGAAGAGGGGGGGGGTCGGGGGGGGGGGGGATGAAAGAACTCCATTTAGGGCCACACGGTGACTGGACAGGAGAGGAAGTCTGCGAGCCATGAGTGGAGATGGCCTTGGATACCATAGGAAGAGAGTTTGGTGAGCAGGGCAGGGTGCCAGACTTGTCAAAAGCACGTGATATGTCCAGGGATACGGCTCGGATTTCCTGTCTGGCATTGAGGGCTTCCATCCATTGTTGGGAGAGCAGAAGCGCATATCCAGGGTAGAGTGACCTAGTCTGAAACCAAATTGATGATCAGAAATCAAGCCATTGGAGAGAGAAAGGATTTGATGTCTGAAGCGATGATGGATTCCATAACCTTGCTGATGATTGGGAGAAGGCTGATTGGTCTGTAGTTGCAGGGATCTGTTTTTGCACCTTTTGTGCAGGGCAGTGATGTTTGCTGATTTCCAAGCAGATGGCAGATGGCCTTGAGCAAATGAGAGGGTGAATAGAACAGAGAGAGGGTGAGCAAGAGCAGAAGAGCAGGTATTGAGGACACGTGGGCTGATGCCGTCTGGACCGGTTGCAGAATCTGAGTCAAGGTTTGACAGCAAGCTCTCCACCTTGTCAGGAGAAAAGGACACAGAGTCCAGGGACAGTTGGGTGCGACTGGATGAGGTGGGTAGAGAAAGTGATGGGTTTTGGACACAAGATTTAGCTGCAAACACCGAGTTTAGGCATTCAGCTTTTTCACGTGCGGTATCAGCAGTGCTGCCATTTGAGGTAAGGAGGGGGATATAGGGGGAACATACACCAGAAACAGATTTGCTTAGATGCCACCAGGATTTTGAGGAGGGAGAGAGGTTTGAGAGTTCAGACTTGAAATGAGAAAGATGTTGTTTTCTGGCTCTCCTGAGGGTAGATACACACTTGTTCCGAGCTTTATGGAAGGAACTGAGATTGCCATCAGTTGGGTTTGCTTTCCATGAGGCAAAGGCAAGTTGTTTTAGGACAACTGCCTCACCACAAGCTTCAGTGAACCAAGGGCGGGAGGAAGGGTAGGACAACTGAAGATGAGAGGGGATAAATCTGTGCATGAGGGAGAGCAAGTTTCTTTGAAAGAATTCCCAGGATGAGTTGATGTTGGAGAAAGTAGCGATAGGAGACCAGTCTATAAGTTTGAGGGCTGCTTGGAGAGCCTGCCAGTCGGCTTGAGTGAAATGCCAGACTCGACGGCGGTGAGGTGGTTCTCTGATAATAGCCAGAGAGATGTCCACTTTGACAAGGACGTGGTCAGAAGAACCGATTGGAGCGGAGGAAGAGCAGCAGATATTGTCAGGGAAATTTGTCAAAATCAGATCCAGAAGAGATGGAGTACCATTGGTTGAGATCCGGATAGGGAAGTTGACCGATTGAGTCAGTCCCAATGAGTCACAGAAAGCTTTTGCTGAGGTGCCATGACAGGTGAGGAGGTACCCACACCTAGCCAACTGGCATGATGACAATTGATGTCTCCACAATAGAGGAAGAGAGAGTTTGGATGAGAAGATAGAAGTTGGTCCATGTTTTCAGATAGTGAGGTGTAGATGGAGTCATCACTGTTAGGTGGACGTACAGTACACATATAAACATGAGGTGGAGTGGAGGGGAAGCCGTAGCCAGAGGTATTCCTGGGGTGTGGGGGAGTGAGGGCAGTGCATGGAGAGTGAGGAATAGAGTCTTTGATGAAGAGAGCAACTCCTCCACCAGGGTGAGGCTCAGGTCTGTCAAACCGAGGAGGGAGTAACCAGGGAGAGATACTTGGAGTCAGACACGTCTTGGGGGAGGAAAGTTTCTGTTAGGCAGATTACGTTTGGTTTGTCAGTGGCAACCTGTATGGAAAGATCTGAAAGGTTTGAGCGAAGGCCCCGGATATTAGCTTGGAGTGCTATGTTAAAAATGACTTTTATAAATTAATGAATAATGCTGTATTTGGAAAGACGATGGAAAATGTTAGGAATAGACAAAATATAAGATTTGCTACATCGTGGAAACAAGCATCTAAATTGATTAATAAACCAAGTTTTCAAAGAGTGGAGGTGTTTTCAGAGAACTTTTGTGCTATTCATTTAAACAAAGAAAGTATTGAAATGGATAAACCTATCTATATAGGAACATCAATTCTTGACTTGTCAAAGTTGTTAATGTATGACTCCTTCTACAACAACCTAAAGAAAAAATATGTGGATGAAGTTAATCTAATTTATATGGATACAGACAGTTTTATTTTGAAATTCAATATGGAAGATATTTATAAGGATATGTCTCAGGATGTTGGTATTTACGATACAAGCAATTATAAATCAGATAACAAACTATTCTCTACAAAGAATAAAAAGGTTATTGGAAAGTTTAAAGATGAGTTGTGTGGAAAGATAATGAGTGAGTTTGTGGGATCGAGAGCAAAGGCTTATGCCTATAAATATATTGATAATAAAATTGAAGTGATAAAAAGTTAAAGGGGGTAAAGAAAAATGTAATCAAAGAAACAATAAATTTTGAAGATTATTACAACTGTTTAGCCTTTAAGAAAGAAGAGTAGAGAAAAATGAATACAATAAGAAGTTATAAACATCATTTATATACAGAGGAAGTAAATAACAAGGCATTGGCGGCTTTTGATGATAAGAAGTTTATTTTAGAAAATGGAATTGATAGCCTCCCTTATGGATATACATGTGTTAAGACATTTAAGTTGGGAGATTTTAACGGGCTACCACTGCCTGTTTTTACTGGTATATAAGATGATAGAACCAAGCAATAACCAAACCAAAGAGTGGAGAAAATCACAGCCTTGGTATTTAAATGGGAAACATAATGAATGTGAGAAATATCAAAAAAGTCTTATTGAAGAAATAACTAAAACAAAAGTAGATAAAACAAATAAGCGGATAAATTTAAATACAAATAAGTTAGAGTTTAAAGAAAATAAACATCCTTGAATGGACAGAGAATTTTGATGGTTGTCAAGAAATCAATGGAAAATAATTAACTATAACCTAAAATTGATATGTGGCTCAGGAGGTGCTCAGACAAGAGCATTAAGAGAGGTTTGTCCTTTCATCTCTACTCAACTTAAACCAATAACCAAGTTCTAACTTATTCTTTGTTAATATACATGATGGTGATGAGTGTTGTATGAAAATTAAGTTATTCCCTAAAATAGAACATGAATAAATATTCGTTGGTTCGCTGTTTGAGTATAGTGAGAAATATGATGATTTTTGGTGTAAAATGGGGGTGGTTAAAAGTGGTGAAAATATGGTGAAAAAGGAAGGAAGATTTTGGGAAACTTTGGGGAAGAATAGTCTCGAAAGTGGGGTCTAAAGGAAGTAAAACAAGGAAAATTGGGAGGATTTAGGTGTCAGTCAATAAGTTTCCATAATTTTTCCCATTCACTTACATGTAATGTCCCAGAAGCCCCATAACCCTACTACTAGTGGAAGTGTGAAAGTTGGGTTTCTGACACCTTAAAACCAGATTACTCCGGGGAGTGGGGCCTTGATAGCAGTAGTGAAAGTCTTCTATCCAATGAGAAGGGAAACTTTGAATTAAAACCAAAGGTGCTCTACTGTTTTCTAACAGCCGGCCCTGAGCAGTACCACAGCTCCCCCGAGAGGAACCCTTCAATGGACTCAGCAATTTCAGTCACTGGGTGGGGGTGCCGAGCATTGTTCTTGTAGTGATGGGCTGCTTGTATGACAATGACTTGCCTTTTTTTCCTGTGCCATTCATAAAAAAAGATAGGGAGCTTTTCATTGGGAGTGCCTCACTTTCATAGGTGAATAATCCAAGATGTAATATTGATGTCTCCAACCTAATTAGCCCCCGTTGGACTTAGTCCAAAACAGGGACTTATGGATTAGGTCTTGTCCATCTGTGTCCGCCCATCCGCAGCCATATCTCGGACATGTATGGACCGATTTTGTTCAATCTTGGTAAAAATACAATGCATGATGGTATACATACGCACATCATTTTGCTTCATGATTCGATCAAAGATGGCAGACTGGTAGACTGGTGGCCGTTTCAGTTGTAAAACAAAACCCGGTATTGAACACGTCCTCAACCATTTTTCGGACATGCATTTACCTTAGTACATAGATATTAAATGATGGCTTATATATGCTCGTCATTTTCTTTTTGAAATCAGATCCAAGATGGCCGATTGGAGGCCATTTTGTTACTTGCACAATCTTGCCCAATCGTATGTTATCTTCCATGTCACACGACCACTCAAGTCAGTTGCGCATACACATCAATCTTGTAAATATGGGCTAGCCCTTTAACTCTGTACAGCAAAATTACTAAAACCATGGGGGCTGTGATGTTTTATGTCTTTTTCTCCTTATTTTAAAATGCAACATTTTAAACAACAGTTTTTAGTGCCAACATTCACTGTAAAAATACCTGTGTATTCTTCTCTTTAAATGAAGAAATTATTTCTTTGATAAATGACTTCATGCTCACAAAATCACTGTCCATTACACTTCCTGAACCATCAATGAGCATCACCATATCAGATGGAGCTGAAGGACATTCTGTAGGGATAAAATTGTCGTTATGAACACAAAATTCCCTTGCAAAAACTTGTACATATTGGAATATATGATTTGCACACAGGCATACTCGAATCATATACTGTGATATCAATTTCAGAGGCAATATAACATTTGCCAGAATGAAAAGTACCACGTAATTTTACTTGCATTAATAGACATCACAAAATAACTTTGTGAACCAACTGTGTGCATGATGAACCAGTGAAGACGAGACACTCGTGAATTTTTATGACAAGGCAGAACATATGTTTAATCATCATACCAATAGCACACCTATACCATCTTCCTCTAACTTTTTCTGACCTTTTTGTCCAAGTAGGAAGGAATCTTCATAAGCAAGGAACTGATTGATGATGTAGCAGGTACTTTGAAAGAAATCATTGTCACCACAGGTAACAGTCCCTGTTGGTCCACAAACCTGAAAATGGTATAATGAGTCTTACAAATTGGGAACTCACAGATGATATGAGGATATAAGATTAGAAAGCATGACGAAAAATATTGTTCACTGCGAATGCAGTGCAGAGATTTTTCAACACTTTCCACATTGCCTTCAGGTAAAAGCCCTTTTATTTTGGCTCAGATTCTTAAAGTTTTTCCTTCTAACTGTTTTCACATTAGATATTTTTCTCGAAGAGTCCAGAGAGAGGAGCATTTGGTATATATCTGGAAGATTCAGAGAAAAGTTGCTTTGAGTATGCAGCAAATAATAAACAGTTAATCGTGCATTGAAAGAGGAAGTATTTAATGTAAAAGTCTCATGGGAACATTAATAGGAAGCAGAACATTGCATAACAGCAAAAAAGCTACTCTAGAACTGACAAAGTACCAAAAAGGGCAAAAGGTTTTGTCAGGTATGATATCAACATACAAAATTACTCGTACTTCCTCTGTGTCTCAAATTTACTCCTACAGTGCCTTCAAAAAGTATTCGTACTCATTGACTTTTTCACATTTTATTGTGTTACAGCCTGAATTTAAAATGGATTAAATTTAAATTTTTTGTCACTGATCTCCACAAAATACCCCATAATGACAAAGTGAAAACATGTTTTTAGAAATTTTTACAAAATTATTTAAAAATGAAAAGCTGAAATCTCTTGTGTCAATGAGGGTTCAACCGCCTGATGCAATACTTTGTCGAAGTGCCTTTGGCAGCGAATACAGCTTCGAGTCTTCTTGGGTATGTCTGTACCAGCTTTGCACACCTGGATTTGGGGGATTTTCTCCCATTCTTCCTTGCAGATTTACTCAAGCTCTGTCAAGTTGGATGGGGAGCATTGGTGAACAGCAATCTTCAAGTCTTTCCACAGATTCTCAATGTGATTCAAATCCGGGCTTTAGCTTGGCCACTCAAGAACTTTCATGTTCTTGTTCTGAAGCCATTTTAGTGTTGCTTTGGCTGTTTGCTTGGCGGGTGATTGTCCTGTTGGAATGTAAATCTTCGCCGCAGTCTGAGGTCTTTTGCACTCTAAAGCAGCTTATCCTCAAGGATTTGCTGGTATTTGGCTCCAGTCATTGTTCCCTTGATCCTCACAAGTCTCCCAGTCACAGCCACTGAAAAGCATCCCCAGAGCATGATGATGCCATCTCCATGATTCACGGTATGGATGGTGTTAGATGGGTGATGAGCTGTGCTCAGTTTCCGCCAGATGTAGCGCTTTGCAATCAGGCCAAATAGTGCAATTTATGTCTCATCAGATCACAGAATCTTTTGCTTCATGCTCTCAAGAGTCTTTCCCATGCCTTTTTGCAAACTCCAGGCATGCTTTCGTGTGCGTTTTTCTCATGAGTGGCTTCCATCTGGCCACTCTCCCATAAATCCGAGATTTGTGAAGTGCTACAGAGACTGTTATCCTTCTGGCAGGTTCTTCCTTCTCAGCCAAGGAACTCTGTAGTTCTGTCAGAGTAGTCATTCTTTGATTCTTTGTCACTTCCCTGACCAAAGTTCATCTTGCCAGGTTCCTCAGTTTGGTTAGACGGCGAGCTGTAGGAAGAGTCTGGGTAGTTCCATATTCTTTCCATTTCCAAATGATGGAGCTCGCTGTGCTCTTGGGAACTACGAACACTCTATAAATTGTTTTATACTCTTCTCCAGATCTTCCTCACAATTCTATCTCTGAGTTCTATAGATAGTTCCTTGGACTTCATGGTGGAGTTTCTGCTCTGATATTGAATGTCAACTGTGGGACCTTATAGAGAAAGGTGTGCTTCTTTCCAAATCATGTCCAATCAATTTAATTGGCCACAGGTGGACTCTAATCAAGTTGTGGAGACATATCAAGGATGATCAAAGGAAATTGGATGCATCTAAGCTCAATTTGGAGTGTCATACCAAAAGGGTTGAATACTTATTGATGTGAGACGTTTCAGCTTTTCATTTTTTATTAATTTCTGAAAATTTCTAAAAATATGTTTGCACTTTGTCATTATAGGGGTATTTTCTGTATATCTGTGACAAAAAAAAGTTAACTTTAATCCATTTTAAATTCAGGCTGTAACACAACAAAATGTGATAAAAATTAAAGGGTGTGAATACTTTCTGAAGGCACTGTATTGTTATGATTGTGGGGTGGGTGGGGTGGGGGGGGTAGATGAAAGAATCTAATGGGGAGTTTAGCATTGTGTAGAGTTGCTTGATCTGTGGATGAGTAGAAAGCAACTCAATGTAACTAAGTTAGGGAATCTGTGAGCTTATGTGTTACGTGTCACCACATGAGGGGTTGTGCGGTGTTAATTAGCCTCGGGGGTAAGAATAAGTTCCCAAGTATGTGATTGCCCTCTGTGATTTTCCCAATGTTTTATATATTTCAAGCTCGGCAATAAAGCTGGGGAGCGCGTCCCCAAAACCACAACAAATGGGCAGAAAGCCCCACCTTCAAAGGTTGACAAGAAGCGAAGTCACACTCCCGAAGGACGATTGATGGGCGTGACGTCAGAAGCTGGCCGAGCAGGAGAAGCCTTACCTTCCCGGGTTTGGTGCAAGCAAGCCACACCACGGAGGGGGAGGAGATAGAGCGCATGGGGGAGAGAGCACACAGGAGAGGCTGGTGGATTGTGAGGGGCTTCGGACTACTGCATAGGGCAGGAGATCGGTCACACGTGTGGTTTGTGAGAGGCGTCTGACTGGATAGAAAGAGAGATTTGTGAGATCGAGGTCGAGGGCAGGCAGGCTTGTGCATGTGTGGATTGTGGAAAGGTTTTTATTTGGATAGAATGGGAGATCAGCAGAGCACACACACGAGGTCGGTTTGAGGAACACATGAGGCAGGTGGCACATTTGGAAAGAGGAAGGCTGGCACATTTTGAACCTTCGTGTGGAAAGCCGCTTGGCGATTGCCTGGCGTACGTCTGCCCTGCCACGAGAGAAGTGACGGTGCCATTTGGGTGCGTGTGCACGTGCTGGTGGAAGCGCTCCCATTTCCAAGTTCAACAAGGACCAGCTCTGGGCCAAGCTGAGTACCAGCATACTTGAAAAGGAGGGTTTTTCTTTTTATTATGCTTCCCCATTGTGCGTAATTGCGTCGGTGTGTAAGGCCTCGACAGTAGGATTTATTTATTTCTAATTATTATTATTTCCTTTTGAATTACCGACCCTTGTGAATATATTAATTTTGTAGAGAGCAGTTAAGTCCAATCAACACAGTCTGGAGACAAACACCACCCGAACAGGTCCGGAGACAAACTCCCGTCTGGACATGTTCGGAGCAAACACTGCCTGTACGCGTCTGGAGCAAAGCTGTCTGGTAACAAACACACCGCTCAGACATGTCCAGAGCCAAACTTCTGTCTGGACATAAAACTGCCTGGACATGTCAGGAGACATACACCATCCAGACGTGTCCAGAGCCAAGTTGTCCAGAGACAAACACCACCCGGATACGTCCAGAGACAAACTCCTGTCCAGACATAAACAACGCCCAGACGCATCCGGAGCTAAGCCGTCCAGAGACAATCACTACCCAGACACATCCAGAGACAAGCACTACGCGGACGCATCCGGAGAAAACCCCAGACACATCCAGAGCCAAACACTATGCAGATGCATCCAGAGACAAACAAGACGTGTCTGGAGCCAAGCTTTCCGGAGGCAAACACCGCCCGGACACTCCAGAGACAAACTCCAGTCTGGACGGACGTAAACACCGCCCGGATACGTTCTGAGAAAACACTGCCTGGACGCCTCTGGAGC
>CM068967.1:39512017-39536303 GCA_035128595.1 Eptatretus atami
AGTGGGCAGGGGGGAGCAAATTCTCTATGTAAATGTGTATCGTGTAGCACTACCTCCAGGTTTTCCCTAGTATTACAAGCCTTCACCATTTACAGTGCAGTATTCCCGTCTTCAAGTTTCCCAGTGCAGTGAGGTGTTCTGAATTATAAGCAGTCGGTATGTTCTTGCTTCAGGCACGTAACCCGGGTTATTTTTTTTTTGCCTCTACAGAGCTGTCTTTTGCCTAAACACCGCCCAAATAAAGGTATGCATCAAAAGAACATGTTGCATGCTTGGAACAAGATCGCCCATAGGGCGGGTACTTTGCTGGTAAATTTAATGGGTGGACCATGGCCTCTTCCATCAAAATATTACGAAAGCTAGGGAAGTCGTTTGCATGACACCTTAAATAATGTTTGTAAGGATCATCCGTTCTAATTCTGCTGCAGGTGATATTTACAAGCTTTGGTTTTGGTAATGCTTGGGATTCTGAGCAATATTTGGTATTTCATTGCATTGACCAACAAGTTTGCCTTGAGGTATTTTAGCCTATATCTGAAGAATGGATGGATCTTGATTCCATGTTTCGTACATGTCCTGCTAGTTTTTCACCACTATTTGCTGTGTGTGAACAGGATACTGGTGAGTGCACCGAAGGCTGGTGACAATGGGGAAGTCTATAAATGTCGAGTAAGGGCAGTTGAAAGTAAAACGCTCCATGAATATGAACGCATCGCACTTCCTCGTAAGTATATTCAAATCAACAAAGAACTGTTTAAATTTTATCTGTAATTATTGGACAGCACCATTGATACTTGTCCAACTGAAGCAATTTCAGCATTTGTTCCTGAAAATCATGACAAACTACCTCCTGATACCTCGCCGATACAAACTATATTACCCAAAGTATTGGGAAAGTACCGAAGGAAGTATGCATGATTTTGGAACTTACAACTGTTTATTCAATTTTCAATATCGTATTTTGTATTATATTAACACTACAAGTGATGGGTTGAGTCCAAAACACAAGGGTCCCCTGGGTGTAAAAGCAAAGAAAGAAAATGGGAAAATGTAAAGAAAGAAGATAGGAACATGAAGATGGGAAGATGGAAAGTATATGAGATCTTGACGATTGATTTGCAACTTAAATTGTTGCAAGTCTATAGAAGTCGGGAACACACTGCTGTGTAGGCGATTCCAAAGAGGCATTGCTGGCAAAACAAGCGAAATCCTTCAATACAGCGCGTATGGTGAAGCAAATGAGTACACTAATGTTAAAAGATGCAATTTCTGCTTTTTCAGTTGAAAAACAATTAAAAAGCGTACTAATATTGAAATGTAAAAATCTTGTTATTATTGTGATAAGCACCTTTATATATAAGAGAAGGAATGAAATCGTTCGATACAGCGTGGCAGGAGGCCGCAAAAGAATGATAGCAGAAGAAAACTTAGCTTTCAGCATTCGGCGATCGGCGCAAAATGCGATGGTGGGCGGGAATGACGTCTTCGGCGCGAAATGCCATGGTGGGCGGAAATGACGTCTTTCGGCGCGAAATGCCATGGTGGGCGGAAATGACGTCTTTCGGCGCGAAATGCCATGGTGGGCGGAAATGACGTCTTTCGTTCGTTCGTACATGAGGGGAGCGTTTCTTCGTTTTTTTCCGTCAAGCAATAAATTAAATGGTTTTCACATATATTACACATTAGTTTCACAAATTTCCATTGAAATACTTGGGTATTTCCGTCAATTGTCGCTATTTCCGTCGAGGTTACGCACTGCATCACTGGACGGCCGTCATTGGCTGTCTTGAGGCACGTGGGGGGGGGGGACACCGGAGACGTGGGAGACGTGGTAGACGCCGGCGGGGACATTTCAAACTCGGTGCAATTGTATACAGCGCACGCGCTGTAAAAAGGAGGAGGCATGGCAAATTGGTGAGGAAAGGGAGGGTATGGAAAAAAGTGTGACCAGTGGAAGCTAGATGGGTTTTACGAACGACGTGAAGAGGAGGAGGTACAGAAATAGTGAGGAGGACAGAGCACTGGCTGTGTAGTAGTTGTAGTAGAAGAGGCACAGGGAAAAGACTGCTTGACAGTGGGCCAAAGGTTGGAGATGGCTAGACAAAATGGTATCGTTAATCAGTCAGACAGCCTTGGCTTGGACTTAATTCAGAATACCGATGACTGATGGAGAAGCTCTGCCCTAGACATGGGAGCAGCATTCCATCACTGATCTGACTTGGAATTTGTAGAGTTAGAAGCTGATGGGAGTGTTAAGTATTTGCAAGCTCTGAAGAGGAAAGCAAGTATGTTGGAGGCGATTGGGTGATATTGAGGATGTCAGGCTGCCAGGAGCGATTGCTGGAGATTATGACATTGAGCATATAGAGGAGGACTGCTGTAGTTGAGGCTAGAAAGGAGAAGAGGAGGGGTGGCTGTATTGATCTTGCTCGATATAAGGAGGGTTTGAGTCTTGGAATGTTTGAAGGAGACAAGGTTGTCGAGGCCCCCATTGGAAGATGAGATCACGACTGGTGGAGGCAAGAGTTGATCACTACTGATGGAGGCAGCAAGGGACTGCAAGGGAGGTGTACTGGGATTTATAACTGGTGAAGGAGTGGAGGGTTGAGTCCGTCAGCAAAGGAATGGACAAGGTCGTTAATAGCTGTGAGGATGTCAATGATGAAAAGAAGAAAGAGGGAGGGTGAGATGACAGAACCTTGAGAGACACCCAAGTTAATGTTGTAGGGGTCAGAATGGGCACCATCAGTGTAGGTCGAGATAAATTGCCCACCAAGGAAGCTGGTGGATAAGTCGGAGATTAGCTAAGGATGAAAACCTTATATTGGAGCTACACTTGAGCCCTTTGTATGAGACTCTGTCAAAGGCTTTGCTGATGTCCAGTGCAACAACTAGACTTTCTCTGAAGGTGCTCAAAAGCTGAAGACCATTCATTGGCAACGTAAGCCAGGAGGTCACCAGTGGACTTTGCAGAGGCCATATTGGTAGTCATTGTGGACAGAACAAGATTTGAGGTGGGTTAAAAGTTGTTTATTGATGAGAGACTCCACGACTATGGAGCTATTAGAGGTCAAGCTGATTGGGCAGTAATTGGAGGGATCAGACATGCCACCCTTCTTTGGGACAGGCAGACAAAGGTGTGCTTCCAGGAGGTTGGGTAAATACTGGAACAGTAAGAGAGGGTGAAAACCTTATAGAAAATAGGAGCAAGTTTGGGAGCACAGACAACCGCAGGAATGCCATTCAGACTACTGGCATTGGCTTTGCTGGTGACAAGAGAGAGTAGAGTCTGGCTTGGAAATTCTATGATTGTAGTCTTGGAAATTCTGATGACAGGCATAATGGAGTTTGATTAGAAAAGCAGGAGTTGCAATATATTGAAGTCACCAGAATATAGTTTGGTGCAAATTGAGAGGCAAGGTATTGGCTTTGGCTTTAGGAGAGATGGAAATGGATATCGAAGGTGTTGCGAGTAGGAAAAGTTGACTCATAAAATTTGATGAGAGATGCACTTGGCCAAAGACTGGAAAGAATGACTGCTGCTGGGAAGAGAAGAGAGTTTGTCAGAGGTCTGCTGGATAAAGATGACTTTGGCTGTGGAGATGAGCTTGCAGATGTTGCTGGCAGACACATAAGCACAACGACTACTATCTAAGGTGAAGCTTTCCAGGCTTTGGAAAGGCAGTTTTGGAAGGAGACAGTGGAAGCACAATGATGGAAAAAAGACTTTGGGGGACAAGGCTTTTCTGCATTTGGATGAGTGGGGTATGTGAAGAGACATTGAAGAGACATGTGAAGAGTGGGGTATGTGAAGACATAGAGACTGAAAGGATGATTTCAGTGACTCAGTCTGCTACAGTGGAAGAATCAGCAGAGAAACAGCAGTCTTGCTAGGGGTAGTCTGCAAAAATTGGCAAAACTCACCACAGTTGACAGTCATAATGCCAAAGGATGCGAGAGGTAGACTGAGAATACTCATACTGCTGGAAGTGATGATAGGTGGTAATGAGGTCGTGGTCAGAGAGCCAGCAGGTGCAACAACAAGGATATTAGTGAAAGATGAAGTTTGGAAGTAAGGAAAAGATCCAGAGTGTTGGAGCTATCGAGGATGGTCAGGAATGCGGTATGTTCAGAAATGAGTTGGCAGAGGTCAATGAGGATTGCGAAGGTTTCGCCTTCAGTCACAGTCTGGCCGATGCAGGTAGAATGGAAAAGCCAGAGGAGTTGTGGGTGTTGAAATCCCCAAAAATGATGATTCAAAAGATAGAGAGGATTGTTGGATGAACTAATACAGCTAGTGAGGAGTGGAAGAGCTACAGAGTTTGGGTTTGACTGGAGAAGGATGGGGGATGCCGCAGATGGTCGGCCAACAGTAAAATCTTGAGTCTTTTTGTTGTTGTGCATGAGAGAAAAAAAATGAAAGACGCGGTTATGGCCTTCAGGGGACTTTTCAGACAAGTCAGGAGCATTCTAGATGGTACCAACACTGCAACTAGTGGCTCGGAAGGGCTTCCCACAATCCCATGCTCAGTGTGACTTCAGTCGTGAACTGGCAGAGAAGGGGACCTGAGATGTGCGAAAGATAATGAGGCAGCCTCCCAGAGTGATAACCTAGGTTTTGGCCTCTATATATGGTGGCAAGCTTGTGGGAAACACTGACTCCAATGATATCCTCTAGCAGGCACAGTAGAACCATGAACGTTCTGCAACCGGTCCAGACTGCATCAGCCCACGTGTCTTCAAAAACTGCTCCCTGCTCTTTGCTCACGCTCTCTCTGTTCTATTCACCCTCTCATTTGCTCAAGGTCATCTGCCATCTGCTTGGAAATCAGCAAACATTGCTGCCCTGCATAAAAAAGGTGCAAAAACAGATTCCTGCAACTACAGACCAATCAGCCTTCTCCCAATCATCAGCAAGGTTATGGAATCCATTGGTTTGGTCGTATGGCAGCTTAGCTGCCGGGGTAGCTATCATTTCTTGAAGCGCGACTGGGTCGCTGATGCAGTGCCCTCTACCAGCACACACACTGGAACTGGTACTCATTTCGCCGACCTCGGAAGGATGACAGGCTGAGTCAACCCCCTGGTGTATTAATTTACCGGCTGACGGGCTTGAACTCAGGACCCTAGGATCCTAGGATCCCAAGCCACCATCCTAACCACTGAGCCAACACCAGGCTACATGGAATCCATCATAGCTTCAGACATTAAATCCTTCCTCTTCTCCAATGGCTTGATTTCTGATCATCAATTTGGTTTCAGACCAGGTCACTCTACTTTGGATAGCTGCTTCTGCTCTCCCAACAATGGATGGATGTACTCAATGCCGGACATGAAATCAGGGCCATATCCCGACACATATCACGTGCTTTGACATGGTCTGGCACCCTGCCCTGCTCACCAAACTCTCTTCCTATGGTATCTAAGGCCATCTCCACTCCTGGCTCGCAGACTTCCTCTCCTGTCGCAGCCAACGTGTGGCCCTAAATGAGTTCTTTCATCCCCTCTTCCTGTCCAGGCTGGAGTTCCTCAAGTAGCGTTCTGGGCCCTGGTCTTTTTCTGGTTTTCATCAATGATCTCTCTGACTCTCTGGAAAATCCTCTTTATCTCTTTGCTGATGACTCCACCTCTGTCCTACCATCTGTCACCCCCCAGACTAGCAAGCAGCAGCTTCTTCGCTCTCTGCAGATCTGGATAAAATCGCAAACTGGCCAACACGTGGAACATGTCTTTCATGTCTGTTCTTTTTTTTGTTAATTCCTGATCTGTTTCTGTATTCTAATCTTCCATGAGCCTCATTACTGTATACAAAAATAAAGCTGTTAATTGAGATGCACAGTAACGAGGTAATTTGGATGCACAGCAATGAGGTATCCAAAAACAATTGTGGCCGTGATAATAAAGGGCAAAATGGTACAAATGCAAAACTCAAATAATCTATCTTCCATCTATATATTCTATTCTATTTATATTTCTGTTCTATTTTCTATTCTATTCTATACTGTATATCAATGCAAGTTGCGGGATTGTGTCTGAATAGGTTAAACATCGTAACCAAAGCACATATAATGCTGAACGATACCTCATCTAAGAACTCTCGGGTCGCGTCAACACATGCGTTGGTTTACAAACATCACTAGTCATGCAATTTAGAGTTATGTGCATTCGTGTGGCTAGGTAACACACATGGGTGTGTATAGCTCAATCGTTGGTTCACATACCGACTCAAAGTAAAATAAATATATAACCACAAACTATTCTGTCAATTCCATCCAACGTATAATTACGTTTTTATCTATTTACTTCACCGAGAAACCTTTGTAGTATTAACAGTTAGTGACTGTTGTGTGGACTTGGGGTTGGGGACTTGAAGCAAAAAGGGGGAGCTGTGGACCTGGGTTGGGATGGTGAGGTTGAGGACTTGAAGAAGAAGGGGGAGTGGAGGACAGAGAGTTGGAGTGGGGGTGGCGGGGAGCAGAGAAGGGACAGATATGGGAAAGGTGGTTTGAGGCTTTTCAAGGGGGTGGTTGAGGACTTGTAGTTGGGAGGGGGTGGACCTGGGGTGTGAGGGGGGTGGAGAACAGGAATTTGGAGGTGGGGAGGGGTGCAGAGAATGGACAGAGTTGGAAAAGGGGAGTGAAGACTTGGGCTTGGGAGGGGGAGTTGAGGATGGGAAAGCTGCGAACCTGGGGTGGGGGGGGTGGGGGGGTTGAGGACTTTCATAAGAATGGGGGAGTGGAGACAGAGAGTTGGAGTGGGGGGAGGCAAAGAAGGGACAGAGTGGGAAAGGGTTGAGGTTTGGGGGGGGAGGGTGGTGAGGACTTCGGTTTGGAGTCGAGGGCTTGCCGACTTGGGGTTGGACTTAAATAAGAAATGGGAAGAGAGGACAGAGAGCTGGAGAGGGAGGTTTGAGGAATTGGGGTGGGAGAGGTTGAATATTTGGTGTTGAGGACTTGAAGAAGAAGTGGTTGAGGAAGTGAAGAAGAAAGTGGTTGGGAATTGGTCACATTTTGCATGAAGTGGAATTTCCACGGGTTCCTGCCATTATGATGTCAAAGAACGTTCCTAGCAAACTAATATCGCACACTTTATTGGAACGAATTCCCTTGGAACAGCCTGGTGGAACCGGGTTATCTGCTGGTCAGTTTATAAACAGAAAATGGGAGAAGTAAAAATAAGAGAAAAGAAAAAAGGAAAAGAAAGAAAATGAAGCAGTGAAACTCTGTGCATGGTTAACATATCTGCAAGTTCAGGTGCAGAGACTGGATCATGGGCTTCCTTGCCTCTTCCTCGTGAAGAAGGTCGTGGAGTGGGAATGGGTGGTGGTATTAAAGGTCAGCCTAGGAAATCAGCATCTGCAAAGGTGGTAAAACATTACTTCCAGTTATCCTGGTGAGGTAGAAAGTTACCAAGCCCACAGCATGTTCAACCATGTGTGGTAGAACCCACTATTGCATGCACAAAAGCCAAAGCGGAAAATTAATCGAGTGAGTGATATTCAAATGTAAGCTAAAGACATACATAGGACGAAGTGAGACGTTTTTGTTGGTTTTCCTCTATACACGTGCAGTTTGTGAGGGTTAATTTCACATTTGAGTGTGCTGTCCCATGACTTTTGGTAATATCGTGTATGTCCTACAAATGCATAAAGAAAAAAGTTTGATGTGACATTGTTGATAAAATAGTCGTTCTGATAAAAGCTTGGTGTTGGCTATGTGGTTAGGGTGGTTGGTTTGGGATTTTAGGGTCCTGGTTCAAGTCCTGTTGGTCACTTAACACCAGGTGGGGTTGGCTCAGCCTGTCATCCTTCTGAGGTTAGTGAAAAGAGTACCGGTGTATTGGTAGAGGGCACTTCCAAGGAATGATAGCTACCTGGCAGCCAAGCTGCCATATGCAAGAACAGTAAGTTTTGATTGCTGTGACATATGTAATTGCTTTTCTTGATATTTCATTTCTTCCCTCAAGTAAAAGGTGATGTGGACAAGGATAGCAAGAGGCAAAGAGAATGAGCTTTGTAAAGGACGAGTCAAGTCAAAAACTTACGTGAGTTTGATTGCACACACCCTTGAAGTTATGCACTCTTGTATGGATGAGTGTTAGTAAATACTTATAATTGAGTGTGCGAAGCTTTAAATAGAGCAGCAGATTAACAAGGACTGATGACTCTAATCTCCTTTATGAAAGTAAACAAAGCTGTTAACTTTGATATACACAAGGAACTTTGGCACAGGAGGAGGCAATTCGGCTCATCCTGCCTGCACTGCACCAACCCCAGTATAATCCACCATCCACACACAAGCAACCTAACATCCACACAAACCAATATCCCCATACCCCTCTATCTCCGATGCCTCGAGGTACCTATCTAAATCCTATTTAAACTTATCCACCCCCTCTGCTGTCATCCTTTTTGGGAAGACCATTCCATGCATTAACCACTCTCTGATGGATAGACCTCTGCCTTAAAAACCGTCCTAACTCTCTTCTTTACCCTCAAGCTATGACCCTTGGTCCTAACAACAAGGACAACAACAAGGAAATCCAACACAGGTGGAGGCCATTCAGCCCAACATGCCTGCGCAAACACCACACCAACCCAAGATCCAAAGAAAATGCAAACAAAACAAAAAGTTTTTAATAATGAAAGAAAAAAAATGTTTGTATTTTTTTTGGTATTTTTTTGTTGTTTAATTTTTTATTATTATTATTTATTTATTTATTTTTCTTTTCTTCCCCTCGGAGAGGGCACAGGAGGAAGCAATTCGGGAATCAAGCTTGGTTGAAAGAATCAAGCTTGGTTAAATCAACACAGGCCTGGAATCAAGCTTGGTTAAAACACACATCAACCACACAACCCACCTTAACAAGACCCCCATCAACAGAACTCCATACACAATCACCCCATCAATACTCAAACTCCCTAAAAGTCTAATCAACATCCCCATACCCTCTATCTCCATAACTTCCAGGTACTTGTCTAATTCTAATTTAACTTATCTCATTTTTCTGCTGCCACTACCTTTCCAGGGAGACCATTCCATGCATTAACTACCCTCTGAGTGAAAGTCCCCTGCCTTACTACCATCTTAACTCTCCTCTTCTTTACTCTCAGGCTATGTCCAACACTGTCCACTCTGCTGAAAAACTGCACTGCACCGATCTTGTCGACACCCTTCATTATCTTAAACATCTCTATCGGATCCCCTCGCAATCGCCTCCTTCCTAATGTATAAAGTTGTCTCCTTCAAATGTTTCCTCATAGCTTAATCGAGCTACAGGCCTGGAATCAATCTAGTATTTGACACTGTACCCTCTCTTATAGTATCATCCTTCCTCAGATGTGGTGACCAAAACTGCACACAATATTCTTGATGAGGCCTTACTAAATTCCTGAAAGTGTTAACATGTCCTCTTTGATTATAATTTATCTCCCTATGAATACAACCTAAACCCTGTTGGCTTTACCTATGGCTACCTGGCACTCTACTGTCTGCTTATCCCCTGTATCTTTTTCTACCCCCAGATCCTTCTCCTGTATGACACACTCTTAGACTGCCCCTTGCATTATATAATCTCCATTTTTATATTTTTTACCCATCCCAGTCACGTTACATTTATTTATGTTAAAGGTTAATCTTCCAATCTTTCTGCCCAATCTATTAAAGTATCAAGACTTTCCTGAATCATTTCCCTATCAGATGCACATGCCGTGCATGTAATGTACCACGAGTCTTGTTTGAGGGATAATGTCTCCATGTCCTGACGAGACGAGTGTTGTAAAGGGTCCAAGCAACATGCATCCGTATCCAAGTTTCCAATATGATTAAGCTGATCAACATGTTGGACATTCAGATCTGGAATAAGGCCTACGGTCTATGTCAATCTTTTCATTCGTATGTAGCACAAAAGCTGTGGAGGAGTAGCTTCATTGGCTGAGAGTGATGCTGTGCCACTGATGCAATGCCCTCTGCTGGTTTGGGCAGGAATTTGGCCATGGTGCCAGGGGAGCTTGCCCACTCTTCACCAAAGACACTATGTGATCTTTAATGTTCGCTGACTAATGCCGGCAGAGTGGACATCCGTTTAACGTGCATATGATGACAGCATACACACGATGAATCACCCTGCCTCTGAAACACAAGGATGACAGTTTATAGTTGGGTTGGGATTCAAACCCAGGCTAGACAGCTTTGAGGCGAGTGTGCGTACCGCTAACCCATCCTGTCAATGGAAGACATAGAAACGACATATGTCAATCTTCTTGGTGGGTGTGGACTCTAGTGAAGAGGTCAACAACAAGATGTTCTTGGCTGGAAATAGAAAACGCCCTATACAGCTCAGAGACAAGACCATTGACTTGAGAGAAACCAAGGACCTGTATTGCCGATGAATGGTTCTCTCCAAATCCAGTCAAGACATCGATCAAAAACAGGCCATCAGAAACGATGTGTTCACTGTAATTCCAAGGGCGCTCTTCGCAGCAGGCATTTCACTATTACCGTGCACCAACAAGTATAAGTCGACCTATGCCCTTTCAATGCTCAGTAGCGAAAGAATGCTCTATTCCAGTGACAACATAGACTTATTCGGCATCGAAATAGCACCTACACAAGACAATGAACTCCATACTGGTCTGAAACCTGCTGTGGTCGATGAATAGTCCTTGGACAGAAAATGGCGAATAAACCACCTACAGTGGTTGACAGTCAGTGATCTCACTGACCATTTCAATGAGAGAGTGCTGACACTGACAACAGGTTATGATCAGATCGTTCTCGTGTTGGACACATACAGGAACGATTATCTGAAGAATTCTAATGGGATAAAAGACGGCAGGGTACTGATCCTACCAGTATGAGATCATGGACGATGCCAAAATCCAGCATGTCGCATATGGCATTTCCTGTCGCAAGACCAAACCAAAGCAGATATGACTGAATTACTTAGCACAGAAAGTCCTTGAGTATAAAGTGAGCAAGCAAGTTACTGAACGGCCTCTGGTACAACTTCCTGCAAAAGACTCTTCATTTTGAAGAGAATAACCACAAAGAGGCCAATAACTAATGATATGCCTTGCGGTAGCTACTTGCAAGTGGAACCCTCATGTTCAACTTTCCTGCTTGATTCTTCTCCCCAGATACTGATGTCTGGTCCTGGCTATAGCCCACTACAATCTCCTGCCCCAACACACCTCTATATCAATGACATCGGGTGTCGTCAATGTTGGACCCATCTGGAGAGCACTCAGTGCAGACATAGCACATGGAATGCTGAAAAAGGTTTACACTTTTCATGCATTCTCTGGAGCAGATACCACTGGAAAGAGTAGACAAAAAGTCAGGTGGTTTCAGAACTAGCTCAGGTCAGATGATGGTATAACCAATGCTTTTGGGAAGCTCTGTAACAGCTCACAATTTACCGATGAATCGATGTGTGCTCTTGCCAAATGTGTAGGTGCTGTATATTGTACCAACAACATGAACATACAGAGTATCCTTGAACTGCACTCAGCACCTCTTCCATAAGAATATTGCTGAGAATGACAAGCTACCCCCCAACTATGGTGCTCTCAGAGAACATATCCTTGGGACACATGTATAGGCAAGAGTCTGGGGTCAGGTCAGTGTACCCCAGTAGTTCTTGGACCCCACACAGAATGGGTTCTTCAAAGACGCCCAAGACCAAAAGGCCGGTAATTGAAGGTCGGAATTGAAAGGATTTTTTTTAATGAAAAAGACTGGTAATTTGAAAGTAATTTTTTTAATTAAAAAAATGAAGATTCCTGCCAAAATGAGTCACGATGGCAGCCAAAAGTCGGTCAGAAAAAAAAATGTCATAATGAATTTTAATTGGTGAATGCTTCCAATTCAGAAATTTGTAAAGGTTACATAATCCCCAAAAAATTCAAACAAAAGTACATATCGACAAAAACCACACTGCTTCTGATCACTAAGCCAGTTTCCAATAATGTTAGTTACTCACCAGTTATCCCACAAGCCCTTACCTTAGCTACCAGCCTCCTATGTGGTACCTTATCAAATGCCTCCTGAAATTCTACATTTTTTTTTTTGCACCTGATCCAGGCAATGTTCAAAGGAATGTCAATGTCAGGCAGGCCTGGAAAATGGCAGAACACATGAAAGTGGGAGAAGATAGCCACAGGAAGGGTAGCTGGTGGGAGAGATCTTAGCAGGTCAAATATTATGGTGGTTGGAGAAGCATGCATGGTTAGCAGAGTGTAATCACACTGCACCAGAGAAAAACACTGCTGGAGCAAAACAACCACCTCTGTCTCTTTTGGTTTATTCCTCCTTTCTCCCACAAACAATAATGGAGCTGGGACTTGTACCTATCTCTGCCCCGGTGCCGCATACCAATCCCCGCCCAAGACCATCCACAAATATCAATTCTGTGGGCTTCAAAAATGTCTGCCTCTCCTGCTCTGACAGCTGCTGGGAGGACCTTAACTCCTCTCCACAACTGGTTGAAGGGTATGTGACATCAAAAACTTTACTGCCCATGAACCCGCCCAGGTTTACAAAGCAGATATAAGAACTGAAACACCTTAACCGATCTATCTCCAAAAGCACATCCTCCCATCTCCGTCATGGGCAACATTTTATAGTGACTCCTTATCTTAAACAAACACATGATACAGATAAGAAGTTCTCAAACTAAACGTGGATTTACACAACATATAAGACATTACTTTAAACTCTTGCCCCCTCCCCAAGAAATGTAATAATATTTAAGGATTATGGAGATGCAAAATAGATTTTTTTTCAGATGCTGATGGGATGCACCTTGAAGATAACAAGAAAGAGCTTGAACTGAGGAGAAGACAGGGATTTCATTCATTGATTGAGTCATTCATTACTGAAAAATTTGTTTGGAATGCTGAATGGTTTACCAGGAGAGGGTGCGTAGGAAGGACAGTTAATTAGTTTTATAATGCATGAGATAAGTAAGTACCTAGAACATGAATCATGGAATTAGCAAGTCATGGTAACAAAACTAACATATGATTCCTTAAGCTTAATGTGATATGAAATTTGGAGTTATAAAATGACATGTTATGGATTTGTACACGTTTTGTAAGGATATTTTTTGTTCAAAGTGATTGAACAATTTGAAGTGTATTTGCCTCTCACATTCCTTCAGGTTTGGTTGTAGTCTCCTTAAGTGTCAGAAGGTGGAAAGAGTCTTCCTACGGCCCTTGCTGTGTGTAAACAAAGATACGGCACTAATCAAAACAAATAAATGTCAGTGTGTTGTTGCCTCTGCCATAACTCCAAAACCATGAAACCTAGCTGCCTGAAACTTTGCATGCATACTAAGGGAGCTCCAAGGAAGTGCAAATTTTTTTCCACCCGTCACATGCAGCTGGTTTATAAAAGATTAATGATTGTGCACATCTTCCTTGAAACATCTCTAGAAATGCAACGTTGTTTTTTGGTGAAAGCCACTCAAGGTTTTGGGTTATATACAGTATATACTGCAGTCAGGAATCACACTAACTCCAATCTGCGCATTCCTGAAAAATTGCCGATATCGGCCAAGTACTAATGTGTGTGTGTGTGTGTGTGTGTGTGTGTGTGTGTGTGTGTGTGTGTGTGTGTGTGTGGTGTGTTTTCTTCAGAAAGCATGATATATTCTCTCTGCTAATTCTCCCTACTCCCGCCCCCTCTGTCTTTTGTCCCATCCTGCTCTTACTCCCTTTCCAATATAGTGTAGCACCCTCCTCTCACACCTCTCCCACTCTTTCTCTCTCTCTCTCTCTCTCTCTCTCTCTCTCTCTCTCTCTCTCACTCTGCACATATGCGGATGGTGGTTATGTCTGGGTGGTGGTTATCTCCATACATGTCTGGATGGTGTTTAATCTGAGAGGTGTTTTGCACCGGACATGTGTGGGCAGAATTTGTCTCCAGACGTGTCCAGATGTATTTATCTCCAAGACGTGGTCCGGACAGGAGATTGGTTCCAGACATGTTCGGAGGTGTTATGTCCATACAGGAGTTTGTCTCTGAACGTGTCCGGGTGGTCTTTTTCTCAGACAGCTTGGCTCCAGAGGCGTCCAGGCAGTGTTTTCTCCGAACGTATCCGGCGGTGTTTACGTCCGTCCAGACTGGAGTTTGTCTCTGGAGTGTCCGGGCGGTGTTTGCCTCCGGAAAGCTTGGCTCCAGACACGTCTTGTTTGTCTCTGGAGCATCTGCATAGTGTTTGGCTCTGGATGTGTTCGGGTTTTCTCCGGATGCGTCCGCGTAGTGCTTGTCTCTGGATGTGTCTGGGTAGTGATTGTCTCTGGACGGCTTAGCTCGGATGCGTCTGGGCGTTGTTTATGTCTGACAGGAGTTTGTCTCTGACGTATCCGGGTGGTGTTTGTCTCTGGACAACTTGGCTCTGGACACGTCTGGATGGTTATGTCTCCTGACATGTCCAGCGTTTTATGTCCAGACAGAGAGTTTGGCTCTGGAACTGTCTGAGCGGTGTGTTTGTTACCAGACAGCTTTGCTCCAGACGCGTACAGGCAGTGTTTGCTCCGAACATGTCCAGACGGGAGTTTGTCTCCGGACCTGTTCGGTGGTGTTTGTCTCCAGACTGTGTTGATTGGACTTAACTGCTCTCTACAAAATTAATATATTCACAAGGGTCGGTAATTCAAAAGGAAATAATAATAATTAGAAATAAATAATCCTACTGTCGAGGCCTTACACCACCGACGCAATTACGCACAATGGGAAGCATAATAAAAGAAAAACCCTCCTTTTCAAGTATGCTGGTACTCAGCTTGCCCAGAGCTGGTCCTTGTTGAACTTGGAAATGGGAGCGCTTCACCAGCACGTGCACACGCACCCAAATGGCACCGTCATTCTCTCGTGGCAGGGCAGACGTTACGCCAGGCAATCGCCAAGCGGCTTTCCACACGAAGGTTCAAAATGTGCCAGCCTTCCTCTTTCAAATGTGCCACCTGCCTCATGTGTTCCTCAAACCGACCTCGTGTGTGTGCTCTGCTGATCTCCCATTCTATCCAAATTAAAAACCTTTCCACAATCCACACATGCACAAGCCTGCCTGCCCTCGACCTCGATCTCACAAATCTCTCTTTCTATCCAGTCAGACGCCTCTCACAACCACACGTGTGACCGATCTCCTGCCCTATGCAGTAGTCCGAAGCCCCTCACAATCCACAGCCTCTCCTGTGTGCTCTCTCCCCCATGCGCTCTATCTCCTCCCCCTCCGTGGTGTGGCTTGCTTGCACCAAACCCGGGAAGTAAGGCTTCTCCTGCTCGGCCAGCTTCTGACGTCACGCCCATCAATCGTCCTTCGGGAGTTGTGACTTCGCTTCTTGTCAACCTTTGAAGGTGGGGCTTTCTGCCCATTTGTTGTGGTTTGGGGACGCGCTCCCAGCTTTATTGCCGAGCTTGAAATATTAAAACATTGGGAAAATCACATAGGGCAAATCACATACTTGGGAACTTATTCTTACCCCCGAGGCTAATTACACCGCACAACCCCTCATGTGGTGACACCGTAACACATAAGCTCACAGATTCCCTAACTTAGTTACATTGAGTTGCTTTCTACTCATCCACAGATCAAGCAACTCTACACAATGCTAAACTCCCCATTAGATTCTTTCATCTACCCCCCCACCCCACCCACCCCACAATCATAACAATACAGTGCCTTCAGAAAAGTATTCACACCCTTTAATTTTTATCACATTTTTGTTGTGTTACAGCCTGAATTTAAATGGATTAAAGTAACTTTTTTTTGTCACAGATATACAGAAAATACCCCTATAATGACAAAGTGCAAACATATTTTTTAAAAATTTCAGAATAATAAAAAATGAAAAGCTGAAACGTCTCACATCAATAAGTATTCAACCCTTTTTGGATGACACTCCAAATTGAGCTTAGATGCATCCAATTTCCTTTGATCATCCTTGATATGTCTCCACAACTTGATTAGAGTCCACCTGTGGCCAATTAAATTGATTGGACATGATTTGGAAAGAAGCACACCTTTCTCTATAAGGTCCCACAGTTGACATTCAATATCAGAGCAGAAACTCCACCATGAAGTCCAAGGAACTATCTATAGAACTCAGAGATAGAATTGTGAGGAAGATCTTGGAGAAGAGTATAAAAACAATTTATAGAGTGTTCGTAGTCCCAAGAGCACAGCGAGCTCCATCATTTGGAAATGGAAAGAATATGGAACTACCCAACTCTTCCTACAGCTCGCCGTCTAACCAAACTGAGGAAACCTGGCAAGATGAACTTTGGTCAGGGAAGTGACAAAGAATCAAAGAATGACTACTCTGACAGAACACAGATGTTCCTTGGCTGAGAAGGAAGACCTGCCAGAAGGATAACAGTCTCTGTAGCACTTCACAACAAATCTCGGATTTATGGGAGAGTGCCAGATGGAAGCCACTCATGAGGAAAAACGCACACGGAAAGCCATGCCTGGAGTTTCCCAAAAAGGCATGGGAAAGACTCTGAGAGCATGAAGCAAAAGATTCTGTGAATCTTTGATGAGACATTAATTGCACTATTTGGCCTGATTGCAAGCGCTACATCTAGGCGGGAAAACTGAGCACACTCATCACCCAGTCTAACACCACTCCATACCGTGAATCATGGAGATGGCATCATCATGCTCTGGGGATGCTTTTCAGTGCGCTGTGACTGGGAGACTTGTGAGGATCAAGGGAACAATGACTGGAGCCCATCAATACCAGCAAATCCTTGAGGATAAGCTGCCTTTAGAGTGCAAAAGACCTCAGACTGCGGCGAAGATTTACATTTCCAACAGGACAATCACCCGCCCAAGCAAATTCTCCTTCCCCACCCCCACCCTCCCCCAAGAGCACCGGCAAAGATAACAACACCATTAATTGGAGTCATGCTGATTCTATGTAGCAACTCTGGACGTAATTGGCCCACAACTGTAGGAGGAGTTACGTGGCAAACAAACAAACAAACACACAAACAAGGTCTGTGAATAATCGTAAAGATAAGTGAAGAAAGCGGGAAGTGATTGTGAATTTAACGGTCCATCTTTATTTCCTTTTAACATTGTTCTTAACAAACGGGGACAGGAACAACGCAGGCATGATAGACCGAATGGGCTTCTCATGCGCCAAAAGTTCTCTGTGTAACGTTGTTAAGAACAGGAATGGCGAGGGAGGACAGAGAGTTGTGGGTGGGGTGCATGGAGTTGGAGAAGGAGTTTGAGACGTTGGGAGGGGGGAGTTGAGGACTTGGGGTTGGGAGGGGGATTGAGGACTTGGGGTTGGGAGGGGGATTGAGTACTTGGGGTTTGAGGCAGTTGAGGACTTGAAGAAGAAAAGGGAGAGATGGCAGAGTTGGATTGGGGTAGGAGGGGCAGAGAGGTGACAGAGTTTGGATTGAGAGGTATGAGGCTTTTGAGATGGGGGGGGGGGGCGGGGCGGTTGAGGACTTTGGGTGGGAGGGTGTTTGAGGATTTGAAGAAAGAGGGAGGAGAGCATAGAGTTGGGGTGTGCTGGTTGGGGGGGGGGGCAGAGAGAAGACAGAGTTAGGAGGGGATTGATCGCCACGCACACATACACAAAGACTAGATTGCCACCCTGCTTGTCTTCGAGATGGAGGGAGGACTTTGTACTTTGTTCTTGTGCCTGCGATAACTCGCCTATTCTTCGCAAAAGACATTGTGAAATACTTCACGTCCACCAACTAATTTAGCTGGCAGATGAAGCGTCAAATTTAACGCCCTTCCAAGGAATGGCGTACAGACTGACACATTGCCCTGCATGCAAAACACCAAGATGAGAATTTATAGCTGGGTCAGGATTCAAACTCAGGCTAGACAGCTGAGACAGGAGTATGCATACCGCTAGTCTTGGCCATCTTGTTTCAAACCCTACCTGGGCTCCTCTACAGCTGCAGATATTCACAATTAGCACTTGTATGAAAGTCCCAATGCGACACACACCCCATCAGTCGACAAACTGGTTTAATCACTTATTGGCGAGTCATCTGAATGTTCTAGCACTTGGTGCTAGAAGTGAATGCCAAACCGAACTTATAACTGAATGGTATCAAAAGCCTGAGAAATCGGGACAATGTGATCTTTGCATCAGCAGACAAGGGCAGGACAGTAGCAATGATGGGCAAGGAGACGTACCATGATAAAATCACACCAATGTTGGATGATGGTAAACTCCCTGATGATCCCACCCAAAACAGCAATGGTCCTTGAGCACAACATTAGCCATGCAAAACGTGCGGCAGGCTAGGCAACCAGGATTACAATTAGCTATACTGCAGCAATGGTTCAATACCCACACTACATGATCTTCCCAAGATCCACAAAGAGAATGTCCCCCTGCAACCCATTGTGTCCTTTAATAATGCTCTGTCGTACTGACTGTTTGACTTCTTAGCATGCATCATTGGCAGGCTTGTAGGCAAGACTGACAAAACAATTAAGAATACTGGTGAATTTGTTGAGAGGATAAGAAAGGTTAGAAATCCAGGAAGATGAGAGGATGGTATATTTTGATGTGGTTTCACTTCATACCAATGTTCCAGTTGATCTGTGTGCTGCATACTATCCTGCCAATCCTTTCAGAAAGGCCCGGGTAGTACGACAGTACACAGTGCCCAAGCATGTCTGGCTCCTTCCGTTCTACCCATTTTGGTTCTCTCAGGGTAGGGAGTATCCCTTTGCTACTCCTATTATTAAGCAGCCAACATTCTAACAGCATGGAAAATGGCTCGTCAGAACAGCCCATTAACACCTGAGGATGTTGCCGTCCTGCTAAAGAAGTGTATATATATATATAGCATGACCTTCATCTATGATGGTACACACTATTGACAAATATTTGGCACAGCTCTGGGTTTGCTGGTCTCTGCTGCTGTGGCTAATTTGGTGATGGAGGAACTTGAGCAAAACATATTCGAGTCTCATGAGAATTGACTCCCAAGATACTGGAATAGGCTCATGAATGACACTTTCGCCATTGTGTATGGAGACAGGGTGGACCACCTTCGAGGGCAACTTAGCCAAGTATTTCCGAGCACTAGCTTTAATGGGAGTAGAGTGAATAAAGCTATGGGAGTATAGGGAGAAGGGGTCGGTTGGGCTGAAGAAACGTCATGGAGAGGGGAAAGGGCCTGGAGATGTTCGATTGGCATAGAAAGAACTTTGGTAATCTTCAGTCAGGCAGTAGGCCCAAGACATGCCTAAATCCGTTTCTCAGCCGAGCTTCCATTATTTCACCCTTTCTCTCAAGCAGTACTTCGGAGGTACAACAAACATGGATTGGAAATCTTAACTGGTGGAATGGAATGAGATTGCCAAGGTTACAGGCTACACCCATTGTGATATCTGCTCACTTAATTTTTATGCTGAATTCCCTTTTCTACAAAGACATACTCCAACAAATTGCTCATTTGAAGTGAGACATCTATGAACCTGTCAGAGATGGGTACCCTGCAAGTATGTATATACATAAATATATGAACCAAAACAAGCCCTCCTGACCTGACCTGATAAGGAACATCCACGGACACGTGTTTCGGGCTTGTTGGTTCCCTCTACGGGGTGGACTGGTCTATAAAATGGAGAATTAAATTATCTTCCCAGTATTGGTTGCAGTACAATCCGACAAGGAAGTAGGGGGCTGCAGGTCTGCTAAGTTCATGCCTAATAGGCATAGCTGATGTAACTGTTTAGCCAGAAGAGCCATTTTAAAATTTAATTTGTTCCTGGCTACCCCCAGAACTGTTTTGTGCACCACAAACAGGTTATTGTGTGGCATGCATTTGCTGTTGGTCAGGATGCATGCAGCAATAACTGGTGTGGCACCTTTTAATTTTTTTTTGTATACATCATCAAGGCTCGTATGAGAGCTAACACACAGAACGTACAACAAGGGGAGCAGGAGACAAGAGGGGTGATAGAGGGAAGGGAAAACAGTGGGGAACAGAGACATGAGGAGATCTGTGGAAGGGAGAGAGATGGAGCGGTGTACACAGGGTAAATAAGATGGACACTACCGAGACTTTCAGGTCCTTACATGACAGGAACTTTTAGGAAGGAAAGTCGGGAATTTGAAGAGTGGGTTTTGAGTGGATTAGCAGGGGTAAAAAGATCGTGGTTTTGGATGGGGGAAGATAAGAGATGGTAGTGAACAGCTGTTTTGAAGACCTGGAACGAAGAGTGGGACTGAAAGAGTGTGGGAGTTTGTTCCAAAGGTGGGGGGGGGGAATGAAAGAGTGAAGGTGAGCAGTGATTCTTGATTTTGGTAGTTTTACAAGAAGGGGGTTGCTGGCAGACCTTGAGCACACTGCGGAAACATGGGGGGAACATATTTCAGACAGAGTAGGGGGGACGAGGCCAGAGAGGAGACAGCAGAAGACGGAAAGACCACCGACCTGCCTGCGGTGAGAGAGTGAAAGGCCAAAGACTCAGTCTCATCGTGGGCATGCCAATGATCTAAAATGCCTTGGTTTCCACAGCGTGAAGCTGAGAAAGGTGAGAGGTGGGTGCACCAGCCCAGAGGGGAGAGCAGCACTCCATCAGACTCCGACAAAAGCTTTGTATGTGTCAGGAGCTCAGGTGGGCCGTGCAAGGACTTTGCACGATGGAGGATTACCAGGCGGCGACTGTCGATGGAGGCCAGGTTGGAAGTGTGGCTTTCCCAGGAAAGATCATGGCAGATAGTGAGACCCAGAAGCTTGAAAGAAAGGACTTCTTCCAGAGGATTGTTGAGAAAGTGGATGGGGGGTTTCTAAACGGTCCTTTCGGAGAGACATTGTGAGAGTGTGAGATTTGTCCGGATTAAGACATGTTCCACGTGTTGGACCAGTTTGTGATTTTACCCAAATCTGCAGTGAGCGAAAAAGCTGCTGCTTGCGGTCTGAGGGATGGCAGATGGTATGGCAGAGGGTGGAGTCATCAGCAAAGAGATAAAGAGGATTTTCCAGACAGTCGGAGAGATCATTGATGAAAACCAGAAAAAGAACAGGGCCCAGAATGCTACCTTGAGGAACTCCAGCCTGGGCAGGAACAGGGGATGAAATAACTCCATTTAGGGCCACACGTTGACTGCGACAGGAGAGGAAGTCTGCGAACCATGAGTGGAGATGGCCTTGGATACCATGGGAAGAGAGTTTGGTGAGCAGGACAGGGTTCCAGACCGTGTCAAAAGCACGCGATATGTCTAGGAATATGGCTCTGATTTCATGTCTGGCATTGAGGACCTCCATCCATTGTTGGGAGAGCAGAAGCAGCATATCCAGGGTAGAGTGACCTGGTCCGAAACCAAATTGATGATCGGAAATCAGGCCATTGCATTGGTAGAGGGGGTGAGTACATCTGAATCAACTCTGCATTTATCTTTCATCATTTGGAGCATCTTTGAATTCATCAACATCTTTGAATCTTGATTTGCCGTACAACACACACGTGAATTCATCCAGGCCTGTTATTTATTCATCTGAAACGGACCAAAATTCTCCCAAGTTTGCAAGAGGTGACATGAACTTGCTAGATTTTTGCATCAATTTGATGGGCTTTATTTTCCCAAACTCCGAAAAGGCACTTGTGGAATCACAGCCAGGAATGCATGTAGACCAAGTAAGGCAGAGCAATTCTCTGGAGTGTGTTCGGAAAATCGAGAGACATCAATTAACCTTTTCTTGTTGCTCCTTCCTGTATCAAAGAGCATGGTTACATCTGAGATCTGATGATCATTGTGTTGCAAAATGAAGAAAATGTCGCTGTCAGGGCTCTTTACTTCTGTTCTGTCATTATTGTTCTGTTGTTCTTTACCATACATGCAGTAAAGAATTACAAGGCAATCTATTTCTTCCTGAAATTATTTCAAAGAAGTGATCTCTGATTGTGTCACTTGCTTCCCATCTGGAGAGGTTAACAAGTACACAGCTCCTTCCCAGATGAATATCATTTTCCTGGCCTGTAGCTTCCTGGCTGTGTCATATTTACTACATGCATCTTGTTGGACTTGTATTAGCTGTTTCTTGTTCTCATCATTAGTCAGGAATTATTTCCAGTCTCCTGGTTTCTTTGTATTCCCTCCCTGAATGATTCTTCTCTCTCTCTCTCTCTCTGCATTTCACATGACTTGATCGCCACAGCGAGTGCATTATCCTGAATGGCCAGCAGGTAGTTTTCAAAGACACGAGTCCAGGCCATAAAAGACATTGAAGGCTCACCCGGGTTTTGCAGAAAAGGTGTCGGTGGATTCAAGTTCAATCCCATCCTTATCGCCAGTTTGTTGTATCATAAAATACTCCAAGAATGAGTAATTCAATATTCTCCTACGGTTTTCTTCAACCGAACATTGGAACTCACAAGCTTTTGCATGATACACCTCCTGGCCTCTCACCCCAAACCTTCTTCCTCATCGCACCCTCGAGCGTCCAGTCTATGCACAACACCACAATGAGCTATGCCAGTGAGATGACGTCATGATTTCAAGATTTGAACTTGGCAAGTTCATCGTACTTTGTCTGAATATTATGATTCGGAAATTGAAGTAACATGCTAAATTTGCATTCATTTGAGCCAGTAACTAGTGAGATTTTGCAATAACAAAGTGCACAAATATCATGAACCTCGAGAAATGGTGGAAATGCTGAAAAAGTGACATTTTGACATGGGTCCCAATAGGGCGTGAGAAAACGTAGACCAAAAGAGATTTTTCAATGTTAACATTTTCTATCTCCAGGAACAATGGGACATCAATGAACATACTTGTGCACATTAGCTTGGATCATACGGGTGGTGCACGAGAGGTCCCCTTGGCCCACGGACTATGTGTACCTACATAGGAAGCACGGTTTGTTATTGCTTACAATGTCTAAGCATATCCCACTAGTGCTGTGTATATATTATATATACTGTTATATCTATATCTATACTCATAATGTCAATGTGTGTGTGTGTGTGTGTGTGTGTGTGTGTGTGTATGTGTGTGTGTGTGTGTGTGTGTGTGTGTACCTCCTCCATAACTCCAAAACCATAAAACCTAGCAGCCTGTAACTTTGCATGCATACTAAGAAAACTCCAAGGAAGTGCAAGAGTGAAATTGGGTGTTTTTGGTTGATTAAAACCCCTTTTGAAGGTAATTAACGGCCTTATTCAATTATATCCTTAAGCCTGGTGTTGGCTTAGTGGTTAGGGTGGCGGCTTGGGATCCTAGGATCCTGAGTCTTAGTGGTTAGGGTGGCGGCTTTGGATCTAGGATCCTGAGTTCAAGCCCTGTTGGGCCGCTGAATGAATACACCAGGTGGTTGACTCAGCCTGTCATCCTTCTGAGGTTGGCAAAATGAGTACCAGTGCACTGATAAGGAGACACTGCATCAGTGGCATAGCTGTGTCCCAACCAATGATGCAACCAGCAGCCACAGCCTGCACGAGGGAAGAGGAGAGGGAGAGGGAGAGAGGGAGAGGGAGAGGAGAGGGAGAGAGAATTATATCTTCATCAGGTGATCTCAGCCACCTCGCCTCTGTGGTCTTAAGGCGTTTCCTGGGTAACCACACCAGGGTCTGAAGCCGCCATGTTTTTTGGCCTGCTCAACCATGCCTAAACTTGAACAGCCGCAACGATTTCCAAACAATAAGTTTTTTTTCTTTCTTTTCTTCACTTTCCTCACTCATAATTATCGAATGCCTGTTCATCATAGGTAGAATCGCTCTATGCACGCTTCTGTAAGTACTATAGTTTTCAAATTAGGAACTTGGAGCGATTTCATGCATCATATGTTATGATTTTCCATGATGACTCTCACCACTGGCATAGCGGGGGGGGGGGGGGGGTGGCCAATGGCGAGCAGCCGCCCCGAGCAGCACTTTTAGGAGGCGGCGAATTCGTTTTGTTGCATTACAGAAATGTACCTGTAGTATCATCTATCACTATCGACACTTCTGAGGCCAATTTTACTGTGGCGTGTGAAGGCGCAAGTGCAGGAATGGGTTGAACTGTGTAAATGGCCTTGCCCTCTGTTTGCTGACCAATGGTTGTGGCCAACGATGTCTCAAAGAGAGGGGGCGGGCAAAAAGGAGTGCACGGCATGCTGGAAAACTAAACTCGAAGACGAGACAGCGAGGCTTTAGCGTTTCATTCCAGTTCACCATTCACATCTCATTCCTGTGTTCGCGTCTCATTCCAGTTCACGGTTCTCGTCTCATTCCTGTGTTCCCATATCATCAGAGGCGTACCAAGAGTAAGAGTGTTTGGCACCTGCGGTGGGCCCTTCCT
>CM068967.1:39616039-39635791 GCA_035128595.1 Eptatretus atami
CCTCAGATAATTCACTGTACTTTACCTCAGAAAATTTACTGTACTTTGCCTCAGAAAATATACTGTACTTTATCTCAGATATTTTACTGCACTTCACCTCAGATAATTCACAGCACTTTACCTCAGATAATTTACTGTACTTTACCTCAGATAATTTACTGTACTATACCATAGATAATTTACTGCACTTCACCTCAGAGAATTCACAGCACTTTACCTCAGATAATTTACTGTATTTACCCCGGATAATTCACTGTACTTTACCTCAGATAATTCACTGTACATTACCTCAGATAATTCACTGTACATTACCTCAGATAATTCACTGTACATTACCTCAGATAATTCACTGTACATTACCTCAGATAATTCACTGTACTTTACCTCAGATAATTCAGTGTGCATTACCTCAGATAATTCACTGTACTTTACCTCAGATAATTCACTGTGCATTACCTCAGATAATTCACTGTACATTACCTCAGATAATTCATTGTACATTACCTCAGATAATTCACTGTACTTTACCTCAGATAATTCACTGTGCATTACCTCAGATAATTCACTGTACTTTACCTCAGATAATTCACTGTACTTTACCTCAGATAATTCACTGTACTTTACTTCAGAGAATTTAGTGTACTCTGCCATGGCTAATTTCCTGTACTTTATCTCAGATAATTTACTGCACTTTACCTCAGATAATTTACTGTACTTTATCTCAGTTAATTTACTGCACTTCACCTCAGATAATTCACAGCACTTTACCTCAGATAATTCACTGTACTCGACCATAGATCATTTACTGCATTCCAGCTAATTTACTGTAGTTTATCTCAGAAAATTTACTGCACTTTACCTCAGTTAATTCATTATACTTTACGTGATGAACGTATAGATGTGGTGGTGGTGGTGGTGGTGACGGTCATCGTACTGGCTGAATTTCCTAATTTAATCCACGTATCCTTTGGGATCGTTTACTTTGACGTTTGAACGACAATCAAGACACTTCTTCACGTCGGTCCCATCTTTTCCATGGTGTGCTCCATGATGCGATTCCATCCGTTCGCAACATACCAGAGCGGCAGTTTTTTTTTTTTTAATGGGTCGATTGTGCCGAAGTTCGAAACCAAGGCAGAAAACCGAGAGAGATGAACTTGGTGTCAAACAGCTAAGTGATGAAGATCGTTGATTAAAGGCGGGGCACGTTCGCGCGATATTTTATCCGGCAACGTCTCTTCAATAACAGGCGTACGTGCTGAAGAAGAAGAAAAGAAGGGGAAGAGGAAGAAGGAGAAGAAGAAGAAGAGTCCCTGAATCCGGGTCTCACCGTTCAGCGCGGTGTATTGTGGTCGTAGTGCGGCCTGCCCTTTCGCCATCTTCTTTGGGCGGGAGGCAATTGCCGTCTTGCGTGCATTCAGAGGAACCGGAGAATCTTGTCGAGTTTTTCGGGCCACGGCATCCTTGACGTGATCATCTGTTCGACATGCTGTCGACAATGTGCTCTTGGACCCGGTGCTTGTCGGTGGCCCGTTGCTAATCGGAAGGCCTTCATCCGTGTGGTAATTTCTTATTTTTTTATAGTTGTGCTGTGGCTTCGGCCCCCTCGGCTCGGGCGCCATGGCAGGAACGTTCGAGCCAACCGACGAGGAGAGCTGGTATTTCGGGCAGATCAGCAGGAACGAAACGCAGAAACTCTTGCAGGGCTCCAGGCACGGCACGTTCCTGGTGCGGCAAAGCACCACGTCGCCGGGAGATTACGTGCTGTCCGTGAGCGAGAATTCCCGGGTCTCGCACTACATAATCAACTGGATTCAACAGAAACAGTTGCTCAAGATCGGAGATCAGGAGTTCAAGGACCTTTCGGCGCTGCTCGAGTTCTACAAGATCCACTATCTGGACACGACGACGCTCATCGAGCCGTGCCGCAAGTCCCCCGAGCTGCAGCTACAACAGCAACCCGCCCAAGCGTCTTCCAAGACGGTGGACGACTCCGTTGTGGAGAAAGTCAGAGCTAAGTTTGATTTCCTGGGAAAGGATGAGGAGGACTTACCGTTCAAGCGTGGTGAGATCCTCACGATCATTGCCAAACCCGAGGACCAGTGGTGGAGCGCCCGTAATAAAGAGGGTCGTATCGGCATGATTCCCGTGACTTATGTAGAGAGGGCCACCACCCGCCCGCTGTCCATGAACACCAACAACCGGCATAGTCTAACGTCCGGCCCCCCTCAGCTTCCCAGCTCCGTTGCTAGCTCGGATCCCGGGCCGTACGCGCAGCCCCACCATGTAGGTGTGCCGCCGCTACCCAGCTTGAATAACGGGCCGGTGTACGCGGCGGTGATCCAGAAACGGGTCCCCAACGCCTATGACAAGACCGCACTACCTTTGAATGTGAGCTCTGGCTTTGTGTGTACGAGTACGAGTACGTGTTAGCTTTGCGTGCTCTTAAAAAAAACGGCGATGTTTGAACTTGACGGAGCAGTTTGGCTTTGTTTTAATGGGTTATTCGTTTTCCTGTGTGCGCACATTATGCTTACGAATGATCCCACATGAAGTCTGGTCCTCATCGAATATGATGAATGAACTAACCGTTGAGGGCGGAGGTGTTGCAGCACCAGCCGTTTCCCATGACGACGACTGTTAAACGAAGTGACTCGAATTCCGACGCCCCCTTCCCCCCCCCTCCTCCTCCTAAAGGGTCACTTCATCTCGAGCTCAATGCTAGCTGCCTATTTATCTGAGTATCTCTTTTATTATTATTATTATTATTATTATTATTATTATAAAAATACCGTTTTCAAGGGAAGTATAAAAGTCCATATTTTTGACAGGCAGAAGATGAGCAAAGGGTGAGTCATGAAAATACAAGTCCAGCTTTGAAATGGCATTTATAAAGTGCAGCTAACCCCCGCCTTAACCCTGCCCCCTGCCCCTCAAAACAAAGGGGGTAAAAAAACAACAACAGAACAACCCCACCTTTTCTCCATTTCCTTTGTTATTGTTTGGAGGACTGTTTGCACCTGCACCTGGTGTGGTAAGCGCAACACTTCCACAAATGAGTCCATTTCTACCGTTCTTCCTTCCATGTTGCTCAACAACAAGTGCAATTGTTGTGTTTTCATCGCCTCATTCCACGTGGCCTCAATTTGACAATTCTGTGTTTTCGCGTCGCACGACTTCTGTTGTGTATGAAACTTGTGAATGGCAAAGCGAAGGAAACCTCTTCACCTGCTCATCACAGACTTCAATTTTCTGTTCTGTCGAATGTGCTGTCAAGTTAAAATGTCACTGCTGTCTTTCCCAAGTTCATATTGTGGGTTTTGGTTAAAAAATAATAATAATAATAAAATGCGTACGAGAAACCGATTGTGTATTGAAAGAAATCATAATGGTCGTATTGTAGCATGTGATAGTACACGGGACAGCAAAATGAGTACTTTCATCTTCAATCCGATTTCTGTTTTGATCTTCTGTCAAGTGCTGGACAAAAATTTTGGACCACCTTCTCACAAGCCCTCGACCCCCCTCCCCCTTCTCTCTTCTCACAAGCCTCGACCCCCTCTTCTCACCAAGCCTCCGACCCCCCCTCTCTTCTCACAAGCCTCTCGACCTCCCTCTCTTCTCACAAGCCCTCGTCCTCCCTCTCTTCTCACAAGCCCTCGACCCCTCTCTTCTCACAAGCCCTGCCCCCCTCTTCTCACAAGCACTCGACCCCTCTCTTTCTCACAAATTCTCGACCCCCCCTCTTCTCACAATTCTCGACCCCCCTCTCTTCTCACAAGCACTCGACCCCCCTCCTCTTCTCACAAGCACTCGACCCCCCTCTTGTCTCAGCCTCAACCCCCCCTCTCTTCTCACAAGCCCTCGACCCCCCTCTCTTCTCACAAGCACTCGACCCCCTTCTCTTCTCACAAGCACTCGACCCCCCCTCTTCTCACAAGGTTATGAGAGTAGCATTTATACCCTCTTTTCGCAAGCCATCAAACTCTCTTCCCTCCCCATCTTCTTGCATGCAGTCTCCTATAAGCACCCCTTGTAATATGTTTCTTGGTTCCATCCATACTGTCGCTTTTCTGTCGTGCTTGAAAAGTTTGATGATATTGCATTCTATAAAGTTGTGGTTCATAACCACAAGACCGTTCTGCTTCCCTATTTCAGATGTTTTTCCTTGTTTTTGCTAGTTAAGCAAATGCACTTGTTTTTTTTCTTCTTTTTTTTTGGCATTTCAAACAAAAAATTCCCCTTATTGTTTCTTTCATGAAGTTGTGCAAATCTTTTCCCTTGTTCTCACATTGTTTTGGCATTTGAATCAAACTTGTCCATCTGTTTGTTTTTATTTGAACAGGCTGTTTTGGCAACATGTGATATTTAAATTTTGCTCGATTCATGATATTTGAAAGGTTCGTCCATTTTTCACCATGTACAGTTTTAACAATTGCAATCCATTGTTTTGTACAACAGTTGTTGGAATTGACCCCAGATCCTCATGTTGGTCCGCTTGATCGTAAGGCACCATCTTCGAATGTTTTTTGATTGTCCGAGACGTGCCGTGACCATATTCGCTTTCTAATCAGGAAATGAACAAACTTTGGACGTTTGTTGTTCATTTGCTTTAGATTTCGTGAATAATTAGTTTTGAGGAATGTAATGCCGTGATTGGTGCAGAATATGCACGCGTGGCAGTTTGTTTGTCTGAAGAGGTTGACTAAGCATTGTTTCTTTCAAATGTTAATTTTATTTGTTTTTGAAGGAAGAATTTAATGTTCTGTGCATGGAAGAATGGTACGTTAATCAGCAGTTTCACTGACGAGTTACATTAGTTGAAGTCCTGGTTTAGTTAGGAGAGGGCTTTTCCCTGCATTAGCAAAGATGACCCTTAAAGGGAAGTCTGCAGCCAGCATTTTTGTTTGTTCTCATTTTCAGTAATTTTTGATCGCCATTGTTCTACTTTTTCATCAAATGTAGAGGGACAAAAGAGGGTGAGTCTTGAGGATAAGGGACAAGGGGATGACACAGGGGGTGAACACTATGGATAGAGACACAATCTCTCATTCACAGAGGAGGAAGGAAAGACGAAACATGGAACGAGTTGGGTTTTTGTAATTGTTAATTGGTGGGGGGGGGGGAGGGGGTGGGGGTGGTTGAAAAGATCATGGTCCTGGATGGAGTTTCATATGGGATGGTGGCGGAAAGCTGTCTCGAAGCCTTGAAGGGAAGTATGAGATTGAAGAGACTGAGAAATTAGTTGCACACACAAAGGAAAAACAGAAGAGAAACAAATGAGTGGTGAGTAGTGCATCTCTGGATTTTCGGAATTTTGCCAGAAGGGTTTACTGGCAGGACCATGTGCACTTTATAGAAACATCGGGGGAGGGAACAGCACTGAAAGAGCAGAGGGGTGCAAGACCAGAAATGAGGTGGTAGAAGACAGAGATCGCTGACCTGTGTGTGGTTTTAAAGTGATCGACCCGTAGGCTCAGCTTCATTGTGGGAGATGCTAATGATTTTGAAGACTGAAAGACCTGAGCAAGGTGTGAGGCAGTGGCACCAGGCCAAAGGGTAGAGCAGTACCCCCATCAAGCTATGGGTGAAGGCCTTGTAGTTGGATAAAAGATCAGATGTGCCAAGGAAAGAATGCACGATGGAGGATGCCCAGTGAGCGGCTGGCTTTGGAGTCCAACTTAGATGTGTGCTTTGCCCAAGAAAGATCATGACAGATGGTGAGGCCAAAAAGTTTGAGTGACTGAACTTATTGAAGAGGATTGTTAAGGATCTTCCAAGTGTAGAACCTGCTCGTGATTCTATCAAGGTCTGTTGGAGAGGGAAGAAGATGCGGACTGTGTATCTGAAGGATGGGTGTGTTACGACAGAGGCTGTAGGCATCAACCAAGAGATGCAAGAGGATTTTGCAGAGTGAGAGAGATTGTTTATGAAGCTTAGGAATAGGATGGGGCCTAGAACACTGCCTTGGGGCACTCCAGCCTTGACAGGGAGAGGAGATGAAAGGATTTCAGTGAGAGCCACATGTTGGTTATGAGAGTAGCGGAAGTCAGTCAGCCATGTGTGGAATTGGCATTGGATGCCATAGACAGGGTGTTTGGAGAGCAAGGTGGGGTGCCAGACTGGATAGAATGCCTGAGATATGTCTAGAGAGACCTCCCTGATCTTGTGTCTGACATTGAGGGCCTCCATCCATTGGTGGGAGAGTAGAAGTAGCATATCCAGGGTAGAGTGACCGGGTCTGAAACAGATCTGATTATTTGAGATCACGCCCTTTGAGAAAAGGAAGTATTTTATGTCTTGTGATTATGGTGATGAAGCAGACTGTTCATTGCAGGTCGCTATTATCCATGCAGCTGTAATGTGTCATCATTTTCCCGACATGACAACCATATATTTATGTCACACATTGCTTGAATGCCTTCCAGGTGTGCCCTTTGCAAAGGGAGGTGGGGGGGGGGGGATTGTAATTGGGAAGATCCATATTCAAAACTGGAGGCCCCACCAACTCGTGTAGTTGCTCATTAAGGAAGATGACAGAATGCTGAACAGAAATGTTTACTCAGCCCCAAGGACTCCAACATTTGGTGTGAAGAATTTCATGCATTGTTTTACCATTTACTGTAAGATCTTTTACTGAGGAAAATCTGTGGCACGATAGTTTGAGTACCTTTGTAACGATTGCTTAGTTTTCTTTATCCTTGACCCCACTCATATTTTTTGAGGCAGTGCGAGAAAACGCATACAATTTGTTTTGAGGATAGGTGGGGTTTTGTTTGGCTTTCTCTGTAGATTACTAGTCTTGTAACTGGAGACTGGTGTACTGAATGCTTGACTGTTAAAGGGCGAAGGATACTGGGTCGGACATAATTGGGTAAAATGATTGCCATTGCTGTTGATCTGCAGCAGGCAGCCGTCTCTTGCTGACTTGTGGCAGACGGGCTATTTCTGTCCGTTGTCTCTCTGCCCTTTTACGTTTTGACTCGATTATTAATTGGTGTTCCCCATATTGTCATACTAAAGGTTTGTTGAAAATTTGATGGTAACAGTTAGAGCCTGGACACACTCGCGCACGCAGCAGGAGACGGGCTAATTATACACGTCGGTCCATAAAGTGTACACCGCAAGTTTCTCAACACAAGTCTTTCATTTTGCTTTTTCTTCATGGCCAAGTGTGGCTTTAAAATTCCTGAACCCATCTCTATTCATGTCATTGGCGTCATCACCATGCACGGGACGCAGCTCAGAATTTGTGGGAGAGAATTTTTCTCACGAGGTGATTGTGATTCACGCAATGCGATCATCTATGCCAAAGGTCCAATATTAGGCCATTGCACATATGGGTGGGTATAAGTCCCTGAAATACAGCTTTTGTGCAACAAGGATGGGGATTACCTGAAATCGATGTCCGAGTCCGTATTGCCTTATCGCCACGTGCACTCTGCTCATAAGTTTTTAACGAGCGATTCATGAAAACCAATCGAGACAAATGGTAAATGGCTTAGCTATGGAAACGTACTTGTTACAAAATGTTATATTTGAATAAGTAAATTGTTGTGCAAGTGGTTGGTTGGAAGTACCTTTGTACTTTTATTTGACAAAAATAGTTCATGGTTTTTTTTGTTTTTGTTGTTTTTACCTCTGCCACCAAAGGTGAAGGGGGTTATGTTTTCACCCCTCTCTGTCTGTCTGCTTGCTTGCTTGTTTGTGTATCTGTGTGCAGGATATCTCAAAAAGTTGACAGATCCGGATGAAATTTGATGGACATGTTGGGTGTGTGACGAGGAATAATTGATTCGATTTTTGTGAAGATCCGAATCCGGATCTGAATATGATAATTATTTAATTTTCTAAGTGATTCTTCACCATTGAGAGATTGGGCCAAAAACGATATAGTGCTGTATAGCATGATATTTCAAAAATGTATTGGGCTCGATATGTTCTCGTGGATCAGGCATTACGTGGTGGAGGAAGGAATGCGCTCTACCGAGTGTCCTAGAAAATGGGATTATTATGAAAATAGTTCATTTGATAAAGGTGTAAGAAAATGTATTAAGCTTGAATGCAAATTAAATTGTTAAGACTTACATTGGGAATATGTTGTCTGAAAGTTGTTATATATAAAAGGGTGATCAAATTCCATGTTACAATACTGTATAAGTAAATATTTTTGTATACTGTACAGGTGGCATTTTTGCTGTTTGGAGCCAGAGGGATATTTTGCAAGTTTTTCATTTTGTGGTTCACCAATTCTTCCCCCTGTACACCTGCCACTACGAAACATGTTTTTTGTGTCTCTAAATGTGCGGTTGTGGCTTGATTCGCAAAATAATTTTCACAAAAATATCCACTTGTACAGTGTGCTCAATGCGGAACATTGCTTAGTTGACCACAACCATTGGTGCATAGCCACTACATTTTCAAAGAAACTATGAATTTGGAAATGCCTCAAGGCTGGTAATCGTGAGTTGTCCAAATGTAAATTGTAAAATGCACCGATGGTCATGATTACCTGAAACGTGTGCCACCGAAGTCTACAGACCTGGACCTAATTTGTGCAAAAACTCATATTGACTGCTTTTGAAGGTTTGCATTGCAGTTGATCTATGAATTCCAAAGTAGTTCCATATTTAAGTTGAACGGCACTCAGTAGAGCGCATACCTCCGCCAGGCTGAACAGTTTACATTTTGTTTCCCACTGATGGGCTGGATCTGAATCCAGCCTTTAATCAAAATCTAATTGGCTTCTTCTTGTCACCTAACCAACTCATCCACAAAGGTTCGTCTGAATCTGTCCACAACCTTTTGAGATATCGTTTTTAGCCCTATATCACTCTTGGATCTGGTGAAGAATCACTTAAAAATTCTTGGATCTGGATCTTCACCAAAATTGAATCGATTTTTTTTCCAGTCATACACCTCAACCTGTCTACCAAATTCTGTCTGAATCCGTTCACATTTTGAGATATCCTTTTCACAGAAGGACAGACGGGTGAAAATTTAACCTCCGTCCACCTTAGGTGGCAGTGATGACTTTTTATTTTTATTTTAATTTTAAAATAAAGTCATCACACTGTCACCTAAGGTGGATGGGGGTTATAATGAAGTGATGACTTTTTTTTTTGTTAAATGAGTAAATCTATGACCAGGTGGTGAGCTGTAGTTGCCAGAGCAGAATGTTTGGGCATCAGTGTTTTGCCTTTCTTGGCCAAGTAGATCATGCCTTGTGATGACACCCATCTGACATGCTCACAAAAGTTGAAATATCTGCATCTGACGATCCACCGATGAACCAGGCCAAGGAATTATGAAGTTGGTGTGGAACCACATCCTTGGCTTTATGTGTTCACAAGTGCGATGAAGTTGAAGGCCAATGCAGTGTTGCTGGTTGATTACTACGAATCACCAAATTCATAACTAGAGCAGCATTGTATCGTGTCCGTAGATTTGTGTCCAGTATGTGCCGTGTTGCAAAGTCTTTTCTGTCTGTTGATCATCTTCTTTCTCTCATCAGTGGAGCTTTCAGCAGATGAGTTATCAACCAGATCTTCTTTGGAAAGGGTTTCAAAGTAAACTAGATTGCTCATCTGACGGTTTGTTGGTGTCAGAAGGATGAACTGGTAAAACGTTTAATGTTACTGGGAGCCTTTTCTTCAGGTTCCATGTGCAATATGGAGCATCGATGCCTTCCACTTGCTTAGTTCTTTGTATGAAGAGAGCTTGTTGAGTCTGGCTAATGTAAGAATCTCATTTTTACCTCGTAGTCTTACCCTGATTGTCATCACAGAATTTTTGGTGTGCGACCATGTATCCCGTCTGGATTGGTGTCGATGGCTTGGCAGACTTGCTAAGAAATGGTGTACTCGTTGTAGCATTGGTAGTGGTGCTGTAACTCGAGGCCAACCAAATGAAATTATCACCGTCAATCAATGGAAGCAGGATGGAGGAGGAGTCTACACCGAGCTGCTTGCAGAAGTTGACCTCCATGAATGTTCACATTTTTAAACTAACCTTACCAGTGACCTCTTTCCAGAAGTGTAATCTTGTGTGTACTTGTCCGAACGGCATAGTACACATCCAACTAGAAAGGCGTGCCATCTGTAACGAGTTGTTGCACCATTCGCTCCTTCAGACATGAGCACTCGTTTACTGTAGGGCTCTCTGGTACTTGTTGGAACGTGTCCAGCTCGTTCTCCGGTCCTCCACGTAAATATTGATTGCTTCCTTATTTGGATCCAGTTGCATCGGAAAACAAGAAAGAGCAATTGGAGATTGCAGGCCCTCACCAGGACTTGTTTTGTGTGGTGGTGTTATGTAATTGATAATAGGCATAATTAATACGCTTCAATAGGTAATTATACACAATTGGTACGTTTTTAATATGCAAGTAGTACGTAACGTAATTAATTGATGTACTCTGTTCCCAATGTATGTTTTTAATGGACACCATACTCCTTTTGACATGATCCATCACTTGTTTATTTCATTCCGAGTAAAAACCATACAGACATTGATTGGAGGTCTTGGCTACCTAAGTCCCATGTGGCCTGCAAACAAACACGACTCAAAACAAGACAATGGAAACTTGACCGAGTGTTTTGTGTTGTTTTTTCTCGCATCCCTCCTCGAAGCCTTACGAAGCATACTTGTGCTTATTTTTCCCTTCGTATTTTGAAAATGACCAATATGCACAAGCGGTCACAATCTGAATACCAAACTGAGCTGGCATTTGTGTTGAGAGAGAAATAAATAAATTAATATATCATTGAACTTGTCAGCGATATGACATGTAGGCTTACACTTTTATTTTTTTTTACTTTTTTTACTACTTCCACTTATTGTGCTGGCATGATCTCGTGCTTTCAACTGGCTATGGACAACGGTGCATCGCCACTACTACCGAGTATGGGGGCACCACTGATGCAATGCCTCGATTTACCAGTTCAATGGTACTCATTTCACCGACCTCGGAAGGATGACAGGCTGAGTCAACTCCACCTGGTGTTAATTCAGCGGCTGACGGGGCTTGAACTCAGGACCTTAAGATCCCAAGCCCACCACCCGAACCACTAAGTCGACACCAGGCTTCGGCTTGCATAGCATAGGCTAGCGAGGCTGGCCTGGTGTTAAACCTGAAAGTGAAATCTGCTATTTCATTGCATCTCACCCTAAGCATCAGATTTTGGCTTTCCTCCTCACTTTACTGACGTCACAGAAGCACTCGTACTTTGTAACACTCGTAATGGTAGCTTGTCATGTCATTTGTTGGTTGAGGGTTGATGCACGATTGTTTATCAAAAAAAAATCCAAATCGAGATCGGCTGCAGTGTCCGCAACAACTTTGTTTTCTTTTTACTCGTACTTCTTCCAATTGGTTGCGAAACTGCTGAAGCTAGGATTCGTTTGTAAATTGAATGACAATACAGTCCTCTTTATTGAGGAAATGAAACGCGCAACACAAAATTTTGACAAATTCGGCACTCTTCTTACCTACGTCGATAGACGTGGGCGCCGCCATATTGCTTGCATCGATGGTTATGCCCAATTGGAATGCCACTTGTGATTGGTCAATCACGCGAATTAACTGGCATTACACACCGCGATGTTCTATAATGCTTTTGCTGATTTGCCATGTGCTTTCACGAACATTATTTGAATAACCTTAGGCACGATTCTATTCGTTTTTATCCCCACGCTTTCAAACAAACATGCGTGATATTGTAATTGACTTCTGTCTGTCTGTCCGTCCGTCCATCACGCTATCTCTTCCTGAATGGTTGTGCAGAAATTCACCAAACTTTGTAGTTATGATCATCACGTGGCACAACGGTACAAGAACAGTATCGTTTTGGGCCCCGCCTCAGGGCGTCAAAAGGTCAGATGCCAAAACATGCGATTACGAGCATATTGTTAAACATTTTAAAAATGAAACTTTATAAACATTGGGAGACTCATGAAATATGGAACAATTTTTAGATCCTCGTGGAGGATCTCTAAGTCTTACTCACGTTGTTGTTCTTCATCTTCTTCTTGTGGACTTTTTTGTTTCACAGCCTACAGTTTTCATCGAAACTTCCTGAAACTTGGCATATACAGGTATATGTAAAAATACCCTGCGCAGACAGTAACCATCTCCGATTTTGAAAATTCCTCCTAGAAAAAAAGTTATGGCGTCAAAATATCTCCGCTAATGGAAATCGCCTAAAAAATTATCTCCGAAACTAGGCAAGCTTTTTGAATTCTGTTTGCGGGAATCGAGCAGGGCATTAGCAGAGATGAATTACCACACATATGATACATCACTATGACGTCATATCAATTTTTATGACTTCATTCCTATTTTTTGTTTCACAACCCAGAGTTTTCATCGGATCTTCGTGAAACTTGCCATGTATATGCAGAAAGCCCACGCGCAGGCAGTAACCATCTCCGATTTTGGAAATCCTTCCTAGAAAAAAGGTTGACGTCGTATCGCCGCTAATGGAAATCTCCTATACCATTATCTCCAAAACTAGGCAAGCTGTTTGAATTTTGTTTGCGGGAATCAAGCCGGGCATTAGCACAGATAAATTATAATTTATCGCAAACCTGATACATCACAATGACGTCATATTCGTTTTTATGACGTCATCATTAAGAGGACGAGGATCTTAGCTCAATTGAGCTTGTTTTGGATCAATCCCCCGTTTCATGCCACAGGGGGTGGTGACTTGGGGTCACAGGGGTTAAGATTGTGGGGGAAAATTTTTTTTAACTCAAAATTTGATATTGGGTCATTCATGGTGGAACTTTTTGCCATCTTTCAACTTTGCTTTGGGAGAGAAGCTTGTGGATTTGTGATGGCACACCATTGACTTCGCCCTCGTCAATATTTCAATATGACAGAAGGTGCCAAAAACAAAACAAAAGTTTGATTTCCGACCTGAATTGAATGTTGCGGTTTACAGAATCGTGTTTGTGTGTGGTGTGGGAACACACATACTTACCATTGTTAATCACTTTTTACCTCCGCCACCGAAGGTGGACAGAAGTTATGTTTTCACCCGTCTGTCTGTCTGTCTGTCTCTTTCTGGCTGTGAGCAGGTTATCGCAAAAAGTTAGACGGATTTGGACGAAACTTGATGGACAGGTTGGGTGTGTGACGAGGACAAATTGATTCGAGTTTGGTGAATATTTGGATCTGGATTTAATAAATTTTTTAAAAAGTGATTCTTCACCATTGAGGGATGGGGCCAAAAGCGATTATATAGCACGATATCTAAAAAAAAGTTGTGGATGGATTATGCCAAAACTAGGTGGATGAGTTGGGTAGGTGACGAGAACAAGCTGATTCGATTTTGGTTTAGGTCCGGATCCGAATCTGTCCTCTGGGTGGGATACAAAATGTAAGCTGTTCATCCTGGTGGAGCTCAGCGCTCCACCGAGTGCCGGTCTAGTTTTAAATGTTTAATTTTTCTCTTTGCACAAGTGTTTTTTGGATCTGGAAAAGGAGCAGCAACCAACCAAGATCTCTCTACGAGCTTGTAGAGCTGAACACAAGCTTACAGAAATGGGGAATGCTCTTATTGGTGGTATCTTCAAGTTTCACCACCGGGAAAATAATTTCTTTAATTGAAATACATTGACATTTCACCTGCTCGTGCCAATCTGATCATATCGGTTTCTGCTCATGTGACCCATTTAACTTCAGCGTTCTACCTCAGATTGGGCTTGTGACGGGCATTTCCTGGCGGTGTGACAATTCTTTTGGGGAACGATAACTGCAGACTCTCTTAAAGATGTTTCCTCGAGGGTGTGTTCTCTCAGGAGCCCGTCATGTGTTGCAGATTGTCGGTGTGGTTTTGCGTGCTTGGGCATCGTTTGATTCTATTTTCTTTCCAGTAAACTATCGAGATGCAATCTTGCCGAGTTGTTTTGGATGGAGATGGGAGGACCTGGGTGTGTTTCCTGCCTTGTTTTTTTGTACACTTGGGGTTATTTTTCTCCTTCCTCACTGGTTGCCAGCAAAGCCTGAGTTTCTGTTCTTCCATCAGATTTTCTTCTTTTGGGAGCAGGGAGGGGTGAATCTTTTGATAATGAAAGGTCTGTACGGTTGTGTTTGATCCTACTTTTAATAATGTAGTTTTGTTTGTCCAAGTTTCCTGTGAATTCCACACATTGTATCGATTTTTGTGGTTTTATATTTTACCAAATTTATTTTTGCTCTGCTTTATGTTTTACCATAATTGATTTTTCTTTTTTTTGTTTGGGGGATGGGGTGTTAATATAGCACGGCTCAACATTAGCTTTTTGTTTTTCTGCGTGTCCATGGGACAGCTCAGAGAGGGGAACAATACTCAAGATGGATCTCTGTGTGAAAGCCTTGTACACCATTATGAGCTCGGTGCGCCTCAGGAATGTCTTCACTCTGGAGAATACCTAGACGGTGACTGGCCTTTGATTGAGGCTTACCTACTGTATGATCCTACTATGAAAGGTTATGGCAGATCGACATCGTGAAGCCAATGAGTTACAAGAACTCTCCAGAGAAGTGGATTTGATAGTTTGATTGCCGATTCTTGTGGAAAGAATGTGAGAGCGTGTGACTTGCGTTTGTTGAACGAAGGATTGTTAATAAATATCCATGAGAAGTAGAAGTTGTGAAGCAATTGCAAACGGTTCCCCTTCATACTGTGTTCGTGAATATATGGCGAGTGGTTCTAGTTGCACTTTCCATGTTTTGTTTGGTTTGGTTTCCCCTCATATTGACGAGGAGTCTCCGTCCAAGCTCGAGGCTTGATCTTGTCTTTGGTGCCACTACGACACATAGTGGGTTTTTTATTTTCTAACCAGCAACGAGTACAACAACCAGTTTTCAAGACATTCCATCAGGGAGTTCATGTGTACGGAAGTCAAGCAGACCCACAAACCGAAAGATGATAAGTTCGTGTTTGTTTTAGGGGGGTTTTGTTGTGTTATTATTTTTTTTAAAAACTCTTTTCAAAAAGGGGTGGGATGAGGTCCTCTGGCATTGTCATGTATCCACTTGAGCATACAATGTACTCTTGAATATAATGGGGTGGGGGGGGGGGGGGGGGGAGGTTACTTTCCTGGAAAATGCTGTGATATTCAAAACTACGATGGTCAAAAACCAATTTCCTGTATTAAAAAGGGGGATAGATTCCTGGGCTTTGAGAAACTATAGAGGAAGGAAGGCAATCAAAAAATAAACACATCACAATTGAAACTAGAAGGGCACTCGGTAGAGCGCATACCTAAACCCCGTAATGCCTGATCCATGAGAACATATCGGGCCCAATACATTTTTGAGATATCGTTTTAGGCTCCATCTCTCAATGGTGAAGAATGTCTTAAAAAATTCTCGTAGTCTGATCCGGATCCGGATCGTCATCAAAATCTAATCAGTCGTCCTTGTCACACACCGAACCTGTCCACAAAATTTCACCCAGATCCATCCACAACTTTTTGAGATGTCATGCACACAAACAGACTGACAAGCAGATAAACAAGAAGATGACGTCATGCAGAGCATGATACTTGCAAAACCCGTAAAACAAATTTAACCTCAAGAATAATTGGTGGTTAAATTCAGTGACCAATTATGCAACTCCTCTTCAAATTTCAAGTCAATCGGATGAAAATTGACAATCTATCTATAATTCCAGCAATCTCTGTGTGTCTGTGTGTCTGCGACCGCAGTTTCTCGACGACTGCCGTTCCGATCTGATTGAAACTTGCCAGGAATATTGCCGGGGCCCCGCGGATGTGCCTTTTCGAGGTTTGTTATCAATCGGACGAGCGGTTCCCAAGTATCGGCAATTATCTGTCGACCAATGACAGACACGATGCTATGACGTCACGAATGACGTCACAATTAATGTTTGTTTATTTTTTTATTATTTTTTATTTTTTTTGCCGATGACGGTCCGATCTGATTGAACTTGCAGGAATATTGCTGGGGACCTGCGGATGTGCCGTTTCGAGGTTTGATATCAATCGGACGAGCGGTTCCCATGTTACGGCCATTTATCTGTCGACCAATGACAAACAACGGTGATATGACGTCACGAATGACGTCACAATTAATGTTTTTTATTATTTTTTTTGCCAGCTTGACGTCCGATCTGATTGAAACTTGCCAGGAATATTGCTGGGACCCGCGGATGTGCCTTTGAGGTTTGTATTAATCGGACGAGCGGTTCCCAAGTTATGGCCATTTATTTACCAAACCAATGACAGACACGGTGTATGACATCACGAATGACGTCACAATTAATGTTATTTATTTATTTATTTGTTTTTTGTTTTTTTGTGAATACATTTACTGAGAGAGGAGGGGGAGAGAGAGGGGGGGTGAGAGAGGGGGCGTCACAATTCAGAGTGGGGCGAGAGGGGGGCGAGACTAGGGGGTCGCACAATCTTTCTCGTTTGATGTTGTCGTCCTTCGGCTGCTCCGTTAGGGGTCGCCACAGCGATCATCCGTTATGATCCGCATACTGATTTGGCATAGGTTTTACGCCGGATGCCCTTCCTGACGCAACCCTGGTCGCCTCTTACGCACAGGGATAAGGATTGGGTTTCGCCATGATTCCGGGCTGCCCTACACCCTCTCATAGCGTGGCCCAGCCGCAGAGCGCCATCCTCAAGCGATCCTCCAACCCAAGCCTCCGAGTAGCCAGATTACAGGCGCACGCCACTACGCCCGGCTACAATTCTTCTTCGTTTGATATGACGTCACAATTGACGCTGGGACCTGAATATGTTTCCCAGGTGTCCCAAGTTAATGGCCATTTATGATACGGTTGGTCCGATCTAATGAAAAAAAGCCCCAATCCAGTCGTCGTTTACGAGAGCGAAGGAACGAAGCTGTACATACTGGCACGCCTCACCCACGAGAGAGGGTACTGGCACGAGAGAGGATGGGAGGTGAGGGGGGGGTAAAAAAATGCCCCAATCCAGTCGTCGTTTGACTGCTACCTACGGGGGCACGCACCTACGGGCCCGCACTAGTTTTATAAATACAATCAAAGTTGTTGACCTTTTGGTCGATATTGACCTCCAAAATAATTGGCTAGTTGAATTCAGTAACCTGAAATATAAATTATCTTCAAATTTCCAGTTAATCGGATGAAAATTGGGGATTTTAGAAATCTCACCTAAGTTTTTGACCTTTGGCCTATGTTGACCTTTTGACATAAAAAAACAATAGGCTTCTTCCTTATGACAAACTCTACCATGTAGTGTAGTTTCGTGAAGATCGATTTAAAATTGTGACCTGTAGGTGACAGACAGAATAACAAAATCGACTCACCAAAAAAAAAATCTTCGATTTAGAGAGAGAAGGAGAAAGAAAAAGAGAGAAGAAAACAAATTAGGCTAGTGGCCAATGGAGGTTTTGGGTGGCATACCCCTACCCAAGGTAGAACAAGTCACAACCTATTTTTATTGAAGAGGGATGTTGGGGAGTTAGAAAATCATGGTTGTGAACCTGAGATCATTGCAACAAACATTTGGAAAATCACGTTTACATATGTACCACTGCAACTGCAAAAATGGATTTAATCGCCACAGATTTGGCTCATATTTGTTAATACTGTGTGCAAACAACAAAATTTGGTACCAAATGTGAGGAAGATGACATATATCTAATATATATATAATATTATATATAAATATAATTCTGTAAAAACCATTTGTGATGTAACAAAGGCTTTGTGTGACCTTCAGGCAAAAATAGTGGAATTTTACTCAACAAATCAGCTTCGGTTTACCAATAATATCAAACTAAAAATTAATTTCTTCATAAGTATTTGAGTTGTATTACTACATATTACATCAAAATAACCCTCTATCATTCTCCATTTTTAGAAATATAACTCGTAAAATAATCAGTTGAATTAATAGAGTTATTCCGAACCATATGTCACCCCCTAAAAAATACGACATTGATAATTTATTATACATGTATATGCATTAACCAACAAGAATGATTTTAAATCCAGTTGCAGAAAATCAATTTGAGCTTGATTGCCTTTTTCTAAAACACTGAATATATACTTATCTTTATTATTTCATTCAGATGCTGTGCTGACATATTGACTCTGAATTGATCTGGAACCACCTGTTGTGAAGCGTCGTAAAATTACACTGACCATGCTGCATATGCTTTAAACCCCTCAACCCTAAAAGCAAGAAGTTGTAAAGAACCCAACATTTAATGGTTTGAGTGCAATTTTCAAAGCAAGTCAAATCAGAAAAGATGACGTTTACGAAAGTGTCTGGCCTTTGCAACAAGACATATTGAGTCTTGATTTGAAAGTATCATTCCACAAATCGTGTCGGCCAAGTATACCAGCAAGTCAAATATCTCCACATCCAACCCAGTGAGAGTGACCAGCAACCATGCACGTCTGCGCAACAGAACACACAAGAATCAGCAGAAATGAACAGCTGGGTTTGACATCAGGACTAACTGCTCATTTGTGGAAATCCAAACTTCCAGAAAAAGCTTACACCGTATCACAGGAACTGGACAGTCCACCAGAGAAAAAGTTCTGGCAGCAGCTGAACAAAAGACAAGACAATAAAATACACATGCGCATGCTTGCCTTTCCAGATTTGTTCGCCTATGATGCCAAGTACCACAGTTTTATGCTATTCACATCATATTTCAAGAAAGGAACATCACTGCTGCAATTCGTAAATCAGGAAGGAAACAATGGGCACATTACATGATGAAGCTTTTGATGACTGAAATGTTATCTGGAACAAACTGTGTTCTCCAAAACTAAGACAGTGACAACCCTCGTTCATTGAAGATGAATAATCGTTGGATATTTGGTTTCACTGGGTACCAACAAATGCAGAACAGTATAAAACTTGAAGTTTGAAGAGCGATTAACTAAATATTATGGTGACCAAATAGTCTGTGTAACATTTGATGCCACATGACATCATATGCCTTCTTCTGTGACCTTATGTGATGCCTGAGAAAAGCCACGATTCTGCAGAGCATGACTGATGAACAGAATATGAAGACATCCCGTCTGATGTACATCAGCCACAGATAGTGAAATGCATACTTTGCATGCTGCAGCTGTGTACCTGAGGAAGCACATGGCTGATATCGAGCATGTTGGAAATATGTATGCACCTGTCGAGGAAACAGATATTCAGCACTGTGAGAATTTGTTCCTAATACACTCTACGACTTTATTCAGTGGTGCACCAGTGAGAAATCACACACGAATGTAACCAGCTGATGATGAAGGTGTTATGAAGAACAACCTGAGGACATCGCATTTGTCACAATATAATATCACAGAGCCGTCGAGTGTACTCCAAATAACGCTTGGTTTAGCCTTGCAGGTGCATCATGAATTGGGAAGCAAGCATCTCATTGACATGCTTCATGAATTAGACACGTGTGTCCTATGATGAGGTGAGAGTTTCCTCACACTGTTGTGGCTGTTGATCAAACTGCCTCGGAGGATATTTACATCCCAAAGTTCTTCAAACCTACGCTGCACCGACGATGACTGTAGGCAGAGCAGAACATGCATTGTATCTCTGCACGACGCTGCACTGAATTCTGCTCGTGTAGTGCAGACGATTGTCCAAATGTTGATGATTCTGTTGCTTTGACGACAGCACTGATAAAGAGCGTGACTGAACTTTTAAATGTATTACATGTATTACTTCATGTAATAGATGTACATAAGTTACAGTGCATGTTATGAATTCATTACGTCA
>CM068967.1:39635816-39648316 GCA_035128595.1 Eptatretus atami
GAGAGAGAGGTGCGAAGCATTACTTTGGTGCTTATTTTTCTTCTTTTGGAGTTTGAAAATGAACCATTATGCACAAGCGTGTGTCAACAATCTGAATTACACAGAATCTGAGCCGGCACTTCTGTGTTGAGAGAGATGATATAAATAAATTTAATATATATCATTGCTGAACTGTCAAGCGATATGACAGAGCTTACACTGTTTATTTTTTTTTACGTTTTTTTTTAGTACTTCCTACTTGATTGTTGCTGGCCATGAATCTCGTGTTCAACTGGCTATGGACAACGGTGCTTCATCGCCACTGGTACCCGTGCGTTGTTGCTGTATTTTTGTGGGGCACAGCAAGATGCATTATGCTGTTTCGATTACCAAGTATGGTATCATTTCACGCGACTCTCGAAGGATACAGGCCTGTAGTCAACTCACTGGTTATTCAGGGCTGACGGGCTTGAACTCAGGACCTAAGATCCCAAGCCCCTCCCCGAACCATCTTCAAGTGATCAACTTGGGTCTGTTTTGGGTTTGTTGGGCGTAGGCTTCGGCTTGCATATGCATATGGCTAGCGAGCTGGCCTGTGTTAACCATGAAGATGTGAGAATTCTGCTAATTCGTGGTCTTGCATCGTGCCCCTATAGTCATTGCAGCTTTGGCTTTCCTCCTGCTACTTTACTGAGTCCAGAAGCACTCTGACTTTTTGTACACTCGTTGATGGTAGCTTGATATGTCTTTTGTTGGTTGAGGTTGATGCATCGATTGTTTGATATTTTCGAGATAAGAGAATCCTGTAATCGTAGATCGTTGCTCGCATCTCGCAACAACTTGTGTGTTTGTCTTTACCGTACTCTTTCCAATTGGTTGCGTAAATCTGCTGAAGCTAGGATTTTTCGTATTGTAATTGAATGATCAATATACATGTCCTCTTTATTGAGGAAGAATTGAAACGGGCGGGCAATCACAACAAGTGTTGTACAATTCGGCATCCTTCTTAGCGGTACGGTCGATGACAGTGGGCGCCGGCCGATATTGCTTGCATCGATGGTTATCTCCAATTGGAATGCCAGCTTGTGATTGTCAATCACGCGAATTAACTGGCATTCAACACCTGCGATTTCTATATGCTTTTTGCTGATTTGCCGATTGTGCTTTCACGAACATTATTTGAATAACCTAAGCACGATCTATTGCGTTTTTGTTATCCCACTTGCTTTTCAAACAAACATCGTGTTATGTAATTGACTTTCTGTCTTGTCTGTCCGTTTTTTTTTTTGTGTCTCCCATTGCATCGTATTCGTCTCCTGAATGTTGTGCAGAAATTCGACCAAACTTTGTAAGTGTAAATGATCATCAACTGTGAGCACAACGTGTTACATCAAGTAACAGGCTGACTCGTTTTGAGGCCCGCTCAGGGGCGTCGCAAAGGTCAGTAATGCCAAACATGCGGATTTACGAGCAATGTGTTAATCATTTTAAAGAATGAAGTACTTTTTATTTAATTAAAGCAGGGTGGAGCAAGGCTCAGTGGAAATATTGGAACAATTTTAGATGCTCGGGTGAGGATCTCTAATCTTCTCATCGTTGTGTTGTTTTCATTTCTTCTTGGTGGGACGTTTGTTGGTGTTTTCAACAGGCCTAGCAGGTTGTGATCGAAATTGCCTGAAACTTTGGGGCAAAGTTATTTTACAGGGTGATTATTTGTGGTGTTAATATACGGTCTTTCTGCGTCAGACAGTAACATCTCCGTATTTTGAAAATTCCTCCAGATAAAAAATGTTATGGGCTGTCAAAATGATCTCCGCTATTTGAGAATTGTCGGGCCTAAAAATTATCTCCGAAACTTAGGCAACGGCTTTTTTTTGAATTCTGTTGCGGGAATCGATGCAGTGGTTTTGTTTGGCGATTAGCAGAGATGAAATTATCCACACATACTGATACATGCACTATGACGTCAGAGGTTTTATTTTATGACTTCATTTCCTATTTTTTTGTTTCACAACCTCAGAGTTTTCATCGGATTTCGTGAAATTGGCCATGTATATGCAAAAAGCCACGCGCAGATTTGGGCAGTAACCATCTCTCTCGATGTTTGGAAATCCTTCCTAGAAAAAAAGGTTGACGCGCGTTAGTCGCCGCTAATGGAGATTCTCCTAGTAGCCTGATTATGCTCCAAAAACAGGCAAAGCTAGTTTTGAATATTTTTGTTTGCGGATATCAAATGCCGGGCATTAGCACTAGACTAACACTGAACAGATCATAAATTTTTTACTTGGAGATGTTAATGATTAACCTAATTTGGGTACGCTTGAATTTTCAGATAAATCATGAACCGTTGTTGTGTTATCACGTTCAGGAATTTCAGTAACGAAATATATCCCATGTGCCGTTAAGAAGTCAGGATTCAATTGAAATTAGACAAAAATTCAATTTAATTCATTTATTTCATCAATGAAATTGCTTCAAATTAAATATGAAAATTATCAGAAAAACTCCACTAGGATATTGTTAATTAAATTAATGCTTTAGGTATTTGGCTTTGCGTTTGGGTGCATTGCTTCTGTGTCGAAGGTTCACATGCAGATATCCACAAAATCCGACGCCATGGGCAGTCGGGTGTGCCGCCCTTTGGTTAGCGTCTCCATTGATGTGAAAATCTCTTGATGAGGTTTATGGCGTCGCGGGCGTGCTATCCGAGTATCTGGCCGCCGAAGGGTGTCAGAAGAAGTTCAGGTGCGTGGTGTAGGAAAGTGGGGATTGTTCAGGAGCCATCCTGGAGCCAGTTCTGGGAGGATCTCAGCACTGCTGCATCATTCCTTCATAGTTGTCCGTCTAAACGCTCGTTCCTCAAGAAGTTGTTCCGTCGCTACAGTCTTTGTATATGCTCTCGCCATCCTGCAGCGGCGTCTTTGGGGTTTAGAGTTCGCTTTCGGAAAAATTCTGTCCTTCATAATCTGTCGGTATTTGCGGTTTCGGCAGGGACAGATCACAGCCTTGATCTTGGCCTCCGCAAGGTGTTGCCGAACTTTAGGTCCTTGAGCGTATATAAAATCCTCACGGCCCATTTCTATAGTATCCATTTGCCGCGTCAAACTTTTTCATCTAAGACGAGCTTGGGTAAGGTGTTGGAGTGGGTGAAGGAGTAACCTGGCGGGTGTCGACAACCGGGCGACATGCTTCACGTGTGGTCGAACCAGGTAACATGCCTTTTCGCTCTGCCAATCTTTCTTTCGTCCAGGTGATTCTTGGTCGTCTCTGCTATCCCAGAGAAAAAGGAATGCACTGTTATTTCGTGTAGCCTGAATGCAGCCCTAACAACAGCGCCACCCACTTTCAAGTCTCCGCAGAATGTGCCCAGTTGAAGTCATTGTACTTTGAAATGGAATCAGCAGCTGCCGCATTAGTCTGCATAGGTCTCTGTCATGCCGACGCGTGAGCCAGTGGGACTGATGGTTTCTCGTTACAATTGTGGAGCAATAACAGCCTTCAAGCTGTCTCCCCGAGTCCGATGAAAAAAAAAAGAAAAAAAAAAAAAAAAAAAAAATAAAAAGAAAAAATAAAGAAAAAAAAAAAAAAAAAAAAAAAAAGAGCGCCAGTCTGCAGGATAAAGTGATCACAACCCAAGTTCCTTTCAACAGACCGTTGATGTCACTGCAGAATGTCATCGTGTCTTTCCATCTCAAAGAACCAACTGTCTCTGTGACGTGCTCTGAATCAAGGAATATCTTGGTGTAGGTTCAGTAGATTCCACTTGCTGCAGCCTTGACCCAAGCAGCTCTGCCTTCGCCTTTGACAGCGAGAGATCTCTTACAAGATCATTTAAAAGTCTCCCTGGTTCAGAAGGTGTGATTCTTGAGTGTCGGGTTCAAACAGGTTCATCATCACCAATCCTCTTCAACCATGCTTAACAGCTATGTTTATGATCAGCTGGAGGTGTTTGGAACGGGGTTTTCTCGCATCAATGAGGCCAGGTTTAACGAGCCAGAGACGCAGTCAGGCGTACTTGATTGTGACCTTTATTCTTCTTTGTTGAAGCCGGCGATGCCTGTTGCAGCAGAAATGAACAATCATCATGATGATTCTGCGGCTCACAGCCATATCATGGGCACCAGCTATGGCATGCTCGCCGCGCTTGCCCACACAACCACTTGATCAAGGTGTTGAACAGCTTTGTGAGCAGATGTGTGGTGCCAGCCTCTGTTCCTTGTCCCTCCACCTTAACACCCGAAGTAGTGAAAAGTAGATGGGCGCCCTTCATTTTCAAATGCTGTAGAATATATTGCTGTTTGATACATTTTTGTGGTATCACCGACCACAGAACATATACAGAAGTTGTCAGGATGATTGGTACATCGGCCGCCTATCTCTCTGTATCTGAAAGAAAGAAATATAAACACAAGTTAACAACAATTGTACGAAAAGAACAGTCCGTCAAAGACCATGTAATTTAATTGAAATCCTGACTTCTAGCGATGGGAATATTCTGGTTCCTGAAGGAATCTGACTGTATCAGCAACGGTTATGAGATTTTTGAGTCGCGTACCAAATTAGTCTTAAGTGACTTTACATCATCTCCTAAAAGCAAATTTCTAATTTCGTTGTTCAGGTGTAATTATCGACAACCTGATACATCACAGACGTCTATCAGTTTTTATGAACGTCATCATTAAGAGGACGAGGATCTTTCTAATTCGAGCTTGATTGACTAAATCGCACCTCACTGTGTCATGCGCCAGGGGGTGGTGACTGGAGTCACGGGGTTATGATTGTGGGGTAGAAATTTTTTCGACGTCAATTTTGTATTGGTCATTCCAGTGGTAGGACTTTTGCTCTCCTTTGGCTTTGGGGAGATGAACTTGTGATTTTGTTGGGCACACCATTGACTTCGACTCTTTTCAATATTTCAATTGGTCCAAAACAAAGTGTTCCGCCTAAAATCAATAATAGTTTGACGAACCGATGTTTGCGTTACAGAATCGTGTTTGTTGTGTGGTGTGGGAACACACATCTCCTATTGTTTATTTACACTTTTACCCGCCACGAAGGATAGGACAGATTATGTATTTCACTCGTTGTCTGTCTGATTCGTCTCTTTCTGGTCTGTGAGTTCATTTATCTGAAAATGGTTAGGGATTTGGACGAAACTTGATGGACAGGTTGGGTGGTGACGAGGACAATTGTATGTTCGGTTTTGGATGAAATATTTGGATCTGGATTTAATAAATTTTTTATAAGTGTTCTTTCACCATTGAGGGAGGCAAATGCGATTTATTATAGCGTATTAAAAAGTTGTGGATGGATTTATGCATGAACTAGGTGGATGAGTTGGGTAGGTGACGAGAACAGCTGATCGATTTGGTTTAGGTCCGGATCCGATCTGTCCTGCGGTGTGGGATAACCAAATGTAGGCTGTTGCTCCTGGTGGAGGCTTCATGCAGCTCTAGCACCGAGTGCTCGGTCTAGTTTTAAATGTTTAATTTTTCTCTTAGCACCAAGTGGTTTTTTGATCTGGAAAAGGAGCAGCCCAACCAAAGATCTCTCTACGAGCTTTGTAGAGCTGAACACAAGCTTACAGAAATGGGGGAATGCTCTTATTGGTGTATCTTCAACGTTTGCACCACCGGGAAAATAATTTCTTTAATTGAAATAATTGACATTTCACCTGCTCGTCCAAATCTGATCATATCGGTTTCTGCTCATGTGTGACCATTTAACTTCAGCGTTCTACCTCAGATTGGGCTTGTGACGGGCATTTCCTGGCGGTGTTGACAATCTTTTGGGGAACGATAACTGCGAGACTCTCTTAAAGATGTTTCTCGAGGGTGTGTTCTCTCAGGAAGCCCGTCATGTGTTGCAGATTGTCGGTGTGGTTTTGCGTGCTTGGGCATCGTTTGATTCATTTTCTTTCCAGTAAAACTATCGAGATGCAATCTTGCCGAGTTGTTTTGGGATGGAGATGGGAGCCTGGGTGTGTTTCCTGCTTGTTTTTTTGTACACTTGGGGTTATTTTTCTCCTTCCTCACTGGTTGCCAGCAAAGCCTGAGTTTCTGTTCTTCATCAGATTTTCTTCTTTTGGGAGCAGGGAGGGTGAATCTTTGATAATGAAAGGTCTGTACGGTTGTGTTTGATCCTACTTTTAATAATGTAGTTTTGTTTGTCAAAGTTTCCTGTAAATTCCACACATTGTATCGATTTTTGTGGTTTTATATTTTACCAAATTATTTTTTGCTCTGCTTTAATGTTTTACCAATAATTGATTTTTCTTTTTTTTGTTGGGTGGATGGGGTGTTAATTAGCACGGCTCAACATTAGCTTTTGTTTTTTCTGCGTGTCCATGGGAAGCTCAGAGAGGGGAACAATACTCAAGATGGATCTCTGTGTGAAAGCCTTGTACACCATTATGAGCTCGGTGCGCCTCAGAATGTCTTCACTCTGGAGAAATATCTAGACGGTGACTGGCCTTTGATTGAGTGCTTACCTACTGTATGATCCTTATGAAAGGTTATGGCAGATCGACATCGTGAAGCCAATGAGTTACAAGAACCTCTCCAGAGAAGTGGATTTGATATGTGATTGCCGATTCTTGGTGAAAGAATGTGAGAGCGTGTGACTTGCGTTTGTTGAACGAAGGATTGTTAATAAATTATCCATGAGAAAGTAGAAGTTGTGAAGCAATTGCAAACGTTTCCCTTCATACTGTGTTCGTGAATATATGGCGAGTGGTTCTAGTTGCACTTTCCATGTTTTGTTTGTTTTGGTTCCCCCCCCCCCCCTCCCCTCATATTGACGAGGAGTCTCCGTCCAAGCTCGCGAGGCTTGATCTTGTCTTGGTGCCACTACGACACATAGTGGGTTTTTTATTTTCTATCCAAGCAAACGAGTACAACAACCAGTTTTCAAGACATTCCATCAGGGAGTTCATGTGTACGGAAGTCAAGCAGACCCACAAACCGAAAGATGATAAGTTCGTGTTTGTTTTAGGGGGGTTTGTTGTGTTATTATTTTTTAAAAACTCTTTTTCAAAAAGGGGTGGGATGAGGTCCTCTGGCATTGTCATGTATCTCACTTGAGCATACAATGTACTCTTGATATAATGGGGTGGGGGGGGGGGAGGTTACTTTCCTGGAAAATGCTGTGATATTCAAAACTACGATTGGTCAAAAACCAATTTCCTGTATTTAAAAGGGGAATAGATTCCTGGGGCTTTGAGAAACTATAGAGGAAGGAAGGCAATCAAATAATAAACACATCACAATGAAACTAGAAGGGCACTCTGGTAGAGCGCATACCTAAACCCCCGTAATGCCTGATCCATGAGAACAATATCGGGCCAATACATTTTTGAGATATCGTTTAGGCTCCATCTCTCAATGGTGAAGAATGTCTTAAAAATTCTCTAGTCTATCCGGATCCGGATCGTCATCAAAATCTAATCAGTCGTCCTTGTCACACACCGAACCTGTCCACAAAATTTACCCAGATCCATCCCACAACTTTTGAGATGTCATGCACACAAACAACGACGAAGCAGATAAAAAGAAGATGACGTCATGCAGAGCATGATACTTGCAAAACCCGTAAAACAAATTTAACCTCAAGATAATTGGTGGTTATATTCAGTGACCAAATTTATGCAATCCTCTTCAAATTTCAAGTCAATCGGATGAAATTGACAAATCTTCTATAATTCCAGCAATCCTCGTGTGTTCTGTGTTCTGCGACCGCAGTTTTCTCGACGACTGCCGTTTCCGATCTATGATTGAAACTTGCCAGGAATATTGCCGGGGCCCCGCGGATGTGCCTTTCGGAGGTTTTTATCAATCGGACGAGCGTTCCCAAGTTACGGCCATTTATCTGTCGACCAATGACAAGACACGATGCTATGACGTCACGAATGACGTCACAATTATGTTTGTTATTTATTTTATTTTTATTTTTTTTGCACGATGACGGTCCGATCTGATTGAAACTTGCCAGGATATTGCTGGGGACCTGCGGATGTGCCGTTTCGAGGTTTGATATCAATCGGACGAGCGGTTCCCATGTTACGGCCATTTATCTGTCGACCAATGACAAGACACGGTGATATGACGTCACGAATGACGTCACAATTAATGTTTTTTATTTTTTTTGCACGCGTTGACGTCCGATCTGATTGAAACTTGCCAGGAATATTTGCTGGGACCCGCGGATGTGCCTTTGAGGTTTGATATTAATCGGGCGAGCGGTTCCCAAGTTTATGGCCATTTATTTCAAACCAATGACAGGACACGGTGCATGACATCACGAATGACGTCACAATTAAGTTTATTTATTTATTTATTTGTTTTTTGTTTTTTGTGAATACATTTTCTGAGAGAGGAGGGGGAGAGAGAGGGGGGTGAGAGAGGGGCGTCACAATCAAGAGTGGCGAAGGGAGGGCAGACTAGGGGGTCACAATTCTTCTCGTTGTGGTGTTCGCCTTCGGCTGCTCCCGTTAGGGGCCGCCAACAGCGGATCATCCGTTATGATCCGCATACTGATTTGGCATAGGTTTTACGCCGGATGCCCTTCTCTGACGCAACCCTGGTCGCCTCTTACGACACAGGGATAAGGATTGGGTTTCGCCATGATTCCGGGCTGCCCTACACCCTCCATAGCGTGGCCAGCGCAGAGCGCTCCATCCTCAAGCGATCCTCCAACCCAAGCCCTCCGAGTAGCCAGATTACAGCGCACGCCACTACGCCCGGCTACAATTCTTCTTCGTTTGATATGACGTCCAATTGACGCTGGGACCTGAGTATGTTTCCCAGGTGTTTCCCAAGTTATGGCCATTTATGATACGGTTGGTCCGATCTAATTGAAAAAAATGCCCCAATCCAGTCGTCGTTTACGAAGAGCGAAGGAACGAGCTGTACATACTGGCACGCCTCACCCACAGAGAGAGGTACTGGCACGAGAGAGGAGGGAGGGTGAGGGGGGGGGGTAAAAAAATGCCCCAATCCAGTCTCGTTTACGCACCTACGGGGCACGCACCTACGGGCCCGCACTAGTTTATAAATACAATCAAAGTTGTTGACCTTTTGGTCGATATTGACCTCCAAAATAATTGGCTAGTTGAATTCAGTAACCTGAAATATAAATTATCTTCAAATTTCCAGTTAATCGGATGAAATTGGGGATTTAGAATCTCACCTAAGTTTTTGACCTTTGGCCTATGTTGACCTTTTGACATAAAAAAACAATAGGCTTCTTCCTTATGACAAACTCTACCATGTAGTGTAGTTTTCGTGAAGATCGATTTAAAATTGTGACCTGTAGGTGACAGACAGAAATAAAAAATCGACTCACCAAAAAAAAAATCTTCGATTTAGAAGAGAGAAGGAGAAAGAAAAAGAGAAGAGAAAACATAATAGGCTAGTGGCCAAATGAGGTTTTGGGTGGCATACCCCTACCCAAGGTAGAACAAGTCACAACTTATTTTTCTTGAAGAGGGATGTTTGGGGAGTTAGAAAATCATGGTTGTGAACCTGAGATCATTGCACAACATTTTGAAAATCACGTTTACATATGTACCACTGCAACTGCAAAAATGGATTTAATCGCCACAGATTTTGGCTCATATTTGTTAATACTGGTGCTACAAACACAAATTTGGTACCAAAATGTGAGGAATGATGACATATAATATATATATAATCTGTTAAAAACCATTGTGATGTAACAAAGGCTTTTGGTGGACCTTCAGGCAAAAATAGTGGAATTTTACTCAACAATTCAGCTTCGGTTTACCAATAAATATCAACTAAACAATTAATTTCTTCATAAGTATTTGAGTTGTATTACTACATATTACATCAAAATAACCCTCTATCATTCTCATTTTTAGAAATATAACTCGTAAAGGTAAATCAGTTGAATTAATAGAGTTATTACCGAACCATATGTCACCCCCCTAAAAGTAACCGACATTGATTAATTTATAATACATGTATATAATGCATTAACCAAACAAGAATGATTTTAAATCCAGTTGCAGAAAATCAATTTTGAGCTTGATTGCCTTTTTCTAAAAACTACTGATATATACTTATCTTTAATTATTTCATTCAGATGCTTGTGCTGACAATTGATCTGGAACCACCTGTTGTGAAGCGTCGTAAAATTGACACTGACCACTGCATCATATGCTTTAAACCCCTCAACCCTAAAAGCAAGAAGTTGTAAAGAACCCAACATTTAATGGTTTGAGTGCAATTTTCAAAGCAAGTCAAATCAGAAAAGATGACGTTTACGAAAGTGTCTGGCCTTTGCAACAAGACATATTGAGTCTTGATTTGAAAGTATCATTCCACAAATCGTGTCGGGCCAAGTATACCAGCAAGTCAAATATCTCCACATCCAACCCCAGTGAGAGTGACCAGCAACCATGCACGTCTGCGCAACAGAACACACAAGAATCAGCAGAAATGAAACAGCTGGGTTTGACATCAGGACTAACTGCTTCATTTGTGGAAATCCAACACTTCCAGAAACAAGCTTACACCGTATCTACAGGAACTGGACAGTCCACCAAGAGAAAAGTTCTGGCAGCAGCTGACAAAAAGACAAGACAATAAAATACACATGCGCATGCTTGCCTTTCCAGATTTGTTCGCCTATGATGCAAGTACCACAGGTTATGCTATCACACTATATTTCAGAAAGGAACATCACTGCTGCAATTCGTAAATCAGGAGAGGAAACAATGGGCACATTACATGATGAAGCTTTTGATGAACTGAAATGTTATCTGGAACAAACTGTGTTCTCCAAAACTAAGACAGTGACAACCCTGTTAATCTGAAAGATATACGTTGGATATTTGGTTTCACTGGGTACCACGAATGCAGAACAGTATAAAACTTGAAAGTTGAAGGAGCGATTAACTAATATTATGGTGACCAAATAGTCTGTGTAACATTTGATGCCACATTGACATCATATGCTCTTCTTCTGTGACCTTATGTGATGCCTGAGAAAAGCCACGATTCTGCAGAGCATGACTGATGAACCAGAATATGAAGACATCCGTCTGATGTACATCAGCCACAGATAGTGAAATGCATACTTTGCATGCTGCAGCTGGTATCCTGAGGAAGCACATGGCTGATATCGAGCATGTTGGAAATATGTATGCACCTGTCGAGGAAACAGATATTCAGCACTGTGCAGAATTTGTTCCTAATACACTCTACGACTTTATTCAGTGGTGCACCAGTGAGAAATCACACACGAATGTAACCAGCTGTAGCGATGAAGGTGTTATGAAGAACAACCTGAGGACGATCGCCATTTGTCACAATATAATATCACAGAGCCGTCGAGTGTACTCCACAATAACGCTTGGTTAGCCTTGCAGGTGCATCATGAATTGGGAAGCAAGCATCTCATTGACATGCTTCATGAATTAGACACTGTGTATCCTATGATGAGGTGAGACGTTTCCTCACACTCTGTGGCTGTTGATCAACCTGCCTCGGAGGATATTTACATCCCCAAAGTTCTTCAAAAACTACGCTGCACCGACGATGACTGTAGGCAGAGCAGAACATTCATTGTATCTCTGCAGGACTGACCTGCACTGAATTCTGCTCGTGTAGTGCAGACGATTGTCCAAATGTTGATGATTCTGTTGCTCTTTGACGACAGCACTGATGAAGAGCGTGACTGAACTTTTAAATGTATTACATGTATTACTTCATGTAATAGATGTACATAAGTTACAGTGCATGTTATGAATTCATTATCGTCATATGTGAAATAGCTATATCAACATGATGTCTATAAAAGTCACTTTCACAATTGTGTCAGAATCTTAAGTCAATTCTTCATGTTGCATATCTGCTTCGGGATTTCTATCGTTCAGCATTAGTGGGGCGACATATGATTTCAGTTATAACTATATCATTTCAGTGACAATTATATCATTAGATATATTTTTCAAAGGTAAATAAACTTGGATTATGTTGATGTAACAAGTATGACTGCAAGTCCAATATTTTTGAAGTAATTAATGTTTTTGTTGATATTTATTGGTAAACCGAAGCTGATTTGTTGAGTAAAATTCCACTATTTTTGCCTGTAGGTCACACAAAGCCTTTGTTACATCACAAATGGTTTTTATAGATATAATGTCATCATTCCGCACATTTTGGTACCAAATTTGTGTTTGTAGCACCAGTATTACAAATATATGAGCCAATACGAGCCAAAATCTGTGGCGATTAAATCCATTTTTGCAGTCTGCAGTGGTACATTGTAAACGTGTTTTTCAAAATGTTGTGCAATGATCTCAGGTTCACAACCATGATTTTCTAACTCCCCAAACATCCCTCTTCAAGAAAAAATATGTTGTGACTTGTTCTACCGTGGGTAGGGGTTTCTCACAATTTAGCCCCTTTTTTAATTTGGCACTCGCCTATAACCTGCCTATAACCTCCCTCACCTTCGGTGGTGGAGGTAATAAACATGTAAAACTAGGAAACTTG
>CM068967.1:39662786-39673843 GCA_035128595.1 Eptatretus atami
CTTCAGAGAGATTCAGACTGACTGAACATATCTTGCAAATTCGTTTTGGCAAGAAAAAAAAATAAAAGATACAGGACTGACTAACATATCTTGCAAAAACTTCGTTTTGGCAAGATAACAACAAACAGAAAACGGTAGTCATCAATATACTTATGAAATCTTTAGATTTCGTAGTACAAACAAACAGAAACGGAAGTCATCAATATACTTACGAAATCTTTAGATCATTCTCATCCGGATTCTGAGGCAAGCTGACACCAAGCATAGTACACTGATTTAGAAATTGGAGTTTTGCACGCCTTTTCTCAGCTGCAACCTGCACAGTACTCCAGTTCTTCTCATCGAATGGAAAAACATCACAACGTGGGGTCTTCGCTGAGGGCTTGCCGGCAATGTGAGAATACAACGCCTGGATGCAGGATTACCAACCCCCCCCCCCTTTATTAAAAATACGAAATCTTTAGATTTCCAAGTAACAAACAGATGGGTGAAAACAGTAAGATGGGCAGGCTGGTAGCAGTAAGATGGTAAAACGCCATCGAAGATGGACGGAGGTTAAAAATCCAATAAAGTTGGGATTACATATGACACAATACCAGTATTACCAGAGTTTATCAATACTGGTGTCAATTCTAAAATGATAGATAATGGGATTGGAGACATCTGCAGCTCTGTGGCGGAGACTAATAAGTAGTGCTGTTCACTGACACCATTTCTTGTATTACTGGTAGAAAAGATTTACATTATTATTAGTGAATATAATAATAAAGAAAGCAAAAACAGTCACCTTCAACAAATGTTACCTCAGTGCGTGGCGATGCAGCAAGAATGGGCAGGGATCTATGAATTGTAGGCTGAATTATGGGGTATACTAAACCCCTCTGTGGACAATTCGTCGATTTAACCACAAGCCACAATAAGTTATTGGCTTAGGGTCCCGAATATATGTTATCTGAACTACTCTAACTCTAGATAAAACTCACCTCTCAGTTGTAAAATATCTGTAACTACTACATTCAGAATGATGAAATGGGAATCACAGCACCAACTATGCTGCACAGCTGATCCACATGTATCACCAACACACTGCATGAGCCCATCCTTGCATGCTAAGCCAGCAGGATATATATATATATATATATATATATATATATATATATATATATATATATATATATATATATATATACATATGACGAGTCATGAAGGCCCACAAGTGATTCGTCATCTTCCATGCAGTTATCTAATAGCTTAATACCTGTAGCAAATGTTGGTTCCTGAGTACACCAATCTTACTTCCTCCTTCACAGGAATTTGACCATAATTGATATTTGAACCCTTCTTAAATGGGTTTTGCACCAAAGGGGTCACTTAAGAACTACTGATCCTGCATTAGGAAGGTCAAAGGAATATTTTCACAAAGTTCCATTGATGTACTTGAGATGTGTTTTAAATGTGATAAAAATAGCGCCCTCTTTTAGGCCGTTCTTAAATGGGTTTTGCACCAAATTGTCACTTAAGAATTACTGATCCTTCATCAGGATGATTGAAAGATTATTTCTACAGTTTCAATAATGTACTCAAAATGTGATTTAAAATGACAGTGGCACCCCCCTTTAGGCCGTTCTTAAATGTGTTTTGCACCAAATCTGTCACTTAAGAATTACATATCGGTAATCACAGTTCCAAAATAAACTCTTGGCACCAGTTTGATTCATGTACTCAAAATGTAATTTAAACGGATTTTGGCGGCTACTTTAAGCAGCCCCCCTACGTAATGCACCATGCAAAAACTTAAGAATGCCCATTCGGAGGTCCCCACCCACCATCTAATGACTTTAGCTCTCAAACCTTTTGTACTCGAGATGTAGTACAAATCTCTGTTAGTTCCTGCATTAAGTAGGCTTGTTATCGCCGGCACACTCAACAAGTTGCACATCCTACACCTTTTTTTACTTACGAAATCATATTGATGACTTTCCGTCATCTGTTTGTGTGTTTGTTTGTTTGTGTGTGTGTTTGTTTGTTTGTAGGCACGATAACTCGAGAGGAAGAAGCTACAATGTCAAATTACACCACGTGATTCAGGAGGGTGATGGCTAGTGCTGATTAGATTTTGGTCAAAATCGGTCAAAGGTCAAGGTCACAGTGAGGTCAAACATTCGATTTTATGGTTTGGTACAGAATCATCGTAGAAACTTCTGGTTTGCGTCGCTACCTTCTCTAGAGACAGCTTTTATTAGACAAGGTCAGAGGTCAAGTTGACGATTTCGTAAGTACCAGTCCATGACTGCTTGTTTTTTCTTTTGCCTTTTTGGTTAACAATGTTTTCATCCTTGAGTCGATTCTGATTTTCTTTTCTGATTTGCAATTATTATAACTTTGATTATGGATTCTCCCAATTGCGATTTCATTTGATGTGCCCGTACTCTTACGTGTTGTGCGAAGAAGCAGTTTCTTGGCCATGGTTGTACTGGGTGATTTGCCATTACCCTTCTCAGCATTTTGTCTATGCTCTATCCCAGCGTTTCTCAACCTTTTTACCCTTGTGGAACCCTTGAAATAGTTTTCATGTCTCAGGGAACCCCTACATAAAATTATTATATACCATTATTAATATCTAGCTCTTTTATTTTTATCATAGTTCACGTGGTAAATATATTTTTTTTTTTCGGATACCTGGTTTAAGGAAAAATGACCCCCTTTTTGTCAAATTTATTGGCAATGAAAAAAAAACATACTGCTCGTTTATGAGACCTCACACCGAGGTTTTAATTCACAAAAAAAATTTTTTTTGTTGTTTGTTTGAAACCATTTTTGAAAGTGTTTGTCAACCCGAGTCTGTTTGACAATTAAAAAACACACCTCATGTAACTTGATCAACAAAACTTAAACAAATAAAGCTGAAGCAATAAAGGTAAACAGAAGAACTAACCTTGAGAGAGAGAGAGAGGAGAGAGAGAGAGAAGAGACTTCGCTAGGAAGCACAGAGAAGATAGATGGACACCGTGCGTGCATGCGTCCCGTACTTGAGTCAGTCACTCAATGTACACGAATCCGCCCGTACAGGACGTCACTAACCAGTGAGGGCGGTTTCACACTGGCGCCATATAGACATCGTTAAATACATTCCCTATGGTTGTTATAATTGTAAATAATATAAGAGGTTGAAGCCTCTATTATAATAACCAAGGAGTTTCCAACAATATGCCGTATCTGTATAGTAAAATTACGAATATTAAATCAACAAAAACTACTCAAAAATACATTAGCCTATTTATTACTGTTTCTCGCAGACCCCTAGCGACTTCTTGCGGAACCCCGGTTGAGAAACACTGCTCTATCCTCTTAAATGCCAAGGAACAAGCACATACCATCTTTCAAGTCTTCGGTATGACTCGGCTGGGGTTTGAACCACCAGCCTCCCAGACAAAGAGAGAACACTGACCATTGCAGCACCAAGTCTGGTTACTCCAAACTATAATTTTACCACAAACCCACATTATGATGTATGTTTTTGCCAAACCTTTGATCAGGGAATGGGAATGGATGGATACATGAGAAACAGACTCAAGATGCCACTATGTCTTTGAGGAAGAAGACAGATTTGAATGTTCAGTATTGAGGTTAGATAGTTGTTTTCTGGCTTTCCTGAATGGCCACACTTGGTGTGGGCTTTGTGAAATAAACTGAAGTTGCCTTTGGTTGGGTTTGCTTTCCAGGAGCAGAAGGCAGGTTGTTTGAGGGTAACTGCTCACCACAGGGTTCGGGTTTAATGCACTCACGGTGAGAGGATGGATTTAATTACAGATGAGATGGGATAAATCTGTGCAGAAGTGCGAGCAGGCTTTTTGTGGAAGAATTCCCAGACAGTATTAATATCAGGGAGTCATGGATGAAAGACCACTCTTGAAGTGAGATGGTGGCTTGCACTCTCTACCAAACTGAAGTGGCTCACTGACAGCCAGAGAGGTTTACTCCCACAAGCATGTTATCACATGTCCAAATTGGAGCACTTGAAGACGAGGTGTTGTCACTAAAACTGTTCATTACCAAGTCCAGAAGGGAGGATTTGACGATGGCAGAAATCTATTGGAAAGTTCACATATCGAGTCAGACCCATGGAGTCACAGAAGTGCTTTGTTGCAGTGCTGTCGCTGGTTGAAGCCCAATAACCAACACCCAGTCAAATGACATGGTGACAGTCAAAATTGCCACTTATAAGGAAGGAGTTGGGATGGGTGGTTGGTAATAAGTTAGTTTGTGGTGGTAAAGAGAGTGAGCACTATTGGGAGGACGGTACAGCACACAGACAAATTAAGTGGTTGTGGAGGGGAAAGTGCATCCATAGGAGGGTGGGAGTGGTGAGAGCAGTGCATGGACAGTTAGAAATTGAGTTTTGATGTAAACTGCAACTCCACCACCAAGATGTGATTCAAGACAGTCGATGCGGAGGAGACAATAGCTGAGGAGACACAGTGGAATCGGTCATCCTGTGGGAGGAAGGATTCTGTTAAACAGATAATGTCAGGTTTAGCAGCAGTGCCCTGCATCGAGAGATCTTGGATTTGGAGCTAAGGCTCCCAAACAGTTAAGGACAGGGTAGGTGTGGGAATGTGGAGATAGGATTCAGCATGGAGCATACAGGGTGTGGGGTGTGGCATGGGGCCATGTTGAAAGCGGGGAGGCACAGCAGGTTTGGAAGGACCTGGGTGGAGAGCTGTGAAGGGGTTTAATGCCGTAACCTCGCATTCGTTTAAAAATGAGCTTGATATGAGAAATGCCAAGGGTAGATAAAATGAAGACTGACACGGTTGGGTTGATTAAAAGCACGAAGACGACAGTACTCTGAATATAATTGGGGGGTGGGGTGGGGGGGGGATTTTGAGTGATTCTGGAATGAAACAAAGGGAAGAAGAGGAAACAGTTACGGGAGATCGACACTTCAAAAATGAAGTGCAGTAAGATTAAAGATTTTAATCTCTCTTTCGAGTGCAGCCTGTGGCTGCTGGTTGCATCATTGTTTGGGACGCGGCTATGCCACTGATGCAGTGTCCCCCTTACCAGTACACTGGTGCTCATTTTGCTGACCTGGAAGGATGACAGGCTGAGTCAACCGCTCCTGGTGTATTTTAATTCAGCGGCCAACAGGGCTTGAACTCAGGACCCCAGGATCCCAAGCCACCACCCTACCAATTAAGCCAACACCAGGCTGCAACATTTTAATAAGTCACTTAAAATATTTTGTGGAGTGATGGGAGGAGGAAAAAGAAAGATGAAAAAAAAGGTTTTGTGACTCAATGACTATTATTTGTGCTCCTCTTGAGAATAAAGAAGGAAACTGGGAAAAGTTTTTGAGTGAAGGTGAAAAAGGACGAGTACGACGAACGCCAGTTTCGGAAGGAGTGAATGAGGAAGCAGATCGACAGAATGTATGGCCAACAAGGAATGAGAAGGACCATCAAATCATGAGGAAAGAGACTTTTTTTTTTGTTTTGTAGAAGGAATTAGTTGGATATGAGGAAGGGAATAGAGCGAGAGTGGGAAATGGGATACAGACTATCGGTTGGGTAGGCCCAACCAAAAACCACCTTCAAACAAAACACCTTTGATTTTTGTCCCATTTGTAGTTTGCCAAGGTTAACCCTCAAATCTACATAATCACAAAACCAAGAGTTCAACCAGATTTGCAAATACATCAAAGAATGCTCGTTAACCAACAATGAGCAATTACAAATGTGTAATTGATTGTATTGAACACAGGAAACTTTGCCTCAAAACTGCATCTGTACACATCACACTTCTCCATCAGAGAAGTGGAAATTCCAATACAAATGGAGGGCATGATGTGCTTTAACGGCCACCAGTGATAAATAAAACATCAATCAGCCAGTGCTTTGTGTCAAAGAAATACCTCTTCGTTCATTTGGGCAACTGCAATAACAATGTTATAAACCTGTGCTGAGTTTCTCCCCAAGTTTGACTAACAGTTCCTGAGGACTGCTCACATTGGTTTGAGATGTGGATTTGCCAAGCCCGTGACTATTTGCTTTGTGGCATCGAGTCTTGGACATTGTGTAAGTCACAGACTCGATCTGTTACTGCATTTGGACACTTACAGAAGTATTGGATCTTACATTAGCAAAGACGGGGGAAATGGTCCTTTTTCCCTTGTTTCTACCCGGTCCTCAAGACCCATCGCTGCACGTGTGGTGGTGGCACTGCATGGGTAACACGGTGTCTTGCATATGACTGGTGTGACCTTAGCAAAGTCACAGCCGACACGGTAAGGCAGGAATTTTGAACGTGGCCACCATGCTGGCACACAACGGCCGAGATCAGGAAAAGACACCGTGGGGGGGGATCTTTAAGGTCCACCAGCAAGTGCTAGCAGATAGGACGCCCGGCTTGACGTCCTTTCCAAAAGCCGGTGTACTCGTCGATGCGACACTGCATTGCACAAATCCCACTCCATCAGGAATGTGTGTGCAACATTGGCAGAAATTGTAATCCACTTTTACACTTTGGGACCACAAATGAAGGTGATGCAATCTGCACATTGACACTTTCAAACACAAGGCACTTGCCTTTTCGATGGTTTATAAACAGAATTGCATTGTATAAACAAGCTGGTCTTTTGCACATGCGACCAAAGAAAATTTTTTTTTAAAATGATACATGCCACATTAAATGTGGAAGTGAATGTACCTCGTCCTTAAACATTTACCATCCCCTATGAGGCGAATTTAAAACACCTTCCTTGGAGCATTTCCGGGTGGTGTTGCAAAACAAGGTTTTTGTTGGACGCTTACAATCAATTCGGCTTGTATAATGGCTTTGGTGCCAGAGTAGGTTCTCCCTCATTCTCTCTGCAATTGTCAACCCAACAATGTGTGTTTTTTATCCCTATACTCATGATCTCACCTGGAAGTATAAAAAGGGACAATCATTCAGTTAAAAGGTTGCAGCAGTTGTCCTTGGACGATGAACAATAATAATTGATATAAGGAACAGAATGTTTGAGAATTTCACTTTTTCGCCATCAGCCCACAGACTTGATGAATGCCAATCTTTTTCTTTTTTTAAACCCAGCCTGCACATAATACTGGATCTGCTTCTCAATGCATCATCTGTAGGATTGTGCAAGACTGTGGTGAGAGACAATCCAGTGCATAAATGGAGGCATTTGCTCAGGCCTTGCCACAGGTACAACTTGCAGGAAGAGATGCATTAATCCTCCTCCTCAGTGCTGAAGCCAATCTCAGCATCGAGCCACACATCGTTGTTTTCAAAATCAAAGTCAGAAATGGAGGACGATCCTTCATTGGCCCTTGAGCTGGTGGCTCTGCCTTCCGGGCTCTCTCGTATGCGCGCCAGCAGATCCTGCGGCATGGTCAGCACGGCACATGCCATTCCCGACAGTTCATCTTCGAGCTCCGGGCACAATTCCCAGGAATTGCATTTCACGCTGAACACGAGCACCTCTGCTGTGCGTCCGTGTATGTCATGCGATCGCCCACCCACTACGTAGATCTCCACCTCCCCGTCTTCCGGTTTTGGGAGCACCGCGACACCGGGCTCGCCATGCCCAGTTGGCAATGGAGCGACGCTTGACCACGTGTCGTTTGCTGGCTCATATGTGTGTACCTAGAAAAGGCAACATCCATAGAACCCATGGGTTTTTGATTGCTGCATCAAGACTCGTGGGAAATTGGGTTTATAATGTACATCGCAAAAAAATAACAAATCAAATTACCATTGGTTTGACTTGAAAAATCATAAAATAATGCCATGTTAGTGTGATTTGAAAGTAATCAATTTCTTACGTAGCATTTACCATTTATAATCAATCTCAAAAGTGCTTTGCACAAATTGATATTAATCGGTGAACGACTACCTGAAGGACATCCCGTCGATTGCCGTGGCGCCTATTGCTCCCACCCAGCAAGTAAAGGTGGTGGCCTGCAACCGCCATGCCGTGCCAAGCACGCTCTACTGGGGCAGGGCTGCGCTGATGCCACTTGTTTGTCTCAGGTTCGTAGCACAGCAGTGAAGGGAGGTACACATCCTCACGGGCACCACATGAGACAAAGATCTTATCTTCATAGGTCACCCCAGCATGTGCGTAAGACTGCACAGCAATGGAATGAAGACAAAAAAAAATAAACAGTAGTAGAGGCTTTAGTGCAGGTTTAAAACTCGTGCAGCATATTTGTGTGGAGGTCAATCAGAGCTACAGTGGAAAGCACCGAATAGGAAAGAGCAAACTTATCCTCAATCGACATTTCATTCATGATCCGCAAATTATTTCTGGGTATACCGGTGCCAGCTATGCTTATCTAAATAGCTAACAACATTAGATAACCTCGAGCCACTTCCATTTGCAGATATTTCTCCAGACATTTTGAGTGATCCAGATCCGGATTGTTTACAATCTGTGTGACCTTCAAAATTGTGGATCAACATGTGGTGATGTCACCAGCTTACATCAGTGAGGAACCGATACCAAATTTGATCACTTGCATGCGCACTTGATTAATTATTTTGATGTTCTTCAAATATGTTACCTCTGGTTTCTTTTTTGAAACTTAACAAATGAAGTACAGAAGCATGCTGGGATTGCACACGCTTGTCGTACGTTGTGGTGATCGCCTCGTATTTTCCACCTTGGTGTAACAGCCTCTTTTGTTCCTTCACAGAATAAAGTTTTCTTTTTAACCGAGTCCTCCAGATGTCGAGTTGAGTTGGTAGCGTTACACTAAGTTACTATTTGTTGGTCGGCTGCACCATTATTTATTGAACAAACATTATAAGATAAATCTACGAAGGAGATCTGAAAAGTAATGCCTCCCGTTCCTTTTCTCCAAAACAGGTAAAGCAGCTAAAGCTATTTGAATGAAACAGACAGATACTATAACATCAATCTTTATCCTATCACGGTGAATATTTATTTCTCAACATAATCACCAGTGCACTCCACACGTTTCCCCCCAACATTCAAGTAGGTTTCATGATGCCGTCACGATAGAACTGTGCGCCCTGACTTAACCAGCGCTTCTCAGCAGCCTTGACATCAGTCAGAAGAAATGTTCTCTACGAAGGTGTTAGGTTTGGGGAAAAGATGAAAATCTGACGGAGCCAAGTCGGGGCTGTAAGGCGGTAAAACTGAGGTGAACAAGTGCTTCAGTCGTTCGTGCACTCGTGTGAGGCCATGTAGTTTCATGCCGGAGGATAACCAACTGCACAATAGGCTGCACTTGCTCACCTGAAACGCTAAGCTGAGTAGCGGAGAGTCTGCTGAGATGTGCACCAGTTCTGTTTGATAAGCTGATGAGCGCATTGTTGGTGAGCCGTATGTATACGTTGTCATTATTGGTCTCCAGCAGTGCTGTTTGTCTTGCAGGACGGTTTGTCCAACTTCGGTTTTGAGTACACTGAGCCCATCAACGGACAGTATTCACATCAATGCAATCATTGCCGTGCACAACTTTAATTTGCTGATGAATGTCGAAAGGAGGCATATTCTCTGCTGTTAGAACCTCAATACATGCACGCTGCTTTAACTGCGCTGACAATGTCATGCTGCCCCTGCCATCTTGACTAACATAGCATTGAGATATCTGGTGTCAGAATCACAAAACTTCGCACCCAGTGGTGGGAAGAACTAACACGCTGACTGTGCTTCGTTTCATTCAAATATCTTTGCCCGTTTTAGAGAAAAAAAAATGGGAGACATTACTTTTCAGCAAGCCCTCGTATCTTCTTTTACTGAAATGGGAAGTGTCCATCCATCTGTCCGTGTGTGTGTCTGTCATGCTTCATTCTAAAGGGTTCCTGCCATTATAAAGCCAATCATCGATTTACTCGGAACAAAAATTTGTGTGCGTTTAATCATAGTGATGCCCGTTTTAAAAGCAAGTCGTTCAGGGATTGAAGAAGAATACTCGGGAAAGGCAGCTTAATGAAGAGGTTCCAAGGGCAACATTTATTATTCTACGACAGCAGGAACTAAGAAAAACCCTGAAGGAGCATACAAAATTAGATATTTTATAATGCCGTGTGCTCCTTCAGTGGCTGTAACATTTCTCAAAGCAATAAAAAAAAAAAATACACAGGAGCATACAAACAATAAAGAGTTCATGGAACACCTTACCCTGCACAGTATTGAGAAAAAAGGACATGGACGGGGTCTGCGAGCGGCAAATTTGATTCATCGAGAAGATGTGAAATGCCATATAATTTTGTCCAGGTACAGTAAACCCTCGCTTAATGTTGTAGTTATGTTCTTGAAAAGTTAAGAGTTAATGCAAGTAGGGGGTGGGGGAGTAGTTGGGTTCCAGGGAAAAATATTATCGTCAGACAAGAGACATTATTTACAAGAGAGACACATACATAAAACATACAATGGTAGCATGCGCTTTTAACAGCGTGTCACTGCGTCCACTTTCCACCAGGGGCCTCTATCTGGCCATCCCCATCTCTTAAGCCGCTGTCACTCCTTGACGATTTAGCCAGCGTATGAAAAATTTGTCTAAAACGCTGGCACACGTCGAATACGTTAATGGGTAGTTTTGTATACGTTAAGAGCACGCTGGCATATGTCGTAGTACGCTGGCATACGTCGTAGTACGCCGAGCTTGTCGACAAATTTTAACATGCTCAAAATTTTTCGAAGTATGCAGCGTATGACTCACACGTTCTGCATACGCTGGCCATAAGTTGTAGGCACGTTACGTGATCGTTGACACACGTTACTTGTAAGTTACTCATAAGTCGAAACACGTCGAGGTAATGTTTAGCGTCAGTGTTCCAGACTCCATGGTTTTTTTTTCTTGTTTTTTTCTTCGGCATGACGGTGATGTTGACACTTCGATTTCTAGTGCGGTTGTAATATAATAAATTAATAGGCTGCCGCTCAACGATTTAAATCATAACCGCACTAGAAATCGAAGTGTCAACATCACCGTCATGCCGAAGAATAAAAAAACAAAAAACAAACCGTGGAGTCTGGAACACTGACAGGTTCCTCCTGTGTGAACCCCATTTTTATATACCAA
>CM068967.1:39724009-39735221 GCA_035128595.1 Eptatretus atami
ACCCGCTCTCGCTCACTGGACGGTTTTGGCGTGCAATTGCACTTGTCGCCCCCGTGATTGGCCGAAAGGGGCGCCAAGTCCGCTGATTGGACCGGGGGGGGGGCGTGGCGGCTGCCACGGTGGACCGCCCCTCAAACAGGGAAGAGTAACATTATCCTGCGTGGGCTGCGCTCATTAGCCACTGAGCAATCTCGCTTGCTTCCCCCTGATTGGTCGAGAGCCGCCGCAAGGTCCCTCCTGAACTCCCCCACCGCGAGCGTTATGGCATCAGGATGGAGCGAAGGTGTTGTTGTAGTTGTAGTAAGTGTAAAAAATCCTATCTATAAAATAACTTCGCAGCGCATGCACACTTAATTCCCATTAGACATAGGGAAAGGGAGCTATCTATCCACATTTACTTATCGAAATAACTGAGCTATGGGACCTGAATGTTGAGTGTTCATGGCTTCCAGATTCGCAATAATATCTCCTCCCACATGGGGAGCGACCTTGGCGAGACTCATCTCGCTGTCTGTCCCTCATTGGCCTACGGCCGTGCCCTACCCGGGCGGTGCCATGGCCCCTGTTCGGAGACCCCATATTCTCCATGTGGCCATGTGGCCTCGCTCACGCAGAGCAAGAGGGTCTGCCCTGAAAAAGCCATACAAAGAACTACGAGCGCGAGACTGGAACCGTGAGGCTCCTCTCTCGCAAGTCAAGGTACGAGCAGCTAACGGGTGTGATGGCGTGTGATTGGCAGGTTGGGTCATGCAGATGGATGGTTGTTGGCTGTTAGATGGCTTGTTGGAGGGTTCATTGGATGTAAAACCTAACTAAAGACGTCACAACGCACACATTTAATCCTCCCGCTAACAAAAGGACGGGTCCTGACTACACACATGCTTACCGGCATCACAACTTTGGGACCTGAATGTTGAGTGCGCATGGTTTCCATATTCGTACAATATATACAGTAAAATGTGTATATATATATAAATATATATATATATATATATATATATATATATATATATATATATACATATACATATATATATAAATATATAAAAATGTGTATATATATATAAAAATGTGTAATATATTATATAATATATATATATATATATATATATATATTATCTAAATGTGAAAACGAGGTCCGTCTAAAAAGTAACGGGACTGAGCCTGCTGTTGCTCCACTTACACAACTTGAATGAACGGTGTTGCGTCACAGTCTTTTGCAACATTCCAGCAATATAATAGATGATTGGTGATGGTTGACTGCACTCATTGTGTGATTTTTTTCTAGGTCGTGCTTTACACGTTGTCTTGTCTGAGTCGTCGCGCTATGAGTCGTGAGCAGGGAGCCAATCTGAAGTTTCTTGCCAAGCTTGCAAAACACCTTCCAAATCTTCGCAATGCTGCAACAAGTCTACAGGGAAGAGAGGAATGTCACGTACACGTGCATTGAATGGCACAAGAGGTCAAAGAGGGATGGGAGGAGGTTGAAGATGATCCACGGTCTGGAAGACCTTCAACGAGCAGAACGGCGGACAACATCGAGCGTGGAAGCAAGATGGTGCGCGCAGATCGTCGATTACGGTGCGGATGATTGCTAAGGAACTTCCATCAACAAGGACACTGTCTGGAGCATCATCACTGAAAATCTCGAAAATGCGCAAGGTGTGTGCAAAGATGGTCCCCAAGCTGTTGGACGAGAAACAGCAAAGAGCCACTGTCTGTCAAGACATTATCGAGCGCCTCGAGACGATCCAGACCTGCTCGGGAGAGTTATTACTGGCGAAGAATCGTGGATATTCGAATACGATCCCGAGACCACATGGTAGAGTCGTCAGTGAAAAAATCCGCATCACCAAGACCAAAGAAAGTAAGGATGTCGAAGTCGAAGGTCAAGGTGATGCTCATTGCATTTTTTGACATCAAGGGCATCGTCCACTTCGAGTTTCTACCACAGGTCAAACAGTGAATCAATACGTGTACAAGGAGATCCTCCGGCACCTCATGAGATTAGTCTGGGACAAGAGGAGGGATCTGTGGGAGAACAACGCCTGGGTGCTCCACCATGACAACTCCCCTGCTCACAGAGCCCTGAGCATCGGACAGTTTCTGGTGGAGAGAAACGTGCCAACTCTGGAGCAACCCCCGTATTCGCCAGACTTGGCCCTTGTGATTTTTTGGCCCCTTGTGGACAAGTGTGTGAGACTGACGGAAACTATTTTGAAGGGGACAAGCTGTGATTTCAATATATTTTTTGGAACAAAATTTCTGTGAAGTCAGTCCCGTTACTTTTTAGACGGACGTGGTAATATTGACCATGGTATACACTATATATAATATATATATATATTATTATATATATTGGTCTCCCAACAAAGGCTTGTGAAGAAATATCATTGTTTGCCCGAGGATCAAATACCCTCTCCTGAAGTGGATTAAAGCTTTCTTGTTGGATATAGTTCAGCGTGGAGTCGTAAACAGCTCAAAGTCAAACTGGACAAAGTACAAAGCGGAATCCCGTAAGGTAGTGTGCTTGGCCTACTCTTTCCTGGTTTTTATCAATGATCTACCTCCTAGCATCACTAACAAAGTACAGATATGCTGATGATACAAGCTACTGCCCAATAAATGACCGTAATGACTCTTCATCCATTCAGGATGACCTGAACAAGGCAAACGAGTGTTCTCAGCGACGGCAACTTCCTCTCAACGCAGATAAATACAAGACCCTCCATCTTGGCAAAGATGCTGTCAATAAGTGTTGCGTGATGAATGGAATTGGGCTTGAATATATCATTAAAGAAAAATATCGAGCATCACCATCGACAAAGATCTACCATTCCATCATCACGTCTCCACTACACTCACAAAGGTGAAGCAGACACTTGGGCGAATAAATGGACCTTCCCAATCTTGGATGAAGTTACATTGTCACTGCTGTACAAGTCTCTGTCCGACCCGTCCACGGAGTAAATGCCTGGCCAGCTGGGTTCTGGCCAACCAAAAAATGTTCCCTGCAGGAGGCAATTAAGCACATAAAAGCCTGCACTATCATTGCAACCTATGGTCGTTTATCTGTGTCCCATCCTAATACCATTTTAAAGGTCTTTGGTACATCTCAGCCAGGTTTGGACTGCCAACCTCCCAGACTCTAAACGGACGCTCTAACCATTCTGCCACATTGTGTTTCATCTGATAACCATCCCCAATGTCGTTATACTTCTAGCCGTCCATTATAATGTACCAGAACTATATATTGATTTTAATCCTAAAAATCCATTTCGCTTCAATGAAGAGGTATTACATCACATGAGGGTACGGGAAAGTAGGTGTAGTCCTGCGATCATCCCGGTCTACACAACTGGTTGTATATGGGTGAGCAACAACAGAGGCCTGACCGAACACTTTATTACCAAGAAGGGCCTGAGGTCATAGGCATGTCACATGATGAATGACATCCATAACAACTCATAACATCTTCTTTCCAATGTTGACAAACTAACACCAGTGACCAATAGCTCATACTATTACTTGTGATGTAATACTATTATCCTACTATGACACTAATATTGATTTTAAAAAACAACGAATACTCATGCTGCAAACACCAAATGCAGAAGTAATAACAGTACTAAAAAAAACACAGGCAAAAAAACAAAAAAACTAACAAGGCCACTCACACTCTCATAGAGAGTTTCATCTTGTTCAAACTGTATTGGATCAGACAAAGCCATATGTCTTACTATTGTAGAAGTAGTGCAAAGCTCAAAGGTACCTCCCGATGGTGAAGAATCATGCTTAATTCTAGTATCCGATCCAATCTTCATTAAAGTTTAATCAGTTCGTCCTTGTCACACACCAAACCTGTCGGGGGTGGAGATGACAACCTTCCCGTGGTCCACCATGTTAATGGTCCCCTACCAGTTTTACTGGAGGGACTATAAGTTTGCCGTCCCACCGTCTGTCGTCTGCTTTTTCAGACTTTTTCCCATACCCATGAACATATAATACACATTATACATGACATTGCACATGTTATATACACATTATACATGACATATTGCACGCACACATATTATACGTGACATGTTGTACATGTTATTTACAATTATACTGACATATGGCACATGTTATATACACACATATTATATGTGACATCTTGCACATGTAGTTTATATACACATATTAAACATGATATGTTGCACATTTAGTATACACACATAAGTGACATGTTGCACATGTATGTTATTTATATATACATTGTACGCGACATATTGCACATGTTATACACACACATTATACGTGACATATTGACGTAATGTACACATTATACGTGATATGGTGCAAGCACACATATTATATGTGACATGTTGCAAATGTTATTTACACATATCATACATGACATGTTGCACATGTTATATACATATCATACGTGACATGTTGCACATGTTGTATACATATCATTACGTAACATGTTGCACATGTTATATACATATCATACGTGACATGTTGCACATATTGTATACATATCATACGTGACATGTTGCACATATTGTATACATTATCTACGTGACATGTTGCACATGTTATATACATATTATGCATGACGTTGCACATGTATATACAATTATACGTTACATATTGCACATGTTATATACACACATATTATATGTGACATCTTGCACATGTATGTTATATACACATATTAAACATGATATGTTGCACATGTTATATACACACATAAGTGACATGTTGCACATGTAGTATTTATATACACATTGTACGCGACATATTGCACATGTTATACGTGACATATTGCACGTTATGTACACATTATATGTGATATGGTGCATGCACACATATTATACATGACATGTTGCAAATGTTATTTACACATATCATACGTGACATGTTGCACATGTTATATACATATCATACGTGACATTGCACATGTTATATACATATCATACGTGACATGTTGCACATGTTATATACATATTATGCATGACGTTGCACATGTTATATACAATTATATGTGACATATTGCATAGTTATATACACACATTATTATGTGACATTGCACAAGTTATATACATGCATATTATACATGACATGTACACATGTATGTTATTACACATATTAAATGTGACGTGTTCACGTTACATGCACACATACGTGATATGTTTCACATGTATGTTATATACACATTATACGCGACATATTGCACATGTTATGCACACATTATACGTGACATATTGCATGTTACACATACATATCATACGTGACATGTTGCAACATGTTATATACATATCATACGTGACATGTTGCACATGTTATATACATATCATACGTGACATGTTGCACATGGTATAACACTATATGTGACATGTTGCACATGCATATACACATATCGTACATGTTCACATGCTATATGCATATATAGTGACATGTTTGCACATGCTATATACACATATATGTACATGTTGCACATGCTATATACACATATAGTGACATGTTGCACATGCTATATACACATATATGTGACATGTTGCACATGCTATATACACATATGCGTGACATGTTGCACATGCTATATACAAATATGCGTGACATGTTGCACATGCTATATACACATATATGTGACATGTTCACATGCTATAACACATATGCGTGACATGTTGCACATGCTATATACACATATGCGTGACATGTTGCACATGCTATATACACATATATGTGACATGTTGCCACATGCTATAACACATATATTGACATGTTGCACATGCTATATACACATACTGCGTGACATGTTGCCACATGCTACATACACTATGCGTGACATGTTGCACATGCTACATACACATATACGTGACATGTTGCACATGCTATATACACATATGCGTGACATGTTGCACATTGCTATATACACATATGCGTGACATGTTGCACATGCTATATACACATATGCGTGACATGTTGCACATGCTATATACACATTGCGTGACATGTGCACATGCTATATACACATATGTGACATGCTGCACATGCTATATACACATATGCGTGACATGTTGCACATGCTGATATACACATATATGTGACATATTGCACATGCTATATACAACATATGCGTGACATGTTGCAACATGCTATATACACATATATGTGACATTTGCACATGCTATATACCATATGCGTGACATGTTTCACATGCTAATATAACACATATGCGTGACATGTTGCACATTAATGCTTATACACATAGTCGTACATGTTGCAGCCATGCTATGCATATATTAAACGTGACAGATTGCACATGTTACATACACAAATGTTACATACACACACAAATAGAGGTGGATACTTAAGACCTGGTAGAGTCCCTCCATTCCATCTCCTGAAACCCAACCACGTGTGCAGGTAGCAGTCAACAACACAAACTTTCACGTGCACGCACTTACACGCGGGTATACACACACACACACACACACACACACAACACACACACACACACACACAACACACACACACACACACACACACACACACACACACACACACCGTTTCTTCCCATCTCAGTGACAATGGACTATTATTCGTCATCCAATTCCCAGCGACCTGTTAGGAAAGTGTGAGATAATTAACAGAGACAGGAAACTAACAGGGCTGATTCTCATCGTGACCTTTCACTTCGAGCCAAATAACCAAGTTTGTTCGTTAGTTAGTTGACTTTGTTTGGTTACGCGGAACATGCTACTTACAGCCAACCTGCCTCAAAATTTCCTACACTCATTATTTATTTATATTATTTCCGTCTATTTGGCTCCTGCCCTTGCAATGTCGTGTGCGAAATAACGAGAGTATTTGAGCGGTGTATTATCGATGGGCACGACGTTCGGGTTGGTTTTCAGCTCAGTAGATTTTTTTTCACTTTAACGCATCAAGTACGTAGAATCACAGTCGGTGGAAAACTCAACCGGTTGTAGTAATAATAACGATAATAAATTAGATGACGACATCAGAGACGGGTTTCCCCCTTTTCCCCCCAACGCTAAATCGATGCACTCGACAATCGACCGATCGCTCTGCACGCAACGATGGCGGCTGTTCGGAGAAGCAGGCGGCGGCCCGTGCGGCGTTTCCTCAACATGAACGTCCCCGTGGGCAAGAGCGCCTCCTCGAGCCCGTTTGGAAGGTCCTGGTGTACGATCGTGCGGGCCAAGATGTTATTCGCCCTTGTTGAACGTGAGGAGCTCCGAGAGCTCGGTGTGACCCTTCATTTGCTGCTTCATTCGGAGCGGACGCCATCCCCGACGTGCCCGCCGTGTATCTCGTCGCTCCAAGTTCGGAGAACGTCGAACGTATCTGCCAGGATCTCAGGGACACCTGTACGACTCGTACCACTTCAACTTTCTCTCCGCCGTGCCCCGTGGCCAGTGGAAGAGATGGCCGCGGGCCCTGCAGGCAGGTGCCGTGAACCGCGTGAGCAAGGTGTTCGACCAGCACCTCGACTTCGTTTGTCTCGAGGATGACCTATTCGTGCTCCGCGCCCGGCACGCCGCTTCCTTCCACGAGCTGAACCGCGCAGACGCCCGCGATTCGGACATCGCCGTTGCCACGGATACAATGGCCGACGGTCGTTTTGCTTCTTTGTGACCCGGCGCGTCCCATCATTCGCTGCCCACGTGGTAACGCCGCCGAGATGGTGGCCGAGAAGCTGGACAAACGTCTCCGAGAGAACCTGCGAGATGCCCGCAGCAGCTTGTTCACGTCGACGTCGTCGCCGTCCGACGGACTGTCTGCGGCGCAGCTGAGCTGCCAGAGACCGTTGCTGTTTTTGGCCGATCGAGCCGTCGACTTGGCCAATCCGCTGCACCACAGCTGGACGTACCAAGCGTTGGTGCACGCACCATGGATCTCCAGCTGAACAGGGTGACTCTGCCCGACGGCGGACCCGCCGAGCGAGGTGCCCTCGGCCCGTGCTCGAGCTCGCTCCCGCACCACTTACGACCTCGGTCAGAACGACCGCTTCTGCAACAACACAAGTTCAGCCTTTTCCTGAGGTGGCTGATGCGATTCAACAAGAACTGGACTCCTACCGTGCCCAAGAAGAGGACGTGAAACGACTCAAGGTAGTTTGGGCTTTGACGGTGAGGACGACACGACCATGGTCTTATCAGCGACAACAGTGCCCGCCTTACATCTGCAGTGAGTTCTCTTCCCGATCTCCTGGAGAAGAAACGGCTCATCGACATCCACACTAACCTCGCAACTGCTCTCTGGAACGATCAAGGCACGCAAAGGACCTCTACTTTGAATGCCGAGGAAAGATCATGGCAAAAGCCGTTGGAAAACCGATTTCTGAGATAGTCGAAGATCCTGAGGCGGGAAAGCTGAAGACAAGATCGATTGTTCATCATCTACTACTTGTCCAACTTGTATATACCCGAGGCGGAGCTGGAGCAGCTGGAGCAGTCGTTGCGTCTCGCTGGCTGTGATCCCGCACCCTTCCGCTATATTAGGAGATGGAAGTCTTGTCCCAGAAGGCTGCGGCGCGAGCACCTGCGGTGGAGGGGGACCAGCACGATCGGTATGTTTCACGTCTTGTGAATACCGGATCCCAGTTTGTATGGAAGGTGTGAAGAACTTGGTGCTCAAAAGCACAAACTCCAATTACCTACTGCTCGATAATCTGATGGAGATGAAGGGTGGACCGGAGACCGAGAAATTCCGGTATTTCGACCCGAAGCTGATCCATGGAAACGAACCGAACATCTCGAGGGCAAAAACTCATTCCAGGAGCTGTGGTCGTGTGGTGGGTGGTGGTACTTACACGGAGTATCAGAACGTGGTGGAGTACGGTCGAAGTAAACCCGGACGCCGCGTTGTGACGTTGTAGTGACCTTGTCACCTCTGAACAGTTCCTCACCCAGTGGCACGACTCGGTGCAGATGCTTGAAGGATTTGATTGCTCGAATCTTTTCACCCCCTCCCTCTCCCCACCACTGTAAATTCGGCACCAATGCATTATAAACTTCATAAGATGTTTGGACGAAGTCTTGTTGTTGTGAACTCACTCGCTCAGCTGATGTTGGATTTGGTGATCGTTTAACGATTGGTGGAATTGTAAGAAGGAAAGAAGGGTGGAATGGAGTTCAACAGAGGTTGATAAAATGGCAAAGTACATTGATCAACAGCCATTTTGATGATGATGTATTTTGTCATTTTTTGTGACTCAGGGTCTGTCTCTCTGTCCTCTGTCTCTCGTCTCTCTGTCTCTCTGTCTCTCTCTGTCTCTCTGTCTCTCTGTCTCTTTCTGCTCTCTCTGCTCTCTCTGCTCTCCACTGTCTCTCTCTGCTCTCCACTGTCTCCTCTGCTCTCCGCTGTTTCCCTCGATATCTAGCTCTCTATCTCTCTCGCGCTCTCTCTGTCTCTCTGTCTCTCCGCTCTCTATCTCTATCTCCCCTTCTCTCGCTCTCTCTCCGTTATCTCCTCTGCTCTCCGCTGTCTCCCTCTGCTCTCCGCTGTTCCCTCGATATCTAGCTCTCTATCTCTCTCGCGCTCTCTCTGCACCATTGGACAGAGTGTGTATCATATGGTCCTCTGTTTGCACGCACGTAGTCGTTATTAAAACTGATGGAATGACCTTCGACACTCACATTGAGGAAGACTTGTGATTATCAACTGGGTAGGTTGGTGGAGCCTTTATTGCATGGACTGTGTAGAATGCTTCCATCACATTTGGTTTTATTTTTTTTCCCCTTCATTGTCGATGTACGAATGCCTGCCCACTCCCCAGTATGACAAATTGATTCTGCAGTGATGAACTGTTTCTGTTTGTGTTGTTGTCCTTTGTGTTCCTGAATGGAGGTGTGTATATGTGTATACCTGGACCTGGTGTGGTCCTCTTGTCCTCCATATAAAGCAAAACATGAACAATTGTGTCACAAAGGAAGACGTAACCACCCCAAAGCATTCTGTTTGCATATGGTATAGAGTAGCAAACATCGGCCTTGGGAGGAAACATGATCTGCCTTTTGTTTGTGATCTTGAAATGTCAGCTGAGTGATTCCTGACTCGACAGAAACTACTGGATTGGGACTCTGCCAGCGAGAGTGTTGGATCATGACGTGCGTCGGGATGTTGAGCATCATAACATCCTCCTGAGGATGTTAAGCTGGGTGCCCCATCTGCCATAATTTTGTGGTGAAGGTTAAAGATTCCCACCGTCTCCTTCGACTCATCTCCGGCACCATGAACAAGTTACAAATTCTCGCCAAAAATCACCGTTGGTCGAACGTCATGCCTGGCCAGCCGGCTTGTGAATGACTTTGGACGAAAACATTATCTGCCCACAAGAGGTGAAATTGCTGTGCTATAAAGGTCGTGCTCATTAGCTCCTCCAATAAGGTGATGATTTCCAATCTCTTCTGCAGGTAGTAATCGAAGGTACTCCCATGAACCTCATTCATTTTCTTAATCATGAAGAAAATAGGCTGTGGTGGTGGTGTAATGAAAGAGGCCTTGGTGTACGTAATTGGTAGATAGTGTGTTTTTCCTCCAACATGGTGGCTGGAATGAAAATTAACTCTGCGGTTGTTTATGAAGACTTTTCCATTTGCGGCACGATGTCGGACCGTGCCTGAGATTAGTAACGAACCGTACGGTACTAGACATAGTGCATGCCCGTACGGTGTATTATACACTCAGGTGACCTCTACATCAATAAACCGGTACTGCACGGCGTGAGGTACGTCGGGATGGAGTAACGAACGGTCCTGATCATCACGACTGACGTCGGGCACATCACGAATTCGCTGACACCCAAGAGGGACCCGTTAGGCCAAAGTAGCCGCGAAGAGGAGACGAGCGAACTCCCTCTGCTGGACGCTCGCAATCTAGTCTTCCATAGCACGTTGAGGCCAGTGTAACGACAGGCTCCTGGCGGTCTGAAAGGCCGTCGGTGTTGCCATCGGAATAGACGGTTGTCGGTGCAGAAAGTCGGTCAGCTTCGTTAGACAGTCGGGATCGATCGAGACAGACGAGGCAGCTCTCCCGTCCCACGGACGGCTATGCTTCCGGAGTGCTGGTCGTCCAGCGAAGGTTCCTGATGCCGTTCGCACACTGCCTTGTGCTGGGCCTCACTCTCGTCGCCTCTCTGTGGTACGTTTGGCACCAGAGCGGGTCGCACTCACATTTCCCTTGACCGCTCCTC
>CM068967.1:39746847-39769721 GCA_035128595.1 Eptatretus atami
AAAAAGAGAGAGATTTACACATTATATATCATAAAATCAGAGATTGGCAGCCTCGCCAGCTGCCTTTATGTGGTGTATTTTGTGTGGCGTTGTGTTCTGTTGTGTTAGTATTATGAGACATACTAGACTACACTTTATAATGCTGCAGTGATGACAAGGTACCAAACGTCCGCTTGATGCAACCCGCTTTGATCGGATACCTGACCCTGACCATGACGTTTCTTATTTCATGATTCAATTGAATTAGAATGGATTAAATTCATTCAATTCAATCAATGGAAGACCAAGTAGGTACAGTCCTGCATTGGAGTAACCAGAAGGAACCAACAAGAAAAAAAAAGCAAGATTAGTCATCAGGAGTAACTGGATAGGATTTCCATTTAGCTGATACTCTTACCCTGAAACCCATCAGGCCAGCCAGTGAGTCTTATTCAAAAAAAACCAAAAGAACCATATCAAAAATTAATAATTCTGGCAGCTAGACACGTGTCGATCAAGTTGAAATTCAAAACATGTATCCCCATCTCTACTAATCATAATGTGAAGTTCACGTCAATTGATTCAGCGTTCCAGGAAAACTTTATTTAATATTTTTCTTCAATCAATATGGCTGCAAACCATGTGACCGATCAATTATCCCTTAACACACTTGTACACCCACGTTTGGAACATTGTGTGAGTTTCTTCAATTTGTCCAGCTGTTCTGGAGAAGATTTTTTTTTATATGTTTGAGGGTAATCCAATATGATTGCCAAACCAAGTGACCAATGACATGTGTGTGAACCTTTTCGTTCCTCATGGACAGGCGGTCATACGTGTAACATTTCACTCGACTGTTGAGCCACTTCAGGAAGAAATTTGAAAGTTTAAAAAGAAACAACAAAAAAAAACATGGCTGCCGAATCACGTGACGTTGACAGTATGAATTTATTTTCTGTGGACCATTTTATCCCTAGATGACCCTCAACTTTCAATATGATCGGATGTGGCGTTCTGCATATGCAATTATGACGTATAACGAGGGCAACGATGAAGTCATAAAACACAACATTCCATAAGGAGTACAGTAATCCCCGTTTTCGCGGGGTTACGTTCCCAACCTCCCGCCGCTAAGTGAAAATCCGCGATGATGGACGCTCCCAAAAAATCGATTCGATGGTCTGGTCGGTCTTGGCAGTGATTGGGTTTGAGGTGCGGAGATCGATTGGTCTGTCTGGTCGGTTGCAGTGATTGGTTTGAGGTGCGGAGATCGACTGTCTGGTCTGGTCGGTTTGGCAGTGATTGGTTTGAGTGCCGGAGATCGACTGTCTGGTCGGTTTTGGCAGTGATTGGGTTTGAGGTCCGGAGATCGACTGGACTGGGTCGGTGGTTGGCATGAGTGGGTTTGAGGTGCGGAGATCGACTGTCTGGTCTGGTCGGTTTGCAGTGGTGGGTTTGAGGTGCCGGAGATCGACTGTCTGGTCTGGTCGGTTTGAGGTGCTGGGTATGGCAATGCTCGTCCAACGGCGGTAACCTTTTTCCTTCCGAAGCATATATCGAGCACCTTACCTTAACTTTTCCTGGAGCGTCCAGGACCTTCTCTGGCGCTTCGGTTCCTTGCCAGAACCTTCGAAGGTGCAGGGCGTCTGGGCGCCATGTGGGGTTGGAGAAAACGTAGAAAAATATTCAAGTTCCAAAGCGAAACTTTGTCTCGTGCGTTGTGTGACTGGTCGAGCACCACGGTTTATAATTTATTGCTTAAATAATTTATATTTATACATTATTACCGCGATGTACCGGGGGAATCCGCAGAAAAATTAGTTAGTTCAAGGGAAACCCGCGATGAACCGGGGGCGCGATAGCGTGAACGCGCGATGAAAGCGGGGGTTGCTGTACTTGCTTTGTGCCAAGTTTCAATTTTTCCCTGGTGTGGTTTCAGAGATACAGGGTCCAAGTTTTTTGTTTTTCCATATGGCTGCCACACCTGTGACCTAAGACTCATGATTATCATTAAACATTCTAAATGAGTAGTGAATGGTGAAATTTAGTCTCAATCGACGAGCGTTGCGGAGAAAAACACGAAAGTTCTGTGCGGACAAACAAACAACAAACAAACCAAAACGGACCCAATGCATACCCTCTCCTTTGGTGAGGGTAATTAGAATCAATGGAAATCTCGACGTGTAAGCCAGTAACCTTATATTGTCCATGTTGATATCGCGGACTTCTTAAAATTCCACTTTTTTTCAGTCTTATCTGGCACTCAATCGCCAAAACAATCGACGCTTTCCGCAAAATTGGCAACGTGATCATCTGGGCAGGTGTTTGGATTCCATATATAAATATATTAACAAAACTAGTATCCATAGGCACACCCTTTAACTCAACTCATAACAAGAACTAACGCACCGGACATACCGTCCGGGGTCCCAGGAAGCAGTTCTCTGTAACAGCAGTCATGAACTGACCAATTTGTGTCACTGGTCCTCACATTGACCAATTTCATGGCTGCTGTCACATTTAACAGGTGGTCCTCTTTCTGGGTGTTAACAAAGGAAATACATCCGTGTATCCTGTGCTAAATGGAGGTGGTCACTCATTCCAGAGGTCTTCAGACAGGATCACGTTACTCATTTATACAGGGTGGCCGTAAGTCTGGAAACAAGACAATATTATTTCCCAAAATGGATTGGAGACTGCCTGTGGAGTGGGCTGTACGGTCGCCAGATCTGAACCCTTGATTACTTATTCTGGTATGCTGAAGGCGCAGGTTTATTCAGTGGAATCGACACGATCATCTGAGGCAGCGCATCACGGATGCATGTGCAGGATTGATGGAAATGCTGCATTAATGTGCCGGTTCATTGCAATTTTACACAGCAATTGAACTGGGCATTCTCATGAGGGACAACACATTGAACATGTCATGTAATGTAATGTCAATAATCCATTTATAATGAATATTCGCCTACGTTTCCAGACTTCATGGCCACCCTGTAGAGGGAGAATTTAATCTCATATTCTATATTTACATTCAATTTTTCTTGAACATCCTCTGAAATATTTTCATGAATAAAAGGGTGCCTACACTTTGGGGGATCGTCTGCGTACAATACTCATTAAAGTGCAGTATTTTGGATAGGCTTGGAATGAACTGGTATGTATAAGCGGTACAGCCTGATTATGGAAGGGGGTGGGTGGGTTAGACACTTATTAAAAAGTACGTGTAATATGCAATGCAAGCAACCGGATAGCTGAGTCCCATAGTGGTAATGTACTTGTACATCAAAGGCCTTAAAAGTGACTCTTCTTCTTCTCCTCTCTTCACCTTATAAGGGTTGAGGTCCAATGACACCACACTTCTGTCTTGTCTTGACCACAATACTCCTCCAACCCCTCCCCCTCTGTCCTCATCCAACTCCCTCCACTCACCCTACCTAAGTATATCCCTTCTCAACAATCCTCCATCTTAAATGGTCTACATCTTTTCCTCCTTCCTTGCTCCAACCTATCCGCTCTCTTTGCATTCTCTCATCCCCTATCCATTCCAACTGTCCAGCCCATCTCGGCATTTCACAAATCTCCCCATCAAACTCATCTGCACCCAATATCCTCCTCAGTTCATCCATCCTCCTTCCTTCTTCCACGCTCGTTGCTCGCACAATCATTCTGACCAGTTGTTCTCGCAAACTCTGCAGCCTCTGTCGTTCTCTCTGTCAGTGCTATTGTCCCAGACAGGAAGGTAGGCCAGCATTACACATGACTCGGAAGCTTCCCTTTCAATTTTCTTGATAATTTTTGTCTGCCATCCTCACCATGCATTCGCACCCACCTGAATCCTCTCCGCACCTCTGCTTCGGACTACCATCCCCGGTCACTATTCTCCAATACTCAACCTATTTCCCTGCATCTCCTTTCCCTCTATCTACCCTGATATCATTTCATTTCTCTCGCAGCTGTGGTCCGACCAGATCATCACCTCGGTCTTCTCCATACTCATCTTCACCCATGCTTCCCAAATCCTCCTTCACTCCCCAGTACTTCCTGCATCTCCCCCACTTCCACCACAACAGCCAGATTGTCCATATACAGCATTCTCCTAAGCTCTCCTTCCTGCTTACCAGATCCATCACCATGATAACATGAGTGGGCTGAGAACACTTCCCTGCACAAACCAGTGTTTATGCTGAACTCCTCAGACTTCCCAAGACCAACAAGACTCTTCCCTTCATTCTCTTGTACATCCCTCCACCAAACTAACTTCTGCTTCTGGCACTCCCATCCATCTCAGTGTCACATCACCATCTCTCGGGACACTGTCGTAGGCCTTCTCCAGGTCCACAAATCCCAATGCCATCTCACTTTGCATCTCCAACCTCTTCTCCACCAGCCGTCTCAGCATGAACTCCCATCCATTGTCCCCTACCTTTTCTTACAGCTGCTGCTCTTCTCCAATCTTCATCTCCACCCTCTTCCTTATCTCCTGTCCAGAATCATCTCCAGCATGTTCATTACATGACTTAGGAGTGTAATGCCTCTGTACTTCCCAGATCTTGAACATCGCCTTCCCGTTCCATATCAGCACAATTAACCTGTCCTCACTCCTCAGGAATTGAACCCTCTCTCATACATACGTTCAACAGCCTCTTCGTCCAATTGACTCAGACCCCTCTGCTGCAATTATCATCTCTTACACACCCCATCAATGCCTGCGCTCTTCCCTCCTCATCTCTTCAATGCTGTCCGCATTTCATCTTCCGTGATCTCCACCGACTCATTTCCCCTCCACATAACACAGTAGCTCCAGCTCACCGTTGCTTCCATCCTGGTTCAACAGCTCTTTGAAATACCTTCCACAACTTAAATACTGTCCCCTCAATGACTTGATACACATTCCAACAAGTCATTTTTAAAGTTTGGCTTTCCTTCTGAAATCAACACCAACACAAATGCATATTATTAAATGCAGAAAAAATTAAATAAACGCTGAAGTAGGTAATCAAGTTTAGTGCAAGACTGAACTTGAAGATTGAATTCCAACAGCTTGTGGCACAATTGTACAACATACTGTGGCCTTGGCCAATATGGCTGAAAGATGACGAGTGTGTTCGAGAGTTCTCCGACGGTCCCTGAAGACCTTTCGGAGCCAGCCTGTCTTTTGCTCTGGTAGATCATGTCCCTTCTGTTGGACCTGAAAATGCATCGTCATGAAAAAGACAAGGAATGAAGCCAGCATGTCTCAAAGCAGATGGAATTCGGAAAGAACTTTTAAGACTACAAAGAAGGCCAAAATAATCTCTACTTTCTTTCAGAAAAAAACTTAAAAAGGGTAACTGCACTATTTCAAGAGTTCAGAACATCGATAATGGCAAAGCAATAAATATAAAATCCAGACATTAACTTCAGGTTAACAGTTTTATGTGGGGGAGAGGTGGAGGGGTGTGTTAGGAAACACGACATGTCAGGAAGTGAGTGTGATGCAAAATCATGTCAATACTAGTGCTCAAATTGGGCTCTTATGGAACTGTACCCAAATCAGCATAAAAATGCTGTTTTGCCAAGGCCTTCTTTCAGACAATGATGAAATCAACAAGACGTACCTGTAACTACATACATACGGAGCATGCCCATGGCGTATCGCTGCGTCCACTTTCCACCGTACTCCAGATACCGAGCCCATCCCATCTCTGAGGGATACGACATTCCATGCACCCACCCACCCGAAGGGACCACTCATGTAAACCGAGGAGACCGCCATCCGGTGGATGACGCCTCAGCACCACCCCACCACACACCCTTTGTGTGCTTTTGTGGAGTGAAGTGTTTTTGTGGTGGCCAGAGTCTAAATCCTGCCACCAACCTCCTAGTAATGTAACCCACTGCAGTACGACGTCCACAGATGCAGTTGGGCACCAGATATGGATGGCCATTGTCTCACAAGGAGCTCCTCCACCTTTGACAGTTAGTTTTAGTCCTGCTGGGTGTCCATATCCATACACCCTCCTAACTAGGAGGACCTGGTTGAAGGAGCCGTTTAGTCGCCAACACAGGTAATTTAACCGCCATGGGAAAAAGCAAAGATAAGCTGACTTTCCGCGCATTCACCTTCGTCAGAGCAAAGAGAGACAAAGCTCCAATGAAGGGTTAACGGCCAAAACAGCTTATATTTGCTTCCATAGTGGTTTGAGTACTCTACCATTGTCCTGCTGATTTCATCCATTGTACTACCCAGACCGCCGATGCAGATAGACACTAGCTTTCACCGAGACCAGTACTGTACTTCATTCTTATTTGAGACAACAGGTTTAACTCGGTCAATGAACTTCCCAACTAAATCTCCACAATGGCTCTCTTCTCTTGTAGAACTAGTAATGGCTGAGTTGAAGGAAGAGAAGCAAACCTGCACTAAGCCTTATCATGAGGGATGCCAATCATTGAAGACGTATTGGACTACAGATAGTCACCACGTCACCCAACATAAAGTTCAGAGGAATGAGAATAAAGTTTTCCATGAAGCACCTCGCCTTGTGTACCCACAGCCAGGGATGTGGTACTTAGCAGGTCCACGCTACTTTCATCAAGACTAAAGTGCTTCATGGCGACTCTTGATCACGTGATGGCCAAATGAGAAAGTAGAATCACACTTACGAGACACATCGACATGCCAAGGATAAACACACAAGCATACTTGCAGCCAGAAACTTTAGTCAAGTTAAGCTCTTGCATTTATCAAATGAAAAGGGTCACAATGGTACATAAGAAATATTTAGTTGGATTTTGTATTACAATCCCTTGGGGAGGGTGAATGATAAAAGAGGGAGTGATCAGGAATAAGGCAAAAGAAACGATCAAACCGTTTTTATGAGGATGGTGCATTTTTATTTAATTGAAACTGGAAAAAAATTTGTTCTCAGGCTTAATAACAAGGTAGATTCCGAGAGCAACAAGGATAAATCAAGCAGTGGTAATGACCTCCGCACCGAAGGTGGACAGAGGTTATGTTTTCACCACTGTCTGTCTGTCTGTTAGCAGGATATCTCAAAACGTTGTGAACGGATGCAGATGAAATTTGGTGACAGTGAGGGTGTGTGTGATAAGGAGAATTGATTGGATTTTGGGGAAGATCCAGATCCAGATCCGAGAATTATAAAACTGGTTCGTCACCATTGAGAGATGGGGCAAAAACAATATATACTATATTATATATATATATATATATATATATATATATATATTGTATATAATATAAACAGGACATCTCAAAAAGTTGTGGACGAGTTATGACAAAACTAGGTGGGCGAGTTGGTTAGGTGACAAAAACAAGCCGATTCGATTTTGGTTATGGTTCGAACCAGATCCGGTCTATCAATGGGATACAAACGTAAACTGTTCACCCTGGCGGAGATATGCGCTCCACCGAGTGCCCGTTCTAGTTTGATACGAGTTGATAATAAATGATGCCTCGTCTGCAAATGCAAAGGTTAATTTTTTAAAGGGGAAAAAGAGTTCCAGAAGAGAAGCTCACCAGAAAGCAAGTGAAACCAAAATGCATTCCACATTTTTTTCAATTAAATAATAGCCCTCATCATGATTCTCAATATTTAATCGATTCATAAAATAAACATTACACATTGCCTTCTCTTCAACTTTGCAATCAAGTTCATCGCTTCCGTCTTCACAGATGGCCGTCCATCACAGTGTAAGTTCAGAGGAATGCACTTGATGTTACCACCCGAACAGGCGAACTGGCCCTCTGGCAAGAGGCTTCTAAAGCACAAAGGCACAAACGCAAGGAAGAACAAACAAATCGGAGGGTTGCAACTTCTGCAAGATCAAAGGAAAGCCAAGTACATTGCAATATTAAATAAGATATATTAATCGTTGAGACGCAGCTGCGTGCAAATGACGAATCAAAAAACAACCTTTTGAAAATATATTGTAATGGACTTGGTCTCCCTAACAGGTAGCACAAGACTAATGGACGATGCAACCCATCGCCACTGCCTGCACTCGCCACCCCATCTCCGATGCCTGCACTCGCCACCCCATCTCCGATGCTGCACTCACGACACCATCGCCACTACCTGCATAAATGGACATAAACTCATGCATGAACCAACATGTGAGAATGTCGTAAGTGCAGGCATCGGAGATGGGTGGCGAGTGCAGGCATCGAGATGGGGTGGCGAGTGCAGCCAGTGGCGATGGGGAGATCTTCATTCATGTCCCATGAAAGGGACATGAACCAACATGCATGACAGACATGACAGACCAATTGCTTAACCCCACTTTTGCTTCACATGATCGGGGTGGAAACAACAAACAATAAGCACTTGTTGTGTTTTGCAGTAAAGAGCTCCGAAACTTCCACGTGAACTCTACAAAATCTCGCGAGATCTTTCTGACGTATCAAGCCATGCATTTAAGACGTTAACAGCAAACAGTAGTGGCTCTTATAATTCTAACTTACAATTAAGCAGTGTATGGTTGACTTGATAGTGCAGTGAGCAATAGAGGCAGTTGCAATAAATTTACAAGGATGGCAATTGTGAAGAGGAGGACAAAGTAAGAGCAGAAGTTGATATTACAAGTTCGGTGAAACGCAGTGATGCTAAGAACCTGTGCTTTGTTTAGCGCCTGTGAAAGAATACCCTCAATTTTAACGCTAAACAATTCAAAATGTTCTTCAAGACATTTACACAAAGTTCCAAAAAATTCCACTTTTTATAAAATATTTAATTAATAACATGAACAAAATGGCAAGCAATTTCAGGTGCATGATTATGTATAATGCATTCCTATACCTATACCTATACTATACCTACAAGGCATTCCTATACAAAGATAGGTCTTACTCACCAGCAGAACCACTTGCAGCAGCACTGCCTGGAAGCAAAAAAGTAAAAGACAATGTGTTAAACATTCAAATTTTTATGCGAAGAACATGCCAGCTCCATAGATATCCGTGAATGCATGATGGTCAAGTATGGTTATGGTCCAGCCTCAAAATCTACAGGAGCCAAATGGGTGGCCAGCTATAATGTGGAAGGAAGTCCCACAAATATGAACACAGGTAAGGAAAGCTAGCTGTTGTGACAACCCACAAATTGTTACCAAGGTCGAAGCCACCTTATGGTCACCAAAATATCTACAGAATTAGAATTCGTCAATATTTTCACACTCAGGTCTCAGCAATCGGTGTCTCCTGAAATCTCAGCCTCACGATCGACAATTCGGCCTGGTATCATGTCACGAGCGTCTTGAACTGGTGAATGCAGATTCAGCAGACCCACTGCTCACATGGTAACTGTTGACAAAATGTGGCCTCTTCCTGGGCTCCTAAACCCTAAATGGATTCCAGCACGAGGGATCCGCAACACCAAATAATTTCTCACCACAAGATCATTGCCTCCATTTTCTAGGATGCAGAGAGATTGCTGCTGATTCACTATAAGCCTCACAAAACAAAATGCCTTCAAGAGTCCAGACACATATGTTGCAGTTATTGCCATTCCCTTAAACTAGAACCCGACTGGAAATCTGCATTTCCGAGCCTGCATCATCGACTTGCAGAATGTCACATCTGCTCTCAGACCCAAAATATGTCCAGCTCTGATTGGCTTCCATGTCTTCTGGTCTGAGTCCACAAGTTCTTTCCATGGCAAAGGCAAGAAGAAAGCTTTCACAGTCGATGCTTTTTGTGGAGTTATGAACCAATTTAGAATTACAACATAGACAGCTTCATGACTCAAACAATTACTTTGTCATTTGTAAGGGCAGACATCAACAAATGTCAACGACACATGATGCACATTTCCTCTTTACTCATCATCGGAACACAGCGCACTCCCTATAAAGGACACCCTCTCTCAACATTGCAATGGTGAGTTATCAGGCTGCGAATCACAGGAGATCCATACAGCAATTGATTAATGTGCACCGTCTTCAAGCAGCCATCGATGAAGGTGAAAGATGATGAACTAATTATTGCTTGTGGGTGACTTGAATGCAGCTGCAGGGAGGCTTTTGCACTAGTACATGTTGCCTGCATGACTGGGCAATGTCAAGCATGGACACTTTATATATTCATACTCAGTTGGCTTGTATCAAGCTCATGCAAACTTATGGAATGTATCAATGCCATAGCAACTGTGGTTCAGAACTGTCACAAGAGAATTGTGACGATTTTGATGAAGATGCTGAACATGCCATTGATGCTTAATATTGTGAAATGCACTCTTATGCGCACAATTGGTGGAGCAAACGTTTCACACAAACATAACACCATTGAACACGTGATGATAGTGGAATGAGAACTCCATTTGACACATCTCAGGTTTGCACATACACCGCGGCACGTGGATTTGTTTACAGTGTGGGCTGCTGCCCACGCAGCAACAACACTCGGATGGCAAGCAGCGTCACCCAGCATCAAGGAATATCCGAGTGGAACAGAACACTTGCTACCCACAATTTAGGCAGAGATTTGAAATTTGTTCAGGGTCTCGGCGATAATTAACCGACTTTGTAGAAGACACCGGAGGATCTTTAACGTCCAGCATTCATGCTACAAATATTTTTAGCCCGCAATTAAAACTAGAAGGGCACTCGGTAGAGCACACACCTCCGCCACGCAATGCCTGATCCACGAGAACATAGCGGGCCCAATACATTTTTGAGATATCATGCTATATATCGTTTTGACCCGATCTCTCAATAGTGAAGAATCACTTTAAAAATTAAATAATTATCGTTTTCAGATCTTCACCAAAATCAAATCAATTCGTCCTTGCAACACACCCAACATGTCCACCAAGTTTCGTCGGAATCCGTACAAAACTTTTTGAAATATCATGGCATATGTTGTTTTAAGCCCGATCTCTCAATGGTGAGAATCATTTAAAAATTATCGGATCCGGATTCGGATCTTCACCAAAATTGAATGAATTCTTCCTTGCCACACACCCAATGTGTCCACCAAGTTTCGTCATAATCTGTCCACAACTTTTTGATATCGTGCTATAGATCATTTTGGCCCGATCTCTGGATGGTGAGGAATCACTTAATTCTAGTAGCCGGATCCGGATCTTCACCAAAATCTAATCAATTCGGCCTTGTCACACACGCAACTGTTCACCAAATTTCCACGGATCCGTCCACAACTTTTTGAGATATCCTGTACACAAACAAACAAACAGACAAGAAGGAGTGAAAAAAACCTCCTTCACCTTCACTAGTGGAGGTAATAGAAGGGCACTCGGTAGAGCGCATACCTTCACCCACGTAATGCCTGATCCAGGAGAGCATATAGGGCCCAATACATTTTTGAAATACCATGCTATCCAGTACTATATCGTTTTTGGCCCTATCTCTCAATGGTCAAGAATCACTTTGAAAATTAAATAATTCTCGTATCCAGATCCAGATTTGGATCTTCACCAAAATCGAATCAATTCATCTTTGCCACACACACAACCTGTCCACCAAGTTTCATCCGAATCCTCCACAACTTTTTGAGATATCCTGCAAACAAACAAATGAAATTGCTCGTTGAGCAAGGAATTGCCGGAAATACTTTCTCATGTCCCATGATCCCTGAAAAAACAAAAACCTGGAAATCAATTTGATTCTTACTAGTCGATAGTGCTACTGTTTAATGAGTTATAGCACTTAGTTTGGTCATGATCATAACTTGGAAGTCAATCGGACTTGAAATGGCGTTTTTATCGCAATTTTAAAGTTTTGACCCGACCCCCCGTGACATTTGACCCCCGACAGCTAAGAAGGGTCTGGTATAACACCCCAATGAGACATATGGTTGGATGCAGAATTGGAAGATGCACATTTTGGATTTAGTTTGAAGTCGATACGACCATTTTAGTGGACGTTATTGCGAAAATAAGAATTTCGGTTTTTCGTTGACCTTGACCTTTGACCTAGATTCATCAAAAACGACAAGCGTCTAAGTTGGACCATGGCCGACGTCTGTACCCACTTTGGTCATGATCGCTGAAACGGTGGGGCTGCTACAGGGTAAACAAACACACAAACAAACAGACAGACAGACACACAGAATGACACACACAACCAACCAACATAATTGCCGAAATCCGAAGGATTCCGGAAATTAACAACAGACAGAAAGGGTGAAAACTTAACTCCTCCACCTTAGGTGGCGGAGGTAATTTTCAAGGTGCAATGCATTGCCCAGGGAGAGTTGATCTTGCGAGTATCCTGACGTCACATGCGGTTTATCTGTAATCTAGTCTCCCCATCAACATAGCTTCAAGGCCTGGGAGGTGACAACCTGAAACACAGTATCCTGATCCACACCAAGAGTGGACCAATAAAATGCCCCCACAGGCCACTCAAGGACGTTCCTGATAAACACTGGATTGTTCCTGCACCATAAAAATCGGAATCGGACCATCGAAGCTCGTTTGGCCCCTGTTCTCCGATAATTAATGGGTCCACGTACTGTTGTTGTACAAGGGAGAATAATTTTGGTGCCCGTTGTTTAAAGTCGCGTTTTTGTTGTTGACTTGTGGTTAATGCAAGCCAATGCATCAGCACCAAGGTTTTGGATCCTACACATCCCTAACCTTTGAATAACGCGAAGGTACAAAACTTATTTCGATTTTTTTTTGCTGAGTGGTTAGCCTTTGAATTTGCACTTTTTATGTCATTTTTCCTTTGAATAGATCAGATTCATAATTATTCATTCCTAATACAACCTGCGGCTGCTGGTTGCATCATTTGCGGATCACGCTGTGTCACTGATGCAGTGCCCCTGTCACCAGTAAGCTGGTACTCATTTTTCCAACCTCGGAAGGATGACAGGCTGAGTCGACCACCTGGTGTTAATTCAACGGTAAGGCTTGAACTCAAGACCATAAGATCTTAAGCCAGCTACCTGAACCGTTAAACCAACACCAGGTTTAGATTTATAACATACCGGTATGATCCCTTCCGAGGAACTTCTCAGCCCATCAAAGCCTACTTTGTTTGGTATGACTCGGACAGGATTTGAACCACCGACCTCCCAGACTCAGAGAGGACGCTCTAGCACCGAGGCTGGTAGAGATCGACCGACGACAAGACTGAAGTTATTGAACTTTGAGCATGGCTCACTTTTCGGCCTTCTTCCGTGCTTCGTAAACACAAACACAACATACTGCGGGGTTTCATGCGGAGAATAGGTCACCACGTCGTGGTGAAATAGGCCGCACCACGGTCTCCATTAACCGAGCTCCTCCAATAACGAGGAGTCCATTGCACAAGGGAAATGTGAGTGCGACCCGCTCTGGTGCCAAACGTACCCACAGAGCAGGCGACGAGAGTGAGGCCCAGCACAACGAGCGTGTGCGACGGCATCAGGACCTTCGCTGGACGACCAGCACTCCGGAAGCATAGCCGTCCGTCGGGACGGGAGAGCTGCCTCGTCTGTCTCGATCGATCCCCGACTGTCTAACGAACTGACCGACTTTCTGCACCCGACAACCGTCTATTCCGATGGCAACACCGACGGCCTTTCAGACCGCCAGGAGCCTGCTCGTACACTGGGCCTCAACGTTGCTATGGGAAGACTAGATCTGCGAGGCGTCCAGCAGAGGGAGTTCGCTCGTCTCCCTCTTCGCGGCTACTTTGGCCTTAACGGGTCCCTCTTGGGTGTCAGCGAATTCGTGATGTGCCCCGACGTCAGTCGTGATGATCAGGGACCGTTCGTTACTCCTCCCCGACGTACCTCACAGGCCGTGCAGTACCGGTTTATTGATGTAGAGGTCACCTGAGTGTATAATACACCGTACGGCATGCACTATGTCTAGTACACCGTACGGTTCGTTACTAATCTCAGGCACGGTCCGACATCGTGCCGCAAATGGGAAAAGTCTTCATAAACAACCGCAAGAGTTAATTTCATCCAGCCACCATGTTGGAGGAAAAACACACTACTACCAATTACGTACCACCAAGGCCTCTTTCATTACACCACCACCACAGCCTATTTTCTTCATGATTAAAGAAAAATGAATGAGGTTCATGGGAGTACCTTCGATTACTACCTGCAGAAGAGATGGAAATCATCACCTTTATTGGAGGAGCTAATGAGCACGACCTTTATAGCAGCAGCAATTATTCCCACCTCCTTGTGGGCCAGATAATGTTTTCGTCCAAAGTCATTCACAAGCCGGCTGGCCAGGCATGACGTTCGACAACGGTGATTTTTGGCGAGAATTTGTAACTTGTTCATGGTGCCGGAGATGAGTCGAAGGAGACGGTGGGATCTTTAACCTTCACCAACAAAATTATGGCAGATGGGGCACCCAGCTTAACATCCCTCAGGAGGATGTTATGATGCTCAACATCCGACGCACGTCATGATCCAACACTCTGCTGGCAGAGTCCCAATCCAGTAGTTTCTGTCGAGTCAGGAATCACTCAGCTGACATTCAAGATCACAAACAAAGGCAGATCATGTTTCCTCCAAGGCCGATGTTTTGCTACTCTATACCATATGCAAACAGAATGCTTTGGGTGGTTACGTCTTCCCTTTGTGACACAATTGTTCATGTTTTGCTTATATGGAGGACAAAGAGGACCACACAGGTCCAGGTATACACATATACACACCTCCATTCAGGAACACAAAGGACAAACAACACAAACAGAAACAGTTTCCATCACTGCAGAATCATTTTTGTCATACTGGGGAGTGGGCAGGCATTCGTACATCGACCAATGAAGGGGAAAAATAAAAACAAATGTGATGGAAGCATTCTACGACAGTCCATGCAATAAGGCTCCACCAACACTACCCAGTTGATAATCACAAGTTCTTCCTCAATGTGAGTGTCGAAGGTCATTCCATCAGTTTTAATAACGACTACGTGCGTGCAACAGAGGACCATATTGATACACACTCTGTCCAATGGTGCAGAGAGAGCGCGAGAGAGATAGAGAGCTAGATATCGAGGGAAACAGCGGAGAGCAGAGGGAGACAGCGGAGAGCAGAGGGAGATAACGGAGAGAGAGCGAGAGAAGGGGAGATAGAGATAGAGAGAGCGGAGAGAACAGAGAGACAGAGAGAGCGCGAGAGAGATAGAGAGCTAGATATCGAGGGAAACAGCGGAGAGCAGAGGGAGACAGTGGAGAGCAGAGAGAGACAGTGAGGAGCAGAGAGAGCAGAGAGAGCAGAAAGAGACAGAGAGACAGAGAGACAGAGAGACAGAGAGACAGAGAGACAGAGAGACAGAGAGACAGAGAGACAGACCCTGAGTCACAAAAAATGACAAAATAACCATCATCATCAAAATGGCTGTTGATCAATGTACTTTGCATTTTATCAAACCTCTGTTGAACTCCATTCCACACCTTCTTTCCTTCTTACAATTCCACCAATCGTTAAACGATCACCAAATCCAACATCAGCTGAGCGAGTGAGTTCAACAAAACAAGACTTCGTCCAAACATCTTATGAAGTTTATAATGCAATTGGTGCCGAATTTACAGTGGTGGGGAGAGGGAGGGGGTGAAAAGATTCCGAGCAATCAAATCCTTCAAGCATCTGCACCGAGTCGTGCCAACTGGGTGAGGAACTGTTCAGAGGTGACAAGGTCACTACAACCGTACACAACGCGGCGTCCGGGTTTACTTCGACCGTACTCCACCACGTTCTGATACTCCGTGTAAGTACCACCACCCACCACCACGACCACAGCCTCCTGGAATGGAGTTTTTGCCCTCGAGATGTTCGGTTCGTTTCCATGGATCAGCTTCGGGTCGAAATACCGGAATTTCTCGGTCTCCGGTCCCACCCTTCATCTCCATCAGATTATCGAGCAGGTAGGTAATTGGAAGTTTGTGCTTTTTGAGCACCAAGTTCTTCACACCTTCCATGACAAACTGGGATCCGGTATTCACAAGACGTGAAAACATACCGATCGTGCTGGTCCCCCCTCCACCGCAGGTGCTCGGCGCCGCAGCCTTCTGGGACAAAGACTTCATCTCCTAATATAGCGGAAGGGTGCGGGATCACAGCCAGCGAGACGCAACGACTGCTCCAGCTGCTCCAGCTCCCGCTCGGGTATATACAAGTTGGACAAGTAGTAGATGATGAACAATGCATCTTGTCTTCAGCTTTTCCCGCCTCAGGATCTTCGACTATCTCAGAAATCGGTTTTTCCAAACCGGCTTTTGCCATGATCTTCCTCGCATTCAAAGTAGAGGTCCAGTTTGCGTGCCTTGATCCGTTCCAGAAGAGCAGTTGCGAGGTTAGTGTGGATGTCGATGAGCCGTTTCTTCTCCAGGAGATCGGGAAGAGAACTCACTGCAGATGTAAGGCGGGCACTGTTGTCGCTGATAAGACCCATGGTCGTGTCGTCCTCACCGTCAAAGCCCAAACTACCCTTGAGTCGTTTCACGTCCTCTTCTTGGGCACGGTAGGAGTCCAGTTCTTGTTGAATCGCATCAGCCACCTCAGGGAAAAGGCTGAACTTGTGTTGTTGCCAGAAGCGGTCGTTCTGACCGAGGTCGTAAGTGGTGCGGGAGCGAGCTCGAGCACGGGCCGAGGGCACCTCCGCTCGGCCGGGTCCGCCGTCGGGCAGAGTCACCCTGTTCAGCTGGAGATCCATGGTGTGTGCACCAACGCTTGGTACGTCCAGCTGTGGTGCAGCGGATTGGCCAAGTCGACGGCTCGATCGGCCAAAAACAGCAACGGTCTCTGGAAGCTCAGCTGCGCCGCAGACAGTCCGTCGGACGGCGACGACGTCGACGTGAACAAGCTGCTGCGGGCATCTCGCAGGTTCTCTCGGAGCGTTTGTCCAGCTTCTCGGCCACCATCTCGGCGGCGTTACCACGTGGGCAGCGAATGATGGGCACCGCGCCGAGGGTCACAAGAAGCAAAACAGACCGTCGGCCATTGTATCCGTGGCAACGGCGATGTCCGAATCGCGGGCGTCTGCGCGGTTCAGCTCGTGGAAGGAAGCGGCGTGCCGGGCGCGGAGCACGAATAGGTCATCCTCGAGACAAACGAAGTCGAGGTGCTGGTCGAACACCTTGCTCACGCGGTTCACGGCACCTGCCTGCAGGGCCGCGCCGGCCATCTCTTCCAACTGGCCACGGGGCACGGCGGAGAGAAAGTTGAAGTGGTACGAGTCGTACAGGTGTCCCCTGAGATCCTGGCAGATACGTTCGACGTTCTCCGAACTTGGAGCGACGAGATACACGGCGGGCACGTGCGGGATGGCGTCCCGCTCCGAATGAAGCAGCAAAATGAAGGGTCACACCGAGCTCTCGGAGCTCCCTCACGTTCAACAAGGGCGAAATAACATCTTGGCCCGCACGATCGTACACCAGGACCTTCCAAACGGGCTCGAGGAGGCGCTCTTGCCACGGGGACGTTCATGTTGAGGAAACGCCGCACGGCCGCCGCCTGCTTCTCCCGAACAGCCCGCATCGTTGCGTGCAGAGCGATCGGTCGATTGTCGAGTGCATCGATTTTAGCTTGGGGGAAAGGGGGAAACCCGTCTCTGATGTCGTCATCTAATTTATTATCGTTATTATTACTACAACCGGTTGAGTTTTCCACCGACTGTGATTCTACGTACTTGATGCGTTAAAGTGAAAAAAAAATCTACTGAGCTGAAAAACCAACCCGAACGTCGGCCCATTCGATAATACACCGCCTCAAATACTCTCGTTATTTCCGCACCACGACATTGCAAGGGCAGGAGCCAAATAGACGGAAATAATATAAATAATAAATGAGTGTAGGAAATTTTGAGGCAGGTTGGCTGTAAGTAGCATGTTCACGCGTAACCAACAAAAGTCAACTAACTACGAACAAACTTGGTTATTTGGCTCGAAGTGAAAGGTCAAACGATGAGAATCCAGCCCTGTTAGTTTCCTGTCTCTGTTAATTATCTCACACTTTCCTAAACAGGTCGCTGGGAATTGGATGACGAATAATAGTCCATTGTCACTGAGATGGGAAGAAACGGTGTTGTGTGTGTGTGTGTGTGTGGTGTGTGTGTGTGTGTGTGTGTGTGTGTGTGTGTGTGTGTGTGTGTGTGTGTGTGTGTGTGTGTGTGTATACACCGCGTGTAAGTGCGTGCACGTGAAAGTTTGTGTTGTTGACTGCTACCTGCACACGTGGTTGGGTTTCAGGAGATGGAATGGAGGGACCTACCAGGTCTTAAAGTATCCACCTCTATTTGTGTGTGTATGTAACATTTGTGTATGTAACATGTGCAATCTGTCACGTTTAATATATGCATACATGTGCAACATGTCACGCATATGTGTATATAGCATGTGCAACATGTCACGCATATGTTGTATATAGCATGTGAACATGTCAGCATAGTGTATATAGCATGTGCAACATGTCACATATATGTGTATATAGCATGTGCAACATGTCACGCATATGTGTATATAGCATGTGCAATATGTCACATATATGTGTATATAGCATGTGCAACATGTCACGCATATGTGTATATAGCATGTGCAGCATGTCACATATGTGTATATAGCATGTGCAACATGTCACGCATGTGTATATAGCATGTGCAACATGTCACGCATATGTGTATATAGCATGTGCAACATGTCACGCATATGTGTATATAGCATGTGCAACATGTCACGCATATGTGTATATAGCATGTGCAACATGTCACGTATATGTGTATGTAGCATGTGCAACATGTCACGCATATGTGTTATGTAGCATGTGCAACATGTCACGCATATGTGTATATAGCATGTGCAACATGTCACATATATGTGTATTAGCATGTGCAACATGTCACATATATGTGTATATAGCATGTGCAACATGTCCCGCATATGTGTATATAGCATGTGCAACATGTCACGCATATGTGTATATAGCATGTGCACAATGTCACATATATGTGTATATAGCATGTGCAACATGTCACGCATATTGTGTATATAGCATGTGCAACATGTCACGCATATGTGTATATAGCATGTGCAACATGTCACATATATGTGTATATAGCATGTGCAACATGTCACATATATGTGTATATAGCATGTGCAACATGTCCACAGCTATATACACATATATGTGACATGTTGCACATGCTATATACACATATGCGTGACATGTTGCACATGCTACATACACATATGCGTGACATGTTGCACATGCTACATACACATATACGTGACATGTTGCACATGCTATATACACATATGCGTGACATGTTGCACATGCTATATACACATATGCGTGACATGTTGCACATGCTATATACACATATATGTGACATGTTGCACATGCTATAACAATATATGTGACATGTTGCACATGCTATATACACATATGCGTACATGTTGCACATGCTAATACACATATGCGTGACATGTTGCACATGCTACATACACAATACGTGACATGTTGCACATGCTATCATACACATATGCGTGACATGTTGCACATGCTATATACACATATGCGTGACATGTTGCACATGCTATATACACATATGCGTGACATGTTGCACATGCTTATATACACATTGCGTACGTGACATGTTGCACATGCTATATACACATATGTGACATGCTGCACATGCTATATACACATATGCGTGACATGTTGCACATGCTATATACACATATATGTGACATATTGCACATGCTATATACACATATGCGTGACATGTTGCACATGCTATATACACATATATGTGACATGTTGCACATGCTATATACACATATGCGTGACATGTTTCACATGCTATATAACACATATGCGTGACATGTTGCACATTCATATACACCATATGCGTGACATGTTGCACATGTATGCATATATTAACGTGACAGATTGCACATGTTACATACACAAATGTTACATACACACACAAATAGAGGTGGATACTTTAAGACCTGGTAAGTCCCTCCATTCCATCTCCTGAAACCCAACCACGTGTGCAGGTAGCAGTCAACAACACAAACTTTCACGTGCACGCACTTACACGCGGTGTATACCACACACACACACACACACCACACACACACACACACACACACACACACACACACACACACACACACACACACACACACACACACACACACACCGTTTCTTCCCATCTCAGTGACAATGGACTATTATTCGTCATCCAATTCCCAGCGACCTGTTTAGGAAAGTGTGAGATAATTAACAGAGACAGGAAACTAACAGGGCTGGATTCTCATCGTTGACCTTTCACTTCGAGCCAAATAACCAAGTTTGTTCGTAGTTAGTTGACTTTTGTTTGGTTACGCGTGAACATGCTACTTACAGCCAACCTGCCTCAAAATTTCCTACACTCATTATTTATTTATATTATTTCCGTCTATTTGGCTCCTGCCCTTGCAATGTCGTGGTGCGGAAATAACGAGAGTATTTGAGGCGGTGTATTATCGAATGGGCACGACGTTCGGGTTGGTTTTTCAGCTCAGTAGATTTTTTTTTCACTTTTAACGCATCAAGTACGTAGAATCACAGTCGGTGGAAAACTCAACCGGTTGTAGTAATAATAACGATAATAAATTAGATGACGACATCAGAGACGGGTTTCCCCCTTTTCCCCCCAACGCTAAAATCGATGCACTCGACAATCGACCGATCGCTCTGCCACGCAACGATGGCGGCTGTTCGGGAGAAGCAGGCGGCGGCCGTGCGGCGTTTCCTCAACATGAACGTCCCCGTGGGCAAGAGCGCCTCCTCGGAGCCCGTTTGGAAGGTCCTGGTGTACGATCGTGCGGGCCAAGATGTTATTTCGCCCTTGTTGAACGTGAGGGAGCTCCGAGAGCTCGGTGTGACCCTTCATTTGCTGCTTCATTCGGAGCGGGACGCCATCCCCGACGTGCCCGCCGTGTATCTCGTCGCTCCAAGTTCGGAGAACGTCGAACGTATCTGCCAGGATCTCAGGGGACACCTGTACGACTCGTACCACTTCAACTTTCTCTCCGCCGTGCCCCGTGGCCAGTTGGAAGAGATGGCCGGCGCGGCCCTGCAGGCAGGTGCCGTGAACCGCGTGAGCAAGGTGTTCGACCAGCACCTCGACTTCGTTTGTCTCGAGGATGACCTATTCGTGCTCCGCGCCCGGCACGCCGCTTCCTTCCACGAGCTGAACCGCGCAGACGCCCGCGATTCGGACATCGCCGTTGCCACGGATACAATGGCCGACGGTCTGTTTTGCTTCTTTGTGACCCTCGGCGCGGTGCCCATCATTCGCTGCCCACGTGGTAACGCCGCCGAGATGGTGGCCGAGAAGCTGGACAAACGTCTCCGAGAGAACCTGCGAGATGCCCGCAGCAGCTTGTTCACGTCGACGTCGTCGCCGTCCGACGGACTGTCTGCGGCGCAGCTGAGCTTCCAGAGACCGTTGCTGTTTTTGGCCGATCGAGCCGTCGACTTGGCCAATCCGCTGCACCACAGCTGGACGTACCAAGCGTTGGTGCACGACACCATGGATCTCCAGCTGAACAGGGTGACTCTGCCCGACGGCGGACCCGGCCGAGCGGAGGTGCCCTCGGCCCGTGCTCGAGCTCGCTCCCGCACCACTTACGACCTCGGTCAGAACGACCGCTTCTGGCAACAACACAAGTTCAGCCTTTTCCCTGAGGTGGCTGATGCGATTCAACAAGAACTGGACTCCTACCGTGCCCAAGAAGAGGACGTGAAACGACTCAAGGGTAGTTTGGGCTTTGACGGTGAGGACGACACGACCATGGGTCTTATCAGCGACAACAGTGCCCGCCTTACATCTGCAGTGAGTTCTCTTCCCGATCTCCTGGAGAAGAAACGGCTCATCGACATCCACACTAACCTCGCAACTGCTCTTCTGGAACGGATCAAGGCACGCAAACTGGACCTCTACTTTGAATGCGAGGAGAAGATCATGGCAAAAGCCGGTTTGGAAAAACCGATTTCTGAGATAGTCGAAGATCCTGAGGCGGGAAAAGCTGAAGACAAGATGCGATTGTTCATCATCTACTACTTGTCCAACTTGTATATACCCGAGGCGGAGCTGGAGCAGCTGGAGCAGTCGTTGCGTCTCGCTGGCTGTGATCCCGCACCCTTCCGCTATATTAGGAGATGGAAGTCTTTGTCCCAGAAGGCTGCGGCGCCGAGCACCTGCGGTGGAGGGGGGACCAGCACGATCGGTATGTTTTCACGTCTTGTGAATACCGGATCCCAGTTTGTCATGGAAGGTGTGAAGAACTTGGTGCTCAAAAAGCACAAACTTCCAATTACCTACCTGCTCGATAATCTGATGGAGATGAAGGGTGGACCGGAGACCGAGAAATTCCGGTATTTCGACCCGAAGCTGATCCATGGAAACGAACCGAACATCTCGAGGGCAAAAACTCCATTCCAGGAGGCTGTGGTCGTGGTGGTGGGTGGTGGTACTTACACGGAGTATCAGAACGTGGTGGAGTACGGTCGAAGTAAACCCGGACGCCGCGTTGTGTACGGTTGTAGTGACCTTGTCACCTCTGAACAGTTCCTCACCCAGTTGGCACGACTCGGTGCAGATGCTTGAAGGATTTGATTGCTCGGAATCTTTTCACCCCCTCCCTCTCCCCACCACTGTAAATTCGGCACCAATTGCATTATAAACTTCATAAGATGTTTGGACGAAGTCTTGTTTGTTGTGAACTCACTCGCTCAGCTGATGTTGGATTTGGTGATCGTTTAACGATTGGTGGAATTGTAAGAAGGAAAGAAGGTGTGGAATGGAGTTCAACAGAGGTTTGATAAAATGGCAAAGTACATTGATCAACAGCCATTTTGATGATGATGGTTATTTTGTCATTTTTTGTGACTCAGGGTCTGTCTCTCTGTCTCTCTGTCTCTCTGTCTC
>CM068967.1:39796155-39807894 GCA_035128595.1 Eptatretus atami
GGGTGTGTGACCATGACAAATTGATTCGATTTTGGTGAAGATACGAATCTGGATCTGGATATGAGAATTATTTGATTTTTCAAGTGATTCTTCACCATTGAGAGGTGGGGCCAAAAACGATATGTAGCATGACATTTCTAAAATGTATTGGGCCTGATACGTTCTCATGGATCAAGCATTGCATGGTCGAGGTATGCGTTCTACCGAGTGCCCTTCTAGTTTAATTAGATTATTACCAGATATTATTTGAATTATATATTTTATTACCAGATATTGTTTAATCAATAAATGAAAATACCCTTTACAGCCAAATCACTTGTTTACTGTTGTGTCCAAATATCAGCTTCCTAGCTCAAAATGTGCTTGAGATATTGCCCTGATGAAAAAAATATATATATAAGGAATTAATATATCGATAATTAAGTAATTATTCAATTAATTGATTAATCTAAAAAATACAATTTTTGCCAAAGCACATCTTCACTTTCGTCCCCAAATTTCAGCTTCCTAGCTCAAAGGATGGCTGAGATATTGCCTTGCCAAACAAGAAAACAAATGGAGTAAAAACTGAGTACCCCCTTCCTTCGGTGCCCTATTGTGACATCATGCATCGCTTGGATATGGAATTGGGAAGGAGCGATGTACAATATTTTTGGACCATTTTATTTTTGAAGCCACCTGTGATATCATAAAAAATAGGTAGCTTTCAGGTAATACAACCATCAGATGCCATGTCTTATAAAATTGCTCAAATGAAAGTTATAACTCCAAACCTGTCATGATTGAGCTTATTGCTGACCACATAAGCCGAGCCACCTCTTTTGGTGCAGCTGTGGACCCATTATTCACCCAGTGTGCTGACAATCTTATCTCTACGTCTAATGTTGGAATTTCCAGATGAGTCCTCTTGCAGCATTGCTTCACCATCTGTCAGATGCTCGGAGTTTCTTATTTCATGGTACTGGGTTTTGGATTTGTTGCTGTTTTACTGAAGACGTCATTATTCCTCTGAATATATGAACGTTGGATGGTGTCATCATCATCTTTTGCACCATCACTCTCATTCGTCACCCTCACCTTCCTATCCTTCAAATTCTTCTATCCGAGCAGGTGGTGTGCGAGTAAACATCTTCACTAATTTTTTTCACGACACCGACCTTTTTTGGGGGCTTTTAAGGCAGTGCATGGTCTACTCTTATTGTTATACAAAGAGTGTGTGCACATCATAAAGCTTTGGACAGTGAATTTGAGGATGTAGTTGATAAATGGATGAATCATTTTCAGCCAGTTCTGATCTACACACCCTCAACTTGTTCATTTCTGCTATTCTCTCTCCGTTTTTTTTGTATGATTTTTCAGAACTACACAAACACACCTACTGATAATTATCTTGAGGGGTCGGGGGTGGATTTTGTTGGGGTTGCTTAAAATCTTGCCCAGATTCTGAAGTTGTTACACCCAAAATTTGAGGCCTCTAGGTGCAACTGTTTGGCTGTGAAAGAATATGTACAAACCCACACACACTTGAAAATGTTATAAAGTAAGGAAAACACAAGGAAATTAGACAGGTGGAGGCCATTCAGCCTATGCCACATCAACACCACACTAATTTATCAACAAAAGATCAAAATATGAAAATGCAAAATGTTTTTTTTTTTGTAGTTTTTATAGATATATTTTTTTTCCAGGGGAGGGGACATGGGTTTGGGTAAAAAACACAACATCAACCACACAACACCCCTTGATGAGTCCCCCCCACCAACAGCACTCAGTACACATAGTCCATGGGCCCAGGCCAGAAATTCCACTTGTCGGTACCATCTAAGGAAACCATATTCCTTAGTTATGATTTTTGAATTGGTGTTATATATATATATTGTGCGAATTCGCGCCCGCCGGCGTGCGATCGGCCACGTGACTCGAATCGCGACCGCCTCGCCCACGGCGGACAATTCAGTCGTGACCCTCCCGGCTAACGCCGGGATCCAGTCACGGGTGGACCTTTCGGCCTCACCACAACCCAGTCCGCATTCTACCGCCGCGGATAGGGTGAATCGCGAAAGTCGATATACCTAAGTACCCGCACGGGTAACCTACCGAGGGGTTGTACCTCGCCACAGGCCGACTTCGGACACGATCCGCTTAAGCGGCTCGTTCCGGGCTAACGGATAACCGAGCGGTGTTATCGTCGCCTTGACGGTTCAGATTAATTATCGGGCGGCCCGCGCCCACGACGAACCCTTTACGTGAAACAAGATGGAGACCCAACGAAGGAAGGACGCAGCGACACGGGGGAAGAATTCAACAGAAGCACATTTTATTTACAACACGACAACGAATAGCACACATAAAGCAACAAGAATTCACAGCAACAATTATAATAAGAAATGCACATATAAAGAAAGAGTTGAAACGACTACACGACACACGGACCACTTATAACAATTCTACTTGACGGACTTGGCGCCGACCACACGTTCACACAAAACCCAAAAGAAAATGGAAGTCGCGACTTCCCTGAGTTGCTGTCCTTGGCACCCGTCCCCGCGGTCGTGACTCCCCTCGAGCGCGGCCGGCAAGGCCTCTCCGGCGCGCCTCGCGCCCGACCGTACTGGCCTTCCGACGCCACGGACCGCACGACCCGCGGCAGCAGGACCAGCGTGGCAGGGGCAGAGTAGCAGCCAGTGGGGGGGGGGGGGGGCGAAGCTGATGTCGTGCAGCTCTCCCTTTTCCCGGGTCGAGGAGAAGCAACTCCACTTCCCGCAGCCAAAGCGACAACCGACCACGACGATGCAACTGCGACTTCGACGACCAACCGCAACTCCACTCAATCGACCGCCACCGACACCACTCCACTGCTTGACCGACACCACTCAACTCCACCCGACACACTCCCCTGCTGCTTCGCCGCGCTATATCGTCCCGCGCCCCGCCTGTCTCTCCGCCCCCTTTTTGGCTCCGCCCCCTTGGCTTCGTTCCAATTAAAAAATGAAAATGGATTTGAACGACGGTAGCTTCTTCAACGGCGGGGCGGAGAGATGCGGAGGGAGGCCTCTGGCAGGCGGAGACGTGCAGGTGCAGCTCAAAATAACAAAAGGTAAAAGAAAACGCTATTCTGAAGAGGTTCACACCCGAATGGTCACATAAATTCCCTCTATACAACGGGTTTGGAGCTAACTACACATGTACTTCAGAAATACCTCACCTATGGGACCTGGATGGTGTTTGCGAATTTCCACAGCCGTACACTACCCCCTCCCCTTTTTACAGACTCGTCCCGAGTCGTCAAATTATCGTGTGCCATCATGTGTAGTTCTCCCCTAGTACGTTTTACCTTCGGATCCCTGAGTGCGACATTCATGGTATTCGTGTCCCCAAAATAAATAACCTGAGGGCTGAGTAACTAACTAAACAAACTCACTCATTCAGACGACTTAAATAAAATTGCCGGCGCTAAGACATACATGCCGGGGGCGCACTCATATTTACAATACACAACTTAGTCTTAACCTTATAAATTTTACACTAACCCATGGCCCAGGATCAATGGACTCTGCAGGAAAAAGGCAAAAGTCAAAGAAAACCGGTGCACGGGCCGCCACTGCAGGCCCGTGTTGCAGCTGCCAACAGGACAGTTCCTGCAGCTTGCAAACTGTTGCTTGCGGATCCGGCGCGCATGGAAATGAACAGGGGGGGGGGGGGCAAAGCAAAATAGAACGGGGGCAAAATGACGATGTGGGCAGTGGGCATGGCATGGCAAAAGGTGAACAGGCAGGAAACAACAGCCCGCAGAACTAGGCCGTTGCAGGCAAACACAGCCGGCAAATGAACTGGCCGGCCCAGGCCTTGAAGTAAAACACAGCAGAAAAACAACCGTCGGACGATCCGACCGGCACAGGCCTTGCAGCAAAACAAAGCTGCCGATGAAGTTGGCCGGCCTCTTGCCGTGCAGTGCAGGTTGGTGGAGGGAGTGCGGTGGTGCTGGCCTCAGAAGGCGGGCGTCGTCTACCTACTGTCTCCCTCCCACCTATCGCCTTTGCCTGTCACTGTCCATACCCACTCCCTTAATTTGTAAAAACCCAATTTAGCCCCAACTTATTTTTTTGTTTGTTTTTATTTTCACTTTCACTTCCTACTTCCCACTATAAATCGTCCCTAACCCCTTTACTGTCTTTGTTCGGCTAACCTATCTCGTCCCTAGCCTACTCCCAACCCCTACGTTCCCTTCCCGGAGGGGAATTAGGGAGAGCTAGCGTCCTGTGTCAAGGCCCAACGAAGCCTCAGGATGGCCTCCCCAGACTTCACGATCTAACCCAAAGTGGGTCCAGCGGCCCCACACGAGAGCGAAGGGATGGATGGTGCGGAGGGTACACTTCCTAATCTACCCTATCCATTTAACTGTTAAACTATCCCGGGGCTTTCAACAAGCGCCTCTCGCTTAATCTATTGGTTCTAAACCCAGATTCCCGTCGCCTGTGTTGGTGTCCTTACAATTTGGCCTTGCCCTCGAATTTCCCTCGCTCCTTGCACGGTTTCGTGGCTGGGACGCGTGGCTCCCCTTGGCAGCACGACCCTCTGCCGAATCCCTACAATGGCACCCCGGGCACTACACTGCCTCCGAGCCTACCAGCTCCCTAACAACGGGGAGTGCCCCATGGCAACTCCCCTGAAACGCACACGTGGCAGGCTGGCGCCCCGGGCCCTTTCGAGAGGTCACCCTGCCCACGACACTGCCCACGCGGCTAACGGCGCTCCGGCGCCCCGCACCAAGCGGGCGCACCCGTGCCACTACGCTAACCGGCCCCCATGGGCCCTTGGCCTACTACGGCCGACTAGCCCGGTGCCCAGGGTACCCACTCAGCGATACTCACCGTTCGCAGCCACGCTCCCAGCCGTCAACAGGGCTCCTGCACCCCTCCAAATGGGTATCGAGCCTACATTCCCACCAACAACCAAACGACCTCCATTTTTCAATTTGTCTAACCCACTAACTCACTTTACACTGACCCCGGGTCCTTGGGCGGAGTCACTCCTCCCCCAATCACTCATCGCACCATGCATTCCCCATTCGCTCCATACACTCAGACCGCTGGCCTCACCCACTCACATGTACTCACCTCACAGCTTTTCAACACACACATCGCTGAATCCTGCCATCCTTCTAACTACCTCCCCTAACTAACTCGTGCTCCCACGTCGTCCCTTACACTACAGCACGTTCCATTTAACACTACGTAGCTAAGCTACGTCCCCTCTACACATTCCAAGTCTGTCTCTGTCTCAAATCAAAAAAATCATTTCCCCACCTAAATCTCGACTAAATCCCTCTAACTAATCCATTCCACGGGCCCCATGAGGACTTACCCCTGCCCCATGGAGCCGGTCTAGCTAAGCTAAACCTTCCCCCTAGCTAGTTCCATCCTGTGCCCAGGCAAGGGGTCTTTCACCCCTTGCCTGGGAATCCTGTTCACCCGAAAGCGAGGCTTGCTTTTTTTTTTTTTTCTATTGCGCAGCACCAGCGCGGCAACTCACAGCTCGCGCACTTTGCACCTGCCCGTGACGTCATGCAGCTGCACGCGTACCTCGTTCCTCTTGGACGGTACCATCCGGCAGGGATTCACCCTCCTGCCGGGATTCCAACCCACCGTGCAGCCATGACGCACCCTGCGCACCCCCAAAAGCAAACTCGCACTCCGAGGGCTCCCCCACGAACACATGTGCTCTGCCCGTTGGAGCTTCACAAAGCCGCGTGGGAGAGCCCATCCGGTCCAAATCCATCGTCTGCCTAAACTTTGTCGTCGCCGGGATCGGCAACATCCACCGCTGGCGTTTCGGACCGGGGTTTACTCCCGCAAGCGAGCCGTGGGGGGTCTCATGCGCTGACCGCACGCGGACGCGCGCTCGCTGCTGGGTGAACCCGGCACGGTCCCCATTACAACTACGGCCGCTCTTCGGCTTGTGTCTCTCTGTCGCCGTCGTCTCCATTCTACCCACGCACACCTGCGTATTACGACGCTCAGACTCCACTCCATCACACTCACTTCCATACCGGGAGACGCGGCTGCATGCTCGCGCATGCCCACCGACATCTCCCTTACACACCGCGACCTAACACACACTGTTTCCCTCACATACCGCATTCTCACACACCGTGCTTCGCACACGCGTGCCGTTTTTGGCGCACACGCCGCTCCACCACCCGTGGTCTTTCACCCGCACCCGTGGCTCCTCCACACCCGGTGCTCATCCACCTGCGGTGCCCTTTCACACACGGCACGTGGGAAGCACGCACTCCGGCACACATGCCACCCACCACTCACACACGGGGACACACTCACACCTTGCGTGCCGCAAAGCACGCATGTCCGCACACTCGCAAACACACCCCTGCACAACCACACTGGGGATTTGTGTCCCCACAAGGGTTCCCGGGGCCTCTATCCCCCCAAGCTGCACGTGCACCTATCCACAGCACTCGTCCCTCAACTCCGCTTGCACGACGAACCCACCTGGTCTGATTCGCTTCAAGGGGGCAAACTCCCTCCCCTCGTTCCTGGAGGCAGCCATCCAGCTGCTCACACCGGGTCTCCACACGCTCCGCGAGCTCACCCCATCATCCTCCACTACCTGTGTGTGTGTGTGTTCTGTTCCTTTAACCCGTCATTTTCATGCAGTCTCTCCTCTATTTCTCTGTCTCCCGCGTCTCTATCCATTTATTAGTTTCTGTTGTCTCCTTGGTGTCTATTAGACTCTGCTTCTTTCTGGCGTCTTTCCCTTATCTTTACGTAGGTCAACCTTGCTTTCTCCTTAACCGCTCCGTCCTTCCCTCTGTTTCACTCCTTGCTCTTTCAGGATCTCCGCGTACCTCATCCTTGCTTTCCGTCTTAATTGTTCTTTTCTCTCCCTCCCAATTCCTTTCACCTCGTGTCTTATACATTATTAGTTTCTGTTTCTTGCTGAAGTTCCTCCATCTCTCTGGATTTCAATTTTACTCTCTCCTTCAGTTCATTAATTTCAAACTCGTATAGTTTTTGTTTTCTCTCCCACAGTTTCTCCTGCTCCTCACTTTCCAATCTCATCGTTTCTTTCAATTGTCTATTTCCTTCCTGTGTTTCATTCGCTGTTCTCTCATTACCCTTCCTTGTTTCTTCTCCTGTCTTTCCTTCTGCAGTTTCATGGTTTTCTTCATGTGGTTAATTTCCCTTTTGTGTTTCATTCGCTGTTCTTTGTCTACCTCTTCGCACTCCAGCCTTGCCTTTTCTTTCAATTGGTCAACCTCGGCTTCATGTTCCTTTGTTTTTCTATCCCATTGTTCCTCTCGTTCTTCCCTCTCCAATCTCGTTGTGTCCTTCAATCTCCTGATTTCTCCTTCCTGCTCCATTCCTTGCTCCTTCAACTTCTCCTCGTACTCCAACCTATTTTTTTCCTTTTGTCGTTCAGTTTCAAATTCATATCTTTCAGTTTTCTATTCCACTGTCTTTCTTGTTCCTCATTCTTGAATCTCGTTATTTCTTTCAGTTGGCTGACTTCGTTCTCCTGTCTCATTCCTTGTTCTTCCAGTACCTCTTCTTGTTCCTCTTTTAACACTCTCAGTTCGTTTTGTAACTCAGAAGCTTTCTTTTCCAATTCTTTCTCATCTCCGCACCCTCCGACCTTGCTTTGGCTTCTAACTGTCCTTCCGGCTTGCCCTTGTGGTTGTCTAGCCGTCTTCCCAGTTCCTCTGTCTCCGTTTTTACCTCCAGTCCCAGCTTATCAACTCTCTTCGTCATGTCTTGCAGTCTTTTCTCACACTCCACCATTTTTATTTCCTTCGTGCACGTCCGTCACCCCAATTAATTTTTCCCTCTCGGTTACCGTCACTTTTTCCGTCACCTCCACACTTCTCGCCCAACACGTCTCTCCGAATTATTTTTTCCTCACCCGCCTTCACCGCGGGCCTTACAACCGTTGCACCCCTCCCAGCTCGTTCGCTCCCACACGTGGCGTCGCCATTACGCACTTCCGTGTGTTGCCTTCATGCCCGCCTGCAGGCTCCGGCCCATTTGCTGCGTTTCACCCCGCATTTTTTTATTTCTTCCTTCATTCCTTGCGCATTTGTTTCCATATTCTCGTTTATGCCTTTATTTTTCGTTTTCATTTCGAGTGAGTTTCCATCCATTTTTTCGTTCATTCCATCCATTTTGCCGTTCATTCGTTTGTGTTTGTTTCCATCTGCTTGTTCATCCTTTTATTTCGTTTTCTATTCGTTCATTTGTTGCGCCATTCGCTTATTGCCTGCAAATCATGTTTACCTGGCCCACGTTAAGTGGTCCGTGGCAATCGCTTCACCCTCAGGCGCGGGTCCGCCGCGGACTGGGGAAGGACTTTGACGGAGGCGGGTGGGGGGTGTCATACACCGCGGCCTCTGCCGCCGCCGCGCCCATTTCGGGCTCTACGTTTGGTTGGGGGGGAACTGTTCCTGCACACCAATGTCCTGCTCGGGGTCTACATCCTGGACCATGGATTCTACATCACTACACATATACATTCCTAATACCCCGGCTCCGCTCGCCTTGAGACGCCATCTTATCTCATGTAAGGGGTTAATTTACCTCGCTCGTAATTTGGAGGGAATCGGGGGTCGCTCCTCTCACCCCTGGACGATTCCCTATGAATTTAGTTGGAGACGGGAGGGATTAGATCACACTCCTGTACACCAGTGTTGCGAATTCGCGCCGCCGGCGTGCGATCGGCCACGTGACTCGAATCGCGACCGCCTCGCCCACCGGACGGACAATTCAGTCGTGACCCTCCCGGCTAACGCCGGGATCCAGTCACGGGTGGACCTTTCGGCCTCACCACAACCCAGTCCGCATTCTACCCGCGCGGAATGGGTGAATCGCCGAAAGTCGATATACCTAAGTACCCGCACGGGTAACCTACCGAGGGGTTGTACTCCGCACAGGCCGACTTCGGACACGATCCGCTTTAGCGGCTCGTTCCGGCTAACGGGATAACCGAGCGGTGTTATCGTCGGCCTTGACGGTTCAGATTAATTATCGGCGGCCCGCGCCACGACGAACCCTTTACGTGAAACAAGATGGAGACCCAACGAAGGAAGGACGCAGCGACACGGGGGAAGAATTCAACAGAAGCACATTTTATTTACACACGACAACGAATAGCACACATAAAGCAACAAGAATTCACAGCAACAATTTATAAAAGAAATGCACATATAAAAGAAAGAGTTGAAACCGACTACACGACACACGGACCACTTATAACAATTCTACTTGACGGACTTGGCGCCGACCACACACACGTTCACACAAAACCCCAAAAGAAAATGGAAGTCGCGACTTCCTGAGTTGCTGTCCTTGGCGCCCGTCCCCGCGGTCGTGACTCCCCTCGAGCGCGGCCGGCAAGGCCTCTCCGGCGCGCGTCGCGCCCGACCGTACTGACTTTCGACGCCACGGACCCAGCACCGACCCGCGGCAGCAAGGACCAGCGTGGCAGGGGCAGAGTAGCAGCCAAAGGGGGGGGGGGCGAAGCTGATGTCGTGCAGCTCTCCCTTTTCCCGGGTCGAGGGAGAAGCAACTCCACTTCCCGCAGCCAAAGCGACAACCGACCACGACGATGCAACTGCGACTTCGACGACCACCGACACAACTCCACTCAACTCGACCGCCACCGACACAACTCCACTGCTTGACCGACACCACTCAACTCCACCCGACACACCTCCCTGCTGCTTCGCCGCGCTATATCGTCCCGCGCCCCGCCCTGTCTCTCCGCCCCCTTTTTGGCTCCGCCCCTTGCTTCGTTCCAATTAAAAAATGAAAATGGATTTGAACGACGGTAGCTTCTTCAACGGCGGGGCGGAGAGATGCGGGGAGGGGAGGCCTCTGGCAGGCGGAGACGTGCAGGTGCAGCTCAAAATAACAAAAGGTAAAAGAAAAACGCTATTCTGAAGAGGTCACAGCCCGAATGGTCACATAAATTCCCTCTATACAACGGGTTTGGAGCTAACTACACATGTACTTCAGAAATACCTCAACTATGGACCTGGAGGTGTTTGCGAATTTCCACAGCCGTAACAATATTATATATATTATAATATAATATATATATATATATTATATATATATAATATTCATAAATTTTTGATGTGATAACCATTGCAGACTGGCAGCTTATGGTAGTTATCATCTCTGGAATGTACCACCCTCTGCATAATGAAAGCAAAAGGCAAAATCAGAAACATTCACTAATGATACAATTGCTGTTTCCACATGGGGCTAGAATGAACTGAAAACCACAAATACATGTCTGAAATGCTTTATTTATACCATCCGAATAATCCTGTCATTCCTGAAGGCAGAATTTGTTTTATGCAGAAAGGGAACAATAGGGCCTATCAAAATTTTGCTGATTAGTGATTTTCAGTGCATTTTAATTTTAATATTTGTCATACAAGTTCCCTGGGTAGTGCTACTGAATCGCAGTAGCCTATAACATGCACATGTTGTATGAGGAAAACATTTATGAACATTTTACAAGTTTTACCACAGTTAAGGAATTGCCCTTTCCCTACCTAGTTCCAACAAGTGTCCAAAATGTGAAATTTACGGATACCCAAATTTCAACACGCTACTGTGGCATGTTTATGTACTATGTTTTACTCATGCATATTTTAGCCATGAATGTCCTTGTGATTGTGCCAAAACATTCACACCATGGATCAGTAGTCTAGTCTTCATCACTGTTATCAGCATCAGAGTCCTCGAGGTCTACAACCTCTTCCTCGACATAGCGGGCTGGTTGCTGCAGGTTCGCAACTTGCAAATGTCAGTGCACTTCAGGCTATTGGCAAGGCACGTGCAGTCTGGGAGTTTGCACGACCGTCCACACTTGCAGGAAAGCAGTTGCAACACTGCATCCGGTGCTGGAGAACCCTGCATCCACTCGATGGCCAGCTTCCCGTCATCATCAGTGGTCCATCCACAACCCTTGGGACTTGGAACATAGGGTTGGCATTGCAGACAGCGCCTCCAAATAGCAGCCTGGTAGTTTGCACGGAGGACGTGCATGAGAAGGCAGTCTTCACATGTGTGGAAGCTCACTGGACTCTATCTTCCCCGTCTGGCACAGAAGAGTTGATGTCGGAGTTCATTGACTTTCGTGGTGTTGGTAGACGGCACGTACATGTGGCAGGTGACCTTTTGCAGCTTCTGAAAGAGCTCGGTGGATACTTCATGAATGACCGAGCTGACTGAAGGCCTCTTGGTAGGTCTTATCCGACTTCATTTGCTTCAAGGCGCCATCTTTCCCCGGCCTGCAAAGGCACTGACTGTATCACAACCGGAGAACACGTGCAGTCCAACCGGGCATCACAAGACACTGTCTCCCATCGATCTAGCAAGTTGTCAATGTCTAGGAACCGTGTGCGGGTTTGCGTACCACACTTCTGATACACGGGCATGGGATGTCCTTATTGAAGGCAAGACACAGCACGAGGACATCTGTATCTTCGGCAGTGATCACCACAGCCTTGTACCCAGCCTCTGCTGCATGCAGAGCATGCAGAAGCAATTCGGGTGTCTGCTTCCTCCTGCGTGGACTTCAGCTCTGCCACTTCCTCCCAGTGGTCCTTGTTTTATTTTTTTATTTTTTATTTTTATTTTTTCCCCCCAAAACGTCAATATCTCAGAATGGTAAAATGGTAAAAATGCAAAATACATACACTAGGCTGCTCTT
>CM068967.1:39812716-39823902 GCA_035128595.1 Eptatretus atami
GAGGGTTACAACGGGGTCGGTTGTTTTTTTTTGTTTTCCTTCCTCTTTGTGGTGCCGGTGTTCCGTGCGGTTGGATATGCGGGTTCGTCGGTGTTGCGTGCTCCGTTTTCTGTCTTTTCCTTTCTTTCTTCTTGTTGTGTATGATGCTGGCTGGCCTGGTTGCTGTTCCTTGGGGCAAATTGCCTGGGTCATTCTTCGTATGCTGTAAGTGTGCGTGCTCATTCGTGGGTGGTCTTAGTGGTTTTTTGTTGGTGGTGGGGTGGGGGGGTTGGGTTGTGCTGGTTTAGAGTTGCTATCTTCAGTTTTGGCTTCAGTAGTATGGTGGGTGTGGGTGGTATTTTTGTTTCGTTTTTTGTTGGTGGTGGGTTTGGTGGGGTTTTGGGGGGGTGTGGTTTGTGGGTTGTGTTTGTTGGGTTGGGGGGTTTGGTTGGTTGTTGGGGTTGGGTTTTGTTTTTGGGCCTTTCTTTTTGGGTGAGATGCGTGGGTTGTTCGAAGTGGTGTGCGTTATGTGTGTCTTGTTTCTTTGGGCATGTGTTTTTTTGTTTGGCATCTGTGAAATCGTTGTTTCTCACATAAGTGTGGCACCTGTTTCTTCTATGCTGTAGGCCGGGCTAGCTGGGGGTTGTGGCTCCATCGATTAAGGACTGTTAGCAATGCTGTTTTGTGTGTCTATTGGCGGTTTTTGGCTGGGTCTTTTGGGTTTGGGGGGCTTTTGTGTTTTGGGTGTACATTGTCTTTTTTTTGTGGTGTTTGGTTCACTCTAAATGTTTTCGGCATGTGATTTGATGGGATTCTGTGTTTTTGAGAGACTTGCTTTTTGGTTCCTGGATTTTGTGTGCTGTGGTGCTTGTTCTCCTCTAGTTTGGGATCTCGCATCACAGGTTTTTTTCTGTTTGGGGTTCGATCTATGTGGTCCCGGTTGTTGTTTGTTGTCTGTGTTTTCGTTTAGTTGTGTTGTTTTTGCTTTTTGTGATGTTTGTGATCTTGGTTTTGTGCGTCGCCTCAGAGTGTTTTCTACCAGAGTGTGACGCACCGCCGCTCGGTTTTCTGGCTTGTCTTAGGTGATAAGGTTGGTGTTATTCAGATGAGTTTGTTTTTGAGGTTGGGTTGAGCTGGCATGATAGGGGTGTGAGGAGTAAGGAGTCAGTGGAGAGGCGCTCTGGTTCGGTTGTCGTGTGGAATTGGTTTTATGTGTTGTGATGTCCTCAAGACAGGCTTATTGTGAAGTTCATGTGAGATAAGTGTCATTTGTATTGTATTTTTAATCCATGGGTCGTAAGTAGGGCTGCATGGAAGATATGGAAGGTACAGGGTGTTGTTTGGTTGGTGCATAAGCGAGAGCTGCTTATTGGACAGGTGTTCAGACAGTAACAAATCGGAAGGCAGCAAGAGAAAGGGAAAACACCAAATAAAAGGGCGGGGGAGGGGATAAGAAGGTTAGGTAGGTTATGTTTCAAACAAGTAGAGCTGTGAGTTTGGACATTAACGCAAGGGGATTTGGGGTTGAAGGCTAAGCTGGTTTGAGATATTATTGTTTGTGAGGTTTTTGGTTTAGGATTGGGGATGATGTAGCTGTGGTGCAAGGGTGGAGCAAGTATTGTGTATACCCGTTGGAAGGGTAAGTTTTGGTGTTAAGAGGTTCTTTGGGTTTGTGTGGTTTGGGTGCTTTTGGGTGGTGTAATTTTTGCCGGTGGTATTTTTTTTGGTAGTGCTGAAAGTTGGTGAGGGATCGATGTTGGTCTGTTTTGTGATGGGGTGAGTGGTTGGATGGGTTGATTTGGTGAGATGCGGGGCATGTTTTTGTAAGCGAGTGTGCGATATTTAGTGGGGTCTAGAAGAGACAAGAGGGAAGAATGAGACTCGAATAGAGAGTGTGGTAGGTTTGCTCGTTTTACAGTGCAGTTGAACATTAGATGAGGGTTGGGTGTTGGGTTGATAAATTTTTTTGGCTAAATTTCGGTGATTTGGTGGGTTTTTTTTGTGGGGGGCATTCAGGTGTTTTGTTTTATGGTGTTTTTCGAACTCTTTAGTTTTTCTTGTTTTTTGGTGGCAGTGTTAACTCATAGGAGGCTTTTCTGGCTGTATTTGCCTGTGTTTGGATTGCATATTCATTCTGGCTAGGATTGATTTGTTTTGGGGGTGAGTTTGTTTGTTGTGGGTGGTGTGTTTGGTGTGGCTGGGACATGGTTCAGCGCACTTGGATGAGTTGGGCAGGAGGTCCGGGCTATGAAACGCGATGAATTTGTGGAGGTTTTTTTGAGAGTTTGTTTTGTCGATAGGAGCTGAAGTCGTGATTCTGAGACCAAAATTCTGTTCTGTATTGTGTTTTTTTTATCTGTTCGTGCGTGGTTGGGATTGGTTTTCGAATATGATGAGGTTGGTGTTCTGTTTTTTTGGGTGGGTGGTGCGCGCATTTTTGACAAAAGTCTGGGTTTTCATTACGTCGTTTTTGAATGATGTATTTTCCATGTATGTTTGGTGTGAAATGGTGTGCCTGGTTTTCCTACGCGGGTTCATCTTTTTTAGGTTTGGGCTTTGAGTTCGATGGATGTGAGGATATGGTTGTGTGTAGGTGTTTCTAGGCTCCAGTAGGTGTAGGGTTAGCTATCTGGTTCGGGCCATATCAAGCCGGGGGGGCGGATTGTAATAGATTGGATTAGTTGGTGTTTGTTGTGATGGTGGTAGCTGCAGGGGGGTGTTGAGTGTGGGGTTTTGTGTACCGTTGTAAGTTGTTTGCGAATATTATGGCTGTGTTTTGTGGCTACTGTGAGGCGGTTATCGGATTTAACTTTTTCAGTGTTTTTTTTGTTTCGGTTGGGGTGCGTGGTTGTTTTTTGTCGTTGGGTTCTGACTTTTTGTGGTGGATTGGCCTATGGGACTTATGAAAGGGTGTGGCTTATGGGCTCAATTTTGTGCTGGAAATCAATGTGTAGTCTGATGAGTAAGGTTGTAGATTTTTATCCTGTGTTTTCGATTGAGGTAGGGTTGAAGGTGTGGGACTTGAAGGTTGCTGCGTTCTTGGTTGAGGAGCGTATATAGTGTGAGAAAGTGGTTGGAGGTGTGTGATTTTTTATGGTGGTGAGCGAGGGTTGGTGTTGGAACAGGGGTCGCTTGGGTGGTCAGGAGGTTGGTGTGTGCAGGTATTTGGTGCTGGAGCGATGTTGATGCATGAAAAAGTCGATCATTGCCAATCTGAGTTTTTTTGATTCATTTGGTTTGTTTTGATTATTGTTAATGGGGGGCATGTGCATGTTGTATTGGTTAAGGGGGTGGCGATAGGTAGTTGCTGCTGGCCTGGGTTCTCTTCAGAGTAAAGGTGTGGGGAGGGGTGTTTAAGGGTGTTGCTTATCGGGGTTTGTGTTTTATGGTGTGTGTGTTTGTGGTCAGGTCGTGTGTTAGGTTGTGCAATTTTGAGCTTAATGTTTCTAATAGAAGTTATGTATATGTTGTATGGGGATGTTGTCTGATCTCGCGGTGTCGCGGTCGTTAGTTTCTTTCTTTCATAAAGAGGACAGAGATTAATTTGAGTTTGATTTGTGAGTTGTGGGTTTAATTGGTTTGTTGGGGGATGGTAGGTGTTTATGGGGGACGTTCTCAGAATCACTTTGCTTTGGGGGTATGTGGGGTTTTTGCAGCCGGTTTGAGGTTTGTTGGGTTGCATTTCTTCTTTGTCGGACGCATTGATTCGTGACCCTTTTTTAATAAGAGGGATTGGCGTGGTTAGGGGGGGGTGCGGATTGTCGATGGTCTTTGTGGTCGAGGGTGTGTTCGTTGCGCTCCGTGTGTTTGTTCCTATTTTTGGGCTGTTTGGTTTGTTCCGTTGGGTTGGAGGTTTGTATGTAGTGGGTTCACTGAAATTTGATTGATAGTTTTTGGTATGAGGCGTTTCGGTGAGAGGTATTGCGGTTGTCATGTAGTGTGACGCCTCGATTTCAGAGGGTTGATGTTTTTGATGGGTAGCTGGGGTGTTTACGAGGGTGTATGGGTTCTGATGTTGTGTCTTTACTGTGGTGCAAGGGGTCATCGCGGGTCCGTGGGTGGCTTTTGGGGTGAGGGTATGTTTACCTTCAATGGTGTGTGTGAAGCGAGCGTTTTGTGTTAGTTGCGGCCTTTGTGCAGAGTTGTGTGGCGATAGATGACGAGTGTTCTAAGATGTCTAGTTCGTCCTAGCTCGCGCGCGATTTCTTTTTTTAAGTTGCGGTCTGTGGAATTTGAGTGTGTGGCAGTTATGTGTTGAAGAGTTGCTATGGGAGCAATATCTAACAGTTGTGGGTTCAGATGTTTTGTGTTGTTTTTGTTGGTTGGACTGTGCTTTGGATTTGGTTCCAGAGTTTAGGTTGTTGTGTTGCGCGTGTTCAGTTTTGGCTCTTGGTTGTTTCACGTGAGGGGCTCTCAAAGTGCCTGGTAGTGGGTTTCCAAGTAAAATTGGCTGAAACGACTGACGATTTTTCTTATAATTTCCTTGAGGTTTTTCTGGTCTTTTTTCTCTACTAGGTTCTCGTGCAAGCGATGCGTGTTAAAGTTTTGAGTTGTGTTGGCATAATTAATGTATGGGGTTGTTTGGTTGAGGGGACAATATCTAAGAGATTTGTTGATTTTCGTGTGTGGTGTTGGGGGGGGGCTGTTTTTGATGTTGATTTGGTTGTCGTGTTGTGTGGGTTGTGTCGATCGGGTCGTCTTGGCGGTTGGGTGTGGTTAGTGGCTGTGTTTTGGTTTGTTAAAGTGGCGTTCGTTGGGTCGTTGGGTGTTTTGTTTTGTTGAGTGTGCGGTTTTGTTTTTGTGGTGTGGTATGTGGTGGGGGTTTTTGTGGTTTGTTTGGTTGTTTTGTTTTGGGCTGTTGCGGTTTTGTTTTTTTGCGTTTTTTTTTGGGTTTTTTGGGTTTGTTTTTTGTTTTGGTTGTGGGGTTTTTTTGTTGTGTGGGTGCGGGGTGTGGTGGTGGGGGGGGTGGTGGGTGGGGTTGGGGTTGGGGTGGGGTTGGGGTGGTGGGGGCTTGGCTGGAAGTCTGGGCGTTGTGTTGGGGGTTTGTGGGGGTTGGTTGGTGGTTGGGGGGTGTTTGTGTGGGTGCGGGGCGTTGGGTTGGGTGGCCGGGTGGGTGGGTGTTGTTTTGGTGTTTGGGGGTTGATGGGGGGCTGTGTGGGGGGGTGGTGGTGTTGGGGTTTGGTGGGTGTGCTTTTGCAGGGTTGTTTTTTTTTGGTTGGTTTGTTTGTCTGGTAGTATTGGATCTGGGCGTTTTTGTGGGTGTGGGGTTTGGTTCTTGGTGTGTGGGTGGGTGCGATTTTTTTGCTGGTTTTATTGGTTGTTTGGTGTTTTTTTTGGGATGTTGGGTTTGTTGTTTTTTGTTCTGGGTTGTTTTATGTGGTTTTAGGTTGTTTGTGTTGGGGTGTTTTTTTTTTTTTTTTTTTGGTGTTTTTGGTATTTTGTTTACGTGGTTGTTTGTGTTGTTTTTTTCATCTTTGTTTTTTTGGGCCGGATTCTCGAATTTCGGCTTTCCGCGTTCCATCGTGATTCAAAGTTATGGCAAAAAACTGCCCTACCCTTCAGGAGGTATATATTCTCTACTACTTTGGTTTGTTGGTGTGGTCCATTTTTTGTGGGTCAGTGATTTGGTAGATATTTGTGTTGTGTGAGGTGGATTGTTAGTCAGATCTTGGTGGGCTGTATTGCACTAGCAGTGTGTGTTTAGGTTGTGTCTGTGCATTGAGCCTTTTTACGTCTTTCATGTCGCATTATTGTTGTTTTACTTTTTGGGGGTTGGGTGGGTGGTGGGGTTCTGAGCTAAGGAATGAGTGCTGATATTGCATGTTCGAGTTGAGTTACGGACGGTGTTTTGGGGTGTGGAAGCTGACCGTCAGCTGTGTTGTACTTTTGAATGTGTTTGTTGCCGTTTAAATAGGGGCTGTGTCAGTGATGGTATTGCTAGTTGGGTTTGAATATGGGGACATTGGGTGATTTTTTTTGGCTATAAATCTATTGCGTGCGCTATCCTAGGTTTACAGGGTTTTTCTTCTGTAAGTTTGGGATTTGTTGAACATTTGATTGTTTTTGTGTTGTCTGTGCCATTAGTTGTAGTTTATAGAATGTTTGGGATTGCTATGGGTTACATATTATCTTGATTTGGTTTGAGATTTTGGTCCGGATGTGTTGGCTGGAGGTATTGTCGGGCTGGTGGGGGGTTGTTGTCTTTGGTTGTTTTTGTTCTCGCTGGGCGGTCACGGGTTTTTATTTGCTTTCTGTCGGCTGTTTTGACTTGTGTGTTTTTTGGGTTTCAACGGAGTTTGGTGTTGTTTTTGTCGGGTGCTTTTTGGGTGTTGTGTGCTTGAATAAAGGTGGCTTTAACGATGCGTCGCCTGTTTGACCGGGATGAAGCAGGTGTCTTATCACTTTGTGGTGTTTGTGTTTTTGCGCTCTATGATTGTGGTAACTAGATACTTTCTTATTGTCTTGTTTTCTTGTTGCAGATGATGTTATCTTCTTTTGTTTTTTGGCTACTCTGTGTTGGGGTTTGTTTGTTTTGCGGTCATCTGGGTGTTGGTCATGGCGGTGTTGAGCTTGCGACGGGTCATACTCTTCGCTTATTTTTTTTTGGATTTCTTTTTATTTGTTGTTTAGTTTACTTTGCCTTTTTTGATTTTTTGTTGCTTTTGGCATTGTCGATCTTGTTTGATTCTTTATTTCGCTTTTGGTTGATTTTGAGTGTCGGACTTTGACACAGCCTTATTACGTCAGCAGGCCATATGGGTTGGGGAAGGGGGGTTGCTGTTGAGGTCTTTTTGTTTCTTTTTCGCTTTGTTCGTTTTGTTTTTTGTTTGTTTGTGTTTGTTCTTTGCTTCTGGCTTTTTCATTGCGTTTTTCGTTTGGTTTGATTGTTGGGTTGTGTTTGATTTGTTTGTTTACTTTGGTTTGCTGTTTAGGCGGGTTTGTTGGAGTTTGTTGTCATTTTCGAGACAAGTATTGGGGTGTTGGGTAGTTGGGAATTGTAGCATTTCGGCTAGTATATAGGCAGCCTGGGATTACGAACACTTTGTTTTCTTGTTTTTTAGAGATCCTTTGTGGTGGAAGCAAGACACCATTTAATGGTTAGTTTTGTACCTTGCTTGGAATCAGTGGAGCGAGGGATTTTTTGGTTTGACGGTTTGTTAGGGCAATTTGCTTTATTGTTGGTTGGGAATACTTGTTTGCTATAGTATGTTTGGGTACCAGTTTCGACACGGTTTGGTACTTTTTTTCAAGGATAGTTTTATGAAAGCTTAGGGAATGTGACAGAGCGTTGTGTGCTTGGGAGCTGGTTTTAATGCGGTTGATATGTTTAGAGCTATAGTCGTATTGATTATTAGTTGGTTTAAGTGGTGGATTTGTGATTAGAGTTTTTTTTCAGGATCGTGGTTTGGTTGTAATTTCTTTTGTTTTGATAATTTGTTGATTAGTTTTTTTAGCCTCTCTCTCGCGCAGCTCTTGGAAGAATTGTGAGGTTTTTTTGATAGGAGAGTGTAGTGTGTTGAGTTTATTCCATTATGGCATGGTGAATGCATTAATACGTAGGATGAAGTTATGAGAGATGATTTTTTTTGAGGTTTTGAGTAGTTGGTTTCTTTTTGTTTGAATTTCTGTCGTATTTTCGTAGATTTTCTAGGTGTGGGCGCTAGAGTTGGTGGGGTGGGGTTTTGTGGTGTGCCGACTTAGAGTCCGTTGATGCGCGTTGTGTGGGTGGCGCTTGCCATGGTCGTGGAAATTTTTGTTGGGTCGGGGGTGCTTGGGGGAGCGAGGTTTATATCTTTGCGATCATTAGTTATTTATGGGGGCGGCCTTGGCTGGTGAGTGGTTGGTTGGCGTGGTTGATTAGGTTCTTATCATGGTATTGCTTATGTGAGGGAGACTAGTCGGTTAGTAATTCTTTTTGTTATTGACTAGTTATATAGGTGTACCACCTCGTACCAGCGCTGGCGCGGTGTTAGGCAGAAGTTGGCAGATGGCCCGCGCAGGAGAGAGTGGTTTTTGGCGTTTTGGGGTCGGTTATTGTGGGGTTCGGTAGATGATTGGACCTAAAGGATCTCTCGATGAGATGCAGACATCCTTTTTGGCGTCTTTCGCACAGCGTGGTAAGTCTGAGGAAAGGTTGGAAGGCAGGAGCACCAGCTCAGAGGGGAGAGGCAGTACCCATCAGGCTGTGGACGAAAGCTTTGTAAGTGGTCAGGAGCTCAGGTGGGCTGAAGAAGGACTTTGCACGACGGAGGATTCCCAGTGCGGCGACTGGCTTTGGAGGCGAGGTATGAAGATGGCTTTCCCAGGAAAGGTCATGGCAGATAGTGAGACGCGCAGAAGCTTGAAAAGAAAGGACTTCTTCAGAGGCATTGTTGAGAAGTGGAGGGGGGGTTCCAAGTGGTCCTTTCGGAGAGACATAGTGAGAGTGTGAGATTTGTCCGAATTGAAGACATGTTTGCACGTGTTGGACCAGTTTTGATTTATTCTCCAGATCTGCAGTGAGCGAAGAAGCTGCTGGCTTGCCGGAATGAGAGATGACAGATGGTACGGCAGAGGGTGGATTCATCAGTAAAGAGATAGAGGAGGATTTTGCAGAGAGATCATTGATGAAACTAGAAAAAATACGTCAGTTTTTGGTTTGGCTACAGAAGCTACTGGTTTTTTGCGTTTAGGGGTATTTTTTGGGGTTTTTGAGTCTTGGTATATCTTGGGTTTTGGCTTTGGGTTTGGGTCTCTAGGGGTGCTCTGCGCTCTGAACCAGGTGTTTTGGTTTTGGGGGTTAGGGTTGGTTTATGTGGGGTGTCTGGTGGAGTGAGGGTTGAAAGGAGGATCTTTTTTGATGGATTCAGGTGTTGTGGTCTTCTACTTATTTCATTTTGGAGTGTTGAGAGCGGACACACGTTGGTATTGAGGGGGACACTTGACTATAGTATCGTTCTGTATTTTTAGTGTCTCATGATCGGGTTGGAGGATTTGTGCTTGGGAGATCTCTTGAGTTTGTAGGCTAATAGAGTTTCGTTTGTCATTGATGTGTTTGGTTGTGGGGGGGGGTGTGTGCAAGTTTCGTGGTGGGTTTTTGTTTTGTGGTTGTTGTTGCTCATGTAAGGTGGCCGAGACGTTTTTCTTTCCGGTCTGTTGTGTCAAAGATTCACTTGTTACGATATTGATGTCATCTAGTGTGTAGTGTGCGTTGTGTTTTGGGAATTGAGGGTTGGTCGGTGGCTCTACTTTTTGTTTTGTCATGTCTTCGGGCTTTGTTTGCATCTTTTTGAGGTTGATGCTTGGTTGTTGTTTTGCGTTTGTTAGTGGGTTTGATAGATCAAGTGTCCATTTGAGTTGTATTCCTCTGCATCTTTGGTTGCGTTGTTGTGTGTTTTAGATCTTTGGCTACTGTGTTCTATGAGGCAGATACATTATGCGGCAGCTATTTGTGGCGGTAGGATTGACCGCTGCGCTCTGGAAAGGCGCAAATTGAAGATTGTAAACCATGTTAGCTCCTTATTGTGTGGATGATGTAGTACTGAGCAGATTATCGGGTTGGAACGTGTTCTTGTATTAATGCGATGGATCCTTGATTTTTGGGAATCCAGTGTATTGGTTATTTGATTTTTGCTGATGGATTTTGTGTTTTTGGTTTTTTGACGGTTAGTTATGGATGCTGAGGTCTGATGTGGTGTTCGTGTTGTGTTTAAGGTTGGCGCATATGTGATGATTTTCTTGTGGTAGTCTTTTTCTGGCGTGTGGGCTCAGGCCGGTTCATGCGCGCTTGTTTAATGTGCCGTGACGAGGTTTTTGGTTTGTTTTGTTTTTTGTTGGTTTGTTTTCGAGTCCAGTAATGTACAGTTGTGGGGCGTGGTGATTTAGTTCCGGATATGTCAGACTGGCTAAGACATGTGTTATACTTCTTGAGTTTTCTCGAAATTAAAGGGTGAATACGACCATGACGAGAGGGTGAAGCAAGGGAAGCAGAACCGGTGGGGTTGGAGCAGTGTTTTTTCGTTAGGTGTTCCAACGGTGGAGGCTGGATGGGGGTCGCCGTTCGTTCTTGTTTTGCAAGCCTTGGCGTGTTTCGTGGTGGTTTTTTGGGTGTTTTTGGGTTGTTTTTTTGTTGGGTTTGTCGTTTGTTGTTTTTTTTTTTTTTTGCAGAATCTGAATCGAGGGTTTGACAGCAGCAAGGTTTTCTTCCTTTCTTCCTTTTTTCTATCTTCTTTTTTTTCTTTTGTGCTTTTCAGCTTGTTGTTTTTTGTGTTTTGGGTTGGTGTATTTTTGTATGTAATATGTGACACACGAGTCCAGGTGAGCGAGTTTTTGGGGTGCTGCTTGGTGAGGTCTTTTTGGGTTCAGTGGTTTGGGTTTTGGTGGGGTGGGGTGGTGCGTACCGTGGAATATGTTGTCACTTTGGCAACTTTTGTTCGGGTTTTGCTTTTTTTAGGACGCAGAGATTTCTTTATTTGTGCTTGTGTTGCAACAGCGTATCCTGTACCAAGGTATCTGGCGCTCATTTCTCTTTTAGGGGCTTAAAGTGCCTCAGCCTTTTTTACGGTGCGGTTATCAGCAGTGCGGGCCATTTGAGGTAGGGAGGGAGGAGGGGGAACATACACGCAGAAAAAGATTTGATTAGACGCCACCAGGATTTTGAGGAGGAGAAGGTTTGAAAGTTCAGACTTGAGCTAGAAGATGTTGTTTTCTGGCTCTCTCTGAGGGTAGATACACACTTGTTCGCGATTTTATGGAAGAACTGAGATTACTCTCAGTTGGGTTGCTTTCCATGAGCAAAGGCAATTTGTTTCAGGACAACTGCCCCACCACAAGCTTAGTGAACCAAGGGCGGGAGGAAGGGTAGGACCACTGAAGACAAGATGGATAAATCTGTGGGCATGAGGGAGAGCAAGTTTCTTTGAAAGAATTCCAGGATGAGTTGATGTTGAGAAAGTAGCAATAGAGACCAGTCTATAAGTTTATGGCTGCTTGGAGACCTCGCAGTCGGCTTGAGTGAAATGGAGAGCTTGCTGTCAAACCTCGATTCAGATTCTGCAACCGGTCCAGACGGCATCAGCCCACGTGGCCTAAAAACCTGCCGTTCTGCTTTTGCTCACCCTCTCTCTGTTCTATTCACCCTTTAATTTGCTCAAGGTCCTCTGCCATCTGCTTGGAAATCAGCAAACATTACTGCCCTGCATAAAAAGGGTGCAAAAACAGATCCCTGC
>CM068967.1:39823927-39837162 GCA_035128595.1 Eptatretus atami
GAGAGATATGAAATTTAAAGTAAGTTAACAACTGGAGAATTTGTACAGGTAAGCTTTTTAATTTTACTTGTGCTTCTCTTATCTTTCGTTTGTCGCAATACCCATCTGTCATCAGATGGGGTTGCGACGTACCGAATATGAAGATTTCCATTCGGTCATGGTCTGTTAGCCACGTGAGAGATCTGATGGCCATTTAATCTGGTAATTTCCTGGACTGCAATCATGATACCAATGCTTTTTTCGGAATGTCAACGTGGTCTTTCACCAAAAACTACTGATCTCCTGACTGCTCGGGAAATCGCTAATCTGACACCACAAGACATGACACATGCATTTTTACACCGCTTGCATTCGCCATTCGAATGAACGAAGCGAGAGGGAAGCTGTAGTTTGGTAGCGGCAGTCTGAACTCAGAAAAGGATTGACAGAGGAAAAAAAAGTGCAGTCAGAGTTCAGAGAAGCATGCCAAGCTTAAGAAGCATAGCCACAGTTGATACCAGGAAAAAGCACAGCGAAAGCCCCAAGGGAACTTGTAGTAAGACCCAATGGTGATGAGCACAGGTGAAATACATTTTGTTAAACATAGTTTTGTGTTACTTCCTCCACCCGTAGCAAACATTGGCAACCAACGAAAACCCTTTCTTCTCCTCTCCCTGTCAAGGCTGTCGACTCCAAGTATCTCTCCCTGGTTACTCCCTCTTTCCGGTATGACAGACTGAGCATCGTCCTAATGTGGGGAGTTGCTCTCTTCATCAAAAGACTCTATTCTCACTCTCACATGCACTGCCCTCACTCTCCCACACACCCCACACCCCCGGGAATACCTCTGGCTAGGCTCTCCTCCACTCCACCTCATGTTTCATATGTGTACTGTACCGTCACACCAAACAGTGATGACTCCAACTACAACCTCTCGATCCGAAACATGGACCAACTTTATCTCCTCATCCAAACTCTCTCTTCCTCATATGGGGTGACTTCAATTGTCATGCATGCAGTTAGCTCGGTGTGGGTACCTCTCTCACCTGTCATGGAACCTCAGCAAAGCTTTCTGCGACTCATTGGGAACTGACTCATCGGTCAACTTCGCCCAACCCGGATCTCAACAATGGTACTTCCATCTCTTCTGGATCTGATTTTGACAAAATTTTCCCGAAAAATATCTGCTGTTCCTCCGCTCATTCGATCTTTGTCCACGTCCTTGTCAAAGTGGACATCTCTTGGCTATATCAAAGGAACCACCTCACCGCGTTGGTCTGGATTTCCACAGCCGAACTGCAGGGTCCCAAGCAGCCATCAAACTCTAAGACTGGTCCTCATTTACTTTCTCCAACATCAACTCATCCTGGAATTTTCAAAGAAACTTTCTCTCCTCATGCACAGATTTTATCTCCATCTGCTGTCATGTCCTATTCCTCCCCATGGTCACTGAACGAAGCTTGTGGTGCGGAGCAGCTGTCCTGAAACAATATGCCTTCCTCATGGAAAGGCAAACTCCAAACTGAAGAAAATCTCAGTTCTTCCAAAAGCTCGAACAAGTGTGTATCTACCTAGACGAGCCAGAAAACAAATCTTTCTAAATGCTCAAGTATGAATTCAAAACGCTCTCCTCCTGCCTAAATCCTGGTCGTTACTATTAATCTGTTCGGTGATTTCCCTCCATCCCCTCCTACCTCAAATGGCCCATGCTGTACCTGCACGTAAAAAGCTGAATGTAATTCTGCGTTTTGCATCTAAATCTTGCTCCAAACCATTGTTTCTGTACCACCTTGAACAGTCGCACTCCAGCTGTCCTGACTATGTGTCTTTTCTCCTGAAAGTGGAAGATTGATGTAAACCTCGATCTCAAGGATACCTAGCAACCGTCCAGACTGCATCAAGCCCATGGCCCTAAAACACCTGCCGTCCTGCTTTGCTCACCCTCTCTCTCGTTCTATATCACCCTTAAATTTGCCAAGTCCTCTGCTCTGCTGGGAAATCACAAACATACTGCCTTCATAAAAAAGGGTGCAAAACGATCCCATGAACTACAGACCAATAGCCTCCATCATCAGCAAGTATGGATCCATCAATCGCTTCAGACTTAAACCTTCCTCTTCTCGCAATGGCTTGTATTTACAATCATCAATTTGTGTTTCAGAACAGGTCCTCTACCCGGATATGCTGCTTCTCTCTCCAACAATGGATGGAGGTCCTCAATGCCAAGACATGAAATAGACCATTCTAGAATATCGCTGTGCTTTGACATCGTCTGCTACCTGCCCTGCCTCACAAACTCTCTCCTATGGTATCCAAGGCCATATCACTCATGGCTCGCAGACATTCCTCTCCTGCAGCAGTCCAATATCGTGGACTAAAATGGAGTTTCTTATCCCTCTTCTTGTCAGGCTGGAGTTCGCTCAAGAGCTGTTCCGGGCCCTTTCTTTATTTGTTTTCATCAATGATCTCTCTTGAAAAATCCTCTTAATCTCTTTACTGTGATCACCCTCTGCTATCCATCTGTCATCTCTTCATGACCGGACAGCAGCTTCTTCGCTCACTGCAGATCATATAGGATGACATCACAAACTGGTTCCCAAACCGTGAAACATGTCTTTCAATCGACAATCTCACACTCGTCAGAATGTCTCTCTCTGAAAAGGACAATCTGAACCCCATCCTACTTTCTGCAACATGTACCTATGAAGAAGTCCTTCCTTTAAGCTTCTGGTGTCCACTATACTGCTCATGACCTTTCCTGGAAAGCCACATTTCATCCACTCGCGCTCCAAAGCCAGTCGTGATGGAATCCTCCGATCGATGCAAAGTCTTCATCAGCCACCTGAGCTTGACCGACTTACCAAACTTCTGTCACCAGCCTGAGGAGTACTCCCCGTCTGAGGCTGGTGCTCCCTGCCTTCCCCATTCCTCGCTTCAAACGCTGTGGAAACCAAGGATTTATGGACCATTGGTATCTCCGCATGAGCGAGTCTTTGGGCTCTCACTTACCGCAGCTGAGCTCGTGGTTTTCTGTCTTAACCATTTACGGATCTCGCTCTGCTCAGCCTCCCCCGCGATATACTCTGATTGTCCAGCCACTACCATTTTCCTCAGGGCCGGACTCTAAGTCTGTCAAGCAATCCCCTCTCTCGGTAAAATACCACCAAAATCACGAATTCATACTGGCGCACCTTCTCTTCATTCCTCTTTTTCACCGCCTTTGGAACAACTCCCCATCTTTTCATTCGCATTACTTTCCTCCAGGCCTTCATTAAACAGTTTTCACCCACCACTCTTAGTCACACCGCATCCAAACCTACGGATCTTGTCTACGTCCGATATCCACCCAAGCCACTCCTTCAAAGTTCCTGTTCCTTCCTGAAAGTCCCTGTAATGTTCCATCTTTGTTTTTTTTTTAATTTCCCCCCCCCCCCCCATTGTTCCCGTCCCATCCCTTCCCTTTCCACAGATCTCCTAAGTTCTGTTTCCACAGATCTCTGTTCCCCACTGTTTGTCCCCTTCCCACTGCCCACGCCCCTTGTCCTCATGGAACCTCCCCCCCCCCCCCACGCCTTGCTGTGCGTTGTGTGTTCGCTCTCACACGAGTCTTCGACATGGTATACAAAAAATAAAAGAAAAAAATACTATAACACTCGTGAGGGAGTGGCGGTCATCTTGCAAAACAAGCATGATTCCTGTTACTAGGGGTGTAGTGTTCTCCGGGGTCAGGGGGGAATTTTTGGCCAACTTGAAAGTCACGTGACGCGAAAACGAAAGCGAATATCGAAAATCCGGCCTCACCAAATCCTGATATTGTCCCATAGATTCATATGCCCACAATCAAATTCCAAAATAACTTAAGAAATGTAGGAGGAGATAGATTTTGAAATCGTCATTTTGCACTACATGAAGCAGTTTTCGCAAAATTCCCAAAGTCACGTGACGTGTCGTATTCAGATACGGTATTCTTTCGAATGGACATGAAAGACAAGGTCAGGCTGCTATGCATATGACACCATTCACTAACTTTTATCCATGCCAGTAGAGAATATATAGCCCACTAAGGTAAAGGGCAGTTTTTGCAAACTTTGAAAGTCACGTGACGCGTAAAGCGAAATTCGAAAATCCGGCCCGACCAATTTAGATATTGTCATACATTAATATGCACAAATCAAATTCAAGATCGCTTAAGAAATGGTAGGAGGAGATAGATTTTGAAAAAATCGTACATTTTCGCATTTTTGCCAATTTGAAGTCACGTGAAACACGAAAACGAAAGCGAATATCGAAAATGCCGTCTGAGACCAAATTTAGATATTGTCCCATAAGATTCATATGCCACAATCAAATTCAAGATCGCTTGGAATGGCGGAGGAGATAGAAAATGAAAAATCGTCATTTCGCAACTTCAAAGGCCTCGTGACCTTGACCTTGACATTCGGTGACCTTGAAAGTCATATACCATCGTGTAACGTCTCATCGACCTCTATCAAGGATCACTAATGACCAGATCTCCGCTTCAACTTCATTGTGGAACGGACGATGGACGGACACGATCGAAGGACCATTCGAACAGCCCATATTATAGGTCCATGCTCGAAGTAGATGAACCTAAAAAAGGCTGGAGTCCCCAAGCAGTGTTCTGGTCCCATCTCATTCCAATCTTCATCAATTATCTCTGGTCCTTCTTGAGACGAGATAATCCTCTTTATCTCTTTGTTGATGACTCTGCCGTGACAACCCTCATCCTTCTTGAAAGACGGCAGCAGCCTTTTCCCTCTCCTCAGATCTAACAAAAATCACAAACTGATCAAACACTTGGAATATGCCTTTTCATCCTGAGAAATACCTCAACACACTCTGAAGGACTGTTCCACACCAAACTCTCCATCTACTTTCTTCAATTAACCTGTCTCAAGAGGTTCAGGTCACTCAAACTCTTGGTTCATTCTCAGTCCATGATTTCCCTTGAAAAGCCACATTTCAAAGTTGCCTCCAAAGTCCAGACACCGACTGAGTATCCCCCGTAGTGCAAAAGTATTTCCTTGGTAACCCTGAGCTACATCCCACACTTAAAGACTTTTCATCCGCAGCTTGATGGAGACTGCTCTCGCCCTTGGGCTAGCTCCCTTCCTCACATCTCGCTCAAGCTGATGCCGTGGAAACCAAGGCTTTCAAGATCATTGGAATCTCTCACGGTGAAGCTTTGTCATGGGCCTATCAATTTCGCCATCCCCGACAGATCTTGTGGTCTCTCGTTTCGTCTTCCTCCTCATTTCTGTTTTGCACCCTCTTGCCCTTTCATGCTCTGTCGCCCCCCCCCCAAACACCCCCCAATTATCTGCAAGATTGGTATGCAGTCCACCAGCATCCCCCCTCCTTGTGAAACTGCCTAAATTCAAAACTACTGCCACACCTCCAATCATTTATTCCTCTCTTTCCTGCCTGTAAAACAGCCTTCCACATCTCTTCGATCTCATTCTTCCCTCTTTGTCTCTAGATAATTGTTCACGTCATCTCAAGTCATCCTCCATCCAAAGCCAAATGTAATCTTTTCTATACCGTTCAAACCACCAGCACCTTCCCAAAATTTTGTTTGGGTATCCATCTTGTTCCACACCTGCGTTCCTCCCTAACCCTCCATCGTACCCTGCATCCCTTGTGTCCATCTTGTCTACCTTCTTCCTCCGCCTTGTTATCTGGTGTTTTCCTTTCCTCTGCTGTTTCCTTTGTTATGTTGTGTCATGGTCTGTTTGTGTGTCTTGGCTGTTTCATGAGCCTAGAAACCATGATTAAAAATACAATACAATGAATTTTCTGTCCAAGCTGTCTTGGAGGAAAAAATCCCCATCGACGGTTCTCTGATTTTCTTTGCAGTCCAAACACTAAAAACAATCTCTTGAATTCTAAGCAGGAGGGCGGTGTCACACTCTGTGAAACACCTTGAGACCATTCCATCAAGCAACCGATGATTCTGACTGATGGTCGCAGAGAGCAGCAAGCGAAGTTCACCAATCTATAATGAAGGAAATTGTGAAACCAAAATGAACGCAGCACAAAAGTAGAAAGTTGTAAGTTTTGTGGAGCACAGTTGAGGCTAAGAAACTGGTGCTTTGTGAAACGTTTCAGTGCAAGGCAAACGGTTGACATCGCTCTCACGCACGACAATCACTAACTGCCACACTGAAGGTAGGTTACCAGCTTGACGAATGACTTGATAGGAAGCAGGCTTTGCAGGAACAGCATGCTTGAAATGAAGAATGCACTGACATTGGAGTTGGCTCCACACTGAAAAATAGCCACTGTTGTTCTCTCCTTCTTCTCCTTCTCCTTCTCCTTTCTCCTTTTCTCCTTCTCCTCTCCTCCTCCTCCTCCTCCTCCTCCTCCTCATTTTGTTGTGGCGTGACTATGCCGTTGATGCTGTTCCCCTAATACCCAATATATTGGTTCTCATTTCGCCGACTCTGAAGGATGACAGGCTGAGTCAACTCCACCTGGTGTTAATTCAGTGGCAAATGGGCTACAAACTCAGGACCCTAAAGAATGCCAAGACAGCCAACTTTTAACCGTTAAGCCAACAACCAAGGGTTAGCCTAAGAACTGCAAGCCCCTCAGAAAGGTCCTCCCATCCCAAAGGGAGAACCGCCCAAGCAGCGTACAACATGAGCGACCTCAGTGACGTCACTTTTGAACTGCTTCAGTCTTTGTGGTCTCATATCCTCTCTCGACATCAAGGTTCACAAACCTCATTAACTATGTCTCGTTTCTTGAGGGCCAATCTCACGGTTGCTCAAAGTCAAACCATTATCTATCTGGGCAGTTGCCATTTTGTCTGGGCAACATCCTTGCTCTGGCCACTGTAACTGTGGGCTATTGTCCAAATGACTGCTTTGCTTCTGACTCATGATGGATTGCTAACTGTAGTGGCCGTTTTTGTGATTATTTTAACCTATGGGCCTATCTCCTTAAGCTGAGTCGGTGGCTTTGTCTATATCGCCTCCTTTCTGGTCTTGCACCCTCTGCTCTTTCTGTGCTTTTTAACCCCCTCCCTCCACCCCCTCCAGGTTCTGCAGGGCTCACACGGTCCACCATAAACGCCCTTCTGGTTAAACTACCTAAATTCAGGGATCACTGCTCACCTCACACTCATTTGGGTCCTCTTTCCCCCCCCCCCGCCACCAAGTGGAACCAACTTGCAACAAACTCTTTAAATTTCATTCTTCCCTCCAGTTCTTCAAGACAGCCGATCACCACCATCTCAGATTGTTCCCAATCCAAAAACCATGATGTTGTCACCCCGTATGTTAACCCCAGCTTAAAATCCTCCCAATTTTCCAGTATTCCCTCCTTGGAGTTTCCTTCCGGTATCCATCTTGTGGCCCAGCACATGTATACGTGTTTTACTTTTCCTGTTTTTGTCCTGGTACAGTCCTGATCTGTTCATTGTGCTTGCTCTTGCACGAGCCTCGATTAATGTATACAAAAAACAAATCGAATAATATATTTATTTTCCACCCTCGGGAAACAAACATAAATATATCCAGTATTTATAACTGGCACTGACAGCTCAATACAGCTCTCAAAAACCCTCCCCCCTCCCCACCCCCCCTTTTCCAAACATGATTAAGAGTAAAATCATCATTTTAAGCTTACTCTGTACATGCACAAGCCCCGATAAGTCCTTCCATCAGTGTTAATGAGAACCTAATCCAGATACACAGTCCATTCATTGTAGCAATCATCGTGGGGGTTGGGGGGGGGGGGTGGAGTTGTCTAACACGGGCCTTGCACCGACATCCACAAACTCAGGAGTTTGGCAGTACGGACAGGTGCCCGTTCGTCGAGCTGAGAAAGTTCCCCAAGCCTTCATTATGCAGACGCACAGCCCTTGTTCTCAAGGTAACTTTCCAAAGTATTTTGGGCTTCTTTCAGAAGCTTGGTGGCCATTCCAAGTAACAATCCTTATCCCAGATACGCGCAGACTACGCAATGACGCACTAGCCATTTTGAGGTGGGTAAGCGCATTTTGAAAGTGCCGTGTTTATAAGTTCATCAAGTGTTTATAAAACAGTACATCATCCAAAGAAATACAAAATGAAATTATCTCAAGCATTGTTCGACGATGTGACAAAAATTCAGCGTTTATAGAACACAATGCATGCTTAATTGTAATGAAACACAATGCGGTGTAATTCACGTCAGGTCAAGAAACACATTTTTTATCTTGTTCGGTTAAACATCACAACATATAAAACAAATTTATCTGAACAATACACATCGTTCTGGCTCGTGCACTTTGCTCTTCTTCCAGCATTTGGTGTGGAAAACTGCTCTTACAAGTTCCTGAATCCAAATGCATCCTCATGGGCAGCCTTTATAAAGATGCGAAAGAAATGAGGAATGTTCAAATCAACAGTGCCAATTCCACATCGTTATGCAAAAAGCTTTAAACTTCACTTCTTTATTATCAGAAATAATGAATAAAACTCAAAATTGGTTTAGACTTTTAAATTAGGATGCTTTTAAATGGCAATTTGCTTCTGTCGTTGCTTCCAGCACACTCCGCACGATTGAGGACGAGAACGATTGCAGTCATGGCATTAAGAAATTTGGGTGTCAGTCATCAAGTTCGTGTGACATTGCTTGGGAATGAGATTTGCTGCAGCACGGTGTGAAATGCGATCAATGTTAAATGGCAGTGCAACACAAAACTCGACCTTTTTAAAACGATGACTGTGGAATGAAGCATCGCTTAATTGGCAGAGCCAATGATGACGTTTAATCGTGGCTTTGCTTACTCGAATAAAGTTTGCCACAAAACGGTCTCTTTTTTTTTCCTTTTATTTTGGTCAAATATCGTCTTGGGACTTTTTGTGCTACTGTGGGAATTATTGTTGGGGAATGACGCAAATTCAAATTAATTTTTTTGACAGGATTCACCGATGATTTATCAGCTTTATTAATTAATCCCCCCGCCCAACCAACGAAGTTGCAGGGGATATAGAAATGGGTTCCGTCCGTCCGTCACATTTCGTTTCCGGCCGAGCTTAACTACAAAATCCCCTCAGATATATTTAAGAAAATTTGGTAGCACATATCAGCAAGTGGGAACTGGTGCCTTTTGTATTTGAAAACTCCCCAAAAAAATTTCTGTCACTTTCAATGGAATAAAGTTTGGTAATTTAAAGAAATAATTGAGGTTAACCTTTGTTTTTCCAGAGCATAGTTGCAAAAAACTATTAACATATTTCTTTATGAAATTTGGTACACACATCAAGAATAAATTGAACTGGTTCCTTTTGCTAACTTGTCCTCATTTACTATTATGGCGGGGGATATGAAGACTTGTCTTCAAGGATGCTAGTTGTATTTGTTTCTGAAGTTCACAGTTACAAACTTGGCGGCCAGTAAAGGACACTGCAATACATTGTGACAGCCAACGTTACCTTTTGTTGATGTTATGTTGATATTGTGTGTGGTTTTGAATGGAGTTTTCTCAATCAGAGGTAGTTTTTATAATTTTTGAATCGTACAAGGAAAGTAGCCACTTGTGTTGTTGGCTGACCATCTTTGAACGAAGTACCCGGTATCATCCTACATTCAATTATCCCCAACTAGTCTTTCATAATCATGCCACAGATTTTGCAGAAGACCAAATTATTGATGAATCTTCGTCATCAAAGGCAGGTAAAGCCGTAATAAAATCTCATCCAAACAGGTCAGGTCAGGTATGAGAGCATGTGCCGGAGCAAGCGCGTTGCAGGCAGCGCATCACAAAAAGGGGGGGGGGGAATCAAACAGGTAAGCGCAAAATGAGCTGACCGCGGCCAATGGTGCTTATAAGAATGCGCGATGTGACGACACGGTCCGATGTCTCTTGAAGAGAACAGTGCAATGAACAATCAAAATGGAATCCATCCATCCATTGGGAACTACTCTGTGCAGAGTGTGGTGCTGCCTGAGCAGTCTCCTTGGCTATTTGGGCACAATCCTGGACAGGTCCCCACTCCGACACAGTATAACCAGCATGCTGGACTCATTTTTTCCGACCTCGGAAGGATGACAGCAGAGTCAACACCCACCTGGTATTACTTAAACAGCTGAGTGGGATTTGATCAGAGACCCTGGAATCCCAAAGCCGCAACACCCTAACCATTAAGCAACACCAGGCATATCAATGGAATCCCATCCAACAAATACAACATGAAGAGAACGGGACGTTAAAGCTTCGTACAGTGAACAAAGTAACAATGGGAGGTCTGTCATCACCACATGACAGGAATACGAGCATTGAGGACCGAACATTGTTCAGGACATAAGTTCGTATACATATAGGAACAATTTGTAGTTTATTTTGTTTCAAAGGCCTTTGTTATCGCACGATTGGTTTAAGGAGCCTAGCAATTTCACGCCATGCACGCATAAGCGGTGAAGAGGCGGGGGGAAATTGTGCGTGTTGGAATCATTTTCAGATGATGCAGCCCTAAATTGAAGAATCTTTTTGGTGACATTTGAGAAGTTTGTCCCCTGCTTTGAAGCAGCTTCCTCCCCCTCACTTTGGTCTAAAAATTAACAAAAAGAAAGCTAGATTCTTTACAGACATTCAGACAGCCCTCCCCATGGCCCAAGTCTACATTGCTGGCACCTCACTTGATTCAGTCAATGGTTTCAATATGTTGGCAGCACAGTCACAGTAGACAACTGTGGATGCAGTAATTGATCACCACATTTCATTGAGGCTTCATAGCTTTTTCGTCACTGTGGAAAAACGAATTTGATCTCTGCACAGAATCAAAATGGCCATTAAATCCAAGTTCACTGGGAAGTTTTTGTTCTCAGCTCTAATGATATGCCATTGAGATCCGCGACGCTCAACTGCCCGCATGGCACTGAGACAAAATTCCACTGGTTATCACAGAAATGGAAGGAAGTGTCACAAAATGTTGGAGATACCCATAACATGCAAACTGACTATGGTAGTGGTTGAGGCCATGATCGCAAGTATCGTTGTATGAGCTGTACACCATGTTATACCCAGTATAAAACAGGTGATGATCATCAAGGTTCTTCAAAGGCAGTTCCGCGTAACAATTATCTAGAGGAAGAAGCATCTCAAAAAACCAAAAGCTATGGTTTACCAAATGGCATCCTGAAAAGTTTTGCACATCCCGTGTGGCTTCTTGGGAAAAGTGTGGCCCAAATCCCACAGCCGTGGGACGCAGCCAATTTTTTTTTTTTTTTTTTTTTTTTTTTTTTTTTTTTTTTTTTTTTTTTTTTTTTTTTTTTTTTTTTGGATTAATTGAGACATGTTTTCAAACCTACGGAAAGGGTTTTCCATGGAAAGGGTTTCAATTTTGAGATGTTGCCTTTACTCACATTGGTAATATAATGTCAGCCTAACTTTAAAAAAAAAAAATTTTTGTATACCTTGTCGAGGCTCGTATGAGAGCGAACACACAACGCACAGCAAGGGGGGGCATGAGACAAGAGGGCGGGAGTGGGAAGGACAAAACAGTGGGGACAGAGACAATAGGAGATCTGTTTGAAGGGAGAGGGATGGGGCGGGAACATGGGGAATACAAGATGGACATTACAGGGACTTTCAGGAAGGAAAGCAGGGAATTTGAAAGGAGGGTTGGGCTTGGGTGATTATCGGGGTAGAAAAGATCGAGGATTTGGTTTTTGGGGATGATAAAGAGGTGGTGGTGAAGCAGCTGTTTTTGAAGGCCTGGAAGAAGATATCTGATTGAACAGAGGTGAGGAGTTTATTCCAAAGGTGGGGAAAAAAGGAATGAAAGAGTGAAAGGTGAGCAGTGATTCATTAATTTGGTATTTTACCAGAAGGGGTTGTTGGCGGATTCTTGAGTGCCCTGCAGAAAATATGGTGGGGACAATCGCAGACAGAGAAAAGGGCGGGGGACCGGCGAGGAGACTGTAGAAGACAGAAAGACCACCGAGTTGCTGTGGTGAAGAGAGTTAGAGGCCCAAAAGACTCAGCCTCATCGCGGGCAGAAACCATGATCCAAATTGCCTTGGTTTTGCCACAACGTGAAGCGGAGAAAGGTAGAGAGGCAGGAGCATCATCCTACCAGAGGGGAGATCACTACTTCATCAGGCTGTGGATGGAAAGCTTGGTATGTGGTCAGGAGGCTCAGGTGGGCCGAGGAAGGACTTTGTCCACGGAGGATTCCCAGTCGGGGTGGCGACTGGCTTTGAAGGCCAGGTGGCAAATGTAGCTTTCCTTCCAGGAAAGATGCATGGCAGATAGTGAGACCGAGAAGCATGAAAAGAAAGGACTTCTTCCAGAGGATTGTTGAGAAAGTGGAGGGTAGGGGTTCCAAAATGTCCTTTTCGGAGAGACCAGAGTGTGAGTGTGAAGATTTGTCTGGATTGGAAGACATGATCCACAGTGGACGCAGTTTGTGATTTGTGATTTTAATCCAGATCTGGCAGTGAGTGAAGAAGTTGCTGCTTGTGCCGGTCTGATGGAATGACAGAATGGTACAGCACAGGGTGGAGTCATCAGCAAGAGAATAAAGAGGTTTTCCAGAGTCGGAGAAGATCATTGATGAAAACAGAAAAAGAACAGGGCCCAGAACGCTAGATTGAGGAACTCCAGCCTGCACAGGAAAGATGGGATGAAGAACCCAATTTAGGGCCACATGTTGACTGTGACAGGAGAGGAAGCTGCCAGCCATGAAGTGGGAGATGGCCTTGGATCCCAGAGGAAGAGAGTTTTGGTGATAGGGCAGGGTGCGCAGACTGTCAAAACACATGTGATATGTCCAAGATATGGCTGCTGATTTCATGTCCGATTGAGGACCTCCATCCATTGTTGGGAGAGCAGAGCAGGCATATCCAGGTAGAGTGACGTGGTCTGAATCCAAATTGATGATCGTAAATCAAAGCCATTGGAGGAAGAGGAAGGATTTAAATGTCTGAAGCGATGATTGATTCCATCACATTGCTGATGATTGGGAGAAGGCTGATTGGTCTGTAGTTGTTCCTGTCGCAGTCAATATGTGGCCCTAAATGGAGTTCTTTCATCCCCTCTTCCTGTTCAGGCTGGAGTTCGTCAAGGTAGCGTTCTGGGCCCTGCTCTTTTTCTGGTTTTCATCAATGATCTCTCTGAAAAATCCTCTTTATCTCTTTACTGATGAATCCACCCTCTGCCGTACCATCTGTCATCTCTCATTCCGGCAAGCAGCAGCTTCTTCGCTCACTGCAGATCTGGATAAAATCACAAACTGGTCCAA
>CM068967.1:39838004-39851249 GCA_035128595.1 Eptatretus atami
GAGAGATATGAAATTTAAAGTAAGTTAACAACTGGAGAATTTGTACAGGTAAGCTTTTTAATTTTACTTGTGCTTCTCTTATCTTTCGTTTGTCGCAATACCCATCTGTCATCAGATGGGGTTGCGACGTACCGAATATGAAGATTTCCATTCGGTCATGGTCTGTTAGCCACGTGAGAGATCTGATGGCCATTTAATCTGGTAATTTCCTGGACTGCAATCATGATACCAATGCTTTTTTCGGAATGTCAACGTGGTCTTTCACCAAAAACTACTGATCTCCTGACTGCTCGGGAAATCGCTAATCTGACACCACAAGACATGACACATGCATTTTTACACCGCTTGCATTCGCCATTCGAATGAACGAAGCGAGAGGGAAGCTGTAGTTTGGTAGCGGCAGTCTGAACTCAGAAAAGGATTGACAGAGGAAAAAAAAGTGCAGTCAGAGTTCAGAGAAGCATGCCAAGCTTAAGAAGCATAGCCACAGTTGATACCAGGAAAAAGCACAGCGAAAGCCCCAAGGGAACTTGTAGTAAGACCCAATGGTGATGAGCACAGGTGAAATACATTTTGTTAAACATAGTTTTGTGTTACTTCCTCCACCCGTAGCAAACATTGGCAACCAACGAAAACCCTTTCTTCTCCTCTCCCTGTCAAGGCTGTCGACTCCAAGTATCTCTCCCTGGTTACTCCCTCTTTCCGGTATGACAGACTGAGCATCGTCCTAATGTGGGGAGTTGCTCTCTTCATCAAAAGACTCTATTCTCACTCTCACATGCACTGCCCTCACTCTCCCACACACCCCACACCCCCGGGAATACCTCTGGCTAGGCTCTCCTCCACTCCACCTCATGTTTCATATGTGTACTGTACCGTCACACCAAACAGTGATGACTCCAACTACAACCTCTCGATCCGAAACATGGACCAACTTTATCTCCTCATCCAAACTCTCTCTTCCTCATATGGGGTGACTTCAATTGTCATGCATGCAGTTAGCTCGGTGTGGGTACCTCTCTCACCTGTCATGGAACCTCAGCAAAGCTTTCTGCGACTCATTGGGAACTGACTCATCGGTCAACTTCGCCCAACCCGGATCTCAACAATGGTACTTCCATCTCTTCTGGATCTGATTTTGACAAAATTTTCCCGAAAAATATCTGCTGTTTCTTCCTCACGCTCCAATCATTCTTCTGTCCACGTCCTTGTCAAAGTGGACATCTCTGGCTATTATCAGAGGAACCACCTCACCGCCGTTGAGTCTGGCATTTCACATCAAGCCGACTGCAGGTCTCCAGCAGCCATCAAACTTATAGACTGGTCTCTATTGCTACTTTCTCCAACATCAACTCATCCTGGGAATTTTCAAAAAGAACCTTGTCTCTCCCTCAATGCACAGATTTTATCCCATCTTGTCTTCATTGTCCTACCTTCCTCCCGCCCTGGTTCGACTGAAAAGCTTGTGGTGGGGCAGTTGTCCTGAAACAATTGCCTTGTGCTCATGGAAAGCAAACCCAAATGAGAGTAAATCTCAGTTCTTCCATAAAGCTCGGAACAAGTGTGTATCTACCCTCAGGAGAGCACAGAAAACAACATCTTTTCTAAAGCCAAGTCTGAAACTTTCAAACGCTCTCCTCCCTCCTCAAAATCCTGGTGGCGTCTAATCAAATCTTTTTCTGGTGTATGTTCCCCCTCCATCCCCTCCCTACCTCAAATGGCCGCACTGCTGATACCCGCACCGTAAAAAGGCTGAATGCCTAACTTTGGTTTTTGCAGCTAAATCTTGCCGTCCAAAACCCATTGCTTTCTGACCCACCTTACACCCAGTCGCACCCACTGTCTGGACTCCTGTGTCCTTTTTCTCCTGACAAGGTGGAGAGCTTGCTGTCAAACCTCGATTCAAGGATTCCTGCAACCGGTCCAGACGGCATCAAGCCCACGTGGCCTAAAACGCCTGCCGTTCTGCTTTTGCTCACCCTCTCTCTGTTCTATTCACCCCTTTAAATTTGCTCAAGGTCCTCTGCCATCTGCTTGGGAAATCAGCAAACATACTGCCCTCATAAAAAGGGTGCAAAAACAGATCCCTGCAACTACAGACCAATCAGCCTTCGCCATCATCAGCAAGGTTATGGAATCCATCATCGCTTCAGACATTAAACCCTTCCTCTTCTCGCAATGGCTTGATTTACAATCTTCAATTTGGTTTCAGAACCAGGTCACTCTACTACCTGGATATGCTGCTTCTGCTCTCCCTAACAATGGATGGAGGTCCTCAATGCCGACATGAAATCAGAGCCATATCCTAGACATATCGTGTTGATTTTGACACGTCTGGCTACCCTGCCTCTGCCTCACAAACTCTCTCCTATGGTATCCAAGGCATCTCCACTCATGGCTCGCAGACTTCCTCGTCCTGTTCGCAGTCCAATATGTGGCCCTAAAATGGAGTTTCTTTCATCCCCTCTTCCTTGTTCAGGCTGGAGTTCGTCAAGGTAGCGTTCCGGGCCACTCTCTTTATTCTGTTTTCATCAATGATCTCTCTGAAAAATTCCTCTTTAATCTCTTTACTGTGAATCCACCCTCTGCCGTACCATCTGTCATCTCTCATTCCGGCAAGCAGCAGCTTCTTCGCTCACTGCAGATCTTGGATAAAACACAAACTGTTCCCAACACGTGCAAACATGTCTTTCAATCCGACAATCTCACACTCGTCACGTATGTCTCTCCGAAAAGGACCACTGGAACCCCCTCCACTTTCTGCAACAATGCTCTCGAAGAAGTCCCCTCTTTCAAGCCTTCTGGTTCTCACTATCTGCCATGACCTTTCCCTGGAAAAGCCACATTTCATAACCCTCGCCTCCAAAGCCAGTCGCGACTGGGAATCCTCCGATCGTGCAAAGTCCTTCTTCAGCCCACCTGAGCTCCTGACCGACTTACAAAGCTTTTCGTCCACCCAGCCTGATGGAGTACTGCTTCCCCTCTGAGCTGGTGCTCCCTGCCTTCCACCTTCCTCGCTTCAAACGCTGTGGAAACCAAGGCATTTCGGATCATTGGTATCTCCCGCGATGAGGCCGAGTCTTTGGGCCATCTCATCTCTCACCGCAGGCTGGTCGGTGGTCTTTCGTCTTCTACGGTCTCCTCTGTAGCCTCCCCCCCCCCGCCGCACTATCTCTGAGATTTGTCCCCACACATTTTCCGCAGGGCCGGCTCTAAGTCTGCTCAACAACCCCTCCTCTGGTAAAATACGAAAATCACGAATTCATACTGGCTCACCTTCACTCTTTCATTCCTCTTTTTTTCACCGCCTTTTGGAATTAAACTCCCTCAATCTTTTCATTTCCCATTCTTCCTCCAGGCCTTCAAAACATCTATTCACCACCACCTCTTATCACCCCCATCTCCAAATCCTCGATCTTGTCTACGTCCGATATCCACCCAAGGCGCCACCTCCTTCAAAGTTCCTTTCCTTCCTGAAAGTCCCTGTAATGTTCCATCTTTGTTTTTTTTTTAATTTCCCCCCCCCCCCCCATTGTTCCCGTCCCATCCCTTCCCTTTCCACAGATCTCCTAAGTTCTGTTTCCACAGATCTCTGTTCCCCACTGTTTGTCCCCTTCCCACTGCCCACGCCCCTTGTCCTCATGGAACCTCCCCCCCCCCCCCACGCCTTGCTGTGCGTTGTGTGTTCGCTCTCACACGAGTCTTCGACATGGTATACAAAAAATAAAAGAAAAAAATACTATAACACTCGTGAGGGAGTGGCGGTCATCTTGCAAAACAAGCATGATTCCTGTTACTAGGGGTGTAGTGTTCTCCGGGGTCAGGGGGGAATTTTTGGCCAACTTGAAAGTCACGTGACGCGAAAACGAAAGCGAATATCGAAAATCCGGCCTCACCAAATCCTGATATTGTCCCATAGATTCATATGCCCACAATCAAATTCCAAAATAACTTAAGAAATGTAGGAGGAGATAGATTTTGAAATCGTCATTTTGCACTACATGAAGCAGTTTTCGCAAAATTCCCAAAGTCACGTGACGTGTCGTATTCAGATACGGTATTCTTTCGAATGGACATGAAAGACAAGGTCAGGCTGCTATGCATATGACACCATTCACTAACTTTTATCCATGCCAGTAGAGAATATATAGCCCACTAAGGTAAAGGGCAGTTTTTGCAAACTTTGAAAGTCACGTGACGCGTAAAGCGAAATTCGAAAATCCGGCCCGACCAATTTAGATATTGTCATACATTAATATGCACAAATCAAATTCAAGATCGCTTAAGAAATGGTAGGAGGAGATAGATTTTGAAAAAATCGTACATTTTCGCATTTTTGCCAATTTGAAGTCACGTGAAACACGAAAACGAAAGCGAATATCGAAAATGCCGTCTGAGACCAAATTTAGATATTGTCCCATAAGATTCATATGCCACAATCAAATTCAAGATCGCTTGGAATGGCGGAGGAGATAGAAAATGAAAAATCGTCATTTCGCAACTTCAAAGGCCTCGTGACCTTGACCTTGACATTCGGTGACCTTGAAAGTCATATACCATCGTGTAACGTCTCATCGACCTCTATCAAGGATCACTAATGACCAGATCTCCGCTTCAACTTCATTGTGGAACGGACGATGGACGGACACGATCGAAGGACCATTCGAACAGCCCATATTATAGGTCCATGCTCGAAGTAGATGAACCTAAAAAAGGCTGGAGTCCCCAAGCAGTGTTCTGGTCCCATCTCATTCCAATCTTCATCAATTATCTCTGGTCCTTCTTGAGACGAGATAATCCTCTTTATCTCTTTGTTGATGACTCTGCCGTGACAACCCTCATCCTTCTTGAAAGACGGCAGCAGCCTTTTCCCTCTCCTCAGATCTAACAAAAATCACAAACTGATCAAACACTTGGAATATGCCTTTTCATCCTGAGAAATACCTCAACACACTCTGAAGGACTGTTCCACACCAAACTCTCCATCTACTTTCTTCAATTAACCTGTCTCAAGAGGTTCAGGTCACTCAAACTCTTGGTTCATTCTCAGTCCATGATTTCCCTTGAAAAGCCACATTTCAAAGTTGCCTCCAAAGTCCAGACACCGACTGAGTATCCCCCGTAGTGCAAAAGTATTTCCTTGGTAACCCTGAGCTACATCCCACACTTAAAGACTTTTCATCCGCAGCTTGATGGAGACTGCTCTCGCCCTTGGGCTAGCTCCCTTCCTCACATCTCGCTCAAGCTGATGCCGTGGAAACCAAGGCTTTCAAGATCATTGGAATCTCTCACGGTGAAGCTTTGTCATGGGCCTATCAATTTCGCCATCCCCGACAGATCTTGTGGTCTCTCGTTTCGTCTTCCTCCTCATTTCTGTTTTGCACCCTCTTGCCCTTTCATGCTCTGTCGCCCCCCCCCCAAACACCCCCCAATTATCTGCAAGATTGGTATGCAGTCCACCAGCATCCCCCCTCCTTGTGAAACTGCCTAAATTCAAAACTACTGCCACACCTCCAATCATTTATTCCTCTCTTTCCTGCCTGTAAAACAGCCTTCCACATCTCTTCGATCTCATTCTTCCCTCTTTGTCTCTAGATAATTGTTCACGTCATCTCAAGTCATCCTCCATCCAAAGCCAAATGTAATCTTTTCTATACCGTTCAAACCACCAGCACCTTCCCAAAATTTTGTTTGGGTATCCATCTTGTTCCACACCTGCGTTCCTCCCTAACCCTCCATCGTACCCTGCATCCCTTGTGTCCATCTTGTCTACCTTCTTCCTCCGCCTTGTTATCTGGTGTTTTCCTTTCCTCTGCTGTTTCCTTTGTTATGTTGTGTCATGGTCTGTTTGTGTGTCTTGGCTGTTTCATGAGCCTAGAAACCATGATTAAAAATACAATACAATGAATTTTCTGTCCAAGCTGTCTTGGAGGAAAAAATCCCCATCGACGGTTCTCTGATTTTCTTTGCAGTCCAAACACTAAAAACAATCTCTTGAATTCTAAGCAGGAGGGCGGTGTCACACTCTGTGAAACACCTTGAGACCATTCCATCAAGCAACCGATGATTCTGACTGATGGTCGCAGAGAGCAGCAAGCGAAGTTCACCAATCTATAATGAAGGAAATTGTGAAACCAAAATGAACGCAGCACAAAAGTAGAAAGTTGTAAGTTTTGTGGAGCACAGTTGAGGCTAAGAAACTGGTGCTTTGTGAAACGTTTCAGTGCAAGGCAAACGGTTGACATCGCTCTCACGCACGACAATCACTAACTGCCACACTGAAGGTAGGTTACCAGCTTGACGAATGACTTGATAGGAAGCAGGCTTTGCAGGAACAGCATGCTTGAAATGAAGAATGCACTGACATTGGAGTTGGCTCCACACTGAAAAATAGCCACTGTTGTTCTCTCCTTCTTCTCCTTCTCCTTCTCCTTTCTCCTTTTCTCCTTCTCCTCTCCTCCTCCTCCTCCTCCTCCTCCTCCTCATTTTGTTGTGGCGTGACTATGCCGTTGATGCTGTTCCCCTAATACCCAATATATTGGTTCTCATTTCGCCGACTCTGAAGGATGACAGGCTGAGTCAACTCCACCTGGTGTTAATTCAGTGGCAAATGGGCTACAAACTCAGGACCCTAAAGAATGCCAAGACAGCCAACTTTTAACCGTTAAGCCAACAACCAAGGGTTAGCCTAAGAACTGCAAGCCCCTCAGAAAGGTCCTCCCATCCCAAAGGGAGAACCGCCCAAGCAGCGTACAACATGAGCGACCTCAGTGACGTCACTTTTGAACTGCTTCAGTCTTTGTGGTCTCATATCCTCTCTCGACATCAAGGTTCACAAACCTCATTAACTATGTCTCGTTTCTTGAGGGCCAATCTCACGGTTGCTCAAAGTCAAACCATTATCTATCTGGGCAGTTGCCATTTTGTCTGGGCAACATCCTTGCTCTGGCCACTGTAACTGTGGGCTATTGTCCAAATGACTGCTTTGCTTCTGACTCATGATGGATTGCTAACTGTAGTGGCCGTTTTTGTGATTATTTTAACCTATGGGCCTATCTCCTTAAGCTGAGTCGGTGGCTTTGTCTATATCGCCTCCTTTCTGGTCTTGCACCCTCTGCTCTTTCTGTGCTTTTTAACCCCCTCCCTCCACCCCCTCCAGGTTCTGCAGGGCTCACACGGTCCACCATAAACGCCCTTCTGGTTAAACTACCTAAATTCAGGGATCACTGCTCACCTCACACTCATTTGGGTCCTCTTTCCCCCCCCCCCGCCACCAAGTGGAACCAACTTGCAACAAACTCTTTAAATTTCATTCTTCCCTCCAGTTCTTCAAGACAGCCGATCACCACCATCTCAGATTGTTCCCAATCCAAAAACCATGATGTTGTCACCCCGTATGTTAACCCCAGCTTAAAATCCTCCCAATTTTCCAGTATTCCCTCCTTGGAGTTTCCTTCCGGTATCCATCTTGTGGCCCAGCACATGTATACGTGTTTTACTTTTCCTGTTTTTGTCCTGGTACAGTCCTGATCTGTTCATTGTGCTTGCTCTTGCACGAGCCTCGATTAATGTATACAAAAAACAAATCGAATAATATATTTATTTTCCACCCTCGGGAAACAAACATAAATATATCCAGTATTTATAACTGGCACTGACAGCTCAATACAGCTCTCAAAAACCCTCCCCCCTCCCCACCCCCCCTTTTCCAAACATGATTAAGAGTAAAATCATCATTTTAAGCTTACTCTGTACATGCACAAGCCCCGATAAGTCCTTCCATCAGTGTTAATGAGAACCTAATCCAGATACACAGTCCATTCATTGTAGCAATCATCGTGGGGGTTGGGGGGGGGGGGTGGAGTTGTCTAACACGGGCCTTGCACCGACATCCACAAACTCAGGAGTTTGGCAGTACGGACAGGTGCCCGTTCGTCGAGCTGAGAAAGTTCCCCAAGCCTTCATTATGCAGACGCACAGCCCTTGTTCTCAAGGTAACTTTCCAAAGTATTTTGGGCTTCTTTCAGAAGCTTGGTGGCCATTCCAAGTAACAATCCTTATCCCAGATACGCGCAGACTACGCAATGACGCACTAGCCATTTTGAGGTGGGTAAGCGCATTTTGAAAGTGCCGTGTTTATAAGTTCATCAAGTGTTTATAAAACAGTACATCATCCAAAGAAATACAAAATGAAATTATCTCAAGCATTGTTCGACGATGTGACAAAAATTCAGCGTTTATAGAACACAATGCATGCTTAATTGTAATGAAACACAATGCGGTGTAATTCACGTCAGGTCAAGAAACACATTTTTTATCTTGTTCGGTTAAACATCACAACATATAAAACAAATTTATCTGAACAATACACATCGTTCTGGCTCGTGCACTTTGCTCTTCTTCCAGCATTTGGTGTGGAAAACTGCTCTTACAAGTTCCTGAATCCAAATGCATCCTCATGGGCAGCCTTTATAAAGATGCGAAAGAAATGAGGAATGTTCAAATCAACAGTGCCAATTCCACATCGTTATGCAAAAAGCTTTAAACTTCACTTCTTTATTATCAGAAATAATGAATAAAACTCAAAATTGGTTTAGACTTTTAAATTAGGATGCTTTTAAATGGCAATTTGCTTCTGTCGTTGCTTCCAGCACACTCCGCACGATTGAGGACGAGAACGATTGCAGTCATGGCATTAAGAAATTTGGGTGTCAGTCATCAAGTTCGTGTGACATTGCTTGGGAATGAGATTTGCTGCAGCACGGTGTGAAATGCGATCAATGTTAAATGGCAGTGCAACACAAAACTCGACCTTTTTAAAACGATGACTGTGGAATGAAGCATCGCTTAATTGGCAGAGCCAATGATGACGTTTAATCGTGGCTTTGCTTACTCGAATAAAGTTTGCCACAAAACGGTCTCTTTTTTTTTCCTTTTATTTTGGTCAAATATCGTCTTGGGACTTTTTGTGCTACTGTGGGAATTATTGTTGGGGAATGACGCAAATTCAAATTAATTTTTTTGACAGGATTCACCGATGATTTATCAGCTTTATTAATTAATCCCCCCGCCCAACCAACGAAGTTGCAGGGGATATAGAAATGGGTTCCGTCCGTCCGTCACATTTCGTTTCCGGCCGAGCTTAACTACAAAATCCCCTCAGATATATTTAAGAAAATTTGGTAGCACATATCAGCAAGTGGGAACTGGTGCCTTTTGTATTTGAAAACTCCCCAAAAAAATTTCTGTCACTTTCAATGGAATAAAGTTTGGTAATTTAAAGAAATAATTGAGGTTAACCTTTGTTTTTCCAGAGCATAGTTGCAAAAAACTATTAACATATTTCTTTATGAAATTTGGTACACACATCAAGAATAAATTGAACTGGTTCCTTTTGCTAACTTGTCCTCATTTACTATTATGGCGGGGGATATGAAGACTTGTCTTCAAGGATGCTAGTTGTATTTGTTTCTGAAGTTCACAGTTACAAACTTGGCGGCCAGTAAAGGACACTGCAATACATTGTGACAGCCAACGTTACCTTTTGTTGATGTTATGTTGATATTGTGTGTGGTTTTGAATGGAGTTTTCTCAATCAGAGGTAGTTTTTATAATTTTTGAATCGTACAAGGAAAGTAGCCACTTGTGTTGTTGGCTGACCATCTTTGAACGAAGTACCCGGTATCATCCTACATTCAATTATCCCCAACTAGTCTTTCATAATCATGCCACAGATTTTGCAGAAGACCAAATTATTGATGAATCTTCGTCATCAAAGGCAGGTAAAGCCGTAATAAAATCTCATCCAAACAGGTCAGGTCAGGTATGAGAGCATGTGCCGGAGCAAGCGCGTTGCAGGCAGCGCATCACAAAAAGGGGGGGGGGGAATCAAACAGGTAAGCGCAAAATGAGCTGACCGCGGCCAATGGTGCTTATAAGAATGCGCGATGTGACGACACGGTCCGATGTCTCTTGAAGAGAACAGTGCAATGAACAATCAAAATGGAATCCATCCATCCATTGGGAACTACTCTGTGCAGAGTGTGGTGCTGCCTGAGCAGTCTCCTTGGCTATTTGGGCACAATCCTGGACAGGTCCCCACTCCGACACAGTATAACCAGCATGCTGGACTCATTTTTTCCGACCTCGGAAGGATGACAGCAGAGTCAACACCCACCTGGTATTACTTAAACAGCTGAGTGGGATTTGATCAGAGACCCTGGAATCCCAAAGCCGCAACACCCTAACCATTAAGCAACACCAGGCATATCAATGGAATCCCATCCAACAAATACAACATGAAGAGAACGGGACGTTAAAGCTTCGTACAGTGAACAAAGTAACAATGGGAGGTCTGTCATCACCACATGACAGGAATACGAGCATTGAGGACCGAACATTGTTCAGGACATAAGTTCGTATACATATAGGAACAATTTGTAGTTTATTTTGTTTCAAAGGCCTTTGTTATCGCACGATTGGTTTAAGGAGCCTAGCAATTTCACGCCATGCACGCATAAGCGGTGAAGAGGCGGGGGGAAATTGTGCGTGTTGGAATCATTTTCAGATGATGCAGCCCTAAATTGAAGAATCTTTTTGGTGACATTTGAGAAGTTTGTCCCCTGCTTTGAAGCAGCTTCCTCCCCCTCACTTTGGTCTAAAAATTAACAAAAAGAAAGCTAGATTCTTTACAGACATTCAGACAGCCCTCCCCATGGCCCAAGTCTACATTGCTGGCACCTCACTTGATTCAGTCAATGGTTTCAATATGTTGGCAGCACAGTCACAGTAGACAACTGTGGATGCAGTAATTGATCACCACATTTCATTGAGGCTTCATAGCTTTTTCGTCACTGTGGAAAAACGAATTTGATCTCTGCACAGAATCAAAATGGCCATTAAATCCAAGTTCACTGGGAAGTTTTTGTTCTCAGCTCTAATGATATGCCATTGAGATCCGCGACGCTCAACTGCCCGCATGGCACTGAGACAAAATTCCACTGGTTATCACAGAAATGGAAGGAAGTGTCACAAAATGTTGGAGATACCCATAACATGCAAACTGACTATGGTAGTGGTTGAGGCCATGATCGCAAGTATCGTTGTATGAGCTGTACACCATGTTATACCCAGTATAAAACAGGTGATGATCATCAAGGTTCTTCAAAGGCAGTTCCGCGTAACAATTATCTAGAGGAAGAAGCATCTCAAAAAACCAAAAGCTATGGTTTACCAAATGGCATCCTGAAAAGTTTTGCACATCCCGTGTGGCTTCTTGGGAAAAGTGTGGCCCAAATCCCACAGCCGTGGGACGCAGCCAATTTTTTTTTTTTTTTTTTTTTTTTTTTTTTTTTTTTTTTTTTTTTTTTTTTTTTTTTTTTTTTTTTGGATTAATTGAGACATGTTTTCAAACCTACGGAAAGGGTTTTCCATGGAAAGGGTTTCAATTTTGAGATGTTGCCTTTACTCACATTGGTAATATAATGTCAGCCTAACTTTAAAAAAAAAAAATTTTTGTATACCTTGTCGAGGCTCGTATGAGAGCGAACACACAACGCACAGCAAGGGGGGGCATGAGACAAGAGGGCGGGAGTGGGAAGGACAAAACAGTGGGGACAGAGACAATAGGAGATCTGTTTGAAGGGAGAGGGATGGGGCGGGAACATGGGGAATACAAGACAGGGGGGATTTTTGGCCAACTTTGAAGTCACGTGACGCGAAAACGAAAGCGAATATCGAAAATCCGGCCTCACCAAATCTAGATATTGTCCCATAGATTCATATGCCACAATCAAATTCAAAATAACTTAAGAAATTGTGGAGGAGATAGATTTTGAAAATCGTCATTTTGCAACTACATGAAGCAGTTTTCGCAAAATTCAAAGTCACGTGACGTGTACGTATTCGAGATATCGGTATTCTTTCGAATGGACATGAAAGACAAGGTCAGCTGCTATGCAATGACACCATTCACTAACTTTTACCATGCCCAGTAGAGAATATATAGCCTCCTGAAGGTAGGGCAGTTTTTGCAAACTTTGAAGTCACGTGACGCGAAAGCGAAATTCGAAAATCCGGCCCGACCAAATTTAGATATTGTCCCATACATTAATATGCCACAATCAAATTCAAGATCGCTTGAGAAATGTAGGAGGAGATAGATTTTGAAAATCGTCATTTTCGCATTTTTTGCCACTTTGAAGTCACGTGACACGAAAACGAAAGCGAATATCGAAAATCCGTCCTGACCAAATTTAGATATTGTCCATAGATTCATATGCCACAATCAAATTCAAGATCGCTTTGAGAAATGGCGGAGAGATAGAATTTGAAAATCGTCATTTTCGCAACTTCAAAGGCCTCGTGACCTTGACCTTGACATTCGGTGACCTTGAAAGTCATACCATCGTGTACGTCTCATCGACCTCTATCAGGATCACTAATGACCAGATCTCCCGCTTCAACTTCATTGTTGAACGGACAGATGGACGGACGGATCGAAGGACATCGACACCCATATTATTAGGTCATGCTCGAAGAGATGACCTAAAAAGGCTGGAGTACCCCAAAGCAGTGTTCTGGTCCCATCTCATTCCCAATCTTCATCAATTATCTCTGTCCTCTTTGGAGGACGGAGATAATCCTCTTTATCTCTTTGTTGATGACTCTGCCGTGACAACCCTCATCCTTCTGAAAGACAGGCAGCAGCCTTTTCCCTCTCCTCAGATCTTAACAAAATCACAAACTGATCAAACACTTGGAATATGCTTTTCAATCCTGAGAAATACTGCACACACACTCTGAAAGGACTGTTCCACAAACTCTCCAATCTACTTTCTCAATAACTGTCTCAAAGAGGTTCAGTCACTCAAACTCTTGGGTCTCATTCTCAGTCATGATTTCCCTTGAATAAGCCACATTTCAAAGTTGGCCTCCAAAGTCAGACACCGACTGAGTATCCTCCGTCGTGCAAAGTATTTCCTTGGTACACCTGAGCTACATCCACCTATAAAGCTTTCATCCGCAGCTTGATGGAGTACTGCTCTCCCCTCTGGGCTAGCTCCCCTTCCTCACATCTCGCTCAGCCTGATGCCGTGGAAACCAAGGCTTTCAAGATCATTGGAATCTCTCACGGTGAAGCTTTGTCAATGGGCCTATCATTTCGCCATCCCCGACAGATCTGTGGTCTCTCGTTCGTCTTCCTCCTCATTTCTGGTTTTGCACCCTCTGCCCTTTCCATGCTCT
>CM068967.1:39890576-39904681 GCA_035128595.1 Eptatretus atami
AAATTTGAAAAATATCTGAAGACATCAATGTTCATGGGTGGGCCTATCTTATAAAAATTCACTCTTAATACAAATGTATATCATAAAGTTGATGATTTCAGTTTCCTGGTAGTCTTGTACACCTTTCCAGGTCGCAATGCACCAATTAAAATGGGTTCCAATGTCTTTTCATCTCAACTACTTAGATTAGCAAGAATTTGTTCAGTAAAGGATGATTTTGTGGAACGTGCTGAGAAGGTTTTTTTTTCCCCATCATGTTAAACAGGATATTTGGCTGATTGTTTGATCAGGTCTTGTGAGAATGTCTTTCGACTCTATCGTCACATTTTACTTATGTTTGGTTGTTTTTCATGTAAACTAGTTCCTATTGCATTGCATTTCATACAATAATAATGAATTAATTATTTTAGTGAGGTAAATTCTTTAATTAATATTATTGATAATAAATAAATATATATATATATTTATAGATTTATTAAATAATGGAGGTATTTAGATGAAAATAAAATAAATAAATATTATTTGTAAAATACATTATAAATAAGCATTAAAATAATTTATTGGTGGTTGCTAGGTTATGTAGTGCAGCATGTTAAAATCAGTTGTTAATGACAGTTTGAGTCTGGTTAGATGGAGGTGCTGTGTAATGGACATGCCTCCAAGGTAAAGTGTTTATTGCTTCATATATTATCATAATATTTATTTATGTTTATCGCTTAATAGTATGATTAAAGTTATTCACATGTAGTAATACTTTAAATAAAAGTAATAATTAAATAAGTTTGGAAAAAAGATATTGCATTGCTGTGTTAATTGGTTGTCTGGAGACAACTTTGAGGTTGTGGGTCCATTGATGTTGAGTAATCTACTGATGTGGACCTGCGTTTTGTGGATCCACTGTTTGGAGAGGTTCTGGGCTGAAAGGATCGAAACCTCGATGAAAAACGGTGCCCAGCAAAAAGAGAGACTCAAGTGATTATTTAGAATTACATCAGTTGCCCAAGGAAATTCCTTTACAAACTTATTTTATGGTTTGGGTACTAAAATATTTTAAACAAAAATCTTTGGATCTGGATGGTTATGGATAGTGTGCCACCTATAATCCCTTTCGCAAACATTCACTTCAGACTTTGTCTGGCCATATTTTTAATAACCATCAAGTCCCATGGACTTTATTAGTGCATAGATAGTACAATACTGTACTATCCTAGGAAAGTAAAACATTCATGGAACTTGGTGTTATGGCAGTAAAGTTTGGTCTCAAGACCACTTGCTATACGAAGCCCTTTTCGAGCACACCCACTCCCATAACCATCCTGATATTTGAAACTAATATTATCAAATGAAAGTTCCATATCAATACTAACAAAACCAATAGTAAAATCCATGGACCTTTTAAAAACAAAGAATAAAATAGGTCCAAAGTTGCCTTGTTGACAGATAATGTCCATATCTTCTTCTTTTCTTCTTCTTTCTTCTTCTTCTTCTCTCTCTTCTTTCGGCTGCCTCCCGTAGGTCGCCACAGCGGATCATCGTTATGATCCGCATAATGATTTGCACAGTTTTTCGCCAGATGCCCTTCCTGACGCAACCCTGGTCACTTCTTACGACACAGGATATGGTACACCTATTCTAACCGGGGCATACACCGGCCAGTACACTGGTACTCACTTCGCCGACCTCGGAAGGATGACAGGGTGAGTCAACTCCTTCCTGTGTGTATCATTCAAGCGGCCAACGGGGCTTGAACTCAGGACCTTTTGGATCCCAAGCCGCTACCCTAACCACTATGCCAACACCAGGCTTTATAATGTTCATATTGATGTACAAATAATGTACAGGTATATGCACGCATGTACATGGTCTGCCTCTGTCACCAATCCAATCACTTGCTAAGAAGTCCACTATATTCCATGCTGATCAAGAGTAAAGTACTTTCACTAATGTCTTATCTGTTTTTGCCATCCATCTTAAAAATCTGTTTGTTTCCTTTAACCCCATGCTGTTTTGAATGTGCCGAGATAGGTAGAAAAATGTTTTCTTGATGTGAATCTTTTATTTTCCTGAAAAGTTTGAAGAAAATCCATGAAATATTTAGATACAATTTATGTAACTCTTGGTAGGATGGTTTGTTAAGAACAGACAGTATTTTAGGATGGTCCATGGAATCTGTCCACATTTTTTCTATGCTAAACGTTTGATGTACGCCTTGCATCTTCATAATCTTCTTTTGGAAGATCAGCTGGCATCGATTGTTGATAACCGTGGCGATGCATCTTGCACAGAACTGTTGAAATTGGTGTTTCTTCGATCTCTGGTGTACTGGCCAAATGAATAATTCCTTTCCACACAAATGAAGGAATGAAACCTTGATAGCCTCTCCATTCTCCAGAATTCAGTGATGCTATACTGTGTCAGCGAGTGAGTCTCTTCGTGGCAGAAATGGGTGCAAATACCATGATTTCCGTTGTTGAAAATGCACGATCTATATGCCATGGCTGAGTGATGTCCCCTGAAGCAAAAAGATGCATTTACTGTCGAGCAAAAGGATGTGTTTGGAGAGTAGGCTAAAATTTATTGGTGCATGAATGAAAGGATTTTTTTCTATAAGATTTATTAGCCTATGTTTTTTCAGAATGGACTGAACATGAACAGCAGGAAGCAATGTTCAAATCACCCCATTTTTCTACTTGCTTTCATTCAACAAACCAAAATATTGTTGCGAATTCGCGCCCTCGGCGTGCGATGGCCACGCGACTCGAACCGGCGACCCGCTCGCACCGGACGGACAATTCAGTCGTGACCCTCCCGGCTAACGCCGGATCCAGTCACGGGTGGGCCTTTCGACCTCACCACAATCGTGCCAATCGGCCACCCGCGTAGGATAGGGTTGTTCGCCAAATTCGACCTACCTAAGTACCACGCGGATGGTAAACCGGGCGATCGTACCTCGCCGACAGTCGACTCCGGACACGAGCCGCTTGGGCGGGCCGTTCCGTACTATCGGGATAACCGAGCGGTGTTATCGTCGACCTCGACGGTTCAGATTATTTACCGGGCGTTTGCACCCACTACGAACCCTTTACGTGAAGCAGGATGGAGGTTCAATTAAAGAAAAGACGAAGCGAACGGGAAAACAGTTCACACATGCACATTTATTCCGCGGCACGCGGAGCACACATATAGCACCGTATTTACAGTCACAATTAACGATTGCACATATATCACATTGAACAAAAAGAAATGCACATATAAAAGGAGTTAAAACCGACTACACGACACACGGACACTTAACAGTTACTACTTACAATGACACGGCGCCACAACACGCATTCACACGAAGCAAAGAAAAGACCCCTCACAGGCAAGGAGTCAGACTGGCCCGTGGGCCTAATGCGCTGGAACCTGGATGAGCGGCCAGGCCCACGAGACCGAAGGTCCTACCCGCCTAGTGGCGAGCCGCGATGTCGCTGCAGCGATGCGTAGTACTGGTCGGGCACTGCACTGAGGGACGTCTGATCGCTGGGGGGTTGTCGCACCGTCCCTGTCCAGTCGCAAGGGGAAAAGGGAGAATTGTTGATGCTCTGGGGAGGGAGTATGGCTGGCTTGCTCGAATCCCGCGACGCGAGCCTCAGGTCCATCAGCCATTCGCCTCCGCAGCCGTCTGCCCCCAGATCTCGCCTCACCGATCTCCTCGAGCTCCGTCTCCACGACCCAGCCCAACTGACTTCTCACCGATCTGCTGCTCCACCGACACTCCTCGATACTCCTCAACTTCTTCCTCACTCACTGCGCTCGCCTTTTATTCGGCTTCGGGAACCCACCATATGCAAATTCTCGGATCCAAACGACCTCAGGGCGGAGCCACGCTCGCCGATTGGACGGAGAAAAAGGGGCGTGTATCATTCCTGATCCTCAAATTTGCATATGCCGATTTTCGTCAGGCGCGTCTGGAGGCGGGGCCAAGCCGCCCGCGCTTCCTGATTGGGTGGATCAGATGTGGCGTGCATCATTCCTGATCGAATTCTCCTCAGAAAACCCCCGCATCTGCACTCGCGTCTCGCGTGTCTCGCTGAAGACAGCTCGACGCTCGCTGCGCGTCACAGTGTGCGGGAATGGCCGTAGGAGAAGGTGGTGGAGGGTTTTCGGCGGTGTCCGATGGCCATGGCGCTGTTGGAATGCGGTGATGTGAGGTTTGCGGTAGCGAGTGGTGAAGTAGGTTTGGCTGCTGGCGTTGTTGTTGTTGTTGGTGTGGTGGCTCAAAACAAAGGTAGAACAGAAAAACGCCTAACTCAAAGGATCGCAGCCGCAATGAATCACATTAATTCCCTCTATACAATGGGTTTGGGCTAACTACACATGTACTTAAGAAATATATCTCACCTACGGGACCTTATGGTGTTTGCGAATTTCCAGAACCGTAACACTACCCTCCCCTTTTCAGACTCGTCCCGAGTCGTCAAATTATCGTGTGCCATCATGTGTAGTTTCTCCCTAGTACGTTTTACCTACGGATCCCTGAGTGCGACATTCATGGTATTCGTGTCCCCAAAATATAATCCTGAGGCTGAGTAACTAACTAAACACAACTCACTCATACAGACGATTAAATAAATGCCACGTCGCTAGACAGACATGCCGGTCGGCGCCAGACTCGTATTTACAGTACAATACAACTTAACCTTATAATTTACACTACTCCATGCGCCAGATCAATGGACTCTGCAGGAAAAGGTGAGTCAAAAGAAACCGGTGCACGCGGCCGCCACTGCAGCGCCGTGTTGCAGCTGCCACAGGACAGTTCCTGCACCTTGCAAATGTTGCTTGCGGATCCTGCGCGGCATGGAAATGAACAGGGGGGGCAAATCAAAATTGAACGGGGCTGGTGAACAGGGCAGTGGGCATGACATGGCAAAGGTAAAGCAACATAGCCTGCAGAAAAGGCCGTTGCAGGCAAACACAGCCGGCAGACGAACTGGCCGGCACAGGCCTTGCAGTAAAAACAGCCGTCGGACGATCCGCCGCGCACACGAGCCTTGCAGCAAAACACAGCAGACGATCCGCCGCACAGGCCTTGCAGAAAACAACCAGCCGATGAAGTGGCCGGCACAGCCCCGCAGCACACAGCTGCAGACGATGAAGTTGGCCAGCCTTTGCCTTGCAGTGGAGGTTGGTGGAGGGAGTGGCGTGGTGTTGCCACACAGAAGTGGACTCGACCTACCCTACTTGTCCTCCCACCCTATCGCCTTTGCCTGTCACTGTACCTACCCACTCCCTTAATTTGTAAAACCAATTTAGCCCCAACTTATTTTTTTTGTTGTTTTTATTTTCACCTCTTTATCACTATAAATCGTCCCCTAACCCCTTTATCGTCTCTGTTCGGCTAACCTATCTCGTCTCCTAGCCTACTCCCAACCCTACGTTCCCTTCCCGGAGGGAATAAGGGAAGAGCTAGCGTCCTGTGCCGAGGCCCAACCAAGCTCAAGATGGCCTCCCCAGAGTTCAGCGATCTCTAACCCAAAGTGGGTCCAGCGGCCCACAACGAGAGCGAAGGATGGATGGTGCGGAGGGTACACTTCCTAATCTACCCTACCATTAACTGTTAAACTACCCCGGGTTTCAACAAGCGCCTCTCGCTTACACTATTGTTCTAAAAACCCAGATTCCGTCGCCTGTGTTGGTGTCCACACAATTTCGGCCTCGCCCTCAAATTTTCCCTCGTGCCCTTGCACGGTTTCGTGCTGGACGCGTGGCTCCCTTTGGCAGGCACGACCCTCTGCCGAATCTCCACAATGGCACCCCCGGGCACTACACTGCCTCCGAGCCTACCAGCTCCCTAAACACCGGGATGCCCCCATGGCAACTCCCCTGAAACGCACACGTGGCAGGCTGCGCCCCGGGCCCCTTTCCGAGGTCACCCGTGCCCACGACACTGCCCACGTGGCTAACGGCGCTCCGGGCCCCCGCACCAAGCGGGCGCACCGTGCCCACTACGCTAACCCGGCCCCCATGGGCCTTGGCCTACCACGGCCGACTAGCCCGGTGCCCGGGTACCCACTCAGCGATACTCACCGTTCGCAGCCACGCTCCCAGCCCGTCAACAGGGCTCCTGCACCCCTCCAAGGGTTCGAGCCTACACTCCACCAACAGCAAACGACCTCCATTTTGTCAATTTAACTAACCCACTAACTCACTCTACACTGACCCCGGGGTCCCTTGGGCGGGAGTCACCTCCCCCCAATCACTCATCGACCATGCATTCCACATTCGCTCCACTCACACAGACCCGCTGGCCTCACTTACTCCTCAAGTACATTTTCCACTCTCTTCAACTCTCACACCCGCTGAATCCTGCCATCCTTCTAACTACCTCCCTAACTAACTCGTGCTCCCACGTCGTCCCTTACAATACAGCACGTTCCTTTTAACACTACGTAGCTAAGCTACGTCCCTCTACACATTCACTGTCTGTCACCGTCCTCCAAATCCTCAATCATTTTCCAACCTAAATCTCAACTAAAACCCTCTACCTAATCCATTCCACGGGCCCCATGAGGACTTACCCCTGCCCATGGAGCCGTCTAGCTAAGCTAACCCTTCCCCCTAGCTAGTTCCATCCTGTGCCCTGGCAGGGGGTCTTTCCCCCTTACCCGGGAATCCTGTTCACCCGAAAGCGAGGCTTGCTTTTGTTAATTTTGTATTGCCAAATACGCGCGCACCAGCGCGGCAATTCACAGCCTGCGCTCTCGCACCTTGCCCGTGACGTCATGCAGCTGCACGCGTACCTCGTCCCTCTTGGACGGTACCATCCGCAGGGATTCACCCTCCTGCCGGATTCCAACCCCACGTGCAGCCATGACGTCACCTGCGCACCCCCAAAAAAAACCTCGCACTCCGAGGGGCTCCCCACGCGAACACATGTGCTCTGCCCGTTGGAGCCTAACACACGCTCGCGTGGAGAACCCATCCGGTCCAAATCCGTTCTCCTGCCTAAACTTTGTCCGTCCGTCGCGGGATCGGCAATCCACCGCTGGCGTTTCCGGACCGGGCTTCACTCCCGCAAGCGAGCACGTGGGGTCTCGTGCGCTGCACAGCACGGACCTCGCGCTCGCTGCTGGTGAACCCGGCACGGTCCCCACAACAGCTAGGCCGCTACCCGGCTTCTGTCCCTCTGTCGCCGTCGTCTCCGTTCCACCCACGCACACCTGCGTGTCACGACGCACAGACTCCACTCCATCACATCACATTCACACCGGGAGACGCGGCTGCATGCTCACGCATGCCGACCGACATCTCCCTCACATACAGAGACCTCACACACACGGTCTCCCTCACACGGACCCTCTCACTCACACCCAACCTTTCACCTGCCCAGGGGTCTCACTCACACCATGCGTGCCGGAAAGCACGCATCTCCGACACTCGCAAACACACACCCCTGCCAACCAACCTGGGGATTCGTGTCCCCACAAGGGTTCCCGGGGCCTCTGTACCCCCAAGCTGCACGTGCACCTATCCACAGCACTCGTCCCCTCAACTCCGCTTGGCACGACCGAACCCACCTGGTCGTGATTGCCTCAAGGGGCATACTTCCTCCCCTCGTTCCTGGAGGCGCCATCCAGCTGCTCACACCGGTCTCTACCCAGTCCGCGAGCTCACCCCCATTATCCTCCACTACTTCTGTGTGTGTGTGTTCTGTCTTTTAACCCCGTCATTATCATGCAGTCTCTCCTCTTTTTCTCTATCTCCCTGGTCTCTATACATCTATTAGTTTCTGTTTCTTTCTGGAGTTTTTCCATCTCTCTGGATTTCAATTTTACCTCTCCTTCAGTTCATTAATTTCAAACTCGTATAGTTTTTGTTTTCTCTCCAACTCTTCCTCATGCTCCTCATTTTCCAATCTCATCGTTTCTCTCAATTGGCTCATTTCCTTCCTGTGTTTCATTCGCTGTCTCTCATTACCCTTCCTTGCTTCCTCTCCTGTCCTTCCTTCTCCAGTTTCATGGTTTGCTTCATTTGGTTAATCTCCTTTTTGTGTTTCATTGCTGCTGTCTCATTACTCTTCCTTGTTTCTTCTCGTGTCCTTCCTTCTCCAGTTTCATGGTTTGCTTCATTGGTTAATCTCCTTCTTGTGTTTCATTTGCTGTGTCTCATTACTCTTCTCTTGTTTCTTCTCCTGCCCTTCCTTCTCCAGTTTGTTGTTTGCTTCATTTGGTTAATCTCTTTCTTGTGTTCAGTTGCTGCTGTCTCATTACTCTTCCTTGTTTCTTCTCGTGTCCTTCCTTCTCCAGTTTCATGGTTTGCTTCATTTGGTTAATCTCCTTCTTGTGTTTCATTTGCTGCTGTCTCATTACTCTTCCTTGTTTCTTCTCCTGCCCTTCCTTCTCCAGTTTCGTTGTTGCTTCATTTGGTTAATCTCTTTCTGTGTTTCAGTTGCTGCTGTCTCATTACTCTTCCTTGTTTCTTCTCGTGTCCTTCCTTCTCCAGTTTCATGGTTTGCTTCATTTGGTTAATCTCCTTCTTGTGTTTCTTTTGCTGCTGTCTCATTACTCTTCCTTGTTTCTTCTCCTCCCTTCCTTCTCCAGTTTCGTTGTTTGCTTCATTTGGTTAATCTCTTTCTTGTGTTTCAGTTGCTGCTGTCTCATTACTCTTCCTTGTTTCTTCTCCTGTCCTTCCTTCTCCAGTTTCATGGTTTTCTTCCATTGATCGATTTCCTTTTTCTGTCTCATTCGTTCTTCCATCATTACTCTTTCTTGCATCTCATTCTTTAATCTGGCCTTCGCTTCAGCTGTTCGATTTGTACAGTGTGGTTCCTTAACGTTTCATTCTCCGTTCTCGTTCTTTCCTCTCTCAACATCCGCAGCTCGTTTTGTAACTCAGAAGCTTTCTTTTCCAATTCCTTTCTCATCTCCGCACACTCCAACTTTGCTTTGGCTTCTAATTGTTCAATCTGCTCAGTGTGGTTCCTTAACGTTTCATTCTCCATTCTCGTTCTTTCCTCTCTCAACATCCTCAACTCGTTTTGCAATTCCGTCTCTTCGTTCTGGTGTTCTGTAACTCAGTTTTCTTTTCCAATTCCTTTCTCATCTCCGTACACTCCGACCTTACTTTGCTTCTAACTGTCCTTCGGCTTCCCCTTGTGTTTGTCTATCCGTCTTCCCAGTTCCTCTGTCTCCGTTTTTACCTCCCGTCCAGCTTATCAACTCTCTTTCGTCATGTCTTGCAGTCTTTTCTCACACTCCACTATTTTTATTTCCTTCGTGCACGTCTCCGTCACCCCAATTAATTTTTCCCTCTCGTCACCGTCACTTTTTCCGTCACCTCCACGCTTCTCGCCCAACACGTCTCCCGGATTATTTTTTCTCACCCGCTTCACCCGGCCTGACAACCGTTGCACCCCCTCCCAGCTCGTTCGCTCCCACACGTGGCGTGCCCATTACGCACTTCGCTGTTGTTGCGTTCATGCCCGCCTGCAGGCTCCGGCCCATTTGCTGCGTTTCACCCCGCATTTCTTTTATTTCTTCTTCATTTCGTTTTTGTTTGTTTCCATTTTGAGTGCGTTTCCATCCATTTTTTCGTTCAATTCGTTATTCATTCCTTCCATTTTGAGTGCGTTTCCATCCATTTTTTCGTTCATTCCATCCATTTTGCGTTCATTTCGTTTGTGTTTGTTTCCATCTGCTTGTTCACTCCTTTTATTTCGTTTTTCATTTCGTTTTTCATTTCATCCATTTTTGTATCCATTTTTCTCATCAATGCCTCAAACATTTCCATCGTCCGATCCGTGGGCGAATTCGCACGTGGGGGCGTTCGTCCGCCACCCCAGCCACTGCGCCCAATTCGAGCTCTGGGCTCGTCTGGGGGGGAATTGTTCCTGTACACCAATGTCCTGCATGGGGATTCCATCCTGGACCATGGATTCTACATCACTACACATATACATTTCTATTACCCCCGGCTCCCGCTCGCCTTGAGACGCCATCTTATTCCACGTAAGGGGTTAATTTAATCGCTCGTAATTTAGAGGGAATCGGGGGTCGCTCCTCCTGAACCGATTCCCTATGAATTTAGCTTGGAGACGGGAGGGATTTGAATCACACTCCTGTACACCAGTGTTGCGAATTCGCGCCCGTCGGCGTGCGATCGGCCACGCGACTCGAACCGCGACCGCCTCGCCCACCGGACGGACAATTCAGTCGTGACCTCCCGGCTAACGCCGGATCCAGTCACGGGTGGGCCTTTCGACCTCACCACAATCGTGCCAATCGGCCACCCGCGTAGGATAGGGTTGTTCGCCAAATTCGACCTACCTAAGTACCCACGCGGATGGTAAACCGGCGATCGTACCTCGCCGCAGGTCGACTCCGGACACGAGCCGCTTGGGCGGGCCGTTCCGTACTATCGGGATAACCAGCGGTGTTATCGTCGACCTCGACGGTTCAGATTATTTACCGGGCGTTTTGCACCCACTACGAACCCTTTACGTGAAGCAGGATGGAGGTTCAATTAAAGAAAAGACGAAGCGAAACGGGAAAACAGTTCACACAATGCACATTTATTCCGCGGCACGCGGAGCACACATATAGCACACGTATTTACAGTCACAATTAACGATTGCACATATATCACATTGAACAAAAGAAATGCACATATAAAAGGAGTTAAAACCGACTACAGACACACGGACCACTTATACAGTTACTACCTACAAGACACGGCGCCACAACACGCATTCACACCGAAGCAAAGAAAAGACCCCCTCACAGGCAAGGGAGTCAGACTGGGCCCGTGGCCTAATGCGCGTGGAACCTGGATGAGCGGCCAGGCCCACGAGACCGAAGGGTCCTACCCGCGCCCTCGTGGCGAGCCGCAGAATGTCGCTGCACGGCGGTTCCGTGGGCACCTGCTGGTGTAAGTGGGAACGGGGCCCCTTGTCGCACTCTCTCAGCGCGGGGGAAAAGGGAGAATTGTTGATGCTCTGGGGAGGGAGTATGGCTGGCTTGCTCGAATCCCGCGACGCGAGCCTCCAGGTCCACCTCAGCCGTTCGCCTCCGCAGCCGTCTGCCCACCGATCTCGCCTCACCGATCTCCTCGAGCTCCGTCTCCAACGACCCAGCCCAACTGACTTCCTCACCGATCTGCTGCTCCACCGACACTCCTCGATACTCCTCAACTACTTCCTCACTCACTGCGCTCGCCTTTTTATCGGCTTCGGGAACCCACCATATGCAAATTCTCGGATCCAAACGACCTCAGGGGCGGAGCCACGCTCGCCGATTGGACGGAGAAAAAGGGGCGTGTATCATTCCTATCCTCAAATTTGCATATGCCGATTTTCGTCAGGCGCGTCTGGAGGCGGGGCCAAGCCGCCCGCGCTTCCTGATTGGGTGGATCAGATGTGGGCGTGCATCATTCCTGATCCGAATTCTCCTCAGAAAACCCCGCCATCTGCACTCGCGTCTCGCGTGTCTCGCTGAAGACAGCTCGACGCTCGGGCCACAGGTGGTGCGGGAATGGCCGTAGGAGAAGGTGGTGGAGGGTTTCGGCGGTGTCCGATGGCCATGGCGCTGTTTGGAATGGCGGTGATGTGAGGTTTGCGTAGCGAGTGGTGAAGGTAGGTTTTGGCTGCTGGCGTTGTTGTTGTTGTTGGCGTGGGTGGCTCAAAACAAAGGTAGAACAGAAAAACGCCTAACTCAAAGGATCGCAGCCCGAATGAATCACATTAATTCCCTCTATACAATGGTTTGGGCTAACTACACATGTACTTAAGAAATATATCTCACCTACGGGACCTTTATGGTGTTTGCGAATTTCCAGAACCGTAACAATATAAATAAATCAACTAAACATGAACTTGACTCAGCCATGCTATCCCTGACACAATGGCATTAGTATGATCGACATTCATAATGCCTAATGATAGAACTATGCTGATTTCACATAGGAACAGACAGTAAACACATGGTATCTTGGATTGAATTGATGCTGGATTTCAAAACTGCTAATCCCAGATAACCTTTGACCTATTTATAAGCAGACAAATGTGGGAAATTGTAACTTACCAGGTATGATATACAAGGATTGGGGGATATAAATTCAGCTTTCTTTTTTTACATGTTCTTTCCTTTTGCCAAGACAAAGAAAAGGAAATTACAAATGGCATGATGGGGAAAAAAGTCATGTAAGGTGGCAAATAAAAATGAAAGAAATCACCTTGCATCTCATGATTACGTGGTTTCAAGATAAAGATGTATACAAAAGACAAAATCTGCTCAAAACAGCATTATTTAATAATACATACATATTTTACAGTTTCAAATAGAATCAGCAATGGAAAATAGTGACTTCTGTAGCAAGTGATGGAAATTGGTGATAGATATACCTGTACATTATATGTACATCGCTATGTACATTATCTGTCAAACAAGGCAACTTTGGACCTGTTTTATTCTTTGTTTTTAAAAGTCCCATGGATTTTACTATTGGTTTTGTTAGTGTATATATGGAACTTTCATTTGATAATATTAGTTTCAAAATATTAGATGGTTATGGGGAGTGGGTGTGACTCGAAAAAGGGCTTCGTATAGCCCGAAGTGGTCTTGAGACCCCCTTTACTGCCATAACCACCAAGGTCCCATGAATGTTTTACTTTCCCAGGATAGTACAGTACTTGTACTATCTTATGCACCAATAAAATCTATGGGACCTTGATAGCTATTAAAAATATGGCCAGAGAAAGTCTGAAGTGAATGTTTGCTGAAAGGGATTACACGTGCACCACTATCCATAACCATCCAGATCCCAAAGATTTTTGTTCAAAATATTTTAGTACCCAAACCATAAAATAAGTTTGTGAAGGAATTTCCTTGGGCAACTGATGGTTATTCTAAATAATTCACTTTGAAAATGGAAAAAAATTTCAAGGGTGTCAAAATCTCCAAACTTTGGGTGTGCCCAAACGGCGGGGAATGGGTCAATCACATCAAAAATTTGGCTTTCTGAGTTTTAGACCAAACACAACCTAGGATAAAAATTTGAAAAATATCTGAAGACATCAATGTTCATGGTGGGCCTATCTTATAAAAATTCACTCTTAATACAAATGTATATCATAAAGTTGATGATTTCAGTTTCCTGGTAGTCTTGTACACCTTTCCAGGTCGCAATGCACCAATTAAAATGGGTTCCAATGTCTTTTCATCTCAACTACTTAGATTAGCAAGAATTTGTTCAGTAAAGGATGATTTTGTGGAACGTGCTGAGAAGGTTTTTTTTTCCCCATCATGTTAAACAGGATATTTGGCTGATTGTTTGATCAGGTCTTGTGAGAATGTCTTTCGACTCTATCGTCACATTTTACTTATGTTTGGTTGTTTTTCATGTAAACTAGTTCCTATTGCATTGCATTTCATACAATAATAATGAATTAATTATTTAGTGAGGTAAATTCTTTAATTAATATTATTGATAATAAATAAATATATATATATATTTATAGATTTATTAAATAATGGAGTATTTAGATGAAAATAAAATAAATAAATATTATTTGTAAAATACATTATAAATAAGCATTAAATAATTTATTGGTGGTTGCTAGGTTATGTAGTGCAGCATGTTAAATCAGTTGTTAATGACAGTTTGAGTCTGGTTAGATGGAGGTGCTGTGTAATGGACATGCCTCCAAGGTAAAGTGTTTATTGCTTCATATATTATCATAATATTTATTTATGTTTATCGCTTAATAGTATGATTAAAGTTATTCACATGTAGTAATACTTTAAATAAAAGTAATAATTAAATAAGTTTGGAAAAAAGATATTGCATTGCTGTGTTAATTGGTTGTCTGGAGACAACTTTGAGGTTGTGGTCCATTGATGTTGAGTAATCTACTGATGTGGACCTGCGTTTTGTGGATCCACTGTTTGGAGAGGTTCTGGGCTGAAAGGATCGAAACCTCGATGAAAAACGGTGCCAGCTAATGATCCGGGCAGTTGGGAAATCAGTAAATTGCTTATAAGTTAAGGTTATAACTTCAAATAAAATAGCTTTTGTCAGTACGTTCTAGTACATTATATATATATATATATATATATAATATATTA
>CM068967.1:39935662-39952362 GCA_035128595.1 Eptatretus atami
ATATGTGGATACCAAAATATTTTTTTAATTTCAATAATTTTCTGGAAGAAATGGTGCATTGTTTGTAAAAAGTGCAAGGGTGTCAACATTTTTGGCCACGACTGTACTTTGAGATTACTAAATGTTATCACTTCTTTCCAAAACTTACAGATGAGGATGTGCAAGCATGTTCTGCTGCCAACCAGACTCACGTAGCGACACCGGTGTTTGGCATGGAAAACGAGATGAGAGTCTGCCCCTCGCATTCAGAAGGTGGCGTGGCATCCCTTGTCGCCGAAGTCCACGTGAGCAGGGACTCGAATGGTTTGAACGGAGCCGAGACTTTGGTGCCAGCCGAGCTCCGAGTGATCAGAAGCCAGAGTAACCCTCAAAGTGCCGGTCGCTTTGGCACGGCCGTGTGACGGTATTTGTTGGGGGTGATTGTCAAGAATTGAATGGTCATTCAGACGGTTAGATGTTAAAGCCGACTCACCCACTAGCAATAACCACTCGGTTTGATACTTTCTACAACTCTTGAAGAGTTATAGAAATGTCTTCCTCTCATTTTATGATGGGAGCATCTTATCCTAAATCCTTTTTGGGTTTAGTGAACACTCACTCATTCTACTGCATCTGCATCAGCAAAGCACCGGCTGCGCAACTTGCAATCAGTCGTGCACAGGAGGCCGTTGTGAAATGGAGATACCATCACGAGCTACCATTTGCTTCACCTTGTGTTTAGATGTCTCTGATGATGTTGGCCTGGTTATTTTATATTGTCATAATATGTTGCATACCGGTGACGTTCTTCATTGGCATTGAGGACTGTCTGGCTGGCAAACATAATCGGATACGACCGTATCGCATTCTCCGAAAGCTATCGTCGTTCGGGCTTGTGTATTTCGGGGGAAGCGTTCCTGATGAAATGTTCGCTCTCATTTTGACATTGTTGCCACACACCGGTGGAGTGAATTACCGCGTTTACCGCATTGATTGTGCGCCTTCTGAAAAGATGGCACGCAGCCGAATGAACGATATCTCTGCAAGTAGAGTTGGTGCATTCGCTTGCTCCTCAGTGGATGTTATAATTGAAATGCATTTGCAATCTGAACAAGTAACAGGCATCTCCATTTTGTTCGTGCATCTTCCCCCAAATCCTATGGGTGCTTTCATTTTAAGCTGATCGTAAGTTCTCTCTCGTCGTGTGTGTGTCTGCCGCATGCTCTCCAATCATCTAGCTCCAGCTTGCTGCGAGTGCGACACATCATCATTTGGTATACATCGCTCTTGGTCCAGCAAACCGATTGTTGGCAGACCAGGAGGTCGAACTCGTACGCTATACTTTGCCATTGGTCCGTTCTCATAGATACGAGTTACACTTGATTCATTTTCAGTGCTGTACTCTCGTCTCAACAGTCTCGCCTGCTTTGCGCGTGCTCTCAAGACCGGTGTAAATATTCCACAGCACACACTACCACAAGAACTTCCTTGTAAATTAACGAACCTTTCCTCAGACAGAATGTATGTAATTAGGCACTGACCTTGTGGACGTCCACACAAAAGGCTGGACATGCTCACAGTTACCTGCCTGCTCTGTGTTTTGCCCCCCTTGATCGAGTAAGCTTTTCGTAATGGCATTTTTCCAACGCAGTAGTTACACTGGATAATATGCATGGAATCGGTCGTGGTTATAATCCGAAGTGGGTTTGAATGTCACAATCTCTGCTGCTTTGTTAAAACGACTGCACATAACATGGCGAGCATATCGTACTGGGAAGTGAACGCAAAATGTGAGACCACATCCACACTTTGCTGTCGTCCGAGATGGCGATTCACGTTATTTTTTTTTTCTCTTTCCTTCTTCAGTTTATTAACTGGAAGAGCATCTATATTTGTGCCTAAATCAGCCTTGGTAGTTGTGTTTGATTTACCGTAGTGTTCGTGCACGTTTGAATTGTTTCGTCTATCCGGTTTTCTTCTTTGCTTGATAAGTTTACACTTCCTCATGCTTCTGGATGCATCATCATTGGCCTTCCTCTCAATCATGTTACCATTAAGTTTCTATTTTATTTTTCCTTACACGTAAATGATTTGCAGTGTTTGTACATATTGTCACCCTGTACATGTAGTGTGGTTGGCTCTTGTCTGTGTACCTGACTTGAATAAAGTTTCCACTATTGCTGGTTTCTATTTTTCTATAGGTCTCCCAGCATATGGTACTGTCTTCACTGCACACGTTTGTGTTGAAATGGATTTGCTTTCATTTGTGACCCCCGTTAGTTGGTTCAACGGATGACTGTCGTACTTACCTCTGGGTTGTCTGGTCTGGGTTCAGTTCTCGGCCCGCCGATAATAATAATAAAAAAACATCCAATTGGTGCTTCACGGGCAGGTGAGCCGTCCCTCAGATGGACGTAAAGCCGGGCGTCCCGTCCGATAGCATTAGCTGGTGGACGTTAAAGACCCCAAGGTGTTGCACCATCGAAAGACCCAAAAACGATCCCCGACTGACCACCCCCTCTCTCCCTTATACACATCTCACTTTTATAGGAACTCTTCTCTCCCTCATATACATCCTGCTTTTATTGGAACCCTGCACTCTACCTTACACCTCCTGGTTTTATAGGAACTCCTTGGACACCCTTCTTTAATATGAACCCCTCACTCCCTTCTACACATCCTGCTTTAATAGGAACCATCAATTTGGATTCAGACCAGGTCACTCTACCCTGGATATGCTGATTCTGCATTCCCAACAACGGATGGAGGTCCTCAATACCAGACATGAAATTATAGCCATATCCCTAGACATATCGCGTGCTTTCGATACGGTCTGGCAACCTGCCCGGCTCACCAAACTCTCTTCCTATGGTATCCAAGGCCATCTCCACTCATGGCTTGCAGACTTCCTCTCCTGTCGCAGTCAAAGTGTGGCCCTAAATGGAGTTCTCTCATCCCCTCTTCCTGTCCAGGCTGGAGTTCCTCAAGGCAGCATTCTTGTTCTTTTTCTGGTTTTCATCAATGATCTCTCTGACTCTCTGGAAAATCCTCTTTATCTCTTTGCTGATCACTCCACCCTCTGCCCTACCATCTGTCATCCCTCAGACCGGCAAGCAGCAGCTTCTTCACTCTCTGCAGATCTGGATAAAATCACAAACTGGTCCAACACGTGGAACATGTCTTTCAATCCGGACAAATCTCACACTCTCACTATGTCTCTCCGAAAGGACCGACTAGAACCCCTCCCCCCCCCCATCTTCTTTCTTAACAATTTCTCGGAAGAAGTCCTTTCATTCAAGCTTCTGGGTCTCACTATCTTCCATGATCTTTCCTGGGAAAGCCACATTTCCAACTTGGCCTCCAAAGCCAGTCACCGACTGGGAATCCCGGTCATGCAAAGTCCTTCCTTGGCCCACCTGAGCTCCTAACCACATACAAAGCTTTGTCTGCAGCCTGATGGAGTACTGCTCTCCCTCTGGGCTGGTGCTCCTGCCTCTCACCTTTCGTGGCTTCTCGCTGTGGAAACCAAGGCATTTAGGATCATTTGTATCTGCCACGATGAGGCTGAGTCTTTGGGCCTCTCACTCAATCACCGCAGGCAGGTCGGTGGTCTTTCTGTCTTCTGCCGTCTCTAATCCAGCCTCACCCCCCCGCTCTGTCTAAGATATGTCCCATCCTCCCCCCCCCCCAATATTTCCACAAGGCGCTCAAGGTCCACCAGCAACCCCTTCTGGTAAAACTACCAAAATCAGGAATCACTGCTCACCTTTACTCTTTCCCACACTCTCTTCAATCCCACTCTTCCCTCAGGTCTTCAAAACAGCTGTTGTTTACCACCATCTCTTATGTTCCCCCATCCAAAACCTAGATCTTTTCTACCCCGCTAATCCACCTCCTTCAAATTCCCCGCTTTCCTTCCTGAAAGTCCCTGCTGTGTAAGGACCTGAAAGTCCCTGTCGTGTCCATCTTGTTTACCTGTGTCTTCTGCTCCCCTTGTTGTACATTCTCTGTGTTTATCTCTCATGCAAGCCTTGACAGTGTATAGAATTTTTTTAAACCCCCTAACACACCCGCTTTTATCGGAACTCCTTGCACACCCTTCTTTAATTGGAACACCCGACTCTCTTCGACACATCCTGCTTTAATAGGAACTCTCTCTCCTTATACACATCCGCTTTAATAGGAACTCCTCTCTCCCTTATACACATCCCGCTTTAATAGGAACTCCTCTCTCCCTTATACACATCCCGCTTAAATAGGAACTCCTCTCTCCCTTATACACATCCCGCTTTAATAGGAACTCCTCTCTCCCTATATACACATCCGCTTTAATAGGAACTCCTCTCTCCTTATACACATCCCGCTTAATAGGAACTCCTCTCTCCTTATACACATCCCGTTTATAGGAAACCCTCTCTCCCTAATACACATCCCGCTTAATAGGAACTCCTCTCTCCCTTATACACATCCCGCTTTAAGAGGAACCCCTCTCTCCCTTATACACATCCCGCTTCAATAGGAACTCCTCTCTCCCTTATACACATCCCGCTCTAATAGGAACCCCTCTCTCCTTATACACATCCCACTTTTATAGGAACCCTCTCTCCCTTATACGCATCCCGCTTTAATAGGACTCCTCTCTCCTTATACAATTCCGCTTTAATAGGAACTCCTCTCTCCCTTATTCACATCCCGCTTTAATAGGAACTCCTCTCTCCCTTATACACCCCGCTTTAAGAGAACTCCTCTCTCCCTTATACACATCCGCTTTAATAGGAACTCCTCTCTCCCTTATACACATCCCGCTTTAATAGGAACCCTCTCTCCCTTATACGCATCCCGCTTTAATAGGAACCCCTCTCTCCCTTATACGCATCCCGCTTTAATAGGAACTCCTCTCTCCCTTATTCACATCCCGCTTTAATAGGAACTCCTCTCTCCCTTATACACATCCCGCTTAATAGGAAACCCTCTCTACTTATACACATCCTGCATTAATAGGAAGCCCTCTCTCCTTATACACATCCCGCTTTTATAGGAACCCCTCTCTCCCTTATACGCATCCCACTTTTATAGGACCCCTCCTCTCCCTTATACGCATCCCACTTTTATAGGAACCCTCTCCCCCTTATACACATCCCACTTTTATAGGAACTCCTCTCTCCCTTATACACATCCCACTTTTATAGGAACTCCTCTCCCCTTATACACATCCCACTTTTATAGGAACTCCTCTCTCCCTTATACACATCCCGCTTTTATAGGAACCCCTCTCTCCCTTATACACATCCCGCTTTTATAGGAACTCCTCTCTCCCTTATACACATCCCACTTTTATAGGAACCCTCTCTCCCTTATACACATCCCACTTTTATAGGAACTCCTCTCTCCCTTATACACATCCCACTTTTATAGGAACCCCCTCTCTCCCTTATACACATCCCACTTTTATAGGAACTCTCTCTCCCTTATACACATCCCACTTTTATAGGACCCCTCTCTCCCTTATACACATCCACTTTTATAGGAACGTCTCTCTCCCTTATACACATTCCACTTTTATAGGAACCCCTCTCTCCCTTATACATCCGCTTTAAAGACACCCCTCTCTCCTATACACATCCCGCTTAGAAGCCCTCTCTCCCTTATACACATCCCGCTTTAATAGAACTCTCTCTCTCTTATACACACTCCCGCTTTAATAGGAACTCCTCTCTCCTTATAACCATCCCGCTTTAATAGAACTCTCTCTCCCTTATACACATCCCGCTTTAATAGGAACTCCCTCTCCCTTATACACATCCCGCTTTAATAGGAACTCCTCTCTCTCCTTATACACATATCCCGCCTTTAATAGGAACTCCTCTCTCCCTTATACACATCCCGCTTTAATAGGAAACCCCCTCTCCCTTATACACATCCTGCGTTAATAGACCCCTCTCTCCCTTATACACATCCACTTTTATAGGAACCCCTCTCTCCCTTATACGCATCCTCTGTTTTATAGGAACCCTCTCTCCCTTATCACATCCGCTTTTATAGGAACCCCTCTCTCCCTTATACACATCCACTTTTATAGGAACCCTCTCTCCCTTATACACACCCACTTTTATAGGCCCCTCTCTCCCTTATACACATCCCGCTTTTATAGAACCCCTCTCTCCCTTATACACATCCCACTTTTATAGGAACCCCTCTCTCCCTTATACACATCCCACTTTTATAGGAACCCCTCTCTCCCTTATACACATCCTACTTAATAGGAACCCTCTCTCCCTTATACACATCCCACTTTTATAGGAACCCCTCTCTCCCTTACGCATCCTGCTTTTATAGGAACCCTCTCTCCCTTATACACATCCCGCTTTTATAGGAACCCCTCTCCTCCCTTATACACATCCCACTTTTATAGGAACCCCTCTCTCCCTTATAACACCCACTTTTATAGGAACCTCTCTCCCTTATACACATCCCGCTTTTATAGGAACTCCTCTCTCCCTTATACACATCCACTTTTATAGGAACCCCTCTCTCCCTTATACACATCCCACTTTTATAGGAACCGCCTCTCCCTGAATACACATTCCACTTTTATCGGAACCCTCTCTCCCTATACACATCCCGCTTTAATAGGAACCCCTCTCTCCCTTATACACATCCCGCTTTAATAGGAACCCCTCTCTCCCTTATACACATCCCGCTTAATAGGAACTCTCCCCTCTATCCACATCCCGCTTTAATAGGAACTCCTCTCTCTCCCTTATAACATCCCGCTTTAATAGGAACTCCTCTCTCCCTATAACATCACCGCTTTAATAGGAACTCCTCTCTCCCTTATACACATCCCGCTTTAATAGGAACTCCTCTCTCCCTTATACACATCCCGCTTTAATAGGAACTCCTCTCTCCCTTTACACATCCCGCTTTAATAGGAACCCTCTCCCTTATACACATCCGCTTAATGGAACCCTCTCTCCTTATACACATCCCACTTTAAGGAACCCCTCTCTCCCTTATACGCATCCTGCTTTTATAGGAACCCCTCTCCCCTTATACGCATCCCCTTTTATAGGAACTCCTCTCTCCCTTATACACATCCCGCTTTAATAGGAACCCCTCTCCTTATACACATCCCTGCGTTAATAGGAACCCCTCTCTCCCTTATACACATCCCACTTTTATAGGAACCCCTCTCTCCTTATACGCATCCTGTTTTATAGGAACCCCTCTCTCCCTTATACACATCCCGCTTTTATAGGAACCCCTCTCCCTTATACACATCCCACTTTATAGGAACCTCTCTCCCTTATACACATCCCCTTTATATAGGCCCCTCTCTTCCCTATACCACATCCACTTTATAGGAACCCTCTCTCCCTTATACACATCCACCTTTTATAGGAACCCCTCTCTCCTTATACACATCCTACGTTAATAGGAACCTCCTTCTCCCTTATACACATCCCACTTTTATAGGAACCCCCTCTCCCTTATACGCATCCCTTTTATAGGAACCCCTCTCTCCCTTATACACATCCCGCTTTATAGGACCCCTCTCTCCCTTATACACATCCCACTTTATAGGAACCCTCTCTCCCTTATACACATCCCACTTTTATAGGAACCCTCTCTCCCTTATACACATCCCGCTTTTTATAGAAACTCTCTCTCCCTTATACACATCCCACTTTTATAGGAACCCCTCTCTCCCTTATACACATCCCACTTTTATAGGAACTCTCTCTCCCTTATACACATCCCGCTTTAATAGGAACTCCTCTCTCCCTTATACACATCCCGCTTTAATAGGAAACCCCCTCTCCCTTATACACATCCTGGGTTAATAGGAACCCCTCTCTCCCTTAACACATCCCACTTTTATAGGAACCCTCTCTCCCTTATACGCATCCTGCTTTATAGGAACCCCTCTCTCCCTTATACGCATCCCACTTTTATAGGAACCTCTCTCTCCTTTATACACATCCGCTTTTACAGGAATCCTCTCTCCCTTATACACATCCTGCTTTAAAGGAATCCTCTCTCTCCCTTATACACTTCCGCTTTTATAGGAATCCCTCTCTCCCTTCATCCATCCCGCTTTTACAGAACCCTCTCTCCCTTATACACATTCCGCTTTATAGGAACCCCTCTCTTCCTTATAGACATCCTGCTTTTATAGGAAATCCCTCTCTCCCTTATACACATCCTGCTTTTACAGGAACCCCTCTCCTCTCCTTATACACATTCCGCTTTTTATAGAACACCTCTCTCCCCTCATACACATCCCACTTTTACAGAACACCTCTCTCCCTTACAACATCCCGCTTTAATAGGAACCCCTCTCAGCCTTATACACTTCCCGCTTTTATAGGAATCCCTCTCTCCCTTATACACATCCTGCTTTTACAGGAATCCCTCCTCCCTTATACACATTCCGCTTTTATAGAGAAGCCCTCTCTTCCTTATAGACATCCGCTTTTATAGAGATCCCTCTCTCCCTTATACACATCCAGCTTTTACAGGAACCCTCTCTCCCTCATACACATCCCACTTTTACAGGAACACCTCTCTCCCTTACACACACTCCCGCTTTAATAGGAACCCCTCTCAGCCTTATACACATTCCGCTTTTATAGGAAGCCCTCTCTCCTTATAGACATCCCGCTTTTATAGGAATCCCTCTCTCCCTTATACACATCCTGCTTTTACAGGAATCCTCTCTCCCTTATAACACATTCTGCTTTTATAGAACACCTCTCTCCCTCATACACATCCCACTTTAATAGGACCCTCTCTCTCCCTTATACACATCCCGCTTTAATAGGAACTCCTCTCTCTCTTATACACATCGCTTTAATAGGAACTCTCGTCTCCCTTATACACATCCCGCTTTAATAGGAACTCCTCTCTCCCTTATACACATCCGCGCTTTAATAGGAACTCCTCTCTCCCTTATACACATCCCGCTTTAATAGGAACTCCTCTCTCCCTTATACACATCCCGCTTTAATAGGAACTCCTCTTCCCTTATACACATCCCGCTTTAATAGGAACTCCTCTCTCCTTATACACATCCCGCTTTAATAGGAAACCCCCTCTCCCTTATACACATCCTGCGTTAATAGGAACCCCTCTCTCCCTATACACATCCCACTTTTATAGGAACCCCTCTCTCCCTTATACGCATCCTGCTTTTATAGAACCCCTCTCTCCCTTATACACATCCCGCTTTAATAGGAACCCCTCTCTCCCTTTATACACATCCCGCTTTAATTAGGACTCCTCTCTCTCTTATCCACATCCCGCTTTAATAGGAACCCTCTCTTCCTTATAAGACATCCCGCTTTTATAGGAATCCCTCTCTCCCTTATACACATCCCGCTTTTATAGGAATCCCTCTCTCCCTTATACACATCCCGCGTTTTACAGGAACCTCCTCTCTCCCTCTATAACACATTCCCACTTTTATATGGAAGCCCCTCTCCCTTATAATCAAATCGCCGGCTTTTATATTTTGGTACTTTGTCCTCTCCACCCTTATATCACATTACCCTGCTATTTATAAGAACCCCTCTCTTCGCTTATACCATGCCCACTTTTATAGGAACCCCTCTCCCTTATACACATCCCGCTTTTATAGGAACCCCTCTCCCTTATACACATCCCGCTTTTATAGGAACTCCTCTCTCCCTTATACGCATCCCGCTTTAATAGGAACCCCTCTCTCCCTTATACACATCCCCGCTTTAATAGGAACCCCTCTCACCTTATACACTTCCGCTTTATACGGAATCCTCTCTCCCTAATACCACATCTCTGCTTTTACAGGAATCCTCTCTCCCTTATAACATCCGCTTTTATAGAAGCCCTCTCTTCCTTATAGACATCCCGCTTTATAGGAATCCCCTCTCTCCTTATACACATCCGCTTTTACAGGAACCCCTCTCTCCCTCATACACATCCCACTTTACAGGAACACCTCTCTCCTTAACACACATCCGCGCTTTAATAGGAACCCTCTCCCTTATACACATTCCGCTTTTATAAGGAACCCTCTCTTGCCTTATAGACCATCCCGCTTTTATAGGAAATCCCTCTCTCCCTTATACACATCCTGCTTTTACAGGAATCCCTCTCTCCCTTATACACATTCTGCTTTTATAGGAACACCTCTCTCCCTCATACACATCCCACTTTAATAGGAACCCCTCTCTCCCTTATACACATCCCGCTTTAATAGGAACTCCTCTCTCTCTTATACACAACCGCTTTAATAGGAACTCGTCTCTTCCCCTTATAACATCCCGCTTTAATAGGAACTCCTCTCTCCTTATACACATCCCGCTTTAATAGGAACTCCTCTCTCCCTTATACAATCCCGCTTTAATAGGAACTCCTCTCCCTTATAACATCCCGCTTTATAGGAACTCCTCTCTCTATACACATCCCGCTTTAATAGGAACTCCTCTCTCCCTTATACACATCCCGCTTTAATAGGAACCCCCTCTCCCTTTATACACATCCTGCGTTAATAGGAACCCCTCTCTCCTTATACACATCCCACTTTTATAGGAACCCTCTCTCCCTTATCGCATCCTGCTTTTATAGGAACCCCTCTCTCCCTTATACAACATCCCGCTTTAATAGGAACCTCTCTCCCTTACACATCCCGCTTTAATAGGAACTCCTCTCTCTCTTATCCACATCCCGCTTTATAGGAACCCCTCTCTTCCTTATAGACATCCGCTTTTATAGGAATTCTCTCTCCTTATACACATCCCGCTTTTATAGGAATCCTCTCTCCCTTATACACATCCCGCTTTTACAGGAACCCCTCTCTCCCTTATACACTCCACTTTTATAGGAACCCCTCTCCCTTATACACACCCGCTTTTATAGGAACTCCTCTTCCCTTATACACATCCCGCTTTTATAGGAACCCTCTCTTCCTTATTACACATCCCACTTTTATAGGAACCCCTCTCCCTTATACACATCCCGCTTTTATAGGAACCCCTCTCCCTTATACACATCCCGCTTTTATAGGAACTCCTCTCTCCCTTATACGCATCCCGCTTTAATAGGAACCCCTCTCTCCCTTATACACATCCGCTTTTACAGGAACCCTCTCTCCCTTATACACATTCCGCTTTTTATAGGAACCCCTCTCTCCCTATACGCATCCTGCTTTTATAGGAACCCCTCTCTCCCTTATACCACATCCCACTTTTATAGGAACCCTCTCTCCCTTATACGCATCCTGCTTTTATAGGAACCCCTCTCTCCCTTACACACATCCCGCTTTAATAGGAACCCCTCTCAGCCTTATACACTTCCCGCTTTTATAGGAATCCCTCTCTCCCTTATACACATCCTGCTTTTACAGGAATCCCTCTCTCCCTTATACACATTCCCGCTTTTATAGGAGCCTCTCTTCCTTATAGACATCCCGCTTTTATAGGAATCCTCTCTCCCTTATAACACAATCCAGCTTTTACAGGAACCCTCTCTCCCTCATACACATCCCACTTTTACAGGAACACTCTCTCCCTTACACACATCCCGCTTTAATAGGAACCCTCTCAGCCTATACACATTCCGCTTTTATAGGAAGCCCTCTCTTCCTTTAAGACATCCCGCTTTTTATAGGAATCCCTCTCTCCCTTATACACATCCTGCTTTTACAGGAATCCCTCTCTCCCTTATACACATTTTGCTTTTAATAGGAACACCTCTCCTCCTCATACACATCCCACTTTAATAGGAACCCTCTCTCCCTTATACACATCCCGCTTTAATAGGAACTCCTCTCTCTCTTATACACACTCCCGTTTAATAGGAACTCGTCTCTCCCTTATACACATCCCGCTTTAATAGGAATCCTCTCTCCCTTATACACATCCCGCTTTAATAGGAACCCTCTCTCCCTTATACACATCCCACTTTTCTAGGAACTCCTCTCTCCTTATACCCATCCCGCTTTTACAGGAATCCCTCTCTCCCTTATACACTCCCCCGCTTTATAGGAATCCCTCTCTCCCTTATACAACATCCCACTTTTATAGGAACTCCTCTCCCCTTATACACATCCCGCTTTTACAGAATCCTCTCTCCCTTATACACTTCCCGCTTTTATAGGAACCCTCTCTCCCTTATACATTCCCGCTTTAATAGGAATCCTTCTCTCCTTATACACTTCCCGCTTTTATAAGGAATCCCTCTCTCCCTTATACACATCCCGCTTTTACAGGAACCCCTCTCTCCTTATACACATTCCGCTTTTATAGGAACCCCCTCTCTTCCTTATAGACATCCCGCTTTTATAGGAATCCCTCTCTCCCTTATACACATCCCGCTTTTATAGGAATCCCTCTCTCCCTTATACACATCCCGCTTTTAACAGGAACCCCTTCTCCCTTATACACATCCCACTTTATAGGACCCCTCTCCCTTATACACATCCCGCTTTTATAGGAACTCCTCTCTCTTATACACATCCCGCTTTTTATAGGAACCCTCTCTTCCTTATACACATCCCACTTTTATAGGAACCCTCCTCCCTTTATACACATCCCGCTTTTATAGGAACCCCTCTCCCTTATACACATCCCGCTTTTATAGGAACTCCTCTCTCTCCCTTATACGCATCCCGCTTTAATAGGAACCCCTCTCTCCCTTATACACATCCCGCTTTTATAGCAACCCCTCTCTCCTTATACACATCCCACTTTACAGGAACCCCTCTCTCCCTTATACACATCCCACTTTTAAGGAACCCCTCTCCCTTATACACATCCCGCTTTATAGGAACCCTCTCCCCTTATACACATCCCGCTTTATAGGAACTCCCTCTCTCCCTTATACGCATCCCGCTTTAATAGGAACCCTCTCTCCTTATACACATCCCGCTTTTATAGCAACCCCTCTCTCCCTTATACACATCCCACTTTTATAGGAACCCCTCTCCCTATACAACATCCGCTTTATAGGAACCCCTCTCTCCTCTTATACACATTCACTTTTATAGGAACCCCTCTCTTCCTTATAGACATCCGCTTTTATAGGAATCCCTCTCTCCCTTATCACACATCCGCTTTTACAGGACCCCCTCTCTCCCTTATACCCATCCTGCTTTTAACAGGAATCCCTCCTCTCCCCTTATACACATCCTGCTTTTACAGGAATCCCTCTCTCCCTTATACACATCCCGCTTTAAAGGAACCCCTCTCTCCCTTATACCCATCCTGCTTTTACAGGAACCCTCTCTCCTTTAAACACATCCCGCTTTAATAGGAACCCTCTCCTCCCTTATACACATCCCGCTTTAATAGGAACCCCTCTCTCCCTTATACACATCCGCTTTAATAGGAACCCCTCTCTCCCTTATACACACCTGCTTTTATAGGAACCTCTCTCCCTTACACACATCCAGCTTTTTATAGTAACCTTCTCTCCTTATACACATCCCGCTTTAATAGGAACCCCTCTCTCCCTTATACCCCTGCTTTTATAGGAACCCCTCTCTCCCTTACACACATCCCCGCTTTTATAGGAACCTCTCTCCCTATACACCCCCTTTAATAGGAACCCTCCTCCCTTTACACACGCTTTATAGGAACTCCTCTCTCCCTTATACACATCCCGCTTTAATAGGAACCCCTCTCTCCTTATACACATCCCGCTTTAATAGGAACCCCTCTCTCCGTTATACACATCCCGCTTTTAATAGGAATCCCTCTCTCCTTATACACATCCCACTTTTATAGGAACCCCTCTCTCCCTTATACACATCCCGCTTTTTATAGGAACTCCTTCTCCTCATACACATCCCGCTTTTATAGGAACCCCTCTCTCCCTTATACACATCCCGCTTTTTACAGGAACCCTCTCTCCTTATACACTTCCGCTTTTATAGGAATCCCTCTCTCCCTTATACACATCCTGCTTTTACAGGAATCCCTCTCTCCTTTATACACATCCGCTTTTACAGGAACCCCTCTCTCCTTTTACACATTCCGCTTTTATAGGAACCCCTCTCTTCCTTATAGACATCCCGCTTTTATAGGAATCCCTCTCTCCCTTATACACATCCCGCTTTTATCGGAACCCCTCTCCCCTTATACAACACATCCCACTTTTACAGGAAACCTCTCTCCCTTACACACATCCCGCTTTTATAGGAACCCTCTCTCCCTTATACACTTCCCGCTTTAATAGGAACCCTCTCTCCCTTATACACTTCCCGCTTTTATAGGAATCCCTCTCTCCCTTATACACATTCCGCTTTTACAGGAACCCTCTCTCCCTCATACACATCCCACTTTTACAGGAAACCTTCTCCCTTACACACATCTGCTTTAATGGAACCCTCTCTCCTTATACACTCCCCGCTTTTAGAGGATCCCTCTCTCCCTTATACACATCCTGCTTTTACAGGAATCCCTCTCTCCTTTTGTTCACTTCCCGCTTTTAACAGGAACCCTCTCTCCCTTATACACATCCCGCTTTTACAGGAACCCCTCTCTCCCTTATACACATTCCGCTTTTATAGGAACCCTCTCTTCCCTTATAGACATCCCGCTTTTATAGGAATCCCTCTCTCCCTTATACACATCCCACTTTTACAGGAACACCTCTCTCCCTTACACACATCCCGCTTTTATAGGAACCCTCTCTCCTTAATACACTTCCCGCTTTCATAGGAACCCTCTCCCTTATACACTTCCCGCTTTTATAGGAATCCTCTCTCCCTTATACACATCCTGCTTTTACAGGAACCCCTCTCTCCCTTATACACATTCCGCTTTTATAGGAAGCCCTCTCGTTCCTTATAGACATCCCGCTTTTATAGGAATCCCTCTCTCCCTTATACACATCCCGCTTTTACAGGAACCCCTCTCTCCCTTATACCCATCCCTGCTTTTACAGGACCCCTCTCTCCTTTAAACACATCCCGCTTTTACAGGAACCCCTCTTCCTTTTATACACATCCCGCTTTTATAGGAACACCTCTCTCCCTTTTACACATCCCGCTTTTACAGGAACCTCTCACATCTTGCTTTTCAATTCACCCCTTCATCGGAGCATCAATCCATCCTCTGATTTATTTAAACGTATTTATTATTTCTCCACAAAAAAATGGAAAATTACACTGTCAAAGCTCACAGTCTTCATTGAAAATAGTGTCCAATAATTACCAAATACAATTAAAATGACAATGTCAATAATACAACAAATCACTATCGAACGGTCAAAACTGTACAAAGAGAACAATTCAACAGACAAGCACAACATCCCCACTGCCACACACTGACCCCTTCAATGTTACCGACATTTACAACACACAAACACAAACAAAAAATATCGACCGTCTTGTTTTTTTTCTCCTCCATTTACGAAACACAAATACACCTCCAGACAAAGCATGTGATTGATAGTGCAGCTTTCTGGAGTAAACTAGTTTTCAAAATCAAGATTCGTAAATAAAACCAATTTTATTACAACTGTTTTCTTTTACACCATCTCGATACACGTCGAAAGAGAAAAAATGTTTCACAAGGTGTTTCATATCTGCATTAACATTACCAAACATTATTATTTCAATTAACAAAGGATGTATTTATTAGCACTGTTTTTTGCCTTTTACATTCTGAGTTCAGAACATCTGAAACGTGAAAAGTTTCATGATTGATTGATTGTTGGTTTCTCATTGAGATGAGGACAAGGGGTGCAGATCAATGAGGAGCATAAGGAGATTGGGCTGGTGATATGGGCAAATTACATTGAACAAGTGTCGATAATAATTTATTTTGCCCCTTGGTTTTTGAAGGTATTTGTAGTCAAACGGAAAACCAAATACTGCATTGGAGTCACCAGAAGGACCGAATAAGCAAAGAGCAAAGATGGAGTCATCCGGAGGAACTTGGATAAGATTCGGGTTTCAGCCGCTACTCCACACCCTCAAACCCGTCCAGGCGCAGCCAAATGTCAAGTGGATAACTAGCAAAAGTATCCGCCGCCTTGCTGACGGATTTAATGAAAAACATGTTGTACTTCACAAACATTCTGCTCTATTCACCCAATCATTTGCCAGAGGTCATTTGGAAGTCGGTTAACATCGCTTCGTCAACCATCCTTGCTGATTATATGTGACGTGAGCAAAAATCCACTTCCATTTCTCTGTGATGCTCCGTGTTGGATGCTTTGGTTTTAAACCTCCATTTAAATTAGTGAAATGAAACATTTTGAATTATTCTTATTCAGATTTCAACACCATAAGCCATAAAGCATATTGTTTAAGTTGTTTCAACTTTCTTTGTACAAGATGATTTTGTAATAGCAGCTACTACCCGGTGGCACTAATATGATACACATTTACAGGAGAGAGAATTGGGGGTTTCCTCCCACTTGAACCCCTCCCCTAGCTATGCAACCCCAACACAAACCATACTTGGACTACCCTTTAAGTAACTTGCAAAACATGGTTGGGTTTGGTTCAGTTGTTTTCAACAAACAAGCATGAGTTGAGCTTTATAATATGTCGATGGTGGACCAATTTGATAATTTAAAAATCAGTCCATTCGATGAACTAGCCCCAAGGAAAAAAAACAAACAAACTGCAAATCTTATTTGATATTTACAAACAACCTGCGTATTAATTTGGATAGAGTATGCACATTGCTTCAAAACTGTCTAGCCTGGGTTTGAATCTCGACTTGAAC
>CM068967.1:39963949-39984012 GCA_035128595.1 Eptatretus atami
TCTGTTGAATCAATCCTATAGTGCCAGGCAGTCCAGTCCAGAGACTTCCTGAAAAATAACCTAGTGCTACCCGAGGAATAAGAACATCCAGGTGTCCCAGTTTATCTCATTTTATCGGGATGTTCAATCAATATAGTAATATTTCATTGTACTCAAAATTGTGAAAAGCTGCATATTTATATGGTAGTTATCCACAAGCTGCACATTTATCATTGCATTTCAAAAAACCTTCCGTGTTATCACAGCTTATACAGTCGTACTGGTTTTCAAGAGATTTGGGGTTTAATTTCAGTAAATACTGTATGTTTATTTTTTTTTAAGTTGAAAAATTCTTCATAAAAACCCACAAGGAAATGACATTTCAACAGAATTATGGAAGTCTGCTTGGTATTTGGAGTTGAGTGAAGCTTTATATTTCCTGTTCTTGTGGAAAGCGAACTAGATTCTCAGTGCTTTGCCAAGGGATGTCTGGCAGCTTTTAGTGGAGAGCAAAGCCAATATGCCAGATTTCCATACAAGCCAGTCACGGGCTGGAATGAAATGCAATTACCCCGTCAGGGCAGAAGCTATCCAACCGAAAGTCAAAACCTCATGGACAGCTCTTGGAATGAGCTCCCCGAGTCTTGTGCAGCCCGGATTAATTTCGCTGCATGATGGAATTTGGCTCTTCGGGGATACTTTGCATTGGATTAAAGTCAAACATCCTCCATCGATGGGCTTCTAAGTGTCGACATGAGAGGCGACCCACATGTAAAAAAAAAAAGCCTCGAGCAAGGAGGGAGGTGAGACATTACCAGATACGTCATTTGCAGCCAACGTTTTGAACACCTGTTTCGACCGCGTCTTCGAAGGCCGAGGGACCTGCTCAATTTGCGTTGCGCAAATGCGTAGCCAACAAGGTGATGCCAAGTTTCCAACTATCATTCCTTGCTCGTTTTTGGCAAGGTGGGAGCAGATACGAAGCACATTTTTACTGCCTGGACAATGATTAATAAGCACGTATAATGAAGAGAAACAGAGCGAAACAGTAATCACTGATCAAATAAATTAGTCAAGTACATGATCTGCATTACTGTTGAAGCTATAAATACAATCTAAACAGCTTTGTCTCATATATTTGGAAAAAAGACAAAATTGGTGAAGGGCAGCCAAGGCCGTGTGAAGGGATGAGGAAGAGGTTGATTGGAGCATATAATGATTATGCTCTAGGGTATATCTTACTCTCCCTGTGCAGAACAGCAGTCCTGTTTCTTCGTGATGGATGAGAGACCTGTTTCCGGAATTTGTCCGTGCCACGACGGGTAGGCCCAGGTCCATAGCCTGCCAAAACAATTTTTTAAAAGAATCATGTTTTGATGTCTCGTTGTGAATCGTCAATCAATCTAGCCTCATGGATCACACATAGGGTTTATAAACCTAATCGATCATGGTGATCAAGCCTTTTTACAATTGAATCTCATAGGGAATTTGGAATTTGACCAGGGTACCAGGTATCTAAAAAGGACGAGGTGGTTAACCTGTACATTTGACCAATTTGATCATGGTACCAGACCAAAGTCGTACTCTCTATGAAAGATGAGTTTGAGGGTCACATTCATGTTTTCTCCCAAAGACAGCAGTCTCCCCAATGCAGTTCATCCTTTTGGAATTTTCCTGCACAGCAAATTTTAGTCTATGCCTAATTTGTCCACGGTAAGGAAAGATAATGAGCCTCCTATGTACATGACTTGTAAGTGCACTCTTAAGTGAAGGGAACAGTTACAGCTGGATGCCACGCACTACATGTACGAGTACATAGAAACACTGGCGTACAAAATACTTGCCTGTGTGAATAACAACTTGTGGCTGAGAGAGTTCATAGCAAAGGATTAAAATAGCAATTGCCTAGGAGTTAGGCCTGACATTTTGACCACCGAGCACTCTTCATCTTAGATTATGCAGGCAATGTGGGCCAGTGGTAAATGTCCTCCAGAGAGAAGGGGGACCAAAAAAAAAGGGAAGGTTTGGGAGTGGATGTTACTTATCCACAATTCTAGGGTGATAACCATGTAACAACTCATCCATCCATAATCATGTGTATGGCATTGTAGGTGTGGTTGACTGTGTATGCGGTGGGTGGTGGATTCAGACAGACAGACACCTACACCCACACATGTAAGAGTGTGGTGGTTGTCACAGGTTTCCATGATTCACAGCATCAATGGTCGCCATGCCTACCGCTCAATTAATGAGCATATTTATTGGTGAAAGGGTACAACATGAAACACTAACTCGACAAATTTCATATCTATGCTGTAGCACAGTTGGAGAGGCAGCCTCTCCTTGTGTGCCATCTTCCCTGCATCCTATTCTAATGAGGGGAAGATATTGTCACTGTTTGCTCAGCCTGTTTCAATGTAGGCCTTCCAAGCCTCCAAAGCAAGTCTCCGATGTTTGGGGTGCTATCCAGAAGTCAAATTATGTCCCGTCTCTGCAACATAACGTGCAGTTGCATTTGTTGTCCGAGCCTAGCCACCCGCTCAGATTCTTTAACTCGATCACTGCTTGCCACGGTCTTCACAGGCAACATTATACAGGATGTGGGATTTGTCCCCAATTGTTATTCGATCTTAAAGCTTTGTGATGACATTGCTTATGGTATGCAGTGCTTTGAAAGCTGTTTTGATGTTCACAGCATGTAGAATACAAGTAATACAGTGAGAGGTCAGTGTAGAATAGCAATACACAATATCTTTAACTGCTAGATCCTCACTTCTCCTGGTCTTTGTATTTCTCTGCAAAGGTCAGGCCTTTCTTTCTGAGTGGTCAGTTCGATGGCAAGTTCCAGACTTCCAAAGCGGTCTTCTGGCAAGAATTATACTGAGTGGTTTGCTTTTGCCTAACGAGTAATAATCGGAACAGGAATTTGGAATTTGAATGGGATGCCGGAAAACAATCACCTGTACTCACTACATGCTTTCAAAAGACACTGTGTGATCTTTAACATGCACCAGCAGCAACTAATGCTGGCACTCAATGGATAGATCGCACATGGATTGACACAATGCCCTGCCTGTAAAACATTCAAAAGGCAACTGCATACCTCTGAGCCAGCTTACCGGCCCTTTGTTTAGGTATGGACAGTTTTCAGTAACCGGGTAAAGGGAATTCTTGTAGCCGCTGTGAACTAGGACCATGTTCGATTTCATAGCGAGCAACTCTGGCAATCAAGGCAGATGGATGAGGCCTGGAATGCAGATGTGCACCTATTGGACACAGGTGTAATCTGGGATGCTAGGAGTGGGCAAAATGAAAGAGCAGCGAGTGGAGGAGCTGCCTGTGAAGCGCACAATCCACAATACACTTTTAAAATAAAAATTCCAATTGCATGGCCATTCCTCACAGAACTGTCTCCGGAGATCCCTCATCATAGTTTTTGTTGCTTGGCGACCTCAGCGGCAACGCCTTCCTTGACTGGTAATGGTCCTTGTGGGGGACAAGCCCACATGACCTCACCATATCTGTGGCTAGCAAAGGCTTGTGAAATATCAAGGGCTTGGAAAGATGGAATGATAAAAGACAATATCTTGCTGCATCCATTATTTTTTGACAACTTGCAGGTTGTAGAGGAACAACAAAAAAGCTTTGAGCAAATTTGTCAAATTTCTCCATCTCCATATTCATCACTACAGCAGATATGTGTGAGTACGTTGCTACCTTGAAAACTTCTTTATCATAATGTTAGGTTTGAATGGCAAATTGGTGAGTTGTGGAGAAATTGCATAAGTAATACATGTACCCCTTGTGCGCGATGTAATATATTAACCCCAAGAGTGCCATGACACATCGCACTCAGTAGAGTAGAGGGGGAGGGGGGGCATTGGATTTATCTGGTGTGAATAAGGCAGTTGTACAAAACCAGTTGAACACTTCTATTTTGTACTCGGAACTTCAACGCAGGAGGAGGCCATTAGGCCCATCAAGCCTGGGCAATCATGCCACCATCTCCGTACTTCCCCATCCCCACTACTTCCAGACACCGATCCAACTCAACTTGAAAACTATTCAATGACTTGACTGTTACTACCCTTCCAGGGTAGTGAGATTTTGAAGCAAACCTCGTTTTATTACATAGTCACATTTTTACCTCCGCCACCGAAGGTGGACGGAGGTTTTTTTTCACCTTTCTGTCTGTCTGTCTGTCTGTCTGCATGATATCTCAAAAAATTATGGACGAATTCGGACTAAATTTGGTGGACAAGTTAGGTGTGTGACAAAGCCGAATTGATTAAATATTGGTGAAGATACAGACACAAGTATTTTTTATTTTTTAAGTGGATCTTCACCATTGAGAGATGGGGGCTAACAAAAAACTATGTGTAACATGATATTTCAAAAAGTTGTGGACGAGTTCTGACAAAACTTGGTGGATGAGTTGGGTAGGTGACAAGAACAAGCCAATTATATTTTGGTTCAGATCCATATTCAGATCTGGCCTATGAGTGGGAAACAAAATGTAAACTGTTCAGCTTGGCAGATGTATGCCCTCTATCGAGTGCCCTTCTCGTCGTTTCTGATTTTGAATCCTTGGTGGATGGTACTGTTGTTATGGTGGGCAAAAGTGGGAAAAGGCCTGGCAGAATGAAGCAATTGAAATAAAAGTATCTCCCACTGGCGGTGGACGGTCAATGAGGAAAAAACTGAATGAAGAAGAGGAAAGCGGAAATCAGAGATGTTGGTGAATCACTCTGGCAATACAGAGGGAAAGTGTGTCTGGTTGCAGACCAGTTCAGATGCAGATATCCATGTTTGTAGTGTTTCTCAACTACCTCAAACTATGCAACATAACGGTCTCGCAGCTCTACCAAGCTGTCGTGCAGCAATGTGCGGACTTTGCTTGGACTGCAGGGACACAACTGCTCAAGCTCATCCATTAGCCGCCGCATCCCAGCTAGCCCGGGACCCCCGACCCAACAATATAAGGACAGAAGGATACACGCAAGGAAATTAGATGCAGGTGGTGGCCATTCGGCCCATCATGCCTGTGCAACATCACTTCTCCGATGGTCACATGGGAGAAGTGAACAATTAAGGGTGTGTGAATTCAATCCTCCTCTTTGTCATTTTCTCCTAATTTTATTTTCCCTCTACATTCGCCAGTTGTATTCATCGCTTGTGTTGTAAAACTCAAGCTTCTGGCCTCGTTGGGGGAGGGGGGGGGGTGGGGGGGGGTTGCAGGACATGGGGGGGGGTTCTGTTGCTAATTTGTTACTCATGTCAGGTTGTTAAGAATAAAATAGCTCGCTATCTGTCTCTCTTGTGCCTTGATTTGAGCGGCTTAATTAATAATGTGAGTCGGGTGTAGAACTGTAGAACTTCTCGAAACCTAGGTTTTCCGTCATTCCGCTTGGCGACACGACTGGAAATATGTAATCCGACCCATTGGTCATCCGAGGCCATGATGGTCCACAGGTTTCTTGTGGGATAAGTCCCACGTAAATCCTTCTTTATGACGAAGTTGAGACTTGAAGGAGGAAGTGCACGACAATAATATTGTCCCTTGCACAGAAATATTTTCTGCAAAGACGAAGTGCGAGAAAGTTAAGGATATTGCTAGATTGTTACATCACGTGGAAGGGGGTCCATAGTTCGATTGTGTTAAGAATAGTATGGACCATGTGAATGATGTCGCTTAGATTTATCCCTGTATCAAGGAAATTGTCAGAAGCAAGTAGTTTTGTAAAACGTGCACCGAGAAAGCAGTTAGTGTAAACTGTAAAACAGATAGAGCAAGATTGTATCATGTAAAACCTCCTGTTTCAAGTGAGGCCAGGTGGAGGGCTTGGGCATAAAGACACACGGAATGTGTGACGCCCTTTAAAAGGAAACCATCATGAGCATTTTGGCCAATGGATTGCAGGCCTTGGTGGTGAGATGGGCTATAGAGCCCTGTCTGAGGGAGTAACACTTTTGGGTGATCCTTGGTGAATGAAAAATAGTAATTAATTGAACGTAGTAAACTTAAACATATTTTAGCCACTCGCGGGGGATGCACCCCTGGCTCAGTCGGACCGTGTTGACGGACCCCGTCTGACGAGACATAATTTTTAGGGATCATCTTCCACCCATGTGACCGATAACTTATACCGTCAAAAGCAGCCGCTAAATTAGTCGACAAAAACAACGCCAGGGCTGTTTGTTCATCATCCCCTCCTTGGTCAAGTACAAGCACAGCTATTCCATATGGATCTCTTTCACTCCCAGGGTTACACTGAACACTTGTCCTTGGATTTTGGACAATGCGTACGACTGCACACACAAATGTACATTCCTTCACCTTATGAATATTGGATGAGGTTTTAGCAGACCCTTGGTACTATAGGACTGGTAGGGGAAATGTGACATTTAATCTCACCACTGCTCTTAAAGCAGCCAATCTTTAGTTTATCTTTCTGTGCAGTCTCTGGCTCGGGCAAATGTGAGCCTTTGATACGTGCTCTCGATCACTGAAAACATCCTGATACCTTCATTAAAAAAAAAATATATATATATATATAATATATACTGAATAATATTAAATCTTCATTGCAGATTGGAAAAGAAGCATTTGCTTTTCTGACAATGCCCTCAGATGTTGAAGCTCCCAGTGAGCAAGAAGAAAAGTTGCCAAGAAATAACTGCGGATTGTGTATGAGATTTGTGGACTCGATTTTGAAAATCTTTGTCCACCCCATGAACCTTCGATTGTAGGCAGTTTTGACGTCAATCTTCGTCAGATCGCACACTGATCCTTTTACTTCAACACCATTTTGAAAATCATCTCCTCTCAATAGGGGGCTGTTATGATAAGCAGGTGACTGTTACACGAGCAGTCGGTCGGGCAAGTAGCCCATGTCAATGCATGCAATTCCCAGTTTGAGAGTCACCGACAACCAAAGCGAGGAGCACCAACAAACAGGCTACATGCCTTACCGAGCCTCGTTTATAGTCTACACACACCTCCTCAGACGACGACATAAAAATGGATTTGCATGCCAGAAAGCAAGCTGGGTTCACCTCGAAGTGCTTTACAGTCACAAAAAGCCAACAAAACAAAACGATTTTTGACCATCTTTTGACACTCGGCAGGTCTTCATCACCGCCACCGCTCCATTGTGAGCAGCGGGTGCTTTCGACTGAGAGTCACTCTCCCCGAGACCTTTCAAAGCGACCCGTTGGCTCGTGAGATTACAGTCATCGCTGTTAAAGCACGCAAAAGGATTGATGGCTTGTGCAGCTCTCATGGAAACCGTAATCTTTTCCTCAGCAGGAAGCCAGAATACAGCCCATTCGACACTCACAAAAGGTTTTCCTGCACAAATTGGTGATGCAGTGGTGCTGAAACATGTCGTTCCTCAAGAAGTCCTCCTCCTTCTCGAATAATTTTCTGCCTGACATGTTTACAGAGTTGTTTTCGGCTTTTATCCCCAAGTAGCCAAATAGGTCTTTTATACAGGGACAGTGGCTATATAAAATACATACATATAACGTACATACAACGATATCCCAAATAATCTATTGGATTGAAATGTGCTGGTTATTGATGGCCAGGACCTCCATATTGTGTTTTTCCTCCATCAGCATGCCACAAACTTTCCACGTTCAACATATTTTCAAACAAGTCATACGGTTGCCTCTTCCACTTCCCTTCACTCCTCCAGCTCCCTTCTACAAGCTACTCCGACATCATCTATCTATAATTCCAGCAATATCTGTGTGTGTCTGCGTGTGTGTGTGTGTGTGTCTGTCTGTGACCGCTGTTTCTCGACAACCACTGGTCCGATCTAATTGAAAACTGCCAGGTATATTGCTGGGGACCTGAGTATGTGCCTTTTCAAGTTTGATATTAATCGGACAAGAGGTTCCCAAGTTATGGCCATTTATTTACCAAACCAATGACAGGACACGTTGCTGCGTAGGCGTGGCTGATGGGGAAGAGATCCTCAGCCGCGTTCCTCATTACGGGTTACAACGTACGGACTTCCGGATAGTGATGACTTCCTGTATTCTAATAATTTCTCGATTTCTTATGCGCATTTATAGATAAACACAATGCCCCAATCCAGTCGTCGTTTACGAGAGCGAAGGAATGGCCTGTGTGGTTGTTTGAAAGTTTTTTTTTTGCACGTACGGCCACGCACGTACGGGCACGCGAGAGCCGAAGGAACGGCCTGTGTGGTTGTTGTTTCTGGCACGCGGTTTGAAAGTTTATTATTATTTATTTTTTTGCACGTACGGCCACGCATTAGTTTAAAATAAATTGTGGAACGTGCGAACAGCAATGGATACATTTTGTTCCAGTACATGTTGCAAAAGTATGTATAAAGGTTCTTCTTCTTTTGCAATCTTTCCTGTGAATTTGCTATTGGGATCCTTCATACATAACTAAGTGAAATGCATCAAGAGGACAAACCTGAAATTATTATTTTAACAGGGAGACTGATGTCGATCCAAATCCTGATTCCTGCATTCCTGTATTTGCATTCCTGATTCTTCATTTATTTATTTATAACTGGCAGGATAAACCGTTTTAAACAGGTTATTTTTTAAAACCTTACATAACTTTAAACTTTAGCAATAGGTTTGGCACAGTATAAAAGTACAACCCACATAAAAACGAAAAATACCACGTTTGAGGGTCTTCAATAACTGACACCCCCCCCCTCTCCACCCTACTCAACTCTCTCCTACTCCCTCCAAAATCAATCACAACGTTTCAAAAAGGCATTTCATGTCGAGTAGTTTGCATTGTGGTGTTGTGGAGTTATGTTTGCAAAAAAAACAAACAAACCCTTAAAAATAGCTTAAAGCCTGCATAAAAGGTGGGCCCCCCCCCCTCACTACCACCACCACCACCGAGGAATAAAAATATTGTCGCCATGAAATTCCCAGGTCTGAAGCCTCCTTCGACGTATTATACGAGTCTCTACATCAAACAGTTTTACACATACACAAACCTCCTTTATAGGGGGTTAGGACTTACTACTAGCCTGTCGGGCCTCACATAACATTCGATTCCCCGTCTGAAAAAGATAGATGTTCAAGTGTGAAATAGATAACAAAATAAAATTAAAAACTTTTCAAAAAATACAATTGTTTTGCCATAGTGCCCTATCCCCTCAGCCACACTTCATATAAAATATGTAAATGGCCACTTTCCTTTTCTCTGTCGTGCTTGGTCACATTGCTGCACAGTAGATTAAGGTTCATATAATCAATAATCTATTTATTACCAGCCTCTCTTTGGATAAAGGGATGGTTGTGGTAAGATAAACTGCATGGCAAGAAATAACAAGTTGAGTCAGTTGTTGAGGACAATGAGGTACTGAGGGGAGTGGTATGAGGGGTTGTTATGCATGAACGGGGGCACGCGATACCTTCCTCGGAATACAGTTCAGGCAAATGACTGAAGTACCTCGAGTATCGCACCAGACATGCCTTCACTGATGGAGCTGTTCACCAGGCAGAAGGAGGAACTCATGGCAGCGTGAAGATGTGCTTGGGGTAAAGGACCCACAAACCAAACTCCACTCATACTGAAAGAGATGCGCAAAATAAATTATGATCAAGCCACCGATGACATCACAGTTCTGTTGTGTTGTCTGACGATAAAGCAAGGAGATTTAAAATTCAGAGTTTGAGACTTCTCTGGGGTTTAATCTCAATGAAATTTCCAACCATATATTTATGACACTTTATATGAAACAAATGTTGATTGATATGTTGCTTAAATATTTTTTTATCTGGTGCAATCATCTTCCAAAAGAACATCAGTAGTTGTGACATTTAAAAAAAATAAATTAGAAAGAGAAATCAGAGATTGCAGACCCTTGCCAGGACTTGTTTTGTGTGGTGTATTTTGTGTGGCAAGTAAATGGAAGGATTTACTAAATGAAAGGTCGTTGATTGCAAATGAAAGGTCTCCGACTCTAAATGGTCGAGAGGTGTAAAGGTGTCTGTTCCCTGAAGTGTCCATCTCGTTTACCCCGTGTTCCCCACCCCATCACTCTTCCTTCCACAGATCTCCTCGTGTATCTGTTCCCTCTCCTGTCCCTCTTGTCTCCTGCTCCCTCTGTTATACCTTCTGTGTGTTAGCTCTTACACAAACCTCGATGTTATGTACACAAATAAATAAATAAAGAAAAGTCAAATTGTCTGAAGGTCTAATGTCGAAAGGTCGAGGTGGTCGAAAGGGTCTTAAGCATCTTAAGAGCTTAGAATTATAAAGGGTCTTCATAGTCTTTAACGGTCTAAACGGTTTTAGGGTGATGATCTTGTGGGTCTCAAGGGGGTCTAAAAGGTATATAGGAGTCGAATGTAATTAATACACTCATTCACGTTCTGTGTGGACAAACGGACCCAAATGCAATACCCTCTCCTCGGGCGAGGGTAGTGAGGGATAGAGTTGTGGTTTGAGATTTCCCAGTGAGTCTGCAATATATAATTTATTTCCAAGAATACTACTACTACCACTACTCTAATCATTTGCACCTTCTTGTGAGGTCGGCTGGGGAATGTTTGTAGCCTAAGTCTTTCACGAACGGACTGGCGAGGACTGACATTCGACTGAAAGGGACTTGGACAGGAATTTGGAATTTGTTCAGGGTGCCGGCGATAGCGCACAGATTCTTCATCCACCATATAATCCTGGCAGATGGGATGCCAGTTTATCGTCCATCTGAGGGATGGCATACCCATTTTGATGCCTCACTCTACCTGCGAAGCACCAGGCTGACAGTTTATACCTGGGTCGAGATTTGAAGCCATGTGCGGAAATGCACCTGAAAGTGGCTCAGAAAGTGGATGGCTCGATGCAAAGTACTATACACGGGAGCGGGGAGATTTACAAAAGCTGTGATTACCAGAAAATTCCAGATACCATATGTATTTATCCCGCATGCTGTTTACGTGCATGCAAGCTCTTCAATGATGTTGTGATCAATGTAAAAACAACAACAAAAAATTACCCCCGTGTGGGGGTGACGGTCATCTCTATAATGTTTTTTACTATCATAATCGATGAACGTTGCCAGATATCTCCTAAAATGACAACTAGATAGGTTTTGAAAATGGCAACTTTCACAACTTTCGTGACCTCGTGACCTTGACCCTGACCTCGAATCCGGGGAAAAATATGTCGTTGGGTATCACTCATCGACTCTACCCACATACCAAATTTCATCAAGATCGGAAGTAAAAAGTTCTTTGTACCGGGAGGTGTTTTTGACCATCTTCCAGTTACATGCGCGAAACGGGACGGAAATTCAAAAATCTGTCCGGTTAGATACAAGATAATATTTTTTACTATCATAATCAATAAACAGTTGCCGAATATCTTGTAGAATGGCAGACTAGATAGGTTTTGAAAATGGCGATTTTTATAACTTACGTGACCTCGTGACCTTGACCCTGACCTTGAACCCGGACAAAAGTTATATCGTTGTGCAACACTCATCGACCTCAACCCACATACTAAGTTTCATCAAGATCGGAAAGAAAAATGTGACGGACGGACGGACATTTGGTCCGGCTTTATTAGGTCATCTCGGTAGAGATGCCCTAAAAAGAAGGAGCGGGGTTGAGAAATCATTTTATCATCTCTTAAACAAACATACCTTCTCCTGGACATTTCATTTTTTGGGCCACAAATGGTCTTGGCATCGTCCGCTGCTTGCTTTGTACCTTTGCCGACTTCGTATGACTGACACCTTATGACATTTCGAATGAAAGTCCCTCTGGTGACTATAAAACAAAGTCTGTCTGTAAACATTGCAGTGAAACTGGGACTGGTCTTTCTTCACTTCCGAATCCAATCTGTATCGAACCTGCTCTTGTATTTAATCGTACCTGAAGACATCAACCTTTTGGCAGCCATTGCAATCACTGTCCGAATCCGAGCTCGGGCTTTCAAATGCGACACTTTGAATTGAACCGAGTGGAAGGGCAGAGGTAGAAACCTTTTGTCTGGCAAATAGCGATTGGTCAAATTGCAAATGACCAGCGACAACACAGATGAAAGTCGTATATGAGGTTCATGCAAGAAGTATTTCCACAGCGATGGAGGTTGAGAAATCCGGTAGTGAATTTATTTTTGTGTGAAACGCTGATAAAAAACAAATAAAATAAAATAAAATAAAATAAAATAAGGGAAGGACCTGTACCGTGAGCTGCACGAGACATGGGCAGATTGGCGAGAAAGAGATGTAACACAAAGGCAGATTGGCGAGTGTCATGCTCTATGCATGACACTTGACATGTATCGCATGGTAGTGGGAGAGGAGTTTGCGGACTTTTAGAGGCCTTTACAGAACAGGACAGCTCAATTATATTATATATTAATTATACTTGTGTGCATCATTTGAAGCTCACAGAGGAGTTTGTGCTGCTAAAAATTTCTTCAACACAAAATGAAAACGCACCACGATACACGTGCTCAGTTTTAATTAAGAACCGATCACGAATTGTTTCTAAACCTCAAGGCATAATAAACCCAATTTGCTTCAGAAAAACGATTAACATCACCTTCAGCACTCACTTTGCTGTGCAGTTCTTTACTTCTGCTGACAACACCGGATCCAACTGGAAAACACAGGACATTAAAATGCACTCTTGAATCGAACCTCGACACCCTCATGGGTATCTTAGTTCTGCAATATTGTTTAAAATTCTCTCTACGTCTATACCACCCGTTTGGAATGCCTGGCATCGCATCCATAATGCAGGCAGAGAGAGAGAGAGAGAGAGAGAGAGAGAGAGAGAGAGACAGTTGTGCACTCAGGTTTAAACCAAATGCTTTCTTTACATGCCATCTAGGTTCGTGGAAGGAGCGAGGTGAATTTGAGGAGTTACGCCCCAACTGATCTCTAACTGTGAGCGAGTTCTTTGCCGTTTTGGGGTGTTCAAAAAAAAAGTCAGGCAGTCGAAAATGTCTTGCTTCACAATTTCTACCTCGGTGATCACCGATGAAATTTTGTTTGGGGCGAGAACAGATCAGTTTTGAGGTCTCTGCAGCCATCTACTTTGATTCAGGCAAGAGATCAGGAAAAAAAAAAAAACGCCTTTAATTTTAGTGAGAATGATGAGGGTGTTACGTCTAATACGCTTAACATCTCAAGACATCCACAACGCACCGTGCATTCCTCCATCTAGTTCCAAAAGTAAAGGATGATTGTTTCAGTCCTACTTCCGAAATTATAGTGGCTGCGAAAAAAGCAGATCGTTGATACTTTTCGTCAATCCAAGCCAACATCAGATAACGTTAAATACAACGGGTATTCAGCAGCATCATTAAAATGTCAGGTAGGTGTGTGTGTGTGTGGTGTGTGTGTGTGTGTGTGTGTGTGTGTGTGTGGCGTGTGTGCGTGTGTTTGACGTTTATGGCCAACCTTAAAATAGCCAAGAGACCCGACCAATTTCTCAGTCACACTTCGAACAGCTAAATATCCATTTCATGACCTTTTTTCAATTATATCACGGGAACGACCGTGGTACTGTTGACCCATTTCATTTCCCAAATACTTATGTCACTTAAACTCAGGTGAACGAATGGTGAACACTCAAAATTGAACCAAAGGTCACAAAAAGGCTTCAACATGAAGGAAAATTACACACAAAACTGGTGTGCTTCAAACATTGGTTCATGATGCTGCCCTCAAAACCTTATTGTTTATTTCAATTGCAAATTCAATTAAAATTCCATGAAGGACAGATTAGAGAGGACAGGATTTATAGGGAAATTGAAGAACGTCCCATGGCCTGGACTGCAAAGAGCAGAATGTTCTAGTGCTTATGGCGCTGCAGTATGGCCGACCAATTATGGGGCTGTCGTGAGCGGCAGGATTTGTTTTGTGCAGTCTTGTGTAATATCTGTGCACAGCCTATGCCTATGCCTTGTCCTAAGTTCTAATTGTTGGGGCTACCTCTCCAAATGTTTGTGGGCCATAGACAGAATGGTGTGCGTAACGTATCCTGTTAGTGCGGCAATAGCTGGTGTGGCACGTGGTTCCACACCATCATAATGGAGGGTTTCATATTTGATTTTTGTTTTGCATTCTGACTGAACAAGTGGCTTCATCCTCAACATCATGTTGGTGCAATCAGACTCTGTGCAGCACGTGAGACTTAGGATCATAAAATTATTTTGGTGCAAAATATTATAAATCCCAATATTGTAGCCACAAATCGGTATTTATGATATCCAAGTGTTTCACAGACGAGCCTGACTACATCCCATCTATCTCAGGCCCAGAATACAATCTTGATATTTGTGGTCATGATTCAACAAATGGCCATCTCAGAATGGTGCAAGCTTACCTCTGGGCCTATGATAAGAAGAAAAACATCGGCATGAGTCTCGTGCCAATCTGAGAAGAAAACATTAACTTCATGAGTGGCAAACATCACTCGATTCTCAATTCACAAGTCACATTTCTTTGGAATCCGCATGCACAAACATGCACACAGCCTGTCTCTGCCACTAACAGTCAATATCTACAGTCAAGGTAAGAAAATTTGGACAAAATTGATTGGTGTTATATTCTTTAAAGTTTGTGTTGGTCACGCGTAAGAGAACGGTTGAGGTGTGCGCAGGCCAGAATCCAATTTCGGATCTTTGGCGAGCAAGACCTCCATCCTGCAAAGCAAGCAAACCGTATTTTGAGCACATTTTATGATGTAGAAATTGCACCACTGATTGGTCTCATTGAATTCAGGTTTTTCGACATTTGAGGGAACCCCATAAAACTACAGAGTAAAAAAAAAATAAAAAAGATTGAACACATTGGATTGAGGATTTGTTTTTCGCCAAAGCAATCCCATTCTTTGCATTTAATTCTCATGCTGCTTGTTTGCTGTGATAGGAATTTAAACGACTTTCTCAGGGACTTTTTTCACAACTTGGTCCAATTAAAGAATTGGAGTTGGCAGGATAGCCCAGAGCACCCTCCTCCAAGCAGTCGAGGTTGGGTTCGAATCCCGACCCAGTTTTTAACTGTCATCCTGGTATTTCATAGGCAGGGTGATTCATCAATGCGTGCCCTCCCTCGGATGGACGTTGATGCCTCCCTCCACAAACCGGCAATAGTTGATGGATGTTAAATATCCTATGGTGTACTTCATGAAGACTTCGTGAGTTCGCAGCACGTTGAACAAATTACAAATTCCTACCCAAATCACGTTCAGGTGAACGTTAGTCCTGACCAGCCAGTTCGTGAAAAACTTGGGTCAAAAACGTTTTCTGGCTGACCCCACAAGGTGGGAATAATGGGGGGGGGGGATAGTGTTAGTTGTAATTGGAAAAATGACCCATATTTTATTTTGTAAAGTGAAGAAAATGCATCAGCGCACACATTCTTTATGAATGACCTTCAGATATACAATCCGACTCATTTCATAGTTACAACAGACTGTAAATTGGAATGTTTATTATGATGAATGAAAAATAATACCACATTCACAATCTCACTAGCATCAACAGTAGCAGCAGCAACAGCAACAATAACACAAGCAAATACAAAATGAGATCGATAAAAAGTAGGTGAAGGTTTTTGTTTGAGATAATGGACTTAGTCCATGAGCCAAGACCCGAATTTTGGGATATCGGTACCACCCGGGGTGACTAATTCTCTTAGTGTTTTAGCTTGCTACATGTCTCTAGTTTATGTTTTGATATGATAGCCCTTGCACACTGGTAGCTTAATGGTCGTTATCACTTCTTGAATAGACACACCCTACCGAAAATTCAGAAAAATTTTAAAATGTCAAATTTGGGGACAGGAATGCCTAAATGTCACTAAAATGAATATAGTAATTGTCACATTTAATACAAGTCCTGTAAATACACACTAAGCATGCCATGGGCTTGTACTTACTATTATGGCAAATTACTCTCCTCAATATCATCTACGTCAGACTCGGAATCTGACTGTTGTGCTACGCTCTTCTTCAATAGCCTTGTTCTGGCATGTCTGTAACCTGCACATGTCCGTACACTTCAGGCCATTGCTGAGGCAAGTGCACTTAGGGAGTTCGCATGACCGCACACACTTGCAGGACAGTAGCTGCATAACAGATCTGGTGCTGGTGAGCCTCGCATCCAGTTGACAGCAAGCTTGCCGTCCTCATCTGTCATCCAGCCGCAGTCTGTTGGGTTCGCAACAAATGGCTGGCTCTGCAGACTTCTCCTCCAGATCGCAGCCTGGTAGTTTGCACGTAGTGCATGCATGAAGAGGCAGTCCTCACAAGGAGGGAGTTGACTTGACTCCACCTCTCCACGTCTCGCACAGAACAGCTCATACCGAAGCTTGTTCACCTCAGTTGTGTGGGTAGATGGCAGGTACATGTGGCAGGTGATTTCCTGTAGCTTCTCAAATAGTTCAGAGACACTTCCCATGAGCGCCCAAGTTCGTGGAAAGCATCCTGGTATGTCTTGTCCATCTTCACCTGCTTGAGTGTCGTCATCTTCCCCCGGCCAGCGAATGCACTGACGGTATCACAGCCTGTAAAGGCATGCATACCAATCAATGAATCACACACGCTGCCTCCCAGTGTACGGCTAGTGTGGTGATATCCAGGAATCTTGTCCGGTTCTTCGTCCCGCACTTCTGGAACAGGTGGGATGGGATCTTGTGGCACATGCCCAGACACAGGACCATGACATCTGTATCCTCTGCAGTGATGATGACAGACTTGTACCCAGATTCTGCTGCATGAAGTGCATGGAGAAGGAAGCGTGTGTCTGCTTCTTCTTGACTTGACTTTAGCTCAGGAGCCTCTTCCCACTGCTCTTGGTGATCTTGAAGCAGAGCTGCTCACATGTGACATACAGCTCCTTGCCCTCGAGCTTGTCCCTGTGCTGTGGTTTTTTCCATTCTTCTACCAGGAACTTGATGAGACTTGCCTTGTTGGAGGAACTACCGAGTAACTTTCTCCACTGCTGGATGTTGTGCCCAGGTTGAATGTTCTTGAAATGGATCCCTGTGCCTGCACTTCTGTTGGCTCGTTCTGCATCTTTGATGGATGTCTCCTTGTAGACGTCAAACACAACATCAATGCGCCTGCTCTTAGCACCCTCATGGACAACGTGACTCAGTGCTGTGCCTGCAAGCTGTGAAAAAGTTTTGTCGTTTCCCTTCAGTTTCTGGACCAGGCTCATCCCATCAATTATGGTAGCAGAGGGCTCGGGGATCACCTCTGCAGGAGAAACATTCCTCTCCAACTCCATTGCTAGGGCAGCCTTGTTGGTCTTGCGGAGAGACCCATTACCGCTGGCAAGTGCCATGGCAAAGCCCCAGGGGATGAGCCAAGACATCACTCATTTTGAGCTTTCGTTCTCAGCAACAAGGATAATCTGGCCAAATAGGTTCCTGTCAGCCTTCAAGATAGCCTCCTTGGCATGGCCTTGTGAGCGTGGCTTCATTCTGATGTTAGTGAACGTTCTCAGTTTCGGCTTCGTCATCGTGTCATGAAACTGTATAGTTGGCGTATCGGTCTCCAGGCGCTCTTCCTTGAAGGCTTGATATGCATCCTCTCCTATTCTGTAGGCCCTAGAAGGTCTTTGGCAACTTCTGGTGGTGCTGTAGTCGCAGTTGACAAACTGACAAATCTCCTTGCTCTGCGTTGAAGGGGTTCAACCAGCTGGTCTCCATCAGTTGAACTAAAGATTGGACATCGGCCTCATCTCTTCTAATCCTGGGCATCTGTAGGTCTGGGTGGCTGAGTCAGTATACTTTTGGCCTACTACCATGGCCTGAGCTGCCTCAAGTATCTGCTGCGATACTCCGATGTCAGGTAGTACCTGGCGACAGCTCCACCTTTCAGGCTGAAGCCTTTTGTGCCCCCTGGTGTCTGGGTGTCTTTGTTAATCGTCTCTTCGATGGTCTGGTCCACAGGAATCCGTCCAAAGGGATTCTTGCTACCGATCTGGACCGAAAAGCCACCTTGCATGAAGTGTTCATGGACCTCTGGGTGTTCATTGGGCAGTCGAGACATCATGGCATAGTAGTAGGTCAGGAATCGGGCATAGTTCACCTTGTCATAGGCAAAACACCACGGTATCATCTGTCGGATTGCTCCTAGGTGAAGCATCCAGTTGCCTTCTCTGGAGGTTCGAACCAGGTCCAGCATGATCTCAACCATGTCCAGGTATGACATCCAGAATGCTGAGAGGTTGTGTTCATCTCTTAGGGTCTCAAGATAAACTTGGAAGAGCTTCAGGATATGTGTGCATGATTCACTCTCCATCAGCTCTTGAAAGGTTCCCTGAGACACATTGCTGTGGAAGCTGTTGATGTTCTTCAGTGTTCCATCCAGATGTGTATGTCCCTTGAATGGTTTTCTTCTAGCCATGGAAGGAAGCCTTTCCATGCAAGCCTCATCAGTGCTTCATACACGAGCTTGTTAGTCTCACTGCTCTGTTGTACCTCCGGCCGTCCATCACCCCTGACACTGATCCTTCTGCGATGACACCTGATTCCACACACAGATCTCTAAGACCTGCATCCTGAAACCTCTCCCTATGGTGGAGAGGAGATTGCAGATGTGTGGAAGACGCCCATCCTGATGATAATGTTCTTGAACTTCTCTTGTTTCCAGAGAACTCGGCAGCTTTGGCATAGAGTGCTTGATCAAACACTTTCTCCCATATTTAGGGATTTATTCAGATTTATGGGAAAATACCCAAAATTAATTTTTTTTAGGGTAAATCCCAAAATGAGGAAATTTGAAAAATACCTAGGAACAACTCTGGTAGAGAATCAAATTCTACATAGGTGTCCAAAGTTTCGCGTTGATCGTGTGATTGATTTTAAAGAAAATGAGGAAAACCCCGAGCGTCACGCTGAAAATCTGTTTTTATGGGTAGCACCCCCATTGCATCACAAAATCAGACTAAGCTACCAGTGCGGGAAGGCTATCATATCTTAATGTATTTACAGTCACTCTATAACATTTTAGTACCATTCGTGTTTAGTCACCCCAGGTGGTACAGATATCTGGCCTGGCTCATGGACTAACTGGATTATCATCCAACAGTTTGCACGTACCAGAGAAGGCGTGGATGATAAACAATGGATCTTTCACCCTGCGAAGGCCACAGACAAGCAGGAATAGGAGTGTGTGAGGTTTGAGTGGGACTCCTGCACTCACGAGAATAAAATAAAAATAAAAAAATTCAAGAAAACTAAAGCACGAATCATGTCTGCAATTTATTATTATGAATAGTATTTTTTTTAAACAAAAGATAACATAGCTTCTTCAAAATAAAAACAAAGAGTGGTGGTGTTGGTGCGCTGTAGGAACATACACTAGCGGTCACTGGCTTTTATGGAGCATATTGTTAGTGCAGAAGCAGTCTAGCTCTTCCATGAGCCTGAACCATGCATACAAAAAAAAAATACCTGCTTGTAACATTCATCCCAGTCCCAAAATGAGTTTGATTTGAAAAGATTCCCAGCAATTCACACATGGCCTGCACAAAAGTACCACTGTCCCACCTCCATATTTCATCAGCTACCAACAACCGTCTAATAACTTCCATGGCAAGGTACGTTGGCACAGGTCTTGAAAACTTGGTGCTACATTGGAATCAATTGATCAGTTTACACTATGGTAGCCAATTTAGCAATGGATGAACTGAAAAAGTAGTCTTCACCATGCATTATTTTAGCACCTCAGTGTTGGTGGCACCACGTGGATGACTGTTGTTGCTCAGAGGGACACGGTTGACAACTTGCAAAACCAAGAGGAGCACTTGGTGCCATTCTTGGTGTTTTTTTTCCAATAATGGATCTCAACTGCCATAACTGCACACATAGGTATATGCACATGCACAGCACTGCCAGGTTGCCTGTGACGTGTGCACCTCAGAGTTTGTGAATTTCAGCCCAGGTAATGGGATTGCAAAAATTACAGCTTTCCAGCTTTGTCTCACTGTTACCCTCTATTAGAGTCCAGCGATATAATCGATATACCGGTTATGTCGGTATAATTTTTCATATTGATAAACCAGCATTGGAAATTTGAATATACCGGAAAAACGAAGGGAAAAA
>CM068967.1:39984450-40003873 GCA_035128595.1 Eptatretus atami
AAAGAGAGAGCATCTGCATACAGCAGCAACGTATTACTCCACTGATGAACACACTGGACATTACACGGTAGTGGACGTCGGTATCATCTTGGAAATGCTGTACGGTAAACAGAACTACAACAACTTTCAAGATGAATACTTCATCATTCCACAAGTTACAGATAGTTCAATCAAATTGCAATGATTATGGGCATTGCCAAATAATTAGACTCACAAGTAAGGGGGAATTGTGGGCTCGACACACAAAAAAAAGAAAAAATCTACCTTCGAGCATTGGACCTTAAGCTTTTGCCAAAGGCACAGTCAGGTCAGTTAGAGGAGCATCCACCAGTACTCCAGGGGCTCCGTTTGGCCATCCCCAGGCAGATGCCTGGCCCATCCCATCTCCTTGAGATGCCAATCGACTGCTGCAACCACAAGGCACATCTCGAAAGGCACAGTACAAGGCACTAATGAAGCAATGGACTGGGATGACCAGTACGTGTACAAAGAAAATGGCCGGCGAAAGAGATGAAGGACATGTTTATTAACACATTGGTTCATCACCTCGACTGTACAACCTTTCCTTTTGAGATTGTTGCAGAAGTGCACACGTTTTAATTGACATCTCCACCTGTTTGTGATCCAAGATGTCCAGAAATCGATGCTCAATGGCGAGAGCCTTTCGTCTACTGATTCGTCACGTGATTCCCTTCCCCCTCTTGGGAGCATAGTTACATCTGGCGCACGATTCCTGCACAGTCCCCTATGATAGAAATGCATTCTGAGCCTTGCTTTCTCAACAGCCATACTCATTAGTGATGCTTGCATTTTTGATTATGGATCTTCCCAACCCAACAGTACTTGTTTGAAACGTCTCAGAATCAGAATATCATGTTTGGTTTAATGAATACATATGACTTCCCTTGACACTTAATCGTTGTTCTTTTCTTGAATAAATATTTGAAAGGAAGATTTTAATGTTATTTGGTGCCCTTCTATGCTTGATGCCCCCCCCCCCCAAAATTGCTCGATTGGTCCCTCCCCTCTCATGACGTCAATCTCGACCTCGGGTTCTTACATGTACAGTCTGACAGCACCTTCTACGTCATGATTTGACGATCGTCGTAATCTGGGGATTCTTGATCAGAAAATTATCTTTCTGACAAGTCTGAAGTGAGTTGTGCAGCTATATGATTGTGTGCTGACAACTTTTCCTCGATTATGTCATGGCAGTTTATCTACAGTTTTAGGGGCAGCACTCGACGGGTTTGCTGTAACACCTCAAAAAAGTAGTAGAATTAAAAACCACGTTTAGTTCTTTGTTTATTATTTAAAAATTAATATAATCACATCAAAAAAAATTCTGATTCTATGGACCTTTAATTTTTGCAAATGTGCCACAAACTTTAAAGAAAGCTTTAACTGTCTACTATATGAATATGGTCCCGGCCCCTATATCAGAAAGCAGATCAATACTTTTTTTGGTGTCGTACAAAAGTCACAAATTGAAAATGCAATATGAAATGTGCATTTACATTATGGATTGAACAAATTAAGTTGTATAAATATACTGTCACGTCGGAGGGGTCCGTTAACATGGACGCTCTGAGCTGGTCTTACAAGTGCCTCTGTGGATCCTGAAACTGTGTTATAGTTACTGCGTTCAAAGTTACTAAGACTCCCCAAGGTTCACCCAAAGTAGCTGAGACTGGAGTATTTGCATGGGAAGGCAGGAAAATGAGGAGCGGGGGGGGGGGGACAGAGGGGAGAGAGGAAGCACTAGTACATAAATAAATAATAATTGGGACAGACAGGCACTCAAGGAAAATGAGTGGGTAGGCACAAGCACTTGTGTACAATGAAAGGAAGTGAAACACAAAGCCTAACCCAAATATGGTGCTAAAAATATATACCGGGACTCGCACACAATGAGGAATGAGCGAGGGTTTGAGCAAGGCCCGAGCTGGTTGTGGGTCCATGCAGGCTGGTGTTGTTCTGGGGTTGGTGTGGCACAGGGTGGAAGGATGGCAATGAGGAGAGGGATGCTGCCTCTGCCAAGGTCTGATCCCAACTCAAATTCTAACTGCAAAACCAGAACGAGAACTGAATGCAGAACAGGATGAGAACTGCCACACTCGGGCATGGTTATGGCCTTCATAAACTTTGGCGCCGCCTTTTTGGGTGCACGTCCCGCTCATTGCCATCCCCTCTGTGTGCATGCCATATTCTGGGCCGTCCCGCCTCGTGGGTGGTCCCAATAAAGTCTCGTGCCTTACTCCATTGCTCCGCAACCAATCTCGCCGCCATGGCCTGCTGTCCATTGGCCAAACAGTCCGTGCTGTTTCCTCCTAAAGTGCAACATGCTTTCCAGTTGTGCCTTTTATGCCAAAGTACTTGCCCGGCCTTGCTCAAAACAAGAGGTTTTGCACAAACAAGCTTATTCGACACTGTCTTTAAATTAATACCCACCGACTCTTCAGTGCAATTTTTACAGGACGACTTGCTCAACATTTTTTGCTGTTACAAGAGTAACCTAAGCTAGTTACAAGAGTCACATGGTCATGCTATTCTTACCACATCTAGTGCCCCCCCCCAATCCTCCTGCTTCCCCTCAACATAACAATACTTTGTTATCTATTCAAATGGTTAAAATGGAGATTGGGCAAAATAATTGATCCATGCAATACTGTATTTACATTATTCGAAAGCATGACTTTTTTGTACAAAATGAGTATTTTTTTTTTTGTTTGTTTTGATGTGCCTTCCAATGGAAAGTGAAGTCTTGAGATTTGAGAGAGTCGTGTGCACATAACCATGCCTCTCATGGAAAGAGCCAAGAGATTGAGGGTAATTGGGCAGCATAATGACACGGGTCACAGTTGGACATGACAAGTAAGAGAATGAACAACCAGCAAAAGAGATGGAAGAGAATGAGGCAGCCAATAAACATTAAATGTGCCAAAATTATAGAAAGAATTTTGGGAATGAAGAACATTTATTTCAACCCCATTTTCATTACAATTCATCATATTTTGACATTACATAAAGTAGAGTGAATAACCCTTCAAATTCTGTTGTATGGAATGGGCATATTAAACTAAAACTTCACGGCCCTTTTTATAGGACTGTCCACTCACCTTTCTTTAACAGGTAAGTCTGTTCTGAACAACATATTCCTAAGGATGCCATGATTCCCATCGTATTAACTCGGTGTTGCACACTGATTTTCACCTTATCACATGCTTGATTTGTGCAAATTGGTCTTGTAGATTTGGATTCTGATGTAGCTTATGCAGAGGTTATTGTTACATTTGAGTGTCATCTTGATGCAATCATCTTACCGCAGATTCTTGGTCGCCTTCACGGATGAACTGAAAGGACTGCAGAGCGTCTTTGGGTGGGTTTCAACGCACAGACTCTTGTAAAACCTGCCTCTTTTCAGATCACGCACACATACGGCATTTATGTGTTAAGTGTAATGGACTTTGACAGAATCCACATGACAAATATCTTATAGCTTTGTAACTTATTTTACTTGGACTATTGTAAGAGATTAAAACATTGCAGATGATAATTTTGAGTTGTGAAAGGAAACGTTCACTATTATTTTTCCCACCAACGAAAAGGCTGGGAGGGTATCCTAGAGGTATGCACTCTGAGCTGTCTAGTCTGGGTTCAAACCCGACCCAGCTATAAACTGTCTCCTGGTGCTTTGCAGGCAAGATGAGGCATAATATGTGTACCATCCCTCGGATGCACATTCGACTGGGTGCCCCATTTGCCTGCATTAGTTGGTGGACATTAAAGATCCCACAGAGACTTAAACATAATTTGTGAAGAGTTGGCAAACTATTGCACCCTGAACCAATTACAAATTCCTGCTCTAACCTACATGCGAGACCGTATAAGCGGCACAGCTGCACTCCCAGCAAAGATGCAACCAGCAACCACGGACTGCATACAAAATGAATTAATTAATGAACCTCCAAAAAATTTGGGGTTGTTTTGATCTGGAGAACGTTGTGATAATTTAATTCACTCCTCGCTTCTGTTATACAGTCGTGTACTAGCCCCTCACTCATTTATAGTGAGCTCTCCGTGATACTCGTGGGAATGCATGGCATATCTTTTCACATTTCTCAATACTCTTTCTTCAAAATTGGCACATAAGGTGAGCAGGTACAGCAAGATGTAGTTTACTTGTTTCTTCACCTTATTTACCGTTACTGTTGGTGCTTCTTTAATCTAACTTGCGATAATTGCAGAAAATTGATCATCAAAATTTGCTTGTGATTAAAGGCAGTGAACGTCAGCAGTTTTGGCGGAGCAATGTCAGAGGTTTATTTGGGCAATGAAGAGGTATAGCAGGCAAAAAGTGGCCATGTATGATAAAGTGCAAAGCATTGCTTTGTATTTATAGGTGCCCGTGATGGCAAAGGAATGTTTGGGTGAAATGCCGTGTGCTTACTACAGTTCATTAGTCCTCATGAGGCGCATGCTGGCTGATCATCCCTTGTGCAATGCATTGATTTATTTTAAAACGGGTATTAAGGTTTATGGAAGAACAGAACGACAGTGGGCAATTGGATGACAACAAATGGCTGCACCACACATGAGAGGAATTGTCAACGGGTGAGAACAGGGTCTCAAACACATGTAACAAAGCTGTTGTGTAAATTGGAGAGACCATGAGATAAATGTGGGCAGTGGACTTAAAATATTGTAGAAAAGCACTTGAGACAACGAATCAGGAAGACAGTTCCACAGACTAATAAAGAGAGGTTATGGAAGAATGGAGGTGAGGGTGAGTTTGAACTTGGGGGTGGAATGAGGAAAAGGGGTTTCTTGTAGAACACGTGTGATCTGGGCAAAGACACAAGCTGAGCAGAGAGGTGAAGCGTGCACTTCCTTGGAGTTCCCTTCGTATGCATGCAGTTTCAGGCTGCTCGGTTTCATGGTGTTTGGAGTTATGGAAGACACACACACACAACATTTATTAGTAGTATATATATATATATATAATATATATATATATATATATATATTGGAATTATGATAACTATGATTTGCACTATAACGAAAAGTTTTGGAAAGATTCTGTGCTTTTGGTTGTCTCCATATGTGGGTTTCAGAAGGTGGAATGAGGTCCTCCCAGGTCTCAAAGTATCCACCTCCATTTCAGTAAGGGCTCATGATTCATGGACCAAACTGTGAAGTTTTCTTGTTCTCAACTTTTGGTCTGAGGGATCTTTTTAAGATCATCACCAAGCCCCAGACAGCTTCTAACTGCAGTTTGTTTGCAGTACTATTCACAGTAATGGTTTTTTATGATCTCTGTAAGGTTCTTCTTATCATCCCCTTTGCCAATTATCACTGGTAAAATTTTGGTGCTCCTCAACGAGCAAGCTATCTTAATTTCATTTTTCAGAATCCTGGTACTTGTTCAGTTTCCAAGTTTCCATGTTTCGACCAAAATCGCTGGTACTGAACCTCAATTAGCAATGCCTTCTTTTCTTTTGTATGTCAGTGTGACATCCAGTCGCAATGCTTTCTTTTCCATGTTCACGCTCAATGGGATCATTAGGTTGTATGTAAGCGTTACTTCCTTGTTTTCAATTAATGCTTTTGTTCATGTTTCCACGGAGTTTTGGCGACTGGGATATTGAAGTTTTTGCAGATGTGCCAGTGGATTACTCAACATACTTTGTTGTGCCTTTGTGTGTACAGCTAGCTGCTCTGATATGAGTTTTTTTTTGTTTTGTGTTTTTTTTTAATATCCCAATAGGAGGTAGCTCGTTACTTTTGTTTCTACTTTCAGAACCTACACCTGTCTGATTGACTCAGTCCCACCATTTTCTTAGTCGATGGGATAGTGTCCTTGGTCTTGGGCACTTATCATGATTTGTTCTGCATCACAGTTAAGCTGCCCTCTTTTTAGCCATTCCAATGAGCTTTCTTTGCTGATGTCCAATCTGTGCTTCTTGTCGTCCATGCATGCTGTGGATAATTTCCTTCTCGTTTTCAAGTACGGCCTTGTTTGTAGTATGTGGTCTGTTGTTCCGTAGCATCCTCTCATATCCTTTCTGTTCTGCCTCTTGGCCTACTTGTGTTCGGTGATGGTACATCATTTCTGTGATGATTCCCATCAGGAATTTGTGTGTTGTGTGGACATGTTATTATTGATCAATATCTGTGGAGGTAGTTGGATTTCTTCAGATTTTGGGGTGAGGAAGGTTGTTACCTTCTGTGAGTCACTCATGCCATACCTCCTCCCCTTGAATAAGTTTGTTAATGCTCGAGAATAGTATTGTGGAGAGCATCTAGTTGCTTTACGCAGAAATTTGGAATTTCATCTCAGCCTGGCTTTAGGGTTTTCTTTTTTTAATTATTATATTATTATTGTTTTATTATTATTATTATTTTCTTCATCAAATATCACTAGAGGCATTCCTTTTGATGTTTTTTTGTTTGTTTGTTTTTTTTCTTCCAGGTTTTGGATCCAATCCACCTCTTTGTTGTTATTTGGGTCCTCATAAAATACTTTCCAGAAATTTTCAAGTTTATCTTTCTCGGGGAGATTTAATGCATTTTGCTTTTGTTACCCTAGTTTGCAGTGGAATCTTTTTGGGTTATTTTCAAACCTGTGGTTTTGTTTCCTCCCTTTGTTAACTTCGTGTTTTTTATTATTTTTATTTTTATCTTTCTTGCTGTCATTTCTATTTTGAGTTTACTTTTACTCTCGGTGTATATTTCGGATTTTGTATTTGCTATTTTTATTTTTTGGATTCTCTTACATTTAGGCTTTGAAATCCCCTAATGAGTTGTATTTGTGTGTTCCTTTTCTCAGCTGCTCCCTTTGTGCCTCTAGTCTGTTTCCAATTTTTTTTTCAGAAAATCGAATTTTGAAAAAGAGTGTGTGTGCACGCATGTCTTTCCTTTTCAAATTAGGATATTCTGACTGGTATTTGGAAATAACATGGCTCAAAACTCTTCTTCACGAGAGTTGGCTGCACCATAAGTTCTGAGTCAAACATAATAACATTCTACCTTTTTAATACTAAAAATGCGTCTCATGTCTGATAGCCGAAGATTAATCTCGACATCGCTTCATTACCTTGGCTTTATTGGATTACTCGAGTGAGGAAAGAACCCTGATTGTTGCTGAGATAGCGCATTTACCTTTGAGGTTTCATTTGGTCCATTTCCTACCCAGACTATAAACTGTTAGACTCCTGCTTGCAGGAAGGATGTCACATCACAAAGTGTACCATCCCTCGGATTGACGGTAAGTCAGGTGTCATCTGTTAGCATTAGTTGGTAGACCTGTTTGTTTGTTTTTTTCCATGAAGAGTAGGTAGGCAAGTTCACAACTTGGCACCCTGAATAAATTGCAAATTCCTGCTTGGCCAGTCATTTTGTGAAAGACTCAGGTTAAAAAAGAAAAAGGTTTCTCTTCTGTTGACCCCACAAGGTGGAAATAATTGTGCACATTTTAACCTACAGATGACCATTGAGACCAAAAAATATATGTTGAAATTTAAATGAGACTTGGGGTATCGCTGTACCCCGTTGGTAATCCAAAGGTTAATGTAGTAGTAGTAGTTGTAGTAGCGTAGTAGTTGGCTTTTCATTTCATTTACCTTCCATACTCTCATGTCATATACACTCATGTTCAATTCAGCTGTCTGACACATTCAGTGTCACGTTCACAATAACAATAACTATTTGCATGGAGGAAATGTTGATGAGGCAGGTCATTGAGCTTGTCGGTCCATTATTGGTATAATCTGACAAAATCACACCTTGAATGCATCGTGCTCTGTGATACCTTTGTGAGGGAAAGGTTAGCTGGGTGTCTTGGAAACAGTTGCATGTGGCAGCTTGTTGTGTTGTGAATACCTATGACAACTGACCATGTTTTACTTCCAGGACGATAGCCACACAAAGATCCATGTACAACCTCAAGGTGAGGCCGGACCAGTTATTTGCATTTATTGGACCGACACCAGGCTGCACAAGAAAAGCATTGCCTGAGCAGATGTTTAATTTTTCATCTTTTCATACCGTTTCCACCCTGAAACCACCCGGCATAACGTATCGTCAAGCCTGACGGTGCACACCTTTTGCACAGCCTTCTCAACTACACAAGCAAAGCAATGCACCACACAGTAAATCAGGAACTGTAGTCCTTGGGGTTTGACTCGATACCATTAAAAGGATCCATTTGAATGCAGCATCGTTCTGACAATTGAGAAAACACCATTGTTATTCTCTCTAAATTTTCAGTGACTATTGTCTGGGCACAAAATGAACGAAATCGAATCTACATCAGTCATTCATTGTGTGCAGTTTAACAGTTTCACGGTCCGTGGACTTTTGTTGTAAAAATGCCATCCTGCATGCCTCGAAATCTGAAATTCTGGCTCTCCTTTTACATATGGTCTCAAAAGCATGTGTATGTATGTCATGTATAATATGGTGGCATGTGCACACACATACGCACACACACACGCACATACGCATGTTGTTTTCATATCTGTACACATTGGTAAGATGGCTTTTCTCTGCCTTTCTAGCCATTATAACCAATCCTACCAAGAACTTTGACTGGAGAGATTATCTGTACAAAGCCGGTAAGCAGTACTGTGCTAAGTATGGAATTTGTTTTCATTTGAGTGAAGTGCAGTGTTTTTGTGCTGTATCCTAGCTTCTTCCCTTTGCACATTTTAAATTTTAATTGCGAGCATTTATGCTGAAATTGACCTTTTTCTGAAATGTGGCAGATTCACCGCATGGATTAGTTCTGGTGGTGCGATGCAAGCTTTATTAACCGTGCGATTACTTTGTTCATTATACATATATTCTAGAAGGGAATAGCGGTTGGGACTCAGAAGAGATGACAGCACAACTCTCCAACCTTTTACTGTGCTATAACGCAAAGATTTCTCAATCTTTGTGCAAACTAACAAGAATGCACTTCCAATTGCCTTTATCAGGTGCAATGAACAAATGAACGGATCAAATAGTTAAACCCACTCAAAGTAACGGGCACCTGCCATTGGCTAATGTCAACCAATCCTAAAATACCTGCTAGACTAAGCAGTACACATACTCTTCTATCATGACCCTCACACATCACATGAAACCTTTAACAAACAATGAATTAAAAATAAATAAGAAAGGGAAAACGAATTTGTTGCCAACAAAGGACATTTTTAGTCTGATTGACAGAGGTATGCTCCATCGGCATTTTTTTTTTGATATCTATATATCGGTGGGCTCATACCAGTATATCGGTATCAAAATTTTTTTAAAAACAAAAAGATGCCATGCATTGCACGATACTTGTGAAATGCATAAAACAAATTTGACCTTGCAAATGATTAGTAGTTGAATTGAATGACCAAATATGCAAATCTCTTCAAATTTAAGTCAGTCGGATGAAAATTGAAATTTTAGAAGTTCCACCGAAGTTGTTGGCCTCTAAAATAATTGGCTAGTTGAATTCAGTGACCTGAAATATAAATCCTCTTCGAATTTCAAGTCTATTTCATGAAAATTGAGGATTTTAGAAATTCGACCAAGTTGTTGACCTTTGGCCTATATTGACCTTTTGACGTCAAAATAAATAGGATTCTGTTGGACCACCAACTCCACCATTTTGAGATGTTTTGTGAAGATCATTTTAAAATTGTGACCCCTAGGTGATTAAAAGTGAGCGGACAGACAGACAACCGGGGTACACACCAAGACATCCCGGTGTGTACCCCGGTCAGAATAGTACACCGTATCCCTGCGTGTCGTAAAAGGCGACTAAAAGGGTTGGCGTCAGGAAGGGCATCCGGCCATAAAAAACATCGCCTCAAAAGGAAACCATGATGAGTACAACTGATGGGCAGGGTACTGCCCGAGTACCCCGTGGGGTCCTCACCCCCTCTCGTTAAAACTCAAGGTGGGAACCCGATCGAAGCAGAGGGAGGAAATTTTTCCATTTATGATGACCAATCATCTGATGCCCCACGTGAGATCGGTTTCTGAGGTTTGGTACATGGAATGTAGGGACAATGACAGGGAGATCTGGAGAAGTGGTTGAAACATTGGTCAGAAGAAGAGTGGACATATGCTGTGTGCAGGAGACACGGTGGAGGGAAGTGGTGTGAGAATGGTGAAGGGTGGTAGGCAGGGGCAGAAGTACAAGTTTATGTGGAAAGGGTGCCTGGAAGGCGTGCATGGTGTTGGTGTCATGTTTTCTGAGGAGTTTGTAGACAGTGTAGTGAGTGTGACTAGAGTGAGTGAAAGGTTGATGATGGTGAGAATCGTGATCGGAAAGCTCTTGGTGAACGTCATCTCGGGATATGCCCCGCAGGTCGGTCGAAGCGATGAAGAGAAGAACATGTTCTGGTGTGCGATGGAGAAGTTGATGGAAAATGTGAAAGATGAGGAAGTTGTTGTGACCCTAGGTCACAGTGGGAATGGACATGTGGGAAGGAGTCCAGACGGTTTTGAGGGAGTCCATGGGGGTTATGGATATGGTGTGAGAAATGGAGAAGGTGAAAGGATCTTGGAGTTTGCTGATGGAGCTGATTTGTTGATTTGTAATACTCAATTCCAGAAAGCGGATAATAAGCTTATTACATACACGTCAGGTGGTCGACGACAACCATTGACTACCTAATGGTGCGTCGGCGAGATAGGGGAAACCTCCGGGACACAAAGGTGATCCCAGGGGAGGAGACCGTTTCGCAGCACCACCTGGTTGTCTGCGATATAAGGGTGAAAGGTGCGCGGATAATTCAGCGGGTGAAGTACCAACGAGGATGAAGGTGTGGAGGTTGAAAGAGGCGACAGTGAAGGAAGCATTAAGAGAGAGGCTGAGTATGGTTGAAGATGATGTGGTTGAGCTTGAAAGTGGTTGGATGTCAATGAAAGATAGTCTATTGGGAGCCGTTGGTGAGGTATGTGGATGGACAAAAGGACCACCGAGGCATCGGAAACATGGTGGTGGGGTGATGAAGTTGGAAAGACGATTGAAGAGAAGAGGAAGAAGTTCAAGGAATGGCAAAGGCAAAGGATACGGTGGAAGAAGAGGCAGCACATGAAAGTTATAAGGTAGCCAAGAGGCTGCAAAGAAAGAGGTAGCAAAGGCGCAGGAGGCCTATAGGAAAATGTTCGGAGAACGCTTGGATTCGGAGGAGGGTAAGAGAGCGGTATTCAGGATTGCAAAGCAGATAGCGAGCGAGAGATTTGATGTGACGGGGGTGAGTTGCTTGAAGGATGAAGTGGGACAAATCGTTGTGGACTCAGATGGAATTAAAGGAAGATGGAAGAGATATATGGAAAGGCTGTTGAATGTAGAAAATGAATGGCAGAGCAACATCGAGAGTAACCCAGTTTTAGGACCAGCAGAGAAGATAACTGAGAAGGAAGTTGAGGAAGCTATAAGAGCAATGAAGAGTAGAAAAGCAGGAGGGCCGACAGGAGTTGTGGGAGATATGTTGAAGGCAGCGGGAAGTTGGGGTGTGAAGAGATGACAGAATCTGTAATCTGGTGGTGAAAGAGGCCGCATTCCAGTGGATTGAGAACCGAGTACCCTCGTCCCTCTGTAACAGGGGAAAGGTGACCCTTGGACTGTGGCTCCGATAGAGCAATAAAGTTATTGGAGCATGGAATGAAGGTATTGGAAAGGGTGTTGGAGAAGAGGATAAGGAAGAAGGTAACGATGATGAAATGCAGTTTGGATTTATGCCAGGAAGAGGAACGACAGATGCAATTTTTATTGTAAGGCAGTTGCAGGAGAAGTACAATGGAGAAGAGGAAGAAGTTGTTTTTTGGGTTTGTTTGATCTGGAGAAAGCATTTGATAGGGTTCCACGTGAAGTTATGACATGGGCATTGAGGAAGTTAGGAGTGGAGGAATGGTTGATCAGAGTAGTGATGGCAATGTACGAGAGAGTGCGCACAGCTGTAAGGACGAAGGACGGGAACAGTGGTGAGTTTGAGGTGAGGGTAGGAGTGCACCAGGGGTCGGTACTAAGTCCACTTCTATTTGTAGTTGTGATGGAGGTGCTGGCTCGGAGGTAAAGGAGGGTTACCGTGGGAGCTGCTGTATGCAGATGATCTGGTGTTGATTGCAGAGAGTATGGATGGACTGAAGGAGAAGATGAACAAGTGGAAGGAATGTATGGAGGCAAAAGGTTTGAAGGTGAATATCAGAAAGACGAAGGTGATGGAAGTGGTAAAGCATGTGGTGAGGTGGAAAGGACCGGGAAGTGGCCGTGTGCTGTGTGCAGGAAGGGTGGCGGAGTGAACTCCATTCAGTGTACAATGTGTGCTGAATGGGTTCATCGAAAATGTAGTGGGGTGAGAGGGTCATTAACCAGTGTGCAGCTACATTCAAGTGTAAGGTGTGCATAGAGGGAGCTGCAGATGAAGGAATTGTTGAGTTGGATCTTGGAGATGGTGTGAAGCTGGAAGGTGTGAAACATTTGCCTATCTTGGAGACATGCTGAATGGAGAAGGTGGATCAGACTCTTCGACGGTTGCTGGAGTGAGATGTGCATGGAAGAAGTTTCGGGAACTGAGTGGCGTGCTGACGCAGAGGGGAGTGTCGTTGAAGCTGAAGGGAAAGGGTGTATGCTACATGTGTGGAGGAGTACGATGATTTATGGGAGTGAGACATGGGTACTGAACATGGAGCAGCAACAAAGGCTGGAAAGGGTGGAAATGCGAATGGTTTCGGTGGATGTGTGGAGTATTGTTGAGAGGAGAGGAAGACAAATGATGACCTGCGGAAGATGATGGGAATAGAGTCTGTGATGGATGTTGTGAAGAGAAACAGGTTGAGATGGTTGGGTCATGTGTTGAGGAAGGATGAAAGTGACTGGGTGAGTGGAGTGTTGGAAATGAGTGTAGTCGGAAGTAGAGGACGGGGAAGACCGAGAAAAACTTGGCTAAAGGTGGTGGAAGGAAATGTGGCAAGGGGATTAAGATAGCTTCCTCAACTTCCTTCTCAGTTATCTTCTCTGCTGGTCCTAAAACTGGGTTACTCTCGATGTTGCTCTGCCATTCATTTTCTACATTCAACAGCCTTTCCATATATCTCTTCCATCTTCCTTTAATTCCATCTGATCCACAACGATTTGTCCCACTTCATCCTTCAAGCAACTCACCCCCGTCACATCAAATCTCTCGCTCGCTATCTGCTTTGCAATCCTGAATACCGCTCTCTTACCCTCCTCCGAATCCAGCGTTCTCCGAACATTTTCTATAAGGCCTCCTGCGCCTTTGCTACCTCTTTCTTTGCAGCCTTCTTGGCTACCTTATAACTTTCATGTGCTGCCTCTTCTTCCACCGTATCCTTTGCCTTTTGCCATTCCTTGAACTTCTTCCTCTTCTCTTCAATCGTCTTTCCAACTTCATCACCCCACCACCATGTTTCCGAGTGCCTCGGTGGTCCTTTTGTCCATCCACATACCTCACCAACGGCCCCAATAGACTATCTTTCATTGACATCCAACCACTTTCAAGCTCAACCACATCATCTTCAACCATACTCAGCCTCTCTCTTAATGCTTCCTTCACTGTCGCCTCTTTCAACCTCCACACCTTCATCCTCGGTGGTACTTCACCCGCTGAATTATCCGCGCACCTTTCACCCTTATATCGCAGACAACCAGGTGGTGCTGCGAAACGGTCTCCTCCCCTGGGATCACCTTTGTGTCCCGGAGGTTTCCCCTATCTCGCCGACGCACCATTAGGTAGTCAATGGTTGTCGTCGACCCACCTGACGTGTATGTAATAAGCTTATTATCCGCTTTCTGGAATTGAGTATTACAAATCAACAAATCAGCTCCATCAGCAAACTCCAAGATCCTTTCACCTTCTCCATTCTCACACCATATCCATAACCCCCATGGACTCCCTCAAAACCGTCTGGACTCCTTCCCACATGTCCATTCCCACATGTGACCTAGGGGTCACAACAACTTCCTCATCTTTCACATTTTCCATCAACTTCTCCATCGCACACCAGAACATGTTCTTCTCTTCATCGCTTCGACCGACCTGCGGGGCATATCCCGAGATGACGTTCACCAAGAGCTTTCCGATCACGATTCTCACCATCATCAACCTTTCACTCACTCTAGTCACACTCACTACACTGTCTACAAACTCCTCAGAAAACATGACACCAACACCATGCACGCCTTCCAGGCACCCTTTCCACATAAACTTGTACTTCTGCCCCTGCCTACCACCCTTCACCATTCTCACACCACTTCCCTTCCACCGTGTCTCCTGCACACAGCATATGTCCACTCTTCTTCTGACCAATGTTTCAACCACTTCTCCAGATCTCCCTGTCATTGTCCCTACATTCCATGTACCAAACCTCAGAAACCGATCTCCACGTGGGGCATCAGATGATTGGTCATCATAAATGGAAAAATTTCCTCCCTTGCTTCGATCGGGTTCCCCACCTTGAGTTTTAACGAGAGGGGGTGAGGACCCCCACGGGGTACTTCGGGCAGTACCCTGCCCATCAGTTGTACTCATCATGGTTTCCTTTTGAGGCGATGTTTTTATGGCCGGATGCCCTTCCTGACGCCAACCCTTTTAGTCGCCTTTTACGACACGCAGGGATACGGTGTACCTATTCTGACCGGGGTACACACCGGGATGTCTTGGTGTGTACCCCGGTTGTCTGTCTGTCCGCTCACTTTTAATCACCTAGGGGTCACAATTTTAAAATGATCTTCACAAAACATCTCAAAATGGTGGAGTTGGTGGTCCAACAGAATCCTATTTATTTTTGACGTCAAAAGGTCAATATAGGCCAAAGGTCAACAACTTGGTCGAATTTCTAAAATCCTCAATTTTCATGAAATAGACTTGAAATTCGAAGAGGATTTATATTTCAGGTCACTGAATTCAACTAGCCAATTATTTTAGAGGCCAACAACTTCGGTGGAACTTCTAAAATTTCAATTTTCATCCGACTGACTTAAAATTTGAAGAGAATTTGCATATTTGGTCATTCAATTCAACTACTAATCATTTGCAAGGTCAAATTTGTTTTATGCATTTCACAAGTATCGTGCAATGCATGGCATCTTTCTTGTTTTTTAAAAAAATTTTGATACCGATATACTGGTATGAGCCCACCGATATATAGATATCGAAAAAAAAAATGCCGATGGAGCATACCCTCTGTCAATCAGACTAAAAATGTCCTTTGTTGGCAACAAATTCGTTTTCCCTTTCTTATTTATTTTTAATTCATTGTTTGTTAAAGGTTTCATGTGATGTGTGAGGGTCATGATAGAGTGAGTATGTGTACTGCTTAGTCTAGCAGGTATTTTAGGATTGGTTGACATTAGCCAATGGCAGGTGCCCGTTACTTTGAGTGGGTTTAACTATTTGATCCGTTCATTTGTTCATTGCACCTGATAAAGGCAATTGGAAGTGCATTCTTGTTAGTTTGCACAAAGATTGAGAAATCTTTGCGTTATAGCACAGTAAAAGGTTGGAGAGTTGTGCTGTCATCTCTTCTGAGTCCCAACCGCTATTCCCTTCTAGAATATATGTATAATGAACAAAGTAATCGCACGGTTAATAAAGCTTGCATCGCACCACCAGAACTAATCCATGCGGTGAATCTGCCACATTTCAGAAAAAGGTCAATTTCAGCATAAATGCTCGCAATTAAAATTTAAAATGTGCAAAGGGAAGAAGCTAGGATACAGCACAAAAACACTGCACTTCACTCAAATGAAAACAAAATTCCATACTTAGCACAGTACTGCTTACCGGCTTTGTACAGATAATCTCTCCAGTCAAAGTTCTTGGTAGGATTGGTTATAATGGCTAGAAAAGGCAGAGAAAAAGCCATCTTACCAATGTGTACAGATATGAAAACAACATGCGTATGTGCGTGTGTGTGTGCGTATGTGTGTGCACATGCACCATATTATACATGACATTACATACACATGCTTTTGAGACCATATGTAAAAGGAGAGCCAGAATTTCAGATTTCGAGGCATGCAGGATGGCATTTTTACAACAAAAGTCCACGGACCGTGAAACTGTTAAACTGCACACAATGAATGACTGATGTAGATTCGATTTCGTTCATTTTGTGCCCAGACAATAGTCACTGAAAATTTAGAGAGAATAACAATGGTGTTTTCTCAATTGTCAGAACGATGCTGCATTCAAATGGATCCTTTTAATGGTATCGAGTCAAACCCCAAGGACTACAGTTCCTGATTTACTGTGTGGTGCATTGCTTTGCTTGTGTAGTTGAGAAGGCTGTGCAAAAGGTGTGCACCGTCAGGCTTGACGATACGTTATGCCGGGTGGTTTCAGGGTGGAAACGGTATGAAAAGATGAAAAATTAAACATCTGCTCAGGCAATGCTATTCTTGTGCAGCCTGGTGTCGGTCCAATAAATGCAAATAACTGGTCCGGTCCTCACCTTGAGGTTGTACATGGATCTTTGTGTGGCTATCGTCCTGGAAGTAAAAACATGGTCAGTTGTCATAGGTATTCACAACACAACAAGCTGCCACATGCAACTGTTTCCAAGACACCCAGCTAACCTTTCCCTCACAAAGGTATCACAGAGCACGATGCATTCAAGGTGTGATTTTGTCAGATTATACCAATAATGGACCGACAAGCTCAATGACCCTGCCTCATCAACATTTCCTCCATGCAAATAGTTATTGTTATTGTGAACGTGACACTGAATGTGTCAGACAGCTGAATTGAACATGAGTGTATATGACATGAGAGTATGGAAGGTAAATGAAATGAAAAGCCAACTACTACGGCTACTACAACTACTACTACTACATTAACCTTTGGATTACCAACGGGGTACAGCGATACCCCAAGTCTCATTTAAATTTCAACATATATTTTTTGGTCTCAATGGTCATCTGTAGGTTAAAATGTGCACAATTATTTCCACCTTGTGGGGTCAACAGAGAGGAAACCTTTTTCTTTTTTAACCTGAGTCTTTCACAAAATGACTGGCCAAGCAGGAATTTGCAATTTATTCAGGGTGCCAAGTTGTGAACTTGCCTACCTACTCTTCATGGAAAAAACAAACAAACAGGTCTACCAACTAATGCTAACAGATGACACCTGACTTACCGTCAATCCGAGGGATGGTACACTTTGTGATGTGACATCCTTCCTGCAAAGCAGGAGTCTAACAGTTTATAGTCTGGGTAGGAAATGGACCAAATGAAACCTCAAAGGTAAATGCGCTATCTCAGCAACAATCAGGGTTTCTTGTCCTCACTCGAGTAATCCAATAAAGCCAAGGTAATGAAGCGATGTCGAGATTAATCTTCGGCTATCAGACATGAGACGCATTTTTAGTATTAAAAAGGTAGAATGTTATTATGTTTGACTCAGAACTTATGGTGCAGCCAACTCTCGTGAAGAAGAGTTTTGAGCCATGTTATTTCCAAATACCAGTCAGAATATCCTAATTTGAAAAGGAAAGACATGCGTGCACACACACTTCTTTTTCAAAATTCGATTTTCTGAAAAAAAAAATTGGAAACAGACTAGAGGCACAAAGGGAGCAGCTGAGAAAGGAAACACACCAAATACAACTCATTAGGGGATTTCAAAGCCTAAATGTAAGAGAATCCAAAAAAATAAAAATAGCAAATACAAAATCCGAAATATACACCGAGAGTAAAAGTAAACTCAAAATAGAAATGACAGCAAGAAAGATAAAAAATAAAAATAATAAAAAACACGAAGTTAACAAAGGGAGGAAACAAAACCACAGGTTTGAAAATAACCCAAAAAGATTCCACTGCAAACTAGGGTAACAAAAGCAAAATGCATTAAATCTCCCCGAGAAAGATAAACTTGAAAATTTCTGGAAAGTATTTTATGAGGACCCAAAATAACAACAAAGAGGTGGATTGGATCCAAAACCTGGAAGAAAAAAAACAAACAAACAAAAAAAACATCAAAAGGAAATGCCTCTAGTGATATTTGATGAAGAAAATAATAATAATAATAATAACAATAATAATAATAATAATTAAAAAAAAGAAAACCCTAAAGCCCAGGCTGAGATGAAATTCCAAATTTCTGGCTAAAGCAACTAGATGCTCTCCACAATACTATTCTCGAGCATTCAACAAACTTATTCAAGGGGAGGAGGTATGGCATGAGTGACTCACAGAAGGTAACACCTTCCTCACCCCAAAATCTGAAGAAATCCAACTACCTCACAGATATTGATCAATAATAACATGTCCACCAACAACACACAAATTCCTGATGGGAATCATCACAGAAATGATGTACCATCACCGAACACAAGTAGGCCAAGAGGCAGAACAGAAAGGATATGAGAGGATGCTACGGAACAACAGACCACATACTACTAAACAAGGCCGTACTTGAAAACGAGAAGGAAATTATCCACAGCATGCATGGACGACAAGAAGCACAGATTGGACATCAGCAAAGAAAGCTCATTGGAATGGCTAAAAAGAGGGCAGCTTAACTGTGATGCAGAACAAATCATGATAAGTGCCCAAGACCAAGGACACTATCCCATCGACTAAGAAAATGGTGGGACTGAGTCAATCAGACAGGTGTAGGTTCTGAAAGGTAGAAACAAAAAGTAACGAGCTACCTCCTATTGGGATATTAAAAAAAAAACACAAAACAAAAAAAAACTCATATCAGAGCAGCTAGCTGTACACACAAAGGCACAACAAAGTATGTTGAGTAATCCACTGGCACATCTGCAAAAACTTCAATATCCCAGTCGCAGAAAACTCGTGGAAACATGAACCAAAAGCATTAATTGAAAACAAGGAAGTAACGCTTACATACAACCTAATGATCCCATTGAGCGTGAACATGGAAAAGAAAGCATTGCGACTGGATGTCACACTGACATACAAAAAGAAAAGAAGGCATTGCTAATTGAGGTGTCAGTACCCAGCGATTTTGGTCGAAACATGGAAACTTGGAAACTGAACAAGTACCAGGATCTGAAAAATGAAATTAAGATAGCTTGCTCGTTGAGGAGCACCAAAATTTTACCAGTGATAATTGGAGCAAAGGGGATGATAAAGAAGAACCTTACAGAGATCATAAAAACCATTACTGTGAATAGTACTGCAAACAAACTGCAGTTAGAAGCTGTCTGGGGCTTGGTGATGATCTTAAAAAGATCCCTCAGACCAAAAGTTTGAGAACAAGAAAACTTCACAGTTTGGTCCATGAATCATGAGCCCTTACTGAAATGGAGGTGGATACTTTGAGACCTGGGAGGACCTCATTCCACCTTCTGAAACCCACATATGGAGACAACCAAAAGCACAGAATCTTTCCAAAACTTTTCGTTATAGTGCAAATCATAGTTATCATAATTCCAATATATATATATA
>CM068967.1:40027022-40038093 GCA_035128595.1 Eptatretus atami
TTCAACGGACCAGAAATCAGCCTTTGATGTGCTCATGGGGATGGGGAGATGGTACGATCAGATGCCCACTAAAAACTAAGCTGGTTATGGCTCTGATTGACCGTTTTGACCGTTTTGAGCGTGTTGACTCCGAGTAGACACCTTTTTAAAATCATATCCAGCACTATGCACTGGTTCAAAGGTTTCTTACAACTAACCTGGACTCTTCACAACAGAAGCCATCACAGCCAATTTGGCTGCACTCTTTACATCTTCATTAATCTTTACCACCAAACACTATGCCAAAAGGCACTGGAAGCGCCTGCCAAAAAGAACTGACAATTGAGTGCCTCTGCCATTAAAAACAGCATCACATCAGTCGTCACTCCATAGTGATTATATCAAGTTGGCCGAATGAAAATCGCCAATAACCACGACCCTCATAATTAAATTAAGCCGAACATTACAACATACGAGGTCGCCCATCAAACCAAATAGCAAGTATATTCATGACACCAAAAAAATTCAATAATAGAAAGACAAGTAATCTTTTAAACATGTATAGAGATAAGGCTCAGGACTATGCGCAGGGATGATTCGCATTTAAGCATGCAACGGTATGTTGAATGAATAAACTGACTAATAGCCGGGGGAAAACCCCCTCCCCCCCCCAACCCCTCATTATTATTATTTTTTTCAGAGGTCAGGGTGGGTTACGCAGTGTTACATAACACGTACTACTCAAAATCATGCAGATAGCCAGTTATTGCCCACTCAAAGCCAGTGTGTGTACGACATCTTTTACTAAAACTTCGAAAACATGGCGATCAGCCCACAACTTTTCCAGGATCTTGTAAAAATCTTAAAGAACGGTACAATGCAAGAAATGAAAGCACATATGCGTGCCGGCTTCACGCGACTACGACCCAAAATCAAAGGATAATTGGAGTCTTCAACATGGAACAAAGCTTCATCCAGGCACTAGGCTCAAGAATAAGCAGAATGCTCATTAGGAATGAGTGGGTCGATGGGGGAGGAAGTCCATCGACATAAAAAGTGCAAAGGAAATCATTAGGACAAGAACAGCTGGACACATTACGATGTGAGAAGACTTTGCCAGACTAAGAGCGAGTGGGGACGTAGGTATCAGTGTGTGGTTATAGTAAGGCCTTAAGGGTAGAGTTTTGAAACAAGGAGTCCACTGCACTTAATTTTACCCATAATGATACATGAATGGTTTATACATCAGCTGCAATTAATGTCGCAAACTAATGAAAGGTGGTATTTTAGGAGATTAAATTATTATTATTTTTTTTTTTACTTACCTTGCAACAAACGATCCAACTTGTACAAATGTACACCAATCACAGCGAAATCCATGGCCTCCAAGAAAGCACGAATATGCCCTCGGGGACAACTCGCATTTGTAGGAGAAAGCCAGCTGTGACCTTCGGCAATGAGTGATTTCTGGTACAATCAAATCAGAAATTAATGTGGTCGATTAGCGACCCGTCATGCCATGATAAGAACAAAATCTAACAGAAACAATGTACCAAGGAACCGTGGTCACAGAGTGGGCCATGTGCACATCGTGCCTTGTATGTTTATCCAAAACGCCTATTAACTTTTTAGCTTCGTTTTATTGGGAGGGGGTGGGTGGGAGAGGTGGGTTGACATAGTGATGATGAAAACAGTGGGGGTGACAGGCAATCATCCAGATTTCCAGTACTATTGTTTATATTTTAAAGATGAGGGGATGAGGGTGAGATGTGATATGAACACGAGGAGCACATTCACATTTCAATGAGACCCTCTCATAGGATATCACAATCGCAACACAGTAATAATCACTCACTCATACCCTAACTAACGGACGAGTCCTTGTAACTAGTCTTATGTTGGCCTACCCATCGATCCTCACTGTTTTGACCCCCCAATTCAGTTAAACTGATCTACCATTTTCTTCGCTTACAATATGTTGCAATGGAGGCTGCTCCGATGCCATCAAATACTTTGAGTGAAGGACCATGCCTTTACTTACGTCGTAACTGTCTCTTGCCTCTCAGGCGTATGACCCTAGAATTTCACTTCCATTCTGCATTTACTTCTTTCCTTCATAATAGTGAACATCTCTGTGAGATAAACAATTCATGTTTTGTTCTGTAATGTGAAAAAAAAAAAAAAAAAAAAAAAAAAAAAAAAAAAAAAAAAAAAAAAAAAAAAAAAAAAAAAACAAAAAAAAAAAAAAAAAAAAAAAAAAAAAACCAAAAAAAAAAAAAAAAAAAAAAAAAAAAAAAAAAAAACACTTAAAACATGTTGCTGTTGATGGTGAACGACAGGAATGTGGACACGATCCGAAATCAGAAAATGCAAACATTACGGTACCTCTGCCAAAATGAACTAGAAAGTTCATAGAACACCTTACCTCATGCAGTTTGAGAAAAAGACATGGGAGGGTCTTTTAAACTCTTGCTTTAGCATTCAGCACAATCTATATTTCCTACGAGCCGCGATTTGTCTGAATCTCATATTTCCAACGCTGAAGAGAACGACGAGTAAATTTGGTGGTCGAGATGGTTAAAATGCGTAATATTTGTCTAAGTACTGCTAAACTGGAGGTGTTTTTTTGTTTTTATTAACGTGATGATGTGATTTATGTCTTCGTGTTCAAATATATAATTCAATGAAAAAAAACCAAAGTTTTACAGGCTGTAAAAAGAAAAGCAAAATGATTTTGTATGTTACCACGTTGATGCAGCGTCTTTTACACCACCTTATTTAACACTTACATCAGTTATTTCATGCCCGTTTTGTCCTTATAATGTCTAAAACAGTAAGTTTCCTGTTTGAATGATTTCAATTTGTTTGAATGCAAGACAGGCAAACAAAGTAAAACAATTACCTTACTCCTCCATGCGCATGCCACGCTCGGCCGAGATTTCGTACAATTTGCCAAATTCAGAGCCAAAGTACTGCTAAACTGCAGGTTCCTGTCAGATTCATGGTCAAAATATACAATTCAAATGACATCAAGTAGTTCCCTGATCATAGACTGACTTCTGCAACTGACCGACATAGACAAAGTCAACCAATTGCTTAACCCCTCTTTGCGCTTCGAGCGTGGGTAATGAAGAGAAATATATTAGACAACAGTATTTAGTGATTGAAGGAACCACGAGTACCATTACTGAAACCTTCCATCACTGGCACATTTATTACAACATGTTGAGTTAAAGTCTGAGCTACAATAGTTTGAAATGTCAGTGAAAACAAACATCGAAGCAGGTTTCAATCATTCACTGTGAACGTTAAGGTATAACAGACTTCTACCTTTGTGGCCAGCATGGAACAGTTCAACCACCAATATCCCTTTGCCCAGTAATTTTACAACTAACACCAACTGTAATGTGAAAACAATGCTGCAGACAACACCAACTTCCAGACTATCACAGAAATGTTGACATTATAATATTCATTCCCAAATGAATCAATAGCTTTGAAAAAAGAACAAGCAATATATTCTGATGCACAAATGCAGGTAGGTGTTTTAATACACAAGTGCAGGTCCGAGCAGGCTCAACAGCAAGCCGCGAACATACATTTTTATATGAGTGAATTACTACCCGCACATTTCATCGCATTCCAAAGAAAATTATTTGTCCTTTCACAAGTGAGGTGAGTGTCAGCAAGGAAGTGAGAGCTATCGATTCTCACAAGGCTCCTGGACAGGAATGACGTCTCCAAGGTTGAGCAGTGTTAATATGAATAAATGATTGTCACAGCCATGGGTAAACAAGTGACATTGCTGCTGATGTCGAGTCTTTTCTGTTATCAAAAAGCCTGATCTTGACCATCGGTTAGATTCTGTTCCGTTCACTCAATTTTTGATATGCTATTTCTCCTCTATCGCAATGGTTCAAGCCCAAAATCTCAATGAAGAGTGACAGGACCATTCTGGACATATCCTCAGGCATTAGACATGCTGATATATCCTGCTTTGTGCAAAGCTCACTGCATGTGGCAGACAAGGCGCCTTAATTCCTAGATTTCTGACTTCCTCTATTCAAATAATGAACGTATTGAACTATCAATGCGCATACCCTTCTTCCCTCTCCCAGCTGGAGACTGGGAGTTTTCCCAAGGCAATGTTTTGGGCCTAGTTTTGTTCCCCATCTACTTAAACAATCTCTCTGATGCTCTTTTTTTTTACAGACTCCTCCACATTGTGTTGCTACAGTACCCAATCACACTGCTATACAGACAGCAGCTACATCACTCTGCGGATGTGAATTGATTAGATGTTGCGTCACAAATGAACATATCCTTCAACATGCCAAAATCTCAGTCTCACCTATCACTACAGAATGATGTCCATGTCAAACTAACCCACCTATATCCATGGTCAGCCACTGAAGAGACTCAGTCTAACCTTCGCCAGTTCTCACCATCAGTCATACCTCTCCTAGGCTAGCCACATAGCAAACTGGCCTGGCAAAACCAGGCGCAGACTGGGTATCCTCTTTCAAATCAAAGTCTTTCCTTGGAAAATCAGAGCTACTCATTATCTACAAGGCATGTACAAGGCTCAATGGAGAACTGTTGTTCCACATGGGTTGCATTACATCTGTCTCCAGGAATCTGTACGTGCTCCCAAAGCTTTCCACATTATTCTAAAGCACAATGTCTGTTGCTTTCACATCACAGGCAAGTCAGTGGTCTCTCAGTACCTACTATCTAGTCTCCAACATTGCTCACTCTCTCAGCTCTCCGACACAACCCCAGCAACTCCAGGATGCACGCGTTCTTCCAGAAACCCCATCCTGTAAAGTTCAAAAATCCAGGTCGACTGCACACCTCAACTCATTTGTTCCTCACTTCTCCAGTCTATAGAACCACTTTCAAGAGGTCATTCTTTTCAACTCTTCCATCCACGGGCTCAAGCAGGCAGTGCACTTATGACCAGGGTCCCTCTCCCCCCTCCTGACCATGATGGTCTTCAGTACCTCCATTAACCCTTCCTAGCCTTGCGGTGCTCAGTGGTTAGGGTGCGGCTTGGATTCCAAGGGTCCTGAGTTCAAGCCTCGTTGCCCGCTGAATTACTTCACCAGGGGTTGACTCAAGCCTGTCATCCTTCCGAGTCGGCAAAATGCATACCAGCTTGCTGGGATGATTGAGTCATTCGAGTATCCTGCGTCGGAGCTGGTACCCGTCCAGGATTGTGTCCAATAGCCAAGAAACTGCTTCGCAGCACCGACGCCTCTGTACAGAGTATGGTTCCAATGGATGGAACCCAACCCTCTTAATGCTGCTTTAGTGTTTCATCTCTCCTCTCTCCTTTTCTTGTTAAATTCATTCACATGGCAGTTTGCTGCTTTTTTACCCTCTGCCACCTCCATCTTCAATGATTCTACATCTATAAAAACAAACTGATGGGCAAGAATAGTATGATGCAAACCCTGGCTATAAAACACCAGGCCAACAGTTGTAGTCGGATATCATTTGTCAGGAATCCACCCAGAGTAGATAATCATGTAAAAGCTTTAAACTCCATGCAAAATTACATCTCCAGCCGGCATGAGACTGGTCCAAAGCTGACAGATACTGGAAATCAATGGCGGACATTTGATGAAGATATTACAATTCCAAGCTAAACACACACACACACACACACACACACACACACACACACACACACACACACACACACACACACACACCACACACACACACACACACACACACACACACACACACACCACACACACACAACACACACACACACACACACCACACCACACACACACACCTGACTGTTCCTGAGAATACCAGAATCTTGACATTTAACAGCATATGCCTCAAGTTATATAGCCTGGTATTGGCTTATGTTAGGGTAGCGGCTTGGATCCGAGGTCCTGAGTTCAAGCCCCGTTGCTGCCTGATATAACACCAGGGGGTTGACTCAGCCTGTCACCTTCGAGGTTGCGCGAAATGAGTACCAGTTACTGGTCCCGACGTGTATACCCCGCGTTAGAATAGGTGTACCATATCCCTGTGTGTCGTAAGAGGCGACAGGGTTGGCTCAGGAAGGGCATCCGGCCATAAAACATTGCTTCAAGAAAAAGCTAACCCCGCCCACAGCAGGGGAAAATGCTGTTAAAAAACGGTCATTTTTTTCCTCAAGTTTATTGTTCATTTATTTCATCAAATGAAGGTTTGCGCGTGAGATTTGAAAACGTGTCATCCTCTGCATGAGCCGAATATTTTTATATACAGAGATATATATCATGACACCGCGGTCAGAACATGCGCATCATTTTAAACCATACAGCCATAACTACCAACAGAACCTGTGATTTAATGTTTCAAATGTAGGCATGCATGCAGTAAATTGGAAATATAACGCAATTGAGCAACTATAAAAGAGTATGTTTTAAGTACTTTTCATCAAATAACTTGACATATTACCCTTTTGCTGTACAAGATCAAGGCTCACAAGAAGGGAGTGACGAGCCGAAGTCTCATTACTTGGTTTGGGACGTCTCCTCACTGCGGAAGGGCGTGTGGAGGCATTTGGTACATTCGAGGGAGGGGTGAGGCACCTGCCTCTAATTACTCAAAGGGAGAGTGTGGGGTGGGGTGTTGCCCCCCTCCTCCAACTCCCCTCTTCAACCCCCCCCCAAATACATAAATAACAATGAGAAAAAGACATTAAAATTCACAGCCCTGTGGTTTCAGTAATTTCTTTGTACCGAGTTAAAGGCAAGCCCATATTTACAAGATTTATGTGTATGCGCAACTAACTTGGTGTAAAGGGACATGGAAGATTGCATACAATTGGGTTATTCGGTCTATGAATATGAATGACGTCGTCACGTAGTTATATTGCCACAAGATAGTTGCGTCATGTGACATGTATGACGTTTTTTGACTGTGAATGCCAAATTTGCCATAGAAGGGATTAAATTATCACATATTTTGGGGGAGACATACTGAATTACACAGACAGTAAGTATTGCATTTAATAATATTTATTTATTACAAATAAATTGTATAACTGAAGACAACAGAAATTCATTCAGATTGAAGCAAATGCTTTCTGATCAGTTTTTAATAATGTGGGAGTGAGGTGTTTTTCACCCCTCAGCCCGAATTGGCTAAGGGTATTGCGTCATAGGCGTTGTCCGGGCGTCCGTCCGCGGGCGTCCGTTCTGCTCAACTTTTTGGTTCGTCAATTTCGAGAGAACGGCCTTGTCCGATTAAATCCATTTTTTCAGGGTATGTTGGGGTTGAGTAGAGGAAGGTTCCTTTCGAAAATGGTGCGCGCTGCGATTTCAATTGTGCCTCCATGGCAGCCATTCTTGAAATTGGTTCGTTGATTTCGAGGAGAACGCTTGTCCGATGAAATCCATTTTTGCAGGGTGTGTGGGTTGAGTAGAGGAAGTTCCTTTCGAAAATGCGGCCGCTGCGATTTTCACTAGCCGCCACGGTAGCCATCTTGTAAGTCTGATTGATTTTCGATATTGACGTCCAACGTGCTCTAACTGACTGCATCATTGTGATATCACTGCTTCCTTTTACAATGCATGGGCTGAGGGTTACGCCCGCTTTGCGGAGCCATTTTTGCGGAGCCATGCGGAGTTATTTATAAACTTACTAAAGTAGTTGGGTGAAACTGAAAAAGATCATCAGAATTTTTTTAATTTTCCAACGAACGATGCTGAAAAAGATAGAACAAGATCGATCGGTAAATGCATGTCCAAGAAATAGTTGTGAGTATGTGTTCCAGACTGTTTTTGTTTTTTTTTACAACTAAAATGCCCATCTTTGATCAGATCGCAAAATGAAGTAGCGTGCACATGTATGCCGCCATGTTAAGTTTGTGCCAAGTTTGAGCAAAATCGGACCACGCACTTTGAGTAATGGTTCGGAACACATTTAAGTAACAAAATGGCCCAGTCGCCATCTGGATCTGATCTCGAAAAACGATGACGTGCATACGTAAGCCATCATTCATCATGGTGTGGTCAAGTTTGCGCAACTTGCACGTCCGCCAAATGGTTAAGGACGTGTTCAACATCGGGTTTGTGTCGTGTGTTTTTATTTTTACAACTTAATATGGCCGCCAGTCGCCATCTTGATCGAATCTCGAAACACGATGTGTGTATAATATATACCATCATGTGTCGTCTTTGTGCAAAGATTGAACAAAATACGGTGCATACAAGTCCAGAGATATGGCTGTGAATGGACGCACGGACGACGAGGACAACCCAGGGCCGATTTAGGCATGGCAAGCTGGTAGTTGCCCCAGGGCTCCACAACCAGGGGGCCTCCACATATTTCATGAAAAAAAACAACTTGTAAGGAAAATGTATTTGTGAAGTGCCTGAATGGTAGGGTAGTTAGTGGAACAGATACAAGACATTCATCTTATGTCATTCTCTATCTATCTATAATTCCCAGCAATCTGTGTTTCTAACCTGTGTCTCTGTGTTTGCCTAACCTTGTGTCTCTGTGTTTGCCTAACCTAACCGTGTGTGTGTGTGGTGTGTGTGTGTGTGTGTTGTCTCTGTGACCGCTTTTCTCGACAACCACTAGTCGATCTAATTGAAACTTGCCACGTATTATTGCTGGGACCTCAGTATGTGCCTCATCAAGTTTGATATTAATCGGACAAGTGCTTCCCAAGTTATGCCACTTTATTTACCAAACAATGACAGACACATTGCTGCGTAGGCGTGGCCGATGGGGAAAGGCGCACCATTTTAGTTACCAATGACAGGACACGTTGCCTGCGTAGGCGGGCCGTTGGGAAGAGATCCTTATTACCAATGATAGCGACATGTGCTTGGCATTTTGCACCCAGCGCTTCCCCATTACGGGTTACAATGTATGGGCTTCTGGATAGTGATGACTTACTGTATTCTAATAATTTGTACGATTTCTTATGCGCATTTATAGATAAACACAATGCCCCAAACCAGTCGTCGTTTACGAGAGCGAGAACAGACTGTGGTTGTGAAAGTTTTTTTTAATATTTTTTTTGCACGCTACGGGCACGCCGAGCGAAGGAACAGCCTGTGTGGTTTTGTTTCTGGCACGCGGTTGAGAGTTTTTTTTTGCACGTACGGCCACACACATACGGACCACGCGGAGAGCGAAGGACGGCCTGTGTGGTTGTGTTTCTGGCATGCGGTTTGAAAGTTTTTTTTACGCACGTACGGGCACGCACTGGTTTATATGGAAGTCAGTTGACTTTCTATGGGAGTATGGACTTTGCATGTCTCTTATACTAATTATTATCCTCAAATTTTCAGGTACATTTATGGTCCTTGCATTTTTAAGGTTACTTTAATAGTTAGCTTACGTTTTTGGTTAACCCAGCTTTAGCCGTTTGCACTTTGCCTCTGCCAAAACTGTTGATGGTATTATTCAGCTTAGGACTTTGCAAGGGTCAAGTCTCGTAAAGTGCCTTGGTGTCTCATCAGGCGTCTGTAAATATAGATTACTACTGTACTAGATTGTTATTAGTACTGTACTAGATGTAGATTCTATTATTGATCATGATTGACCTGCTTGCTTATTCACTACACTATTCAGATTCTTTATACTTGAAACATGGGAACTTCCAACTTCGTAGATTCTTATAGTTTGATCATATGTTTAAAGATAGTGCCTGCTTGCTTATGAAATTCTTATGCTTGAAACATAGGAACTTCGCAGATTCTATAATCTTATAATGATCATGTGCTAGCTTATTCAGATTCTTTAACTTGAAACATAGAACTAGATTCTTACATGTATATAGATTGATCATATGTTTATAGAGCTACATTTTTAGATCCTCGTGGAAGATCTCTAAGTCTTACTCACGTTGTTGTTCTTCATCTTCTTCTTGTGGAGTTTTTGTTTCACAGTCTACAGTTTTCATGGAAACTTCCCTGAAAACTTGGCATATATATGAAAAATAGCCTGCGCAGACAGTAACCATCTCCAATTTTAAAATTCCTCCGAGAAAAAAGTTTATGACGTCAAAATAATCTCGCTAAGGCCTTAGTTATTTATAACTGGTTTACGGATCCGCCGACAGTATATTTGCGAAATGAAATATAAATATAAAACACATTTTTAGCCTTTTATATTTATACATTTTCGCCGAAGGTGCAAAAGTTTCAAAACCGAAATGTAAACGTCGGCATTATTTTCAAAATATTATTTCGTGGCGCACGCGCCAAAATGCCCGAGTCACCTTTAACTGAGCTGCGCGAGTAGAACTGCGCATTCATCATCGTCATGGCGTCTGAGCAGTGGCCAGCGTAGTTCAGATTGACTGTGTCTTCTGGCGAAAGTAATTGTTAAGAAGTATGTGAGAAGTATAAATTCGAGTGACTTATGATGAATTTAATCACACAACATCTTGACGACGAATATTCTAGCCGAACGATTGCATCAATTCAGTGCAGCAGCAGGGATAATTCGCAGGCTACTCTCGATGTGCCGATTTGTTTCCCTCGAAAGTTGTACACCGCTGTTCGTATTGAAAAGATTTCGGTGCCAAGTACGTCAAAGTTTCCCTGCGAAGGCTGATATTCAGCCTTCAACGGACCAGAAATCAGCCTTTGATTGCTCATGGGATGGGAGATGTACGATCAATGCCCACTAAAAACTAAGCTGGTTATGGCTCTGATTGACCGTTTTGACCGTTTTGAGCGTGTTGACTCCGAGTAGACACCTTTTTAAAATCATATCCAGCAGCTATGCATGGTGTGCACGCACCATCTACGACTTGCACAGTAATTTTGTCTCAGCATTGCTTTCCCATTTGTTTGATGATCCAACAAAGTTTCTATAAGAAAAACATGCCCCAGACTATATTGCTAAAAACAAGTTTTAATCCTTCTTTTATGTTTTTCACATCAGATGATACAGTGAACAATGGCATCCTGCATTTGAATGGTTTTCCATCTTCAATGTTTTCTTAGATCCTCCTGTCCATGGATTTATATTATTCCCCCCCTCCCCACCTACCCTTGTCTTTTCATGGAACATCCGAAAAAAAATCATAAAAATATATAATTTCTAAAATGAAAAT
>CM068967.1:40038118-40049650 GCA_035128595.1 Eptatretus atami
TATATTTATATTTATATTTATATTTCGACCTACCGACCCTACATTTTAGCTGAAGAACTGCGTAAACCAATAAAATAACTAAGGCCTAATGGAAATTGCCTAAAAAATTATCTCCGAAACTAGGCAAGCTTTTTGAATTCTGTTTGCGGGAATCGTCAAAGGTTTCTTACAACTACCTGGACTCTCTCACAACAGAAGCCATCACAGCCAATTTGGCTGCACTCTTTACATCTTCATTTAGATCTGTTACCACCAAACACTAGGCCAAAAGGGCACTGGACAGCCTGCCAAAAAGAACTGACAATTGAGTTGCGCTCTGGCCATTAAAAACAGCATCACATCAGTCTCACTCCATAGTGCATTATATCAAGTTGGCCGAAATGAAAATCCCCAAAACCACGACCCTCAAATTAAATTAAGCCGAACATTACAACATACGAGGTGCATCAAACAAATAGCCCCCAAGTATATGCATGACACCAAAAAAAAATCAATAATAGAAAGACAAGTAATCTTTAAACATGTATAGGAAAGTAGGATATGGCAGGATGATCGCATTTAAGCAAACGGTATGTTGAATGAATAAACTGGTATAGCGGAAACCGCCCTCCCCCCCCAACCCCTCATTATTATTATTTTTTTCAGAGGTCAGGGTGGTACGCAGTGTTACATAACACGTACCTCAAAAGTCATTGCAGAACTAGCCACAGTATTGCCCACTCAATAGCCATTGTGGTACGACATATATTTGACTAAAACTTCGAAAACATGGCGATCAGCCCACAACTTTTCCAGGATCTTGTAAAAATCTTAAAGAACGGTTACAATGCAAGAAATGAAAGCACATATGCGTGCCGGCTTCACGCGACTACGACCCAAATCAAAGGATAATTGGATCTTCAAACATGGAACAAAGCTTTCATCCAGGCACTAGGCTCAAGAAGAATAAGCAGAATGTCATAGGAATGAGTGGGGGTCGTGGGGGAGGAAGGCCATCGACATAAAAGTGCAAAGGGAAATCATTAGGACAAGAACAGATGGACACATTACGATGTGAGAAGCAACTTTGCCAGACTAAGAGCGAGTGGGGATAGGTATCAGTGTGCTGGTATAGTAAGCGCCTTAAGGGTAGAGTTTTGAAACAGAGTCCACTGCACTTAGATTTTACCCATAGATGATACATGAATGGTTTATACATCAGCTGCAATTAATGTCCAAACTATATGAAAGAGTGGTATTTAGTAGATTAAATTATTATTATTTTTTTTTTTACTTACCTTGCAACAAACGTCCAACCTTGTACAAATGCTACACCAATCACAGCCGAAATCCATGGCCTCAAGAAAGGCACGAAATGCCCTCGGTGGACAACTCGTCATTTTGTAGGAAAAGGCCAGCTGTGACCTTCGGCAATGAGATGATTCTGTCAATTCAATCAGAAATTAATTGTGGTCGATTAGCGACCCGTCATGCCATGATAAGAACAAATATCTACACAGAAACAATGTTACAAGGAACCGTGGTCACAGGGAGTGGGCCATTTGGCACATCGTGCTTGTATTTTATCCAAACCCTATTAACTTTATTAGCTTCGTTGTATTTGGGAGGGGGTGGGTGGGAGAGGGGGTTGCATAGTGATGATGAAAACAGTGGGGGTGACAGGGACATCATCCAGATTTCCAGGTACTATTGTTTATATTTTATAGATGGAGGGGAGGGTGAGGAGTGATATGAACACCGAGGAGCAATTCACATTTTCAATGAGACCCTCTCATGGATATCACAATCGCAACACAGGTATATAATCACTCATCATTACCTAAGCTAACGACGAGTCCTTTGTAACTATCTATGGTTGGCCTACCCATCGATCCTCACTGTTTGAGCCCCCAATTCAGTTTAAACTGATCTACCATTTTCTTCGCTTACAACTATGTTGCAAATGGGAGGACTGCTCCGATGCATCAAATACTTTGAGTGAAGGACACATGCCTTTACTACGTCGTAACTGTCTCTTTCCTCTCAGGCTATGACCCTTGAATTGTCACTGTCCATTCTGCATATTACTTTCTTTCCTTCATAATAGTGAACATCTCTGTGAGATTAAACAATTCATGTTTTGTTCTGTATGTGCCAAAAAAAAAAAAACAAAAAAAAAAAAAAAAAAAAAAAAAAAAAAAAAAAAAAAAAAATAAAAAAAAAAAAAAAAAAAAAAAAAAAAAAAAAAAAAAAAAAAAAAAAAAAAAAAAAAAAAAAAAAAAACAAAAAAAAAAAAAAAAAAAAAAAAAAAAAAAAAAAAAAAAAAAAAAAAAAAAAAAAAAAAAAAAAACCAAAAAAAAAAAAAAAAAAAAAAAAAAAAAAAAAAAAAAAAAAAAAAAAAAAAAAAAAAAAAAAAAAAAAAAATCACTTAAAACATGTTGCTGTTGATGTGAACGACAGGATGTGGACACGAGTCCGAAAATCAGAAATGCAAACATACGCTACCTCTGGCCAAAATGAACTAGAAAGTCATAGAACACCTTACCTCATGCCAGTTTGAGAAAAAGGACATGGGAGGGTCTTTTAAACTCTTGCTTTGCATTCGAGCACAATCTATATTTCCTACGAGCCGCGATTTGGTCTGAATCTCATATTTCCCAACGCTGAAGAGAACGACGAGTAAATTGGTGGTCGAGATGGTGTAAAATGGCGTAATATTTGTCTAAGTACTGCTAAACTGGAGGTGTTTTTTTGTTTTTATTGAAGTGATGATGTGATTTATGTCTTCGTGTTCAAATATATAATTCAATGAAAAAAACCAAAAGTTTTACAGGCTGTAAAAAGAAAAGCAAAATGATTTTGTGATGTTTACCACGTGATGCAGCGTCTTTTACACCACCTTATTTAACACGCTTACATCAGTTATTTCATGCCCGTTTGTGTCCTTCTATAATGTCGTAAACAGTAATTTCCGTTTGGAATGATTTTCAATTTGTTTGAATGCAAGACAGGCAAACAAAGTAAAACAATACCTTACTCCTCCATGCGCATGCCACGCTCGGGCCGAGATTTCGTACAATTTGCCAAATTCAGAGCCAAAGTACTGCTAAACTGCAGGTTCCTGTTCAATTCATGGTCAAAATATACAATTCAAATGACATCAAGTAGTTCCCTGATCATAGACTGACTTCTGCAAACTGACCGACATAGACAAAGTCAACCAATTGCTTAACCCCTCTTTGCGCTTCGAGCGTTGGGTAATGAAGAGAAATATATTAGACACAGTATTTAGTGGATTGAAGAAAACCCACGAGTACCATTAACTGAAACCTTCCATCACTGGCACATTATTACAACATGTTGAGTTAAGTACATGACTAACAATAGTTTGAAATGTCAGGTGAAAACAAACATCGAAGCAGGGTTTCAATCATTCACTGGAACGTTAAGTATAACAGACTTCTACCTTTGTGGCCAGCATGGAACAGTTCAACCACCAATATCCCTTTGCCCAGCTAATTTACAACTAAACACCAACTGTAATGTGAAAACAATGCTGCAGACAACACCAACTTCCAGACTATCACAGAAGATGTTGACATTATAATATTCATTCCCAAATGAATCAATTAGCTTTGAAAAAAAGAACAAAGCAATATATTCTGATGCACAAATGCAGGTAGGTGTTTAATACACAAGTGCAGGTCCGAGCAGGCTTCAACAGGCAAGCCACAACATACAATTTTATATGGAGTGAATTACTACCCGCACATTTCATCGGCATTCCAAAGAAAATTATTTGTCCTTTCACAAGTGAGGTGAGTGTCAGCAAGGAAGTGAGAGCTATCGATTCTCACAAGGGCTCCTGCGACAGGAATGACGTCTCCAAGGTTGAGCAGTGTTAATATGAATAAATGATTGTCACAGCCATGGGTAAACAAGTGACATTGCTGCTAGATGTCGAGTCTTTTCTGTTATCAAAAAGCCTGATCTTGACCATCGGTTAGATTTCTGTTCCGTTCACTCAATTTTTGATATGCTATTTCTCCTCTATCGCAATGGTTCAACGCCCAAAATCTCAATGAAGAGTGACAGGACCATCTCTGGACATATCCTCAGGCATTAGACATGCTGATATATCCTGCTTTGCTTGCAAAGCTCACTGCATGCTGGCAGACAAGGCGCCTTAATCTAGATTTCTGACTTCCTCTATTCAAATAATGAACGTATTGAACTATCAAGCCATACCCTTCTTCCCTCTCCCAGCTGGGAGACTGGAGGTTCCCCAAGGCAATGTTTTGGGCCTAGTTTTGTTTCCCCATCACTTAAACAATCTCTCTGATGCTCTTTTTTTTTACAGACTCCTCCACATTGTGTTGTACAGTACCCAATCACACTGCCTATACAACAGCACTACATCACTCTGCCGGATGTGAATTGATTAGATGTTGTCTGACAAATGGAACATATCCTTCAACATGCAAAATCTCAGTCTCACCTATTCACTACAGAATGATTGTCCATGTCAAACTAACCCACCTATATCCATGTCAGCCACTGAAGAGCTCAGTCTAACCTTCGCCAGTTCTCACCATCAGTCATACCTCTCACTAGGCTAGCCACATAGCCAAAGCTGGCCTGCAAAACCAGCGCCAGACTGGGTATTCCTCTTCAATCAAAGTCTTTCCTTGGAAAATCAGAGCTTCTTCATTATCTACAAGGCCATGTACAAGCTCAATGGAGAACTGTTGTTCCACATGTTGCATTACATCTGTCTCCAGGAATCTGTACGTGGCTCCCAAAGCTTTCCACATATTCTAAAGCACAAGGTCTGTTGCTTTCACATCACAGCAAGTCAGTGTCTCTCAGTTACCTACTATCTAGTCTCCAACATTGCTCACTCTGCTCAGCTCTCCGACACAACCCCAGCAACTCCAGGATATGACGCGTTCTTCCAGAAACCCCATCCTGTAAAGTCAAAAATCTAGTCGACTGCACACCTCAAACTCATTTGTTCCTCACTTCTCCAGTCTATAGAACCACTTTCAAGAGGTCATTCTTTTCAACTCTTCCATCCAGGGGCTCAAGCAGCAGTGCACTTATGACCAGGAGTCCCTCTCCCCCCTCCTGACCCATGATGTCTCAGTACCCCTCCCATTAACCCTTCCTAGCCTTGGTTGCTCATGGTTAGGTGGCGGCTTGGGATCCAAGAGGTCCTGAGTTCAAGCCTCGTTGCCCGCTGAATTACTTCACCAGGTTGACTCAGCCTGTCATCTTCGAGTCGGCAAAATGATACCAGCTTGCTGATGATTGAGTCATTCGAGTATCCTGCGTCGAGTGGTACCCGTCCAGGATTGTGTCCAATAGCCAAGAAACTGCTTCGCAGCACCGACGCCTCTGTACAGAGTATGTTCCAATGGATGGAACCCAACTCCTTTAATTGCTGGCTTTAGTGTTCATCTCTCCTCTCTCCTTTTTCTTGTTAAATTCATTCACATGCCAGTTGCTGCTTTTTACCCTCTGCCACCTCCATCTTCAATGATTCTACATCTATAAAAACAAACTGATGGGCAAGAATAGTATGATGCAAGACCCTGCTATAAAACACCAGGCCAACAGTTGTAGTCGGATATCATTTGTCAGGAATCCACCCCAGAGTAGATAATCATGTAAAAGCTTAACTCCATGCAAAATTACATCTCCAGCCGGCATGAGGACTGGTCAAAGCTGACAGATACTGGAAATCAATGGCGACATTTGATGAAGATATTACAATTTCCAAGTGCAACACACACACACACACACACACACACACACACACACAACACACACACACACACACACACACACACACACACACACACACACACACACACACACACACACACACACACACACACACACACACACACACACACACACACACACACCACACACACACACACACACCTGACTGTTCCTGAGAATACCAGAATCTTGACATTTAGATAGCATATTGCCTCAAGGTTATATAGCCTGGTATTGGCTTAGTGGTTAGGGTAGCGGCTTGGGATCCGAGGTCCTGAGTTCAAGCCCCGTTGGCTCTGAATTAACACCAGGGGGTTGACTCAGCCTGTCATCCTTCCGAGGTTGGCGAAATGAGTACCAGTTACTGGTCCCGGTGTATACCCCCGGTTAGAATAGGTGTACCATATCCTGTGTGTCGTAAGAGGCGACAGGGTTGGCGTCAGGAAGGGCATCCGGCCATAAAACATTGCTTCAAGAAAAAGCTAACCCCTGCACAGCAGGGGAAAATGCTGTTAAAAACGGTCATTTTTTTTTCCTCAAGTTTATTGTTCATTTATTTCATCAAATGAAGGTTTGCGCGATGAGATTTGAAAACGTTGCATCCTTCTGCATGAGCCGAATATTTTTATATACAGAGATATATAATCATGACACCGGGTCAGACATGCGCATCATTTTAAACCATACAGGCATAACTACCAACAAACCTGTGATTTAATGTTTTCAAATGTAGGCATGCATGCAGGTAAATTGGAAATATAACGCAATTTGAGAACTATAAAAGAGTATGTTTTAAGTTACTTTTCATCAAATAACTTGACATATTACCCTTTTGCGTGCAAGATCAAGGCTCACGAGAGAGAGTGACGAGCCGGAAGTCTCATTACATTGGTTTGGGACGTCTCCTCACTCGGGAAGGGGGTGGAGCATTTGGTACATTCGAGGGAGGGGTGAGGCCACCTGCTCTAATTACTCAAAGGGGAGTGGTGGGGTGGGGTGTTGCCCCCTCCTCCAACTCCCCTCTTCCAACCCCCCCCAAAATGACATAAATAACAATGAGAAAAAGACATAAAATGTCACAGCCCTGTGGTTTCAGTAATTTTGTTGACCGAGTTAAAGGGCAAGCCCATATTTACAAGATTTATGTGTATGCGCAACTAACTTGAGTGTAAAGGGACATGGAAGATTGCATACAATTGGGTTATTCGGTCATGAATATGAATGACGTCGGTCACGTAGTTATATTGCACAAGATAGTTGGTCATGTGACATGTATGACGTTTTTGACTGTGAATGCAAATTCCATAGAAGGAATTAAATTATCACATATTTTGGGGAGACTACTGAATTACACAGACAGTAAGTATTGCATTTAATAATATTTATTTATTACAAATAAATTGATAAACTGAAGACAAACAGAAATTCATTCAGTTGAAGACAAATGCTTTCTGATCAGTTTTTAATAATGTGGGAGTGAGGTGTTTTTACCCCTCAGCCCGAATTGGCTAAGGGGTATTGTCGTCATAGGCGTTGTCGGGCGTCCGTCCGCGGGCGTCCGTCTGTCAACTTTTTGGTTCCGTCAATTTCGAGGAGAACGCCTTGTCCGATTAAATCCATTTTTTCAGGGATGTTGGGGTTGAGTAGAGGAGGTTCCTTTCGAAAATGGGGCGCGCTGCGATTTTCAATGTGGCCTCCATGGCAGCCATCTTGAAATTGGTTTCCGTTGATTTCGAGGAGAACGCCTTGTCCGATGAAATCCATTTTTGCAGGGTGTGTGGGTTGAGTAGAGGAAGGTTCCTTTCGAAAATGGGCCGCTGCGATTTTCACTAGCCGCCACGGTAGCCATCTTGAAGTCTGATTGATTTTTCGATATGACGTCCAACGTGCTCTAACTGACTGCATCATTGTGATATCACTGCTTCCTTTTACAATGCATGGGCTGAGGGGTTACGCCCGCTTTGCGGAGCCATTTTTTTTTGCGGAGCCATGCGGAGTTATTTTATAAACTGTACTTAAAGGTAGTTGGGTGAAACTGAAAAAGAGTCATCAGAATTTTTTTAATTTTCCACGAACGATGTGAAAAAGATAGAACAAGATCGATCGGTAAATGCATGTCCAAGAAATAGTTGAGTATGTGTTCCAGACTGTTTTTGTTTTTTTTTTTTACAACTAAAATGCCCATCTTTGATCAGATCGCAAAATGAAGTAGGTGCACATGTATGCCGCCATGTGTTAAGTTTGTGCCAAGTTTGAGCAAAATCGGACCACGCACGTTTGAGTAATGGTTGGAACACATTTAAGTAACAAAATGGCGCCAGTCGCCATCTGGATCTGATCTCGAAAAACGATGACGTGCATACGTAAGCCATCATTCACATGGTGTGTGTCAAGTTTGCGCAACTTGCACGTCCGCCAAATGGTTAAGGACGTGTTCAACATCGGGTTTGTGTGTGTTTTTTATTTTTACAACTAATATGGCCGCCAGTCGGCCATCTTGGATCGAATCTCGAAACACGATGTGTGTATAATATATACCATCATGTGTCGTCTTTGTGCAAAGATTGAACAAAATCGGTGCATACAAGTCCGAGATATGGCTGTGAATGGACGCACGGACGACGAGGACAACCCAGGGCCGATTTAGGCAGGGCAAGCTGGTAGTTGCCCAGGGGCTCCACAACCAGGGGGCCTCCACATATTTCATGAAAAAAACAACTTGTAAGGAAAAATGTATTTGTGAGTGCCTGAATGGTAGTTGGTAGTTAGTGGAACAGATACAAGAATTCATCTTATGTCATTCTCTATCTATCTATAATTCCAGCAATCTGTGTTTCCTAACCTTGTGTCTCTGTGTTTGCTAACCTTGTGTCTCGTGTTTGCTAACCTAACCGTGTGTGTGTGTGGTGTGTGTGTGTGTGTGTGTGTCTCTGTGAGCCTGTTTCCGACAACCACTAGTCGATCTAATTGAAACTTGCCAGTATTATTGCTGGGACCTCAGTATGTGCCTCATCAAGGTTTGATATTAATCGGACAAGTGCTTCCCAAGTTATGGCCATTTATTTACCAACAATGACAGGACACATTGCTGCGTAGGCGTGGCCGATGGGGAAAGGGCACCATTTAGTTACCAATGACAGGACACGTTCTGCGTAGGCGTGGCCGTTGGGGAAGAGATCCTTAGTTACCAATGATAGACATGTGCTTGGCATTTTGCACCCAGCGCGTTCCCCATTACGGGTTACAATGTATGGGCTTCTGGATAGTGATGACTTACTGTATTCTAATAATTTGTCGATTTCTTATGCGCATTTATAGATAAACACAATGCCCCAAACCAGTCGTCGTTTACGAGAGCGAAGGAACAGAGTGTGGTTGTTGAAAGTTTTTTTTAATATTTTTTTTTTTGCACGTACGGGCACGCGAGAGCGAAGGAACAGCCTGTGTGGTTGTTGTTTCTGGCACGCGGTTGAGAGTTTTTTTTTGCACGTACGGCCACACACATACGGACACGCGAGAGCGAAGGAACGGCCTGTGTGGTTGTGTTTCTGGCATGCGGTTTGAAAGTTTTTTTTTCACGCACGTACGGGCACGCACTGGTTTATATGGAAGTCAGTTGACTTCTATGGGAGTATGGACTTTGCATGTCTCTTTACTATTATTATCCTCAAATTTTTCAGGTACATTTATGGTCCTGCATTTTTAAGGTTACTTTAATAGTTAGCTTACGTTGGTTAACCAGCTTTAGCCGTTTGCACTTTGCTCTGCAAAACTGTTGAGGTATATTCAGCTTAGGACTTTGCAAGGGTAAGTCTCGTAAAGTGCCTGGTGTCTCATCAGTGGTCTGTAAATATAGATTAGTACTGTACTAGATTGTTATTAGGTACTGTACTAGATTGTAGATTCATGATTGATCATGATTGACCTGCTTGCTTATTCACTACACTATTCAGATTCTTTATACTTGAAACATGGGAACTTCCAACTTCGTAGATTCTTATAGTTTGATCATGATGTTTAAAGATGTGCCTGCTTGCTTATGAAATTCTTTATGCTTGAAACATAGGAACTTCGCAGATTCTATAATCTTATAGATTGATCATGTGCTAGCTTATTCAGATTCTTTATACTTGAAACATAGGAACTAGATTCTTACATGTATATAGATTGATCATGATGTTTATAGATGTACATTTTTAGATCCTCGTGGAAGATCTCAAGTCTTACTCACGTTGTTGTTCTTCATCTTCTTCTTGTGGAGTTTTTTGTTTCACAGTCTACAGTTTTCATGGAAACTTCCTGAAACTTGGCATATATATGAAAAATAGCCTGCGCAGACAGTAACCATCTCCAATTTTGAAAATTCCTCCGAGAAAAAGTTTATGACGTCAAAATATCTCGCTAAGGCCTTAGTTATTTTATAACTTGGTTTACGGATCCGCCGACAGTATATTTGCCGAAATGAAATATAAATAAAAACACATTTTTAGCCTTTTATATTTATACATTTTCCGCGAAGGTGCAAAAGTTTCAAAACCCGAAATGTAAACGTCGGCATTATTTTCAAAATATTATTTCGTGCGCACGCGCCAAAATGCCGAGTCACCTTTAACTGAGCTGCGCAGTAGAACTGCGCATTCATCTTCGGTCATGGCGTCTGAGCAGTGGCCAGCGTAGTTCAGATTGACTGTGGTTTCTGGGCGAAAGTAATTGTTAAGAAGTATGTGAGCAGTATAAATTCGAGTGACTGTATTGATGATTTAATCACACAACATCTTGACGACGAATATTCTGGCCGAACGATTGCATCAATTCAGTGCAGCAGCAGGGATAATTCGCAGGCTACTCTCGATTGTGCCGATTTGTTTCCCTCGAAAGTTGTACACCGCTGTTCGTATTGAAAGATTTCGGTGCCAGTACGTCAAAGTTTCCCTGCGAATGCTGATATTCAGCCTTCAACGGACCAGAATCAGCCTTTGATGTTGCTCATGGGGATGGGGAGATGGTACGATCAGATGCCCACTAAAAAAACTAAGCTGGTTATGGCTCTGATTGACCGTTTTGACCGTTTTGAGCGTGTTGACTCCGAGTAGACACCTTTTAAAATCATATCCAGCACTATGCACTGGTGTGCACGCACACATCTACGACTTGGACAGTAATTTTCTCAGCATTGTTTCCATTTGTTTGATGATCCAACAAGTTTCTATAAGAAAAACATGCCAGACTATATTGTAAAAACAAGTTTTAATCTTCTTTTATGTTTTTCACATCAGATGATACAGTGAACAATGGCATCCTGCATTTGATGGTTTTCCATCTTCAATGTTTTTTAGATCCTCCTGGTCCGGATTTATATTTATTCCCCCCCTCCCCACCTACCCTTGTCTTTTCCATGGAACATCCGAAAAAAAATCATAAAAATATATAATTTCTAAAAATTGAAATTATATTTATATTTATATTTAATTTCGACCTACCGACCCTACATTTTAGCTGAAGAACTGCGTAAACCAATAAAAAACTAAGGCCTAAATGAAATTGCCTAAAAAATTATCTCCGAAACTAGGCAAGCTTTTGAATTCTGTTTGCGGGAATCGAACAGGGCATTAGCAGAGATGAATTACCGTACATATGATACTTCACTATGACGTCATATCATTTTTATGACGTCATTCCTATTTTTGACATTTTTTGTTTACACACCAGAGTTTTCATCGGATCTTCGTGAAACTTGCCATGTATATGCAGAAAGCCACGCGCAGG
>CM068967.1:40050743-40060828 GCA_035128595.1 Eptatretus atami
GACGCTCGCAGGATTTGCCGTCAAAGGACTTCCTCCTGTGTGAAGGGCGCACACCTCACGGGACAAATGTCGATGTACACACCTCACGGGACAAATGTCGATGTACACACCTGATACGCTCGGCGCTTGTGGTGTTTCCTGAGGATGGTGTCGCGGGTACGAGGAGCAGCACTCGCATGTTCCAGTGGTTATAAAACGTGTTGGGAGTCAAAGCATAACAAGGTTAAAACAATCCGGGGTAATCGAAGAAACGTAATTCATACATTTTTTTTTTTTACCCCAAACAAGTAATTATTGTTTCTTTCATTCGCAATGGTATTAGTGAGGCCATAAAATCTCTATACCGTATATCGATGTACAGGATAACCCAACTCCATCAAATTGCTTGAACGTGACCAAAAGGTTGCGAATAATTGTGTTGCTAACTACACTGCCGTGGATAACAAACATTGCATGAAAGACAAGGCGATGTAAACAAGGAATAACAAAGAAGTGACGCAGGAGGAGGCGGTTCGGCACGTCATGCACACGTGACACAAACAACGGATGAAACAAGAGAAAGGAGAGATTGCAAACCCTCGCCAGGACTTCTTTTGTGTGGTGTTTGTGTAGTTTTGTGTGTTACATCTATACTAATAAAATGGGTTTTTTTTTTCCCGGGAAGCTGGTTCTGTGTTGTTTGGGGATTGTTGGTTGTTGGTTTTTTTTTTTGTTTGGTTGGTTGTGGTTTGTTTTGTTTTTGGGGTGTTTTTTGGTTGGTGGGTTTGTGTGCAAGGTTGTGTGTGCTGTGTAATCTATACTATAATGTAGTGTGCTGTGTGTGTGTGTCGTTGTGTGTGTGTGATGTGTGTGTGTGATCAGTAGTGTGTGTGTGTGTGTCAGTGTTAGTGTTGTGTGCGTGTGGTGTGTGTGTGGTGTGTGGTGGTGGCCGGTGTGTGGGTGGTGTGAGTGTTATGGTGTGTGTTGGTGGTCAGTGCAGTGTTGTGTGGTCGTGTCAGTGTGTGTGTTGTGTTCAGTGTGTGTGTGTGCGTGCCAGGTGTGTGTGTGTGTGGTGCACAGGTGTGCTGTGTGTGTGTGTGGTGTGTGTGTGGTGTGTGTGTGTACGCAGTGTGTGTGTCAGTGTGTTGTGTCAGTGTGTCGGTGTGTGCCAGGTGGTGTGGTTGTGTCGCAGTGTGGTTGCGGTGTGGTGTGGGTGTGTGTGTGTGTGGTGTGTGGTGTTGCGCGCGCGCGCGCCGCCAGTGTGGTGTGTGTGTGTGTGTGTCAGTGTGTGTGCCAGAGTGTGTGTCAGTGTTGTCAGGTGTGTGGTGTGTGTGTGTGTGTGTGTCAGGTGTGTGTGTGTGGTGTGTGCGTGTGTGTGTGTGTGTGTGTGGTGTGTCAGTGTTAGTGTGTGTTGTGGTGTCAGTGTCAGTTGTGTGTGTCAGTGTCAGTGTGTGTGTGTCAGTGTTAGTGTGTGCCAGTGTGTGTGTGTGTGGGTGTGTTCAGTGTGTGTGTGTCAGTTTAGGTGTGCTTGTGGTGGGTCGGGAGTGGTGCAGTGTGTGTGTGTCAGTGGAGGTGTCGTGTGTGTGGGGGGCGGGTGTGGTGTCAGTGGTGAGTGTGCGCGTGCCAGTGTGCTGTGTTGTGCACCCAGTGTTTGTGCCTGTGTGTGTGTTGTGTGTGTGTGTGGTGTGTGTACGCCAGTGTGTGCCAGTGTTGTGTCAGTGTTTTGTTCAGTGTCAGTGTTGTTGCAGTGTGTGTGGGCGCACCTGTGTGCGTGCGGTGTGGTTGTGTGTGTGTGTGTGTGTGTGCGCGCGCGCGTGCGCCAGTGTGTGTGTGTGTGTGCGCCAATGTGTGCGCCAGTGTGTGCCAGTGTTTGCCAATGTGTCAGTGTGTCTCTTCCATAAGTCCAAAACCATTAAACCTAGCAGCCTGAACCTTTGTATGCACACTAAGAGAACTCCAAGGAAGTGCATGACTGAAAATTGGGTGTTTGTGTTAATTAAAACATCCCTTTTGAAGATAATTAACGGCCTTATTTAAATATATCCTTCATCAGGTGATCCTCCGCCATCTCGCTCTCTGGGCTCTCAAGGCGTTTCCTTGGTAACCTCGTTGGGGTCTGAAACCGCCATGTTTTTTGGCCTGCTCAATCATGCCTTGACTTGGAACAGGTTGCAACGATTTCTTCACGATAAAGTTATTTTTCACTTTCCTCACTCATATTATCGAATGCCTGTTCATAGTAGCTACGAATCGCTGCATACATCGCTTTTGTAAGTACTATAGTTTTCATATTAGGAGCTTGGATCAATTTCATACATTATATGATATGATTTTCCATGATCTACTCTCATGGACTAATTAAAGGATAATCATCGAAATATGATCTCGGTTTTGTGGATCGGATACGGTCCAGATTAAATATGTGTTGAAATCTGTTGTGAAATCTGATAATTTAAAGAAATAACGACAATCTTACAACCAAGCCGATATACCTATTTACTTTAAGCAACCAAGGCTATGTTCCCTCCTTCTCCATACATACACAAGCAAATGTGACATTTCCAAAGCATTAAACTTATCTTTTTGGATTGCTTGGAGAATTATATTGAGTGAACATAAAAATTTCGGAACGTGCCAAAATTAACCAACTTCATTGAGCTATATGATTCGAAGCATTCACTGCTGCACCTCATGTCCTGTCTCCCAGAGAAAGTACCGATCCATAACGTCTGCCAGATCTGTCTATATTTTCAGAGGTTTCGTGAGATGCTCTGCAGGGAATCAAAACAAATCTGGTAAAAAACGGACGATTAAAAAAATAAGTTATAACGTTTGCGTGGACCCAGAACCGATCAACCACAGGACACGTGCACAGACGAGCAGGCAAATGGCGGATTTTCTGCAATGTATATTTCATGGGCGATTTCACGTTGCAATGTCTCCAGGGTTGTTCTGCATTAAGTAGCAACTCTTTTGTGGATGAAGTCATTTTATTTCATTAATTCGTTTTATTTGATCAACTGCTGCATGCACGGTGAAGACCAGCTTTAAAGTTAATGGGATCCTTCATGGTATGCAGCGACAGCCTGGTCAACCAATCCTGATCAACCATTGATTTGGAATGCTGGCATGAGTGCTTAAGCCACTTGCCGAGTGCCCATTGTCGATAGCGGTACTGTGCTACGTCATTATGAGCGAATCGTTCACTCACTGCAGATGCTTTTTCCGCGTCACGTCATTCAGAGCGAGTGGTTCGTGCCATGTCACCCTGAGTGAGTGGTTCGTGCTGCGTCACCCTGAGTGAGTGCTTCATGCTCCGTCATCCTAAGCAAGTGCTTTGTGCTCCTTCACCCTGAATAAGTGCTTCGTGCTCCTTCACCCTGAGTGAGTGCTTCATGCTCCGTCACCCTAAGCAAGTGCTTTGTGCTCCTTCACCCTGAATAAGTGCTTCGTGCTCTGTCACCCTGAACGAGTGCTTCGAGTTCTGTCACCCTAATTGAGTGCTTCATGTTCCGTCACCCTGATCGAGTGCTTCATGCTCCGTCACCCTAATTGAGTGCTTCATGCTCCGTCACCCTAAGCAAGTGCTTTGGGCTCCTTTGTGCTCCTTCAATGAATAAGTGCTTCGTGCTCTGTCACACTGAACGAGTGCTTTGAGTTCCGACACCCTGATTGAGTGCTTCATGCTCCGTCACCCTGATCGAGTGGTTCGTGCTCCATCACTCTGATCGAGTGGTTTGTGCTCTGTCACCATGATCAAGTGGTTCGTGCTCTGTCAACCTGATGGAGTGGTTCATGCTCCGTCACCCTGATCGAGTGGTTTGTGCTTTGTCACCATGATCGAGTGGTTTGTGCTCTGTCAACCGGATGGAGTGGTTCATGCTCCGTCAACCTGATTGATTGGTTCGTGCTCCATCACTCTGATCGAGTGGTTTGTGCTCTGTCACCATGATCGAGTGGCTCGTGCTCCGTCAACCTGGTCGAGTGGTTCATGCTCTGTCACCATGATCGAGTGGTTCGTGCTCCATCACTCTGATCGAGTGGTTCGTGCTCCATCACTCTGATCGAGTGGTTCATGCTCTGTCACCATGATCGAGTGGTTCGTGCTCCATCACTCTGGTCGAATGGTTTGTGCTCTGTCACCATGATCAAGTGGTTCGTGCTCTGTCAACCTAATGGAGTGGTTCGTGCTCCGTCAACCTGATTGAGTGGTTCATGCTCTGTCACCATGATCAAGTGGTTCATGCTCCGTCACCATGATCACGTGGTTCGTGCTCCATCAACCTGATCTAGTGGTTCATGCTCTGTCACCCTGAGGGAGTGGTTCGTGCTCCATCACGCTGATCGAGTGCTTCGTGCTCTGTCACCCTGAGCGAGTGCTTCGAGTTCCGTCACCCTGATTGAGTGCTTCATGTTCCGTCACCCTGATCGAGTGGTTCGTGCTCCATCACTCTGATCGAGTGGTTACTGCTCCGTCACCATTATCGAGTGGTTCGTGCTCCGTCACTCTGATCGAGTGGTTACTGCTCCATCACCATGATCGAGTGGTTCGTGCTCCGTCACCCTGAGGGAGTGGTTCCTGCTCTATCACCCTGATCGAGTGCTTCGAGTTCCGTCCCCCTGATTGAGTGCTTCATGTTCCGTCACCCTGAGGGAGTGGTTCGTGCTCCATCACCCTGAGGGAGTGGTTCGTGCTCCATCACCCTGAGGGGTGGTTTCTGTCCATCACCCTGAGGGAGTGGTTCGTGCTCCATCACCCTGAGGGAGTTCGGCTCTACTAGGGCGTCCTCCATCACCCTAGGCGGAGTAGTTCGTTGCTCCGTCACCCTGATCGAGTGGTTCGTGCTCCGTCACCCTGATCGAGTGGTTTGGCTCCGTCACCCTGAATTGATTGGGTTCGTGCTCCGTCACCTGATTGATTGGTTCGTGCTCCGTCACCCTGATTGATTGGTTCGTGCTCCGTACAACTGATCATGTGGTTCGTGCGTCCATCACCTGATTGATTGGTTCGTGCTCCGTCACCTGATTGATTGGTTCGTGCTCCGTCACGCTGATCGAGTGGTTCATGCTCCATCACCCTGAGGGAGTGGTTCGTGCTCCATCACCTGAGGAGTGGTTCGTGCTCCATCACCCTGAGGGGGTGGTTCGTGATCCATACCCTGAGGGAGTGGTTCGTGCTCCATCACCCTGAGGAAGTGGTTCGTGCTCCATCACCCTGAGGGAGTGGTTCGTGCTCCTCACCTGAGGGAGTAGTTCGTGCTCCGTCCCCCTGATCGAGTGTTCGTGCTCCGTCACCCTCTGATCGAGTGGTTCGTGCTCCGTCACCCTGATTGATTGGTTCGTGCTCCGTCACCTGATTGATTGGTTCGTGCTCCGTCACAATGATCATGTGGTTCGTGCTCCATCACCCTGATTGATTGTTGTGCTCCGTCACTCTGATCGAGTGGTTCGTGCTCCGTCACCCTGATATGATTGGTTCGGCTCCGTCACCTCTGATATGGTTCGTCTCGTCACTGATCATGTGGTCGTGCTCCATCACCCTGATGATTGGTTCTGTGCTCCGTAACCCTGATCGAGTGCTTCGTGCTCCGTCACGCTGATCGAGTGGTTCGTGCTCCATCACCTTGATTGTGTGGTTCGTGCTCATCACCTTGATTGTTGTGGTTCGTGTTCCTCACCCTGATTGAGCGGTTCATGCTCCATCACCCTGATTGAGTGTTTCATGCTCCGTCACCCTGATTGAGTGATTCGTGCTCACTCACCCTGATCGAGTGGTGCATGCTCCATCACCTTGATCAAGTGGTTCATGCTCCGTCGTCCTAAGTGAGTGGTCCGTGCTCCGTCATTCTGAGTGAGTTGTGAATATAACACCCGATTTCCAACGCGTCTACTGTAATTAACGTGTTTTTTTCAGTTACTGAGCCAATTGTTTTTTTTTTCCCACCCTCACAAGCAGCTGTGTATAAAGAATAATGTTTTTGAACATATCCTTGAAATGTCTATATAAATGCAACGTTGTTTTTCAGTGAAAGCTATCCAAGGTTTCTAGGTTGTATACATTAAGTACTGTAGTTGGTAATCACGCTACTCCACCCTACCGATTCCCGAAAATTGCAATATTGGAAGAGCACAAGTGTGTGTGTGTGTGTGTGTGTGGTGTGTGTGTGTGTGTGTGGTGTGGTAGTGATGTGCGCGCACGCGCGCGTGTGTTGGTCATAAAGCACAACACATTGTTGCAGTCTCGGGGCTCGAGCCTACTACGAGCGGGAAATCCCCAGTTTCGCTTGAACTCACCCGGACCTGAGGCCACCAGGAGCGAATAACTTCACTCCATGGTGGGTTGCAACTCAACTATGAATGCCAATCAAGCGACCATGAGTCCCAGTGTCCGTCCGTCTAACAATCATTTAACTGGGGGTCCCGTGGCCTCCCGACCGGGGAATGCACCCTCGGCAAATGTGCTACTTCCCTCATCTGGTGATCTTGAATGCAGCCGAGCTGTACTGCTCGCACATGTCGGAACCTGCAAACTGATCCCTTGGGAATCTCAAGCTCCCATGCTATCTACATGCGGATTGTACTCGACCAATGGTGGAAAAGACGGACATGGACAGATCAGAAATAGATTCAACAAGAACAGGTTTATTTACACAAGTGAGGAGCAGGAAAAAGAAGAGGGGAGGGAAAATAAGGACTTTAATGGCATGGGGAGAAATGAGGGTTCAGCAATTTGTACAGCAATGAGATCAGAGAAAGAGAAAATAGGCACAGAGCAAACTTAACAAGCACCTTACCGACCACTAACACAGTATATGGGCCCAAGCATTCACAACCGCTATTCAGTGCTGAAGGAGAGAAGTAGGAAGAAAGTCTGTGAGGTGTCTAGGGTGCGTAGAGAAGAGTGACGTGCGTGCATGTGTTGCGAGTGTATTTGAAAAGGGAAACTGAGGAAGATGCAGTGGAAAATATGTGTAAGGGGATAGCCTAAATGTGAGATCCTAACAGATGTGTCTGCAGTGTAGCTTGGTTTCGGTCCTATTAATCGGCTTGGCTCTGCCCACCCCCTTGCAGCTTCGGCTCCTCCCTTGTGATTGCAGTTCGTGAAGTAAAAACCAAAGGAGCGAAAGTGTTAAGAACCAGCAGAGCAACCTCAGGGAACAGTGTCCAGCACCCATTGAAGTCATACCTCAGGGTGTCTGCAAGCAACCGTTGAAAGAGTCGAGCAAATCAAACGATGTCAAAAGAGCCCAAAGGCGTCAAACATCTTTGAAAAGGGCCTCTACGAACATTGAAAGAGCCCAAACGACCATTGAAAGACAGTGGTAAACGACCCTTGAAAGAGCCGCAAATGACTGTTGCAAAAGAGCCTCAAACCACCGTTGCAAAAGAGCCTCAAATGACCATTGAAAGGAGCCATGAGCAACCGTTGCAAAAGACAGCCTCCAATGACAGTTGAAAGGAGCCAGTGTAAACGACTGTTGAAGGAGCCTCAAGCAAATGCTCCAGGGTTCACTCTTCTATGAGGCCGGCCTGGAAGCTTCGAGAATGTGCGCATCATTGGGCAGGGACTGCGTGCAGATTGGCATTCCTCCTCCCGAGCCCCATCCATTTGAATTTCCGCAGCGAGTCCTCTCGGCCGGGGCTTCTGGCTGTCGTAAGACTCGGACCTCGCTTGCCACTGCTTTAGGCGAGCAAGCATTCAGCTGGTTTGAGGCGCGCAAGAAGGATTATGGAGAAACGAACGGAGCCGATTTCTCTCAGGTCAATGCTGACCAAACATCGCCCAGGCACTTGATAGCCATCATGACGGCTTACGATGGGGTTAATGTTTGAGGGTTGCAGGATGAGGGATCTCCTTTAGAGTGGGGGGAGTTTGAGGTTATGTAACTGTACTTAATGTCTTGACTGCCTTACGTGCCTGTGGGAAGAGATCATGTCAAACTACAGTCTGTATTAAATAAAAGTATGTGTACTTACATGTGGTGTGAGAAAAGAGAAATGGAGGGGAAATTTACAATAAAGAAGAGAGAGAGAAGTTATATAATGACAATGGTAATGTAAGGAAGGGATCGTACATGCCCATATCAAATCACTCCCAATGCCCTGCCGCCAACTTTCCATGCGCAAAAGAAAAATAGGGGGTGAATCCTAATCAACCTGTTCCAACGCAGTTTGGATCTCACTGACCCATCTAAAGGTAAGGCACCATTCTAAACATTTATTACAGAAATAACTACACTGAAGGACCTACGTGTCATGAGTGCACATTTACAATAGTGGTTTCTTATAACCGCAACAATATCCTCTCTGCTAACTCTTCTACCCCCACCCCTCTCTCTCTCTCTCTCTCTCTCTCTCTCTCTCTCTCTCTCTCTCTCTCTCTCCTCTCTCTCTCTCTCTCATTGCCCATCCTTGATCTATCCCCTCCACATACAGTGCAAAACCCTCCTCCCACATGTACTCTCTCCCCTCCCCTTGCCCCTCTATCTCTGTCTGTCTCTGTCTCTGGACATATACATACGGTGGTTATGTCTGGACGATATTTGCCACCGGATGTGTTGTGCAGGTTTTGTCTCCGAACATGTCCGGGCGGTGTTTGGCTCCGGATGTGTCCTGGCGGTGTTTGTCTCGCGGATGTGTCCGGGCGGCGTTTGTCTTCAGACGTGTCCGGGAGATGTTTCCTCTCGGACGTGTTCTTGGCGGTGTTTGTCTCCGGACGCATCCGGGCGGTATTTATGTCTGGACAGGAGTTTGTCTCCAGACTTGTCTGGACGGAAGTTTGTCTCCAGACTGTGTTTATAGTATGACCGTAGCAATGGATTTCAGACATTATTTTGTTTCCATCTTCACTGTTATTCTATGCAGAATAATTTTGATGATACAGTATGAACTGTAATTAATGCTCCACCGCATGTCTGCCTTCCCTTCCTCTCACCTCACACTGTCTTCCCTTCCCCCACCCCTCCTCACCCACCTCCCTCCTCTCTCCTTTCTTCTCCACCTCTTCACTCTCCCCGCTATCTCTCCCCCCACCTCTCTCTCCCTCTCCCCCCCTCTTTTTCTCCTTCGCCCCTTTAGTATTACCATCAGCGAAGTGACAGGTGGCATTTGCTAGTGACAGGTGGCAGCGAAGTGACAGGAATAAGAGACATAATTAGAACTGCCACTTTATCACTGCTGGCAGGGATGACTTGGTACCAAGATGTCCTGCTTTGATGCAACCCCACTTTGATTTGACACCTACCCTGACCTATTAAGTTTTTTATTATTCAGCTGAATTTAGAATGGGATTAAAATATATTAAATTCAAATCAAATGCAGAAAGCATTTGATGAAGTAATCAAGCATAGCCTGGATAGGATTCACATTTCAGCTGCTACTCCTCTACCCTCAAACTCATCCAGGCACAGCCAAATGAACCTTATTCAAAAAAATTTCAAAAATAAAAAAATAACCCATGTCAAAAAATTTAATAATTGTGGCTGCCAGACCATGTGTGGGATCGAGTTGAAATTTAAACATGTATTCCCCATCACCACTAGATCATAAACTTGAAGTTCCACTTCGATTGATTAAGCAGTTCCAGAGAAAACATTATTTACTATTTTTCTTCAATCCAATATGGCTGCCAAACCATGTGACCAATCAATTATTCCTAAACAAACTTGTACACCCATGGCTTGGAGAACATTTATGTCAAGTTTCCTCTCGAGATCTGTCGAGCCGTTCTGGAGAAGAAGATTTTTTAAATAGGTTTTAGGCTAAATCCAATATGGCTGCCAAACCAAGTGACTGATGACATCATATATGTGAACCTTTTGTTCCTCGTGGAAACGTGGTCATATGTGTAAAGTTTCACCTCAATCTGTTCAGCCACTTCAGAGAAGAAGATTTTTTTTGAAGGATTCGAAAAAACAAAAAAACAATATGGCTGCCAAATCACGTGACTGATGATGTCATCAGAACTATTTCTGTGGGCCATTTTATCCCGAGATGACCTTCAAAAATTTTCATGCTGATAAGATGTAGTGCAATTATGACATCATAATGAACGTACTTATTCCCCATGAGGAGTACTTGCCATGTGCCAAGTTTCAATTTTTTCC
>CM068967.1:40070371-40082500 GCA_035128595.1 Eptatretus atami
CTCTGTCTCTGTTTGTTTGTTACTTGCAAAATCGAAGATTTTTGAAGTATATTGGTTAGTCGATTTTGTTATTCTGTTTGTCTGTTTGTCTACCTGTTTATTGCATACAGGTCACAATTTTAAAGTGATCTTCAGGAAACTTCACCACATGGTAGAGTTTGTCATAAAGAAGAGGCCTATTCTTTTTGAGGTTAAAAAGGTCAAAAGGTCAACATAGGCCAAAGGTCAACAACTTAGGTGATTTCTAAAATCCTCAATTTTCATCCGATTGACTTGAAATTTGAAGAGGATTTATATTTCAGGACACGGAATTCAACCAGTCAATTATTTTTGAGATCAACATAGGCTGAATTTCTACAATTGTCAATTTTCATCCGATTGACTGGAAATTTGAAGAGGAGTTGCATATTTGGGCTACTGAATTCAACCACCAATTATTTTTGAGGTCAAATTTGTTTTTTGGGTTTTGCAAGTATCGTGCTCTGCACACATCTTCTTCTTGTTTGTCTCTTTGTCTGTCTGTCTGTTTGTCTGTGTGTAGAATATCTCAAAAGTTGTGGACGGATCCAGATGAAATTTGGTGGCAGGTTGGGTTGGTGACAAGGACGAAATGCTTAGGTTTTGGTGAAGATCCGATCCGGATCCGGATCCGCATCCAACTACTAGAATTTCTTAAGTGATTCTTCACATTGAGAGATAGGGCCAAAAATGATATACAGCACGGTATCTAAAAAGTTGTGGATGGATTTGGACGAACCTTGGTGGACACGTTGGGTGTGTGACAAGGAAGAATTGATTAAATATTGTGAAGATCTGAATCCGGATCTAGATTTGATATATTTTTTGTTTGACTCTTCACCATCGAGAGATAGGGCTAAACTAATATATAGCACGATATCTCAAAAAGTTGTTGACGGATTTGGATAAACTTGATGGACAGTTTCCGTGTGACCACGACAAATTGATTTGATTTGTGTGGTGAAGATCCGAATCAGGATCAGGATACGAGAATTATTTAATTTTCGAAGTGATTCTTCACCATTGAGAGATAGGGCCAAAAACGATATACAGCATGATATTTATTCAAAAATTTATTGTGCCCGATATGTTTTCATGGATTAGTCATTACGTGGTGGAGGTACGCGCTCTACTGTGTGCCCTTCTAGTTTCATCTGTGTACATAATATTGACGCATGTTTTGAAAGTGTATTAATTATCACATTAATCAGATTTTAAACGATGGTATACTGCTTTCATGGGACTGTCATGGGGAAAAATAACAGCAAATGAGGAAGATCTTACAAAATGTAACTCAAGCTCTTAAACAGGAACTTGCGCCATGGACAGCATCACAAGCCTCATGTCATCTGAGTTCCCAGTTGTGTGCTTCTTGGAATGGCCCACACACTGTGAAAGGCACTGACAAAAGCAGAAGTCCTCATTACTTCCTGGTAATTTTAGCCAAGCCGTTATGTCGAGTTTATGTTTGGTTCCATTTATGCATGAGAGGACTTTCTCTCTGATACGCACTTTCTGACGTGGACAATAAAATGGATGAAGAATGCGTTCCGCTGCTTACTCGGAGGTACTCCAAGGCACTGGTTGGTTTCCAAGGTCGCAAGCTTGCCTGTGCCACAGTCCTGTTGGCTGAAACCCTGGAGCGATTGGCCTTTTATGGTATTTCGGGTAATTTAGTACTTTTTCTCAATGATGTACTGAAGTGGCAAGCCGTACAAGCCATTGAAACACAGCTGTTGTTTATGGGATTGACGTACCTATTTTCACCTCTTGGAGGGTGGCTTGCTGATGCACTTCTGGGCCGTTTCAATACCATCATGCTCAGCCTCCTCTTGTACCTCCTCGGTGCCATGTGGTTGCCCATGACGTTGAACTCTGCTACATCCAACGTCTTGTGTGGGTCATTTAACAGGACTTTGATTACGTCGAGCAATGATGCTGGTGCGTATTGCTCGTCTGTGGTGTACGGCTGCCTGGTTGTCATTGCTTTGAGTGTGTCCTCACTCAAGCCGAACATCACGCCATTTGGGGCCGACCAGGTAGGCGACATACCACCGATTCTTGTCAATTTTTGCCTTTTTACATTACGTTTGATGTTGTGTATTGAACTGCTTGCTATAAACTTTCTGATGAAATACAGTAATAATTTTTATTATATTTTCATCGCTCTTAAAAGGGTTGCTTGACCAAGAGTAGAGTGCAACATTCTCACCATTGATCTATCTGATGCTAAATTTGATTCCTGGCAAGGGTTCATCCAACAGAAACTAACCTCTGGTGCACATGATGACTACCTCTGGGTTGAATTGCATTTAACTCTGGGTCACATTGCACTGCACTCTTCTCTGAACATTTCTGAGGATGTTTCTTAATGCCTGTGTCCACCATGGACACAAAGCATCTGCGTGATTCTGTCTGCTTTCTTGGAGAGTCTTACTTTCTGTTATCAGACATCAGTGGAAGTATCCAAAAAATTAACATGTCATCGAAAAAGGAACCACTATGATAAATTAATAAGACATTTTTGTATGCAAACTCAAGGCTCGTGGAAGAGCCAGAACAAAGAATGGATCAGGATGCCACAGAACAAAAATGACAGTAGAAACAGCCTAAGGAGTTGGGGGGACACTGATAGCAAGGTTTAGGGACATATTACAGGGAGACTTGGACAAAGAAGGGATGTGTGGAAGAATGAGGGGTCGGGAAGGACGCACTGGGTGCACAAAACTGGAAATTTGGAAATAGATGGGCATGAAGGTGGGAGGGGGTGGGGGCTGCCGGGGGTAAAAAATAAAAAATAAAAATATATGGTTTTGGATGGGAGATGATCTGACATGGTGGTGAACAGGTGTCTTGAAGAGATGGAGAGAAGAATGAGATTGAAGAAAATGTGCAAGTTGGTTCCACAGGTGGAAAAAAAGAGGAATGAATGAGTGGAGGTGAGTAGTGATTCTGGATTTTAGGAGTTTCATCAGAAGGGGAATGCTGGTGGACCGCTTGCACCATGCAAAAACCTTGGGGGATGGGGGGGGGGGGATGTGACAAATCACTGAAAGAGCAGAGAGGCAACACCTGAATGGAGGCGGTAGAAGACAGAGAGAGCACCGACTTGTCTGTGATAGGAATGTGAAAGGACCATAGTCTCAGCTTCAACTCAGGAGATTCCAATGATCTTGAGCCATTGTTTCCACGGCATCAAGCTGAGTCAGGTGTGAGGCAGGGGCACCAGCCCTGAAGGGATATCTGTACTCCATCAAGATACAGATGAAAGGCTAGTAGATGGAATGGAGTTCAGGTGTGTCAAAGAAGGACTTTGTATGATGAAGGTTGCCCAGTCGGCAGCTGGCTTTTGCGGCCAACTTTGAAATGTGGTTTGCCCAAGAAATATCATGGCTGATCGAGAGACCGGAGGTGGGGGTGGGTGGGGTGGCTGCTAGGTTGTGGGATGGGGGACTGGGAGACTGCGGTTTGGGGGAAGTAGTCTGGGAGGTTGTGGGACGGGAGGGAGGCTGGGACGGTGCAGGGCATGTGGGGGGCGGGGGGGGAGGCGGAGGGAACGGCTGGGAGGCTGAGGGTAGGGAGCGGAATGGGTGGATTATAGGGTGCTGAGTGATGGGGGGAGGGGAGATGGGGGTGCAACGAGTGGGGAAAGTAAGAGGGGCAGGACAATGGGGGAAGCTGAGATGGGCGGGACGAGGGCAAAGCCAAGAGGAGGCGTGACAAGGGGGAAGCTGTGAGCGAGAATGCAAAAAGAGGGACAGGAAGTGTAGGAATGCTGAAGAGGGGAACCTCTAGAAAGGGAGAGGTTGGAAGGACGCGTGCTTGTCGGTGATGTTGGGGAGTGTACTGACATTGAGCGATTCGCCACCATCGTAGGTCGTGAAGGGGAATTCATTGTCGAGAGCAGACAATCTCTGCAAACTGGACTTCTCAAGATTCCCAATCTGGATCTATGGAGACAAAGATCATGGGATGGGTGGAAATATTTTTTTGTTGAAGGCACAGAGGAAGGTGGTGCTCTCGGCACGGGAGGAGGGTTGATGGACCAAGTGTTTCTTTGAGAGACGGGTTTGGAAAATAATCCTTCTGAAGTAGAAGAGGTGTATATATCTCTTGATGAAGAAGAACACACGGAGTGTTAATAACAGAGAAATAAGGAAAGTGAAACATTTTAAAATGTATCTAAAGCTTTTGAAGAAAGGTGGAGGAAGGAAGAAGCATTTCTTTTAATGAAGATTCAGTTTGGAGATATTGAGAAAAGGAAGAGATAAAGAATGAAGTTCAGAAAATACAGGCAGAATAGAAGGAAGTGCAGGCAGATTGTGTTCATGTTTTGGAGAGAGAAAAAAAATATCTATATATGTTTGTTTTTTGAAGTGAGTAGGGTAACTAGGATAAAGTTGAGGAGGCTGAAAGGACTGTACTTTGGGGAAAATATGCAGAATGAGGAACGCTGCATCAAAACAGACAGAATTTGCACGCCAGTTATTCGAGAAGTAGGACTGAGCAAACATAAACTCAAATTCGACAATACAGCACAACAAGGTACAATTTAAAATTGGAAAATGGACGAAAACAGCAACACTGGGACAAAAATATAACTGAAAAGACATGGCGATTCCGGTATGGAAAATTTAGCTTTGATGAAGTAGAAGGAGCAGAGCCAATCGAACCGACACGTGAGCACACTTCGGAACTGGAAGTCTCAGAGCCTCATTCATGGGTGGTCTCTAAGTCTCATACACAAAGTCAAAATATCAAAGGATGGTCTCATGGTTTGAGCTTTGGAAGCTGAATACACGAGACCATCACACCCCAAATTGTGGCCTGTTTGTTGTTGGTCTGCTATGTTTTGTAAGGCTTCTTGTGATTCTGGTAAATAATTCAAGCTGGATGCCAGAGCTGGTAATTACATTTTATTCAGTGAATAGAAACAACGGAGTTAGTTGATCAAATAGAAGTAAATTGATAAATCAAGTTAACTGTGTTCGCAAAAAGCACAGGCATGGATGGATGATGGATCAAATGGCCGATTCCTTTGTCCTAAATGGCCTATTGCAGCAGTTGTGATCTCCTTAGGTGGCTGTTGAAAGGCAGAATGATCCCCTCTCCCCAAATCCCATTGGCCAAAGTGTTATATCCTCATTTATATTTTTACTTTTACATTATGAGGACCAATTTTCTGTTGTTTAAAAAAAAACAAAAAACTTAAGGACAGGAACATTTTTAGGTGTTTGACTTCATAGAGCATTTTCTCCATTCCGTGGCAACTTTGCTCTCAGGGTTCTTTGAAGGAGTCACCGAGTCTGATACAACTTCCAGTCTTAACTGGTTTGTTGCCATATTTTTTCTAAAATCATCATTTTTTACCCAATTGACTTGAAATTTGAACAAGATATGCATATTGCCTCACTGGATTGGGAAACCAACTATTTTTGAGTTCAAAAGGTTAAAGGTCAACTCAAAGTCAAACTTCTAAAATCATCAATTTTAATTTGAAAAATCGTCAATTTTCATCCGATTGACTTGAAAGTTAAACAGCAATTGCATCGTGCATTATTGAATTGGGAAAGCAACTACTTTTGAGATGAAAAGGTCAAAGGTCAACTCAAGGCCAAACTTCTAAAATCATCAATTTTCAACTGAAAAATCGTCAATTTACATCCTATTAACTTGAAAGTTGAACGGGATTTGCATAGTCCATCACTGAATTGGGAAAACAGCTATTTTTGACGTCAAAATGTCAAACGTCAACTCGAGGTCAAACTTCTAAAATGATCAATTTCAATCTGAAAAAATAATCAATTTTCATCTGATTGACCTGAGCTTTGATTAAGATTGTCAATTTTAATCTTCATGAAATGGACAATTTGATGTATCCATGGAAACCTTTGGAGATGGGGGTGGATTTTGCAAGTATCATGATCTGCACGACATCTTTTTCTTCTTTGTTTGTTTGTTTTTGAACAAAATATATCCAAAAGTTGAAGACAGATTTTGACGAAATTTTGTGGAGAGCTTGGGTATGTGATAAGGACGAATTGATTAGATTTTGGTGAAGATCCAAATTCGGATCTGGATCTGAGAATTTTTCAAAGTGATTCTTCACCATTGGGAGATTGGGCCAAAAAACGACAAATATCAGGATATCTCAAAAAGTTGTGGATGGATTCGGGCCAACCTTGGTGGGCAGTTCGGGTATGTAACAAGGAAGACTTCATTCGACTTTGGTGAAGATCCGAATCCGAATCCGGATCCGAGAATTTTTTTAAGTGATTCTTTATCATTGAGTGACAGGGCGCAGACGATAATTATATGGCAGGATATTTGAAAAAGTTATGGACGGATTCGGCCGAAACCTGGTGGGTGAGTTGGTTAGGTGACAAGAACAAGCTGGTTAAATTTTAGTTCAGATCCAAATCGAGATCCAGCCTCTCAGTGGGATACAAAACATAAACTGATTAGCCTGGCGGAGGTATGCCCTTTCCCCGAGTGTCCTTCGAGTTTAGCTTGTAATTACTTGACCACTTTAACTTTTTCTGAATAATTTTGACCAAAATCACTGGGCATGAACTTTGCACATCGACATCCTCTGTTGTCGCCGACTTGTGAAATTTCAACTGAATTTCATGATATATTTGTCGATCACATTGTTGACATTCTTTTATATTCCCAGCAAGTGTTTGAGGCTCATGGATGGGGCAGATATTTGATGATGCGCCAGTGCGCAGCAATTGGGTGCAATTTTCAAAATAGTTTTCATTTAAATTTGAAACCGTATCATGTAATCAGCCAAAGTATGTTTTGATGTAATAAATGTTGTCTTGAAACTACAGTGTAAATTCCTGGTGATAGTGTCTTGTTATTTGCATCTCTTCCTATAATTTTTTCAAACAGGAAGCACCTGATTTTGATTCCTCAATTGGTTCTTTTATTTGTAACAGACAGGAGTTAACAATATATAAAAACTTTCCCACGTTTAATGAACATGTTGCAGAAATGCCATCAAGTAGCTGCTATTATTTTCTCTAACTGATCACCAGTAATCATTTCGGATCCGGATCTGATGATTTTTTCAGTGACTCTTCACCATTGAGAGATAGGGCCAAAAACGATATATAGCACAATATCTCAAAAAGTTGTCGACAGATTCGGACAAAACTTGGTGGACACGTTGGGTGTGTGACAAGGAAGAATTGATTCATTTTTGGTGAAGATCCGAATCCGATAATTTTTTTAAGTCATTCTTCACCATTGATAGGGCTAAACCAATATATACCACGACAAGTCTGAAGACAACGATGGTTCACGAGCGGTATTTGACGATGTAGATTGTTTCAGAATTCAAGGATGAGACAATGTGATAATTTTTGACCAAGTTATAAAATGATCAACATGATGTGGTACGAGTGACGGGTTATTAGCTGCAAAATGTCGAAAACCCGGTTTCGTTAAACAACTTTCAAAATTTGACCTTTGCATAACCTTAAAGGTCCCAAAAAATGTTGTGGACATTAAAATAAGGAAACAGGATACGTGCTATAGCTTATTGGAGTTAGTTCGTCGAAGAAGGTCGAAAACCCGGTTCGATTCCACACTTTGAAAATTTGACCTTTGTGACCTTTAAAGGTCAAAGGTCAAGGATTATGACCTTTGGTGCAAAACTTCCTCTGGAACATCCAAGGAACAATATAACGTCATATAGGCTATATGGCATTTCGCACTCATCGGATTATCCATACTTTGATGAAATCAGCGTAAAAACAAACTTGAAGGGGGCGCCACGGGCAAGGTGTTCGAGATAGAGTAAAATGGTTTCAAGACTTTAGGTGGGGAATGACCTCAAGATATGCATAAAAAATATTGTCATCCTAGCTCTCAAAGTTTGGGCGGTCGTATGATTTTTATGTCAAAATTCGCAATTTTCTAAGTACGTGACCTTGTGACCTTGACCTTGGGACAAAAATAAAAATCGAGCTCCGTGGGGCTATGCAGGTGCCATTGGGCTAACCAAATACCGAAACCCCTGCCACATTCGACAAACCCTCGGAGAAGATGGATTTTTTATGTCAAAATCGCAATTTTCTAAGTTCGTGACCTTGTGACCTTGTGACGAAAATGAAAAATCGAGCCCTTGGGCTATGCAGGTGCCATTGGGCTAACCAAATACCGAAACCCTACCAGATTCGACAAACCCCCTCGGAGAAGATGCAAATTGAAGTCGGCTACCCCCGAAAAACACATGTTTTTGGGCGTGGCTCCGCCCATAATTGGGCACCACACCCATTCTCCGGAAAACACAACTAGATCATGATATAAACCTCCCACCAAAATTTTATCAGGATCGGATAAAAACCCACGGAGCTATGCTTGGGACAGACAGACAGACAGACAGACAGCATACAGACAGACAGACAGATAGACATACAGACAGACAGACAGACATACAGACAGACATACAGATAGACAGATACAGACAGACAGATAGACATACAGACAGACAGACAGACAGGAACAGACATACAGACAGACAGACAGACAGACAGACATACAGACAGACGTACAGACAGACAGACAGACGATACAGACAGACAGAACATACAGACAGACAGACATACAGACATACAGACATACAGACAGACAGACAGACAGACAGACAGACATACAGACATACAGACAGACATACAGACAGACAGACATACAGACATACAGACAGACAGACAACAGACAGACAGACAGACATACAGGTACAGACATACAGACATACAGACAGACATACAGACAGACAGACAGACAGACAGACAGACATACAGAACTACAGGACAAGACATACAGACAGACAGACACACAACAATAACTAATATAGTGGTCACTTATTTTTTTCGTGAAAATATTTTTTCGTGAACCAATATCTCAAAAAGTTGTGGACGGATTATGACAAAACTTAATGGACAGGTTGGGTGTGTGACAAGGACGAATTGATTCGATTATGGTGTGAAGATCAGAATCCATATCTGGAGAGGAGAATTATTTAATATTTAAAGTGATTCTTCACCATTGAGAGATAAGGCCACAAACGATACATGGCATGATATTTCAAAAATGTATTCAGCCTGATATGTTCTCGTGGATCAGGCATTATGTGGCGGAGGTGTGCACTCTCCCGAGTGCCCTTCTAGTTGTAAATGTTTTCTTTTTTTCCTTTAAAAATATTGCTGCGTTGTTTTCTAAGAAATATAGCTGTGCTCTTAAAAATTGGTTTATCCATTAATTTGTAGGCTTGTTCCCACGTTGATCGTAATCCTTCCATCCACTCATTGTCTCAGGTTATCAATTTTCCTTCCAAATACCTAAATGCCCCTAAAAAAATGTTAAACCCGCTCTTAAAGCACTTCTCAATTGCTTTGTTTCTGGTATCTGCACTGACATTAATATACGTGTTTACCCATGGTGATACTTTCACATTTTCTATGTGTGCAATATTCTCCCAGTTCAACGGTCACCAATCTCATGATGACAATTGTATTGCCTTGTGCTCGGTGGTCATGGCCATTAATGGGGCACACTCAGAAAATGACTCCCAAAAAGGAAGCCCACGATGGGAACGAAAATACCTGTGAAACAGGACTCTCACCACTATGTTGATGATAGAAAATGAAATGCATGATTAATAGATAAATAAATAAATAAATTATTATGTACACATAAACATACAAACACCCAATGTAACGACTCGTATTGTTTTCTGCAGGTGAGAGACAGAGGGCCAGAGACTCTGCGCCATTTTTTTAACATCTTCTACTGGTGCATCAACATTGGAGCGATCTTCTCTCTCGGCTTCGTCTGCTACATTCAGCAGAACATCAGCTTCTTCTGGGGATATGTCCTTCCTGTAGCCTGTGTGGCACTTTCTCTCATCACTTTTCTCAGTGGTCGTTCTGCTTATGTGTCGGAGAACAGCTTCGGTAGAAAGTGGGAGTCGATCAAGATTAATTTCCGAGACATTATCTCCAGGTTTCGGCACAGGCAGCAGAATGTCGCTGAGAACCACAGGTTCGAAGTACTCGTTCGGATCTTCCTCCTGGAAAATCATGACCATTTAACCGTAATCACATTATCTTAAAATTAAATTTTCAACCACATTGTGAAAGATAAGTCTTGTGTGGCTGGTGGGAATGAAACTCGCCCCACAATTGGACTAAAGCAAGACGGTTCTTTTGAAGAAGTTTCATTTTTTATTATAATTATTTTTTAAAGTAATACTAATGGCCTCTGTCCACTTTGCTTTTTTCCTCACCTCTAAAACCAATGTCTTTCTCAATTCCATCCCAGCAGCCACAGGGAAGTTACCACCACCCTTCTGAGAAATTGTGATGGCAGCACAAAGAGTCTTTATGGGGTGGTGCTGGTTTTTACTGCCATTGTCCCTTACTGGATGGTTTACTTTCAGGTACAGTGGCACAATGAACTTGTTTTTATTACCTCCACCACCGAAGGTCGACAGAGGTTATGTTTTCACCCTTCTCTGTCTGTCTGTCTGTCTGTTTGTGATCAGGATATCTCAGAAAGTTATTGATGGATTTGGACGAAACTTGGTCGACGGGTTAGGTAGGTGACAGGGAGGAAATGTTTCGATTTTGGTAAAGATCCGGATCCTCATCCAGATACTAGAATTTTTAAGTGATTCTTGACCATTGAGAGATCCGGCTAAAAACTATACAGTGGCCTGCAAAAGTATTCACCACCTACCAATGAAATGGTACATTTAGATGAATGACGAATGATGTGTGAACAATTTTTCCAAATTAACTTTTAAATTTATATCTGCAGAGATCAAACTAAGCACTGTTTTAGCTGAATCAGGTTACACGTCAGGAATACTTGCAAAAAAATGCACAAATCAAAATTCACTAGTTGTAAAAGTGTTCAGCCCCTTCGGTCTGAACTTGGTGGAAACACCTTTTGCAGTAATGAATGCTATGAGTGTTTTTGGGGAGGTCTCCACCAGCTTGACACAGTGAGGTGGTCAAATCTTTGCCCATTCTTCAAGTGAAAATTTCTCTAGCTCTGGCAAGTTTGGTGGGGATCGTCGATGGACTGCAATCTTCAAATCTCACCATTAATGTTCAATTGGGTTCAAGTTAGGACTTTGACTGGGCCACTCACCAACATTTATTTTCTTCTTATTCAGCCACTCCAGTGTGGCTTTAGATTTGTGTTTCGGATCATTGTCCTGCTGAAATGTGAATCTCCGACCCAGTTTCAGATTCATGGCTGACTCAAGCAGGTTTTCATCAAGGATTCTCCTGTACTTTGCATCGTCCATTGTCTCTTCTATCCTGACAAGCTTGCCAATCCCTGCTGATGGAAAGTATCCCCATAACATGATGCTGCCACCACCATGCTTGATAGAAGGGATGGTGTTGACTGTGTGATGTGCAGTGTTAAGCTTGCGCCAGACGTAACACTTTCAATTTAGACCACAAAGTTCAGTTTTTGTCTCGTCTGACCACAAAACTTCTCTCCACATGCCTGCAGTATCATAAAGGTTTTTTTTTTCACAAACTCAAAATGAGCTTTTTAGATGTCTTTTTCAGTAATGGCTTCTTTCTGGCTCACTGTCCACAGGCCAGCTTTTTGAAGGGAATGGGATATTGTTGATTGATGAACACTGACCCCATCTCAGACATAAAGTCTTGCAGATCTTTCAAAGTCATTGTTGGATTGACAGTGACATTCGAAACCAGTTTCCTGCTTGCCCGGCTGCTAAGTTTGGATGAGCTAACTGATCTGAGAAGAGTCACGGTGGTATGATATGTCTTCCACTTCTTAATGATGGATATCACCGAACTCAAAACGATAATGAATGACTTTGAAATCTTCTTATAACCCTCTCTTCTCTCTTAAAATCCAATCCATGGGAGTACCTCCTGTCTAGATTCCCTTCGCAGTGCAGCTCACCAGATGACGGGATTGGGTCAACGCCTTCGGGACACCCACTCTATGATGATAGGAGGAAAACCATGGGGTAACCTTCCTGGGTAAGATTGCGGTAGGGTGTGCCCTGGTGGTGCTGAGGGGTTGTCCACCAGACGGTGGTCTCCTTGGGTT